>OY992785.1:17326508-17951508 GCA_963921375.1 Tiliacea citrago
TTGATGGCAATAGGCTCGCCCCCTATTACATGGACTTAAACATAACTGGCGATATGTGAGTGTACTATGGGGTCCACCTATGCCTAACCCTTCAGGGATTACAGGCGTGATGTTACGTGTTATGTTTAAATCTCTCTCATAAATATTTTGAGGTAGAAATTCAGTTAGGAAGACTACAAAATTCTTGGGAAAGTTTCAGATAGCTAGATAGCTATTGAACCCCAAAGTTAGTAATGTAATGAAAGCGCACTATTTGGAAGGCCCAAATGTCCCAGATCCCTACATAATTCGCTAAACAACCATTTATTGGAACATATCTACGAACAGAGCGAGCCAAGCGGCTCGGTGGCGTAGTAAATATAAATTAAGTATTGCAGTTCCAACATTTATTTGGCAAAAAATATTACAATATACGAGTTTCATTTTGGCTCACAGTTTAAAGTAAGCAAAAAACATAACAACGGCAGGCATCTTATATGTACAAAACTTTGTCATGAAATGTGTAACAAGTAAATGGAAAACTACGGTGGAAGGTATAAAAAGCGCTGATATTTGGCAAGGTGTGTAATATTTGTAGAGCACTTTTGGGTAGGTACTATCACTGACGTAATGGGTATTGACAGGCGACCTGCAGGCTTCACGGTGATCGTCGGCATGGCAAACAGCGAAACTACCGACCTGTAAACACAAAGCGGTAAGCTACTCATGCCTGCTTCGTTTAGTGCCGCCTGGAGCGTGTGACGATATCCAGGACATCTTGTGCAGAATGCACACTGTGTGTGACTAAACCGTAATAATAATTACTATAGGTACCTAATACGGGCTGGTGTCCGCAACTCCACGTCAATGTGCGTATTTTGCGTACGGGTGGGAAAATCGGTTATTCGATCCACCCCAGCTCCTCAAGGAAGGCCAGCAACGCTTTGGTGTGTGACAATCTCACGTAGGATTAATAATTACTATGCTTTATTTCAATTACCTAATGGCTGATAAAGGTGGCGACTGGTATTTCAGCTCCTATGTATGATTGTATTTGAAACCGCTGAAAAGGTATAGGTACGAGTACTCACGTTTTAATTACGAGGCATAAAACCAAACGTTGGTTCCTATTCTAGTTTTGAAAGATATGAAAATAAGTGGGAGATTTCAGGGATTTAATATTAGGGCAGATTTAAAGATCTTCGGAAGTTTGTCGACTACTAAGCAAAAAAAACTGGTTTCTTAAGTAAATAGGTAATAATCCCCAAATCGAACGTTGACGTTTCTTACCCGTGGATTAGATATATTATGCGCACATTAACCAACTTACCTACTTTCCAAGTAGGAATTTTCTTTGGCTTCGCTGACTGTATTAAAGTACCGACATACTCTTGTACTTTTGATTGATACCTAATTATGTAGGTAGATATTTTTGACATGACGCTGAGTAAAGTTTTTGTTTGAGATAGAAAAAAAAGATAAAGTCGCAAAAATCTCTTAAAGTTTTTATAATTATTCCTTCCACATCTCTCTTAAATCGATAACAGATTGAGGATACAGAATATTCAATCTAATTACTACTATTGTAAACCTTAACAAAGGTCTGTCACAATGTAGCGACAAGACAAGAACGACGATCCAGGCTCCAAGATAATGGATGCAAATTGATAAACGTTAGATTATTCTCGCCTAGGCGATTCTGTTGTAAGTAAAAAAAAAACAATTTTACGCCGACGCGACACAATTACTGAATAAAAACAGCTATTTTTAGCGGGGAAGTATCCAAACAGGTGAACGGAACATAAACGGGAATAATGGGACAATGTAAACAAAATAAACATAACAGAGAGGTATAATGGCCGCTACTAACGTGTGATACACGCCTACCCTTTATCGACTTGTCCACACGACACCGACCAGTTTGTGACCTAATAAAAAAAACCGACTCAAACACATACACCGACAAAAATTAATTCACCTGCATTAAACTGACACTACAGCCGCGCCACATTACGAAGCACGAAGCATTCCGAGCTCATAATATTTCTTAAAAAACCTTTTTTTATTCTGACTAGGAAATAATTGCAAAAGACGAACGCGGCACTCTATTTAACTGAAACTTTTCGCTTCACGGTTCGCGACTTTAGTGCAATTTAAGCTTTCATAATAGAAACGATTGAAAGTTCTTTCTGAAAGTCAGCATCGGCCTCTGAGGAGTCGTTACATATTCACATAAAATGTTAGAAGAGTGTCGATTACACGAAATAAACTTTCTATAAAAGAAACTTTTTAAGACAAGATTTTCTTTTAAAATTAGCAGCAGGTAAGTGTAGGTACCTACTGATATTGTCGATAGGGCACGGACAGTCATTCTAAGCTAAATTAGCTTTAAGTGTCGTCGGCGTCAAATTGCCGTGAGACTACGGCCATTACGGGACAAGTTTTTAACTTAGGTAATAAAAAGGAATTAAGTCGGTGACTTAGTTTCGCGAATGATGCTTTCTTAGCCAGTTGACTATTTTGAAGTCGCGTAAGTTAGAGAGACAGCGTAGCATATTGGCACAGAGCCAAGTGGAATGTCAAGAGAGAAAAGTGACGCAAGTAAGCCGGGGACGGCCATCATTATACTGGAATAGTCGCTAACCGGATTCTGCTTTCTTCGATAACCCTTTTTGCCACTATTTCTTATTTCACTGTATTTGGTAAAGTATCCATATATACTTATTTTAGAGCAACTACTTATATTTTATTTTATACAGCATAGAGTTACAAATTTAACACGGGTATGTTTCCAAATTATCTGGTCATGTTGTTTATTTACTGTTTTTCTGAGAAATTTAGTTAAAAAATAAAATTTTACTAGAGTTACACATGTACGATCGATAAGAAAAACAGGCGGCAGACCCCGGGAGGTATACCTATTTCGTTCGGTCTAGTGCGCCGTACCTACAGTTCGATAACGTTATTTATTTAGGAACGTTCTCGGTAGCCCCTCACGAGTCACGACACAATATGGTACGATGCTGACACAAAAAAGAACCTGTATAACTTGTAACAACTATCTTTTATCTAGACTATTGGAGATTATGTTTACCAGCTTAGGGCGAATTTCACCAATGAAACTGAACGCGATCAGCACATCTAAACCGAGTTCAAGAGCTGTCAGTGTCAATATTCCAAAGAAAATTATGACGTGGTTTAAGTGCTGATCGCGTTCAGTTTCATTGGTGAAATTCGCCCTTAAAGTTAGTTTAAATTGGACAAGATCTTGTTTACAAGCAAAAACTGATCATACAAAAAAAATCGTATTGAAAATGAACAAGGAGGGAAAATCTATCCATCTAACAAATTAATTGGAAATTTATCATCACTTGATCATCACCTCGCCTGAATCCATAGTGAAGACCCATGGCAATTGGCAACGGGTCAAACAAAACTAAAAGAAAAAGACTTATGTACTTAAGGTACAAATACCTATGAATATTATGTTCAGTTTTAGTTTTAATTTTAAGTTATAAAATTTTATACCTTCTTATTTTTATAAAATTTCTTAGTTTTGCTTTTGTCTTGACTTTATGGAGGTGGGCGTTAATGACTGCGACAGTATTATACTAATGCAGTTGTTATCGAACTCGAGAGTTTCTGTAAACTGAGTTTTTTTGTTTCAATAATAAAATATTTAATTAATTTATTTATTTGCTTAAGATTTTTAATATTCACGTTTTGTTCATTACGGTCATACTCGTACAGCATGTCGCTGTCGAAGGCATAGAAAATGTGAGTGAGGTCACTGAAATGTCGAAAAGTCGACGTTTTGATATAAAACGACGGAAATGTTTTAGAACTGTTAGACAAGCTACTGTGAAACAATTATATTATAAGTAAAAAGAGGTACCTAGATAGGTTATGCACGCTCCGCAAGTGGTACGACAAAACTTGGCTAATTAGCCACATTTTCTTCGTCTTGTATCTTTTCGCTCCCGATAATCACGACATGCCGTCCTACTTCCACGTGTCATCTAATTGAAGATCGAATATTGAGTAGGTATCTACGTCTTTTTACTTATATTATCATTGTTGCGAAACATAAAAAGGGGAACTCTATAGAGACCGAAATAATTTTGTCGCTGAATTCCCTCTTCCTTCGCCACGAGCTTTCAGTAAAGTTAAATACATTTTAAATGTCTCTTTGCAATGAAATATTCATAGGTACATTTCGAAACATTTCCGACATGCCCTTTAGACAGGCAGTGTCAAAAACCAAGTTCATTTATTTTATCACTCCCTGAAACTAAGCCACGTCGAATAAATCAATAATAACGAAGTTCGCTCACGTAAACAGTTAACACAATAATTGCGAGCAAAATTGCCTTCTGAATTGAGTAAGTATTTCTACTGAACTGTTAAAAGGAAACCAAATTGTCTAGAAGTATTAGAATATGCAAATGGAATGGCGCTCTTGGCCCTTGACTGAAAATTTAGCAAAGAAACGTTGAAAGAGAAAGCAGCGCATGTAATGAACGATTTTGGCTGCCAATCGGTACCTATGTCTACAATCTGTGAATTTAAATATAATCATGGCCATTCTTGGCCTATGGTAGTTGAATATTTCTAGCACTGGAGGATAAAATAATACACCTAACGACTGACAATTCACGCTAATCTCCGGTCAGACCGCAACGCCCTCCAGAGCTGTGGCTACGTTTTATATCTCGCTCTAGCACTGCGCCATTTTATAACTCTACCTTGCTCTTGTTTCTAGAATTCTGAAATGCCCAATGTCGATCTCGATCGTCTATCTGAAGTGCTCTAAAGCCACAAGATATCCTTCCTGCTTCAAGAAGGCTTGTGTTGAAGGTACTGGTTGTACCTACAATGAATATGTTATCTACCTACCATGTTTTTATCCCAAGAACAAACTTAACATTGTACTTAGTTGAAAAACATGTTCATCCATACATTCCAACTGGAAATGTAACTTTGTACGCATAATATTGAGAGATTTTTTAGACCAAATTTCACCATCATCAGTCCAGTAGATTCGGTGCAAATCGGCTGTTACAGACGGACAAGTAGATACCTATGAGAGACAGACACACAAGTCGAACACAAGTCAAAGGGTAACGTTTTTTCCTTTTGAGGAATGAAAAAGATTTAAAGAATGAAACCGATAGTCTTTATCAGCAGCATCAAAATTTTCAGCAAATCGTCAATACCGCTACCTACCGACACGGTAGAAAAATAACATCAAACCCACAAATGAAAGTCGATTCCTCCACTCGTTATTTTTCCTTTCAGTAATAAATACGCTGGCATGGCTCATTAGATTTCGAAGAGAACCATTTTTACGAATCGGTGGTAAAGTTACGTAAGGGTTTTCGAAAGTTTACCTTTGACAAACCACAAACACAAGTAGGTATGTTCCACCGCGTTCCTCCGCAACAAAGTTACTGTCCGGACGATAAGTAGCTACGAGTACGTATTTACGTACACCCTTAATTAAACAAACAAAGGTAAGTACTTACCTATTACTATATTTCACAGAGACATTAGCATTTTAATTATAATTATGAACGTATCTCATTGTACAAAGACGTTTATTAACTTTCATTCTTCAGCCAGTGAAAACTTTAACAAGTTTCTTAATTCACTGAAAGTGAAGAAGATTACTTCGTCATCTGTATCTGCACTTGATTGTATGTGTAATTAACAAAACAGATTTATCTCATTTGTTTTCAGGATACAATTTAGTGACGATAAGAAGCTATCGTAAGATAAAATTAGATTGGATAATTGATTACACAAATTAGTAGTTCTATAAACTAAGTGTATCTACATCAAGCAACAATTATCGACTTTTGTTTATGTGGCAAACCTAAAAACGGAATTCGACAGATACTAGGGAATTCATATCTACCCGCTTCAGAAAGTACTTAAATGAGCAGTGAAAATTGTTAATTACCGACGTAATACAGGCCGGCCTACTTATTACTCTTATTAGCAACCTAATTGACATTTACGTCTGTTCGGAACTTCATTTATTACCCAGTATTTTATTGTGGAACTTTACCAAAAACTACTTACCCAAGTCCTCCGACTGCCGAGCTTACGAGATCTGAGAAGTTCAGGCGACGCCATTTTATAAAACTTGTGAGAGGCAGATACAAAACTTTCCTTGATTACAATCGACTTGTTATTTTTACGATGAGAACTATAAGCTGGGGTACTTAGGAAAGGTATCTACTACGTATCGAAAAATAAGCAACAAAACAAATAGGTATTATTATATAATTTTAGGTAGAAGCCTGGTAAGGCTACTGTAGATATGGTAATATTGCAAATTGCAGTATAAATTAAGGAAAACCGGAGCGAGTGCGTCTGCTCCCCAGTTCGGAGCGGAAATTTGTAAATATTTGATGTCGTTAAACTTTCACACTTCGACCACGTTCTCACCTCGTGTCGACGGCTGCGAAATGGTCCAACATCAATTCATAACTAAACACGAAGCTTGTTTGACTCACACATTCACGAGTTTCACGAATTATTGCAAAAGCAATCTGCAAAGTAACGGAATTGTTACAGGTCTATACGAAAGTGAAATAAGTCTGCAATTTCGTAGCATATCTTTAGACAGGGATCCATTTCTTTTTGTTTAAGCAGAATTTTATTACTAAGATCCTAAGCACAATATTCTTGTTTCTGTAAGAGTACAAAAAGAGAATTTATCAATGTGAAGTAATCAGGCCAATAATTTTCAGCAGTAGTTAAACAGTTTGCTCTCAAACCCGACTGTTCTGTAAATGACAGATTTCACGAGGGCGAATAAAGGGGTGCATGATGGCGAGCCGAAGGATGGAGGTGTAACTGACGTCACTAAAACTTATAGTTATAACATATTATAAAGTGTAAAACATAATTATGTAAATGTAAACCTCTGCTCTTCTAATTATGTATCATACACAATTAGAAGAGTAGAGGCTTAGCTTCGTTAACAAAGACTTAGAGCCAATTTCTCATCATAATAATGGCAATTCAAATAAGGTTATTGAGGTAGGATTTAAAAGTTGAGAGGCTTGGATATAAAAGTTGGATTCTAATTAACCTATGCTAATGTTATTTTGTATTTATTAAAACAATGCAGATGCAATGATGTGCACAGTCCACATTCTCGTACCTAGGTAGGTATGACCGACCGCAAAAAGATAATGTACCTTGATTTGATAGGTACATTAACATGAGTTTTTCAATCAAGGGAAAATTTTAATAGTGCCTGCAAGCGACTTTATATGGCTGATAAAAAAATACATAAAGCAAACACACATTTACAGGTTTAATTTCACAGTAGATTGCACAAATGTAGCCGATCAATGTTAAAGACCACGTTAAAATAAATGTTATGGAGGACCGACAAACACAATTTCAATTACGCGTTAAAAACTTTATTTTTGTTTGGTTGGAGTATTCAATCATGTGTACAAAGGTTTAATATAGGCAATTAGGTAAGCTACTGATAAATCCATCACTGCCGCATTCCATGATTTATTAATTTTGAGCTAGCTCTGATTTTCAGACACATTCATTACATAGACAAAATCCGACACATTGATTTACTAAAGCGAATATTTTGTACCTAATTAAAAATTAACCAATTATTTATTTTGTCCGCTATTTAAATCTCTGGGCGAAGTCTGTTTCATTCCAAGATAATTAGCAATGCTCTATGTTAGACAGGTAGTCTCACAAAATAGAAACTAATTAGATAGACTGAAATACTACCTAGATAGCTTAACTTTCCTAGTTATCAAACTTTTGTAATTGCAGTTGTTCAATAGAATATATGATCCAGTAGAAGTAGTATCTTGTAACTTGGTTTAAGGTCGCCTTTGTCATTCATAATTGCCTTTATTGATAGGTAGGTACCACTAGATAGCTTTTCAGAGAGCTTTGACAGTGTCCGTGAGTTTTATTAAAATTGGCAGCTTAGAAATTTTAGGTCACAAATATGTAGGTACTTATTAATATTTCCTAATATTAGATAATAATTCACTTGGATATAAGGATGGCGATTCTATCCGTAAAAGATCAATTCTTAAATCGATTCGGATCGAAATCTGATAAATCGATATACAAAATAATCAAGGTCTAAAAAATCTATTTTCCAAAAATCGATATTTTTTTCGATCGATTTCTCGATATCGATTTTTCGACCTATGAAACTGCCGTTCTGCAGTACTGGCCATTTCAAATCAAAATATTTTTTGTTTGGCTTAGAATTCTAATTTCAAATTAAATTAAATTTTATTTTAACAACATGGAAGTCTTTTAAAAAATGTGTCATTGGGTTTTGATTAGCGTTATGTTTTCATCGCATTTGAATCTATTTCGTCATCATGGATACGTTAAAAAATCTAGTAATTATGGAATATGAGTACCGTCATGGCAGCAACGCGGCACAAGCGGCACGCAACATCAACGTCGTTTACGGAGCAATACTACGGACGAACGCACCACCTGTTATTGGTTTGCCCGCTTCCGTTCTGGAAATTTCGACCTGAAAAATGAACCTCATGGTCATCCGAAAACTTTTGTCGACAATCTTGACAAATGGGTGCCCCACGAACTCAATGATCGCCAGCGCGAAGTAGGTACGCGTCGAGACGTGCCTTGCACTGCTCAACACAAACGAAGGAATTTTGAACCGCATTGTTATCTGCGACGAAAAATGAATACTGTTTGACAATCGCGAGCGCTCAGCAAGTTGGTTGGATCCTGGTTCAGCACCTAAACAATGCCCTAACCGAAAAATTATCCCTAAAAAAGTGATGGTCACTGTTTGGTGGTCTAGGGCCGATGTGATTCCTCACAGATTCTTACCAAACGGGATGAGCATTACTGCAGATGTGCACTGTGAAGAACTGAACACAATGATGGAGAAGCTCGCACGACTCCAACCAGCTTTGGTCAATCGCTCGTCTCTACTGCTCCTGCACGACAACGCGCGACGACTCCAAGTTACAAGAGCTGGGTGCGATTGGTATTATATACCTAACAACTGTTTGATTTTGATTTTACCTTCTTACATAATGTCACTCTAGGCACAGTCATGAGAATATTGTTGAGACTGGGTTTTTTTTTAAAGTAAAGCAACATAATTCAGCTAAATTTTAAGCCTCTGCAATACGGCAGCGAAACGGCTTTGTAATACAATCAGTGAGTAGCCTGTCCGTAGTCCGTTAGTAACATCTATGTGTTCTATAAACGTCCTTGGCCAACGTTAGGCCCTACACCCATTTGAAGATTAGAATATAATTAGTATCAGGATTTTACCTTTAATAGGTATACAATATTCATTGTAAGACATGGTTATATAATGTCTAACTTAGATTCGTACTAACATAAAACATTTATTTGTCATATTTTTATCGGTATTCCTTGCACGTGCTTTGTAACTACATTTTTAGTACGTAGATATCATATACACAGAAAAGCGGAGAATGTAAAAAACACGGAGTAAGCAAATTTGATCAGTGCTTGTTCCTTCTCTGTATGGAAATTAAATTAGGAAGGTACTGACGGCGAGGGGTAACACTGAACACATTGAAATGAAAATACATCTAGAACTCGCTTAAAACTGTTAGAACTCATCAATTCATCATGCTTAAATGTTATACCTATAAGTAAACAAGGTTTTCAATGATGAACTTCATTAGGTGTATGTTTAAAGCAGGGCTCGGAAACCGGTTAACTTTCTATGTAACCTTAACCGTTATTATAAAGGTTTTCGAACATATTTCGTTCATTATTTAATATTATGAAACAAAATCAATGCTGAACTTAATGTGATGAAGCAATCTTTGAAGCCAATATCAATTGTATCAAAAATAATTTGTATCTTCGGAAATAAAAATTAACCGGTTTAAAGCCATCATAATGGCCATCTACGCTACGATGCGACCCAACATTATACTGCAGTGTGAGCGAGCAGACTGGACTGCTTGTGTGTAAATCGCTGCTGAATACTTTTCACATCGGTGTTGAGCTTGTAGCAGGGATTTTCTTATCTATGTAGTGTTAGGTTAAGTTCACTAACATAGTTGTTAAGAAATATTGTTCCTAACACATTTGAGTCCATTGTTACTTATTTTTTAAATATAAATAAATAATAATGGTTACATCGATTTAAGCACACAAACATAATTTGTTCACCATATTCAGTATTCCTCAATTAATTTACTAAATTCCTCACATCAAATTCTTAGAGCAGCTTCCTTTATTTGTTGTACCCGTATGTTTTGCCAAGAGAAATTGCGTAGGTAGGATGAAGAGCATATTGAAGATAATAAGACGAAAATATGGTTGGTTGTTATTTTGTACGTTTTAGTTTCTCTGTAGGAGTGCCTAGTTTTACCTACGTTACTATAACTACTTGTGTTTTAAAATACTTCTCCCTACTTAATTATATTTTCCTTCATTAGAAAAACTACATTCCGAAAAAGTGCCCTTAAAAATCAAATTTCCTTGTTCCAAGGCATAATTCATTAAAAATGTCTTGTTAAATCTAAGGAATACTTATTACTGAAGTTTTTAATTAATTTACTTTACAGAAGCCGACGGACAAAAACTTCAAAAAGATCGGCGGAGTATCAACAATGCCAATCGAAAAAAAATTACTTGCTTAAAAAGTAAGTACAAAGCTATTTTGTTACATTAACGTTAAATATTTATGTTCTACAATAACTTGAGTTATATTTATACAGTATAAAAGAAAACTGTCATAATAAATAAAATGATGTCTAGATAATAAACGGAGCTGGGTCTGGTCCCAAAAGGAAAGTAGATACATTCCGGCATCGTGCCTCGTTTTAATTTGACCAACTCCATTTCGGCGCACCTTTGTAATGGAAAATGCGAATCGATCATAACTATTTTTTTATGGCAGTGACCTTGTAGAAGATAGTGTTTAGCCATGATGCAATAATTGTATAAAGTGGGAGTAAGTGTTACAGTTTGTTAGTTGCTGCTGGCTAATTGGCTACTAGGTAACTAGGTATTAAGTAACATGTGCCAACTGCGCAGATCGATTGTTCTACTAGGTGTCTAGCTAAGGTCATACCTTAAATGGGCGATAACTCTTTCCACATCAACACCCCTCCTACATATATCCTATAAAGAAAACATGTTGCTAAGGTAGGCGGACTTGGCTGAAAAAAGGTGGGAAGTTTTATTTATAACCCACAATCCCAGTCTATCCTGAATTCGTTATACGAACCGTAGTATTCTAGGCTGGACGAAGTATGACTATGAGTGGAAATGATAATTATATTGGCGGAACGAGGCATCTCTAGTTCTCAGCCGGGGCAACAATAGAGCTCATCCACCCCTAAAGCGTCGGTTCTATTCTCGGCGGGCTTGTCATTGACCCAGTTCTGTGAGTAGACAGGCGCCGAGTTGCAACTCGCTTCTGCTAAATTAATACTAATAAAGGTAAATGGCTTAATGCAAACAGCGGTACCAGCCGGCGCGGCGCCACGCTCATGCCTGATGCACAAATTCCGTTTACCGCACGTTTTATCTCATTACTATGTGGCATAAAGCCTTAGTTGGATTATTTTAATGTTGCAAAAGCTTTAAATGAAGTTACGGCTTTAGTGAGAGAAAAGTTTGGATCGTTCGTCTCTTTTTAGCGTCGGCACGAGCAAACCAGAACTCCCCAAGCCTTTGCAGAAAGATTCAACAGTCAGAAAAATTGGCCCAGAGGCTATGACTATTGGGACGCTAAATAGTAGGTAGGGTTTTTTTTTTTGGGTGCGAAATTATCAAGTAACTTCTCCCGCTCTGGGTGGAGCGGGAGGGAGTGTCAGACTTTTACTGACTAAAACCCACCCGTGTTCCATCCGTTACCTGTGTGCCAGGGCCACGATATCCCTTTCGGACAAACTCGCAACCCTGGCAGGCTTTGGCCCTAACGGACCCCGTCAGTTGGTGCTGACATCTCTTTGAGGCGCGCGTGGAACAGAACACGCCGTCGACCCGGGCCTGGTCCTTATCGGACGGCGAGCTACCCATCGCTCACCGTCCGCAAGCCCGCGCCTACGGTGGCCGGGAATCGGCCTGCGACTCCCGATGGTGGCGACTAGGGGCGTGAGAGCGCGAACCTTGCCAAATAATGAGGAACCTATTAGAGACAACAGAAATAGTTGAGAAATAGACACTATTCAAATCGCTAAAGACTCTAAAAAAATGTTTCTGCAAAGGTGCAGATTCTAATAACACTAGTTGGTGGCACCCTACATAACGTTCAACGCAATCTGAAAAAAAAACCAAGAATACAAGCAATAAAATCTACTATGATAGAAAATGTACCCAGTGCATTTTGTAGGAAATAAGAATGCGCCGCACAAGTGTTGTAGTTTATTTACTTTCGTCGTTGATTCAAGCTTCAATAAACCTTATAGAGTATCATTTCCTAAAGGAAACGTGTTGCTTTGTGTTTATGTTACTGACAATTTATTGGCTGCAATCAATACCACTTTGTCGATTCTTTTAAGAGTTTGGCAGTAAACACCCGTTTTTCATCCGTGATTAAAGCCTTGTTGGTTCCATTTCCCTATCAGGCTGTTCTGTTAAATCTTATGATTTTTCTTAACATTTCACCAAAACTATTTCGGGCTGACTGATTTCCAAAGAACGCTTGTCCTAAACCACTGAAGATAGAAGAAACATGACATTTCGCAGATGCATCCCTTACACGGCGTAAACGAGTGAATATACTAGAAATATTTTTTCAAACTCAACCCCTGAGGGGAAACAATAGAGGTGGAAAATTTGTAATATTATGCGAACGAAGTCGCAGAAAACAGCTATGTAGTATACCTACGTATTTTTCAATCGCTACGTTGCTAATTTTGTTTTTAATTCAATTAATCAAGATTTCATTACAATTTAATGTCATATCCCAGTTTAAATAAGGTGTATCTATTCATACACGAAATCTTCTTAAGGGGTCATTGTACTCATCATTATGAACAACTTTTACTATGGGACCAAAGTTGAAATCGCGAAAAAAAATCAGCCGTCCCTACATTTATGTTCGCTTAAAACTCGTCAAAAGGAAACAGCTGATTTTTTTTTCGCGTGAAATGTGTTTGATCAGTTAATTACCTATGCTGTCTTATGGATAAAGTTACGTACGTTACGTTGTGTTTACTTTATTCGATTGCTGAATATTGTACCTACCCTAATTTTATCTGTAACAAATAACATCGGCCTAACTTATTATCATTGTCAATAGTCAGTACCTACGTCAATCGTACATACCTACCTATCTGAGCATACCTACAACGTATATTTCGTTCAGTAATTCGATTACTTATATTATTTACTGAAAGACCTTCCTTTTTCCAATAAAAGCTTAATCTATTATAAAGTCATGTCATTGGCATCATGATAATTATTGGAAAACCTTGGCTACAGAGTCGTATCCTACCAATGTCTACCAATGCCATAAATCTTTTTGTGCTGACGTTAGTAACAAGCATTGTTGAGGATAAAAAATAATTTAGTTCTCATTTCGATTGCTGAATAATTAACAAAGACAATGTCCTGAAAAAGATAGGTATGAATATACGCGAATATTGCTGAACTTACACGCCCGAACACCTAAATCGAGCTACCCTTTTAGTTTAAAGGGCTCTATCTTTTTGAAATAACGGCAGTACAAAAAAAAGTGGTTTTGAAGCCAGTCTCTCACTATCATTTTCGTTTGTCATTGTTCCAAAGGACATGGATAACGGTCCCACACAAGCTTGCCCCAGAAATTAACACAAATAAAACAAAATGTATTATGAGGTTGTAAAAAGTTTTTTATTTTCCACTTTTCAGTAGGTCAGTTTGTAATTTATCTAAGTTACAATAGCCTAATGTCAACTGCTCATCACCTTCTACAAAACATTGCTTTTCCCGATGCAGGGACGTTAATTGCTTAAGAGTTCTCCTGGTAAGAACCAGGAGAACTGCCACTCACTATATGCATTGTGACGAGCATAAATTGCTGAGCAACCATATTAAAGTACCTAATCGAAACGCATCCCCATTATTAAGTAGTTCCGTTGGCCATTTGCGGTCTTCATCATCAGCTCCACTTCAACAAATGGTGCTTTCCGAGAGCAAATGCACGAGTTACTATAAAAAATAACCATTTCGCTTTAGGTGTGCCTATAAAATTAGGGGATTTCTCTCGATACCTCGTCAGATTCGGACTTGGTGACAATGGGACCGCCTCGGGAGCGTACCCTTTCCAACAAAAAAATAATTTGAAAATCGATCCACAACTGAAGGAGAAATCGGTGAACATACATAAAAAAAACATACAGAGGAACATATCTAATAATATACCCTCCTTTTTGGAAGTCTGTTAAAAATGCATGGTGTCTCGATTCAGGAGTAGGTATGTACATAAGTATGTATCTGATAATCGCCATTAGAAGGGATAATCGACTATTTGTTGCCCAAGTTAAACGACCTTGTAATGCTACAAAATCTAAATGAATTTACGACAACACATTTTTCCCTAAAAGCTACTTTGACATTTCCAAAACATGAAAGAACGACAATAAGAACAAAAGAATCCGCAAGTACACTTATGTGTAAGTAGTTATAACATGGTTTATGTCTATGTGCTACTTGAGCCAAAGGGCGCGGAATATTTGGCAAAAAAAAAACATTTGTTTTATACGAAAAGTTGATTCTGAAAACTTATTATTATCTTTGGTGTGGTTAGGTTTGTTTTAAGTTGTTCCATCAATTTGGATCTTTAGTCGCCCAATTTTAATTAAGGAGGCGCCATTAAAACCACTGAAACTCAGTATTGAACCGGAAAATTTGGATGAATTGTCAACATTAAGTGATTTCTACAGCCATCTCGCTCTTATACACGTCCCAATTATAAATAGAATCCTACCAAACATTCGAAATCCATCAATAAAGTAAATAACATCCGTTTGCGATCGTCCCGGCAAAATATGAACGACTAAATGAGTGGTTTTCCATTTCACTTAAAACGAAAACGGAAAATAGGCACTACATAGTATTAAAACAAAGTCGCCTCCCGCTGGCTGTCTGTCCCTATGTATGCTCGAATCTTTTAAACTACGCAACTGATGTTGATGCGGTTTTTTTAAATACATAGAGTGATTTAAGAGGAAGGTTTATATGCATAATACATGCATAATATAGTAGAGAAACACTGATAATTTTAGAGGTTTCTAATGTGTTGTCGTAAATAAACACATTTTTTTGCGCTTACATTGCAAATGCCGGCTGGATACTACAGTATTGTACACCTTAAAAAAATCTACAAAAAAGTCCACGATGGTATATGTCTATCTCTTAGGGATAACCCATATATTAATAAATAACCCACAATAACCATTTTTTATCTTTTACTTTTTACGAGAAATAACGGCTTATTTACGAAGCGATTTTAAGCAATACAGCGTTAATCCTTATCCAATCGTTCTTTCAAGAGTAACCTCTAAAGAAAACATGTTTGTATTGTCTAATGACAAAAAAGCTGTGAACGTTGTATATAAAGACATTCTGTAGTATATATAGTATCAGCATCGCACGAAGCCGGGGTGGTCGCTAGTTCTTTTATAAGGGTTGAACTCAATTACACTCCAGAAACTAGAAGAGCCTGTGTTTCTTTTTTCAACCCCAGCAACCCAAAGTCGTGCAACGTTAAAAAGGAAAAAAGCGAGCCCAATTTTTATTAATTTCGTTATGAAAATATACCAAGGTACGACTGTCTAGCCGTATATGAGCTAAACATTATGAAATATCAACAACTTTTAGTGAAACTGAACATTTTGTGTGCCGTTGAAACTATCCAAGCAAGGTAGGCATAATCTATCAAGCATTCAAGCGCAAATCGTTCGATAAATCAACTTACCTACATAATGAACACTAGACAATAATAGGCATTAAGTAGGCAGGTCACGTGGTGGTGAACTACATTGCTAAGGCTGGGTGTTCCTTGTTATTAAATAACTTTTATCGACCTACGCCCCGCCGCTTTGCGTTCTCGCTACCGACCAAGCCCCAACCGGGGAACTTATTACAAGAAAAGATACAAACAAGCCATATCAGAAGAAAATGAAATCATAGTAGAATAGGAATTTGTTGCCGATGATATAAATGTTGCATTTTGTGAGTGTATACAAAATCTTATTGACTGAATATCGGGATGAACCTTTAGAAAGATATAATGTTATGCATCATCATCATCATTTCAGCCGAAAGACGTCCACTGCTGGACATAGGCCTCCCCCAAAGGTTTGCCATAATCGCCACGCTTGGAAGGCGGGTCCGCGAACGCAGTATGGCAATTTGTTATTGCACAGGAATAATTCCTGGAAATCTATTTCAATATCAAACGATAATACTATAGTACCTACTTAAAAATAGTTCACGCGACTCGTCAAACAATATTACTGGTACATTTGATACACAAACTAAATATTTCCCTTGTTGCCGAAGCCCTACACATAGTTCAACAAACGTTTGATATACGTTACACTTGGCGTGATTGCTAAGCTTTTACGACCGGCTACAGACGTAATATTGATCTGCACTTTATGGTGTCTTAAATATAAGCACCAAAACCTCTTATTGTAAACATATAGGTAGCATAAGCAAGGATATAGCTACTGTTACATAAGCAAACAAATAACAATAAGGCCACTAACGCTACAATTTACGGGTTATTATTATGATACTGAAGCAGCATGAAAATGGAAAAAAATAACGTGGAAAACTTACTTACCTTTTAATTTTGAACTATGTAACTAGGTTTATGTTTTATAACACGACTGTTGAAAGTAGAAACTTGGTACTGTTTAGCTTATAAATTATAAACAGGACTGCATGATGATGTTTCAAATAAATCAGAAAGGATTATAAAAAAAACGAATTTTGAAAGGATAACATTATTTGAATGCCTCCTAAGGTTCTTATACTCCATTTTGAAACTGAAATAAAGCTCTGATACATAGGTACTTGAATCAAAAGGCGTGTAGTACGCACGAACGAACAAGAACATGGTCAACACGAACATCGAACACTTTGTTCGCATGTGCGTACTACTAACGACCATCAAACAGATAGTTCGTCAAAAATGTTCGTGGCGGTCCAATTTTGCTTTTCTGTGTGGACGGCCTTCGGAGAAATTTGATGCAACATTGTTTGTACCGAACGCTCGAAAAGAGCGCTCGGCGGCGCGGGGGCATCAGTTCTCAGCCAGCCAGCTCCTATCCAACCAAGTCATTGTATCCAACAGTGTACCACTTCCAACGGGGCGAGCGAGCGCGAACATAAGTCGAACTATGTTCGTATGATGTTCGTGTTCGCTTTGCTAATTTACGTCCACACGTACGAGCCAAATGTTCCATGTTCGATGTTCTTGTTAACCATGTTTTGTTCGTTCGTGAGTACACGCCTAAAGAAAATCGATATTAAACAGCCGTTTTCAAACACAAGGAATCAAAGACCGTCTTGATGGAGGTATTTGATCGGTGCGATTAAGCAATCATTGGCTCGGGTTTAAGTCAAATTGGTGGTGTTTTACAAATATACCCATACTATCTATACCCCAGCATCTCCCCGATTCAAAGGCCTTCGGAAAACGATTAAGTTGGCAAAGGTTTTCTTTTTCAAATAAACGAAGTAATAAAATCGGGTTTCCTTTGGTAGGGGACATGAATTTATATTATTTGTCAATATTTTAAACTTTTTATTCGCTGCGATGTCCCAGATACCGAAACAGCTGTACGTGGTTTGTATAATAATTCGGTGTTATTAAAATGGTCTCGATCATAAGATGAAGAGGTCAACAGTTGGCGTCACGCTGTCTGCGACCCTAACATTCGGCACCCATCTACATAAAACATCTTATGACATTCCGGAGTCAGTATTACACATTCGCAGGGCAGTGACTTGTTTAATGTTATGTTAAAGCTAGACTCATATATGTGGTGTATTAGTTTGGCGCGAAACGAATGAACTCTAGAGACTGCTAAAGATTAGACGTCGCATTTGTGTGACATTAATCGGGCACTGAACGTTATAGCACCGTATTTTCTTAGTAATTAAAATATACAGTCGATTTACTAAGTAACGTATATTTTATATTAGGTATGAACATTTATGGGTATCATGTTTTGTAAATGTGACACTCACATTTATTTGCTTAAAAGAGTCGAAATAAGAAAAGCTGGTAGAAAATAAGTGAATACCTACCTAAAATTCAACAACCTGACCTTTCTTTTGAGACTATAGTGAACATGATCTCGTGAAGAAGACGGAATTTCCAATATCAAACGCAATTCCACATCTACCCTACATAGAGGTCCCGGTGCGGGTCATCGGCACACTAGAGCGGTCCTTCGTTTCACATTTCCTTTTGAAATTGTAATCACTTCTTGTAAAACTCGTATTTTACTGTTTTTTAACATATCCAAAGTATCTTTGGTACTTAACTCGAACTGAAAACTCTAAGCATTTATTTCAATTAAACCATTTACAGGCACTTTCCAATATAATGTGGCCATTAGTGCTGTGCACTCCCTGAGGTATGCGCGCGGCGAGACGGGGGGGAGAATCGGGTGCTGCGCTCTGTCAGTCCGCCGTCAACGCTCGTGGCGCGCGTGGCGTTCTTCGCCTCCCACCTCGCCGCGCATACCTCAGGGAGTGCACAGCACTAATGGCCACACTATAGTAAAAAAATCGGTCAGTTAGTCAGAAATTTGAAGCTAGTTGCCCATTCCAAAACGATCTCTATGGAGAAGAACGAGCAAGAAAATCCAAGGACACTCTTTTAAATCAAGATATAACAAAATCCGGAGTACATACACCAAACATACTTTTAAAACTACATTACGATGGGATCTATGTTATAGTAATACTAACTAAGCTGTTGCCCAACAAATATCTTTAATAGCAAAATAGAAATAATTCAAATCATACGCGTACATTTAAAAGTTCGTTGGAAGGGGTAGACACTGAGGAGGTAAAAGCCTCCACATTGGTAGATAAGGCACGCACGGACGGCACTGCGAATTTCATCGTGACCCTCCTTGTTTGCGTCTTTATTTACTTGGAAAATAAAAACACTGTTACAGCACGTTCGCTTTTTTTATAAAATCCTTTAGAATAAACGTAATAAAGGAACATGAACGAATGTTATCCACGGCTTTCATTAAAGTTTATGACTAGGATTGGAAATATTTTTCGTCTATCTTCAACTACGTTATTTGCACACAAATTCTAAATTCCAACTATTTTACAAACCTTTTTTATAAAGCCTTCGAATAACGTCTTTCCAAAAAACGCGCTGTGTATCGTTGCCGGTCCCGACCCCACGAAGCCGGGATTGACATTAATTTTAACTTTGAGGAAAATGTGAAGAGGCTTTGATCATATTACCGTTTATATCCGCTTCGGAACCAATGATCGTGATATAAAGCGTTATAAAAAATATTATACCTAAACTTAAAACATATTCGCCATTCGCTCCTGTCAAACTCGTTTAAAATAAGGATTAACGTCAGACAAGCGGGATCAAGCGGGGAGAAAAGGTTAAGCGCAGACGGTGGAAGCCAAAAGCTTCAGATAGAACTTCATTAGTGTATAAGTATTTTTAAATGAAGTCATCGTACTTACATTAAATCCTCACCTTTATCTATTACCAACTCATTTCTTAAAACATTACCTATCTAGTGGTACCTACCATACCTAAAATAATACATCTTTGTTTACACATATTACTTATTCAGAATATAAACTTTATGAAGGTCTGTCGCAAATAAAACGATAAATCCCCAGGCCCGTCTGGAATATCGTGAACGATTTGTATATGGAACAATAACGTGAACGAGGAATTCCTCAATATAAAAGAAACAGTCTAGATTTTTACGAATCCAAAGGCACATTACACATACATTTCGATAATAGAATTTCTTTCGTGTGCTTATTTGGATTCAATATTATTGACAATACATTATTTTTATTTAATAAAGCAATCATGTTCAGAATTCTATGATCCAATCTCAATAGATTGCGCTTGTACCTACATAAGTGAGAGATCACAAATTAGGTGTGCGAACCTCGTCCCAAATCCTGCAATCTACCGCAATCTACGTAAATCATGTCACATTTACATAATTCTACAAAATTAGTGGGCTCAGACAGAACGAAAGGTAGGTAACTGATTGTTGTAAGAGATTTTTAAAATTATTCTATAGTTAGGTACTATATTTCCCCAAGATATTTCCGATGACGTAGCAAGTAATAACTGTAATATCCAGTAGTAGGTAGATATAATTCCCATGAACATTAGCATTGCCATTCAAGTGTTACGTAAGCAGAATTTTAGTAATTTTTAACCCCTTCCCCTCCCCCTTATCAGCTAGGGTAAGCAAAGCTCTAACACTCCCTCATATGCTTACGTAAACCTTGGTATATTTTCTTTTAAATCTGTTCAGGTTTCTTTACTGTTATGCATGAGTCTAGAAAATATAAGGAATTAAATGCCCATTTAAAAAAAAACCCTATTTCGGTGCTTTCTAAATTAACCATAAAACACCGCATGAGAGCGAGTTAGTAATATCAATTATTTTGGGGAATCCCAATGAACATGCTTTTCGCTTTCGAGCATAGATAAGTAGGGTTGTCAGATTTGTTAAAAAAAAAAAGTTCAAAATTTTGCAGAAAATCAGAAAAGGAAATAAATAAATATTGCTGACGAAATCACCATCCAGACCCCCCCATCCCCATGTCATCAAAAATAAGCAAAGCAATGGCCCCCCCCACCCCCCTTTGGTGCTTACTTAATACTTGAATGGCCCCATAGCACTAGGTGCTGATGAGCTGATCATAAAAGTTAGAATCTTTTATATTTAATCATATAAAATGTATGGTCTGGGAGCGGATTTTTACTTGTATTGAAACAATAGATGAATAATTCAAACACAAATCTGTTGGTAAGATCCGAATGCAGAGCTAGTCGAACGTCTGCGCTGCTCCCAGCTTGTATTATCGTATTCGGATTTTGATCACGTAAAGGGAAACTTTCAATTTTATTCCTATCTTCATTATTAAAGCTTTGTGGTAATTTCCGACAAACGTACTCGAATACTCAAAGCGACCTTCGATAGATCTACAAAGACGATAGTCCATTTTCTTTTATTTGGTAATTATTATTGAACGTAGTTGAAATCAACTGTTGTGTAGTGTGCAATAATAAGCAAGGGATTGTGTGTAACCGGAGCTACAGAAGTATCCGATGTCGACCAACCGCCCTACGCATACAACTGTGTTTCAAGTACTAACACAACTATAGAATATCAAATAACCAATATATTGTAGAAATACAGAAATGTTTTCAACATAAATCTGCCTAGACCTAAGGCTGGCACAGGTTTCTCGTACGCGTGGAATATGATATAACTGGAACATCTTAAATATCATTAGGAATTTAAAAACTAAGTTCTTGCAAATTTTACGAATGCTAAATTTCGATAAGGACGTACTACAATTATAAACTGAAATGCTATTCTAAGCAATTCTTTCAACTGATGTCGTTAAACTGATGATACAAACATAGCAAACATCTTATCTAGGAATTAGCATTTATATTGAACCAGCCTCATTCTGCAACTGTATGTCATTTCATATCTGTGTGACATGAGTTATCCTGGTTGTGTTCCTGGTTTAACAACTTGGAAACCCGCAATAATTCCATGCGTGTGTATTTTTTTTTTTAAAGAAGACTGTCCAATAATGTATGGGCAAAAAACCCAGTCGATAAAAAAATACTTATTAAAACATTTTTAAATAATGTAATTTCTTATTTTTCATCTACAATTAATGCCTAATTGTAGATGAAAAATATGAAATTACATTTTTTTTAAATTATCCCGATGATTGGCCATGTATTGTTTTAGTTACAGCCGAACCGACAGACAGACTAGACAATATTGATGACAGTAGAGCAGTTACATCCGCCTTGGATGTTTCGCAGGCGGGGAAGCGGGGAAACCCAGAGTGCGCATGAAATGGACTGAAGATATGAACATATTCATCATGCGCACTTACTATCGTATTACGAAACTTGAAGAGGATAGAACCATGTACTGCACACAATTATTCAAACATTTTAAATTACAATACCCAGAAATTAATGTAACAGAACAAAGAATAGCAGACCAAAGACGGGTTATTATCAGAAATAAGCCGTTATCAGACGACACTTTAAAAATAATTAGATTTGAAATAGGAGAACAACTAAAAATTGAAGAAGAAAGTATGAATCTCTCACAACTAACAAACTCTTTACAGATAACCCAATCGCTTACAACACGACACTAGGTCAGGGACAGAAAATTGTGCCACAAAACTAACCGCACCGCCGACACAACAACAATCAATTTACTACAGATAATCTCACATTAATACAAACACAGAATAATATTGATTTTGACTCATTGAATCATTAAGTAACGAATTAGAATCAAATATGTTAAAATACAACGGAATGTATCCTGCGTGTACCCCTTTATTGCCACAAATTAGAACATCTCGTCAATTGTTGGATATCATTAGTAAGTTTAATCAAAAAATTATTCCACCCCAAACTATCATCCCTAGAAAACTTAACCGACACACATTCTTTAATCTATTCTGTAGCTATTACAGTTGCAATTCACTTTAAACTAAAAATTAATATAGATAGAACTAGTAATAATAACACAGTAATAAGCGATCCACCATGGCAAAAAAAAATTATAAACGGGCATAGATCAGCTAAGAAAATACATAAATAGACTAACACAATATAAAAACGGCAACACATCAAGAAAACTTGTAAAAAAAGTCAAACTAATCGTTAAAAATACTAAAAAACACAGTTCACGTGAAAACTTTAATAAAAGAATAGAAGATCACTTAGATACATTAATACAAACTTCTAGTGAAGAGTCATAGACTAGCACGATACAAAAAAGCCAAAGAAAGAAAGGATTACAATAGATTATTTAAAACGAATGAGAAACAATTTTATAGAAAGCTTAAAAGCACCAATACGGAAATCCTTAATCCTCCATCGCAAGAGTCTTTAAAATAATTCTGGCAAGAAATCTGGTCAGACAGCACTGAACATAATAAAGAAGCTAAATGGATACAAGAAGAAAATAGTCTGATCAGAAACTATAGACGAAATGCCGTTTGAAGATATAGATGCTCTTGAAATAAATACAATTATAAATAAAACATATGACTGAAAAGCAGCAGAAATAGATGGTTTACACATTTTTTGGATAAAATGACTTTATTCACTTCATAGCACGTCAGCAGAACAAATAAATTATATTTTAAAAGGCAATCAAAATATTCCAGATGTTTTGACTAAACGAATCACTTATATGATCCCAAAATCAAGTAGAACTCAGTATCCTTCACAGTATAGACCAATTAATTGCCTGCCTCTCTCAATCTTATATAAAATCATAACGTCATGTATAACTAACAAAATTATTAAACACACTGAACAATACAATATCCTAACTGAAGAACAGAAAGGTTGTAGGCATGTTCATATGGGGTGTAAAGAACAATTAATTATCGATTTCACTATTTTAAAATACGTCCATAGATCTAGAAAGAACTTATACTTAGCATACATAGATTACAAAAAGGCATTCGACAGCGTTCCGCATTTATAGTTGATCGAAGTATTAAACATTTATAAAATCAATCCATTAATTATATATTTTCTTAAGAATACAATGGTATCCTGAAGAACTACACTAAAATTAACTAACTTATCCGTAGACGAAATAGGGATTAAAAAGGGTATTTTCCAAGGGGACTCATTAAGCCCTCTATGGTTTTGTCTAGTCTTGAATCCACTATCCCGAGCATTAATCGAAACGAAATTAGGCTTTGCTATTAGGAACGGTCGATATTGCACCAAATTACACATTTACTATAATATGGATGACTTAAAACTATATGCTAATAAAAATACAGACTTACATGATTTATTAAACATAACAACAACATTTTCGAAAGACATAAGAATGGATTTTGGACTAGATAAAAGCCGGAAACTAACTATAGAGAAAGGTAAGATTATAGAAGAAAGCTAGTCAACAGACACCGAAGAATACAATCAGGCAAGATTGTTAGAACATAAGACTATTAAGGATAAACTAAAAAAAGAATACAATAGTAGAATACATTCGTTATGCAAAATGCACCTATCTAGTAAACATTTATTCAAATCCATAAATACATACGCGATTCCTATACTTACTTATTCTTTCGGTGTAATAAAATGGTCAAACGCAGAATTACAGGCTCTCGAAGTAAAAACAAGAACCACACTGACACGACATAGATATCACCATCCCAAATTTGCAATAGAAAGAGTTATAATGTCCAGTAAAGAAGGTGGCAAGGGACTAATCGAAATATCACATCTTTATAAAAGACATGTCTTAAACTATTTTTCAGGCGTAAGAAACACAACAGTCTATTACACAAAACAATTATAGAGTTAGACAAACAGTATATACCACTGAATCTTAGCGATGATAGCAATATTGAGACAGTAGATAAAGCGAGACATATAGATGAGATACATAGGAAGTGGAGGCAAAAATAACTACATGGAAAACATAATTAGCTTGTTAATATCATACACCAAAAACTCGCAACTAAACTTAAACTCATGTAAGATCCCTACACACCATATTACAAGTATACACACACAACAGATCAGATATAACACTAGTTGATAAAGTAAACGAACTCACATTTAAAATAGATATAGCAGTTCCGAATACTAATAACATACAAAAAACTATCACGGAAAAAATCTGGAAGTATACAGAATTGCAAGAGGAAATTACCAGAGTTTGGAAAATGAATATAAAGTCACTATAGTCCCAATAGTAATATCAACAACAGGTGTTATCCTGAAACTATTATTCAATAGTTTTAATGCACTAACTCTATCCAAATACACATACCTAACAATTAAAAATCTGCCATATTAAACACTTGCCGCATAGTAAGAATTTTTTTACAACTAGACTAGGATAATAATTTCAATGCAGTACAGAGTAATTTACCTTCTCAGAATAATAACTAGAATCTCACCATGGTTCACACCCGTGCGTGAGATTCTGAAAATACCAGGTAATAACCTGAGACAATTAAAATTAAAAACCAAAATAATAATAATGATTTTCTTGCTTTCTTCATGTAAATAAAGTTGGTTAGCAGTTGGTATATAAAAATACATATGTAAAAAAGCATAGGTATATATTTATTATAAAATATACATCGCTTTAGTGTTACATATTATCGTGATCAACTAAGAATCTAGAAAACTAGCTGGTTGTTGCATAGTGTCTTCATGCCCAGCATAGGCGAGATAATACAACATGCTGATTACAACTTCCTAACGTACGATGAAAGTCGTTTTTATTTATATCATACATGATATAAAATGCGATTTTAAAGTCACTCAATGCATTCGTCTCAGTGCTTAAAACTGACTTTCGTTACCTACGTTGTTTGGATGGTGAAACATAATGCAACATAAACGCATGGTGCACTACCTGTGGAATATGTGCAACATAACCGCATGGTGCAGTACATGGGATAGTTACCCTACTATCGTACACATAAGTTTTTTTAATCGACTCTAGGTTTTTTTGACTAGCAACTGCCATTATTCTCTCTATAAAATATTCAAATGTGTTGCTGTTGGCTTGACCAAAAAAATGGAAAGAGTAATAAGTAGCAATTCTATAGATCCCTACAAGGTATTCTTCATGGACTTAGGTCCGTGTTACAGAACATCACTCAATACTCTAGCATAACTTAAACCAAATTGGTTGAAAACCCTGGGCGCGGCCAATAGTCTCTCCATGTCGGAGAGGGTGTTGACTGCGGCGGATTTCTGCGTGGGGGGGAGAGCCTAAGGCTCTTAGGTCTGGTGAGGCCGATCGTCGGTCGTCCGCTCCCCCCCTCTGCTAACAGAGGGAGGTCGAGCGGACGCAGAGTGGGAAGGCGGACGATATAGTCCGCGGTGGACGACCCCAGTGGTTAGGTTAAGTTAGGATAGATAGTCAATTATATTGTATATACCATATTTTGTATATATAATTAAGATAGATTTAATAAAATGTACATATAATTAATATAGTTAGGTTAGGTTAAGTTAGGGTAAGGATAGTCCGTGGAGGACGGGCCCAAACAGGCCGAAATTGGTGGACGTTTCTCCATTTTGGAGAAGCAGGGGCGGCGCTCGTTGTGCACTCACCCTGCCAACGAGCTAGCAGCAGGAGTCTGCACCCGTCGAAATCGTAATCCGGAAAGAGATCACGGTCATGTTTTGTGACTCGGAACGGGACGAGGATCTTGGCTTAGTCGCCCGGATCGCGAGGATGTAAACCTCTATAAAAAATTCCTCTAATATCAAGTTTTGGTGCGCGGCGAGGGTATGAATGGCTGAGGAGTAGTGTCATCTGTAACTTTGTAGTTATAGGTGGCGCATCAGTCGTGAGCGCACCCCCAGCCAGGGACCAGTGGAATCTCTGGGTTGGGTTACAAATGTCACACTTACCTAGGCACAGGGGGTAACCCTAGGAAGGACTTTTTAGATCCCCCACACTCGTGGGAATAATAATGGAAAACCTAAAAAACCAAACAAAACCAAAAGACGTAGAAGAGGAGTGGAGTGATGCGGAGTCGGAGTCCGACGCCGCATCTGGCGCGAAGGGCGCGAAGGGCTCTTTTAAGAGCCTGGCGCGCGTTGATGTGGGGGCTGCAGAGAAGAAGAACAGCAAGTTCTTCAAGCGCCCCAAACCAGGGGACGGCCAGGGGTCGTCCTCTGAAGATGGAATAAGCACGGCTCGCAAAAAGATCAGCAGCCGGGGTGGGGTTCGGAAACGGGGGGTGGGCAGAGGGCTCACCACCCCGGATCAAATGGAGGTAGAAGAAAAACTTGGAGAGACCAGCCGCAGGGCGGCCCTCTCTGAGTCCTCGGGCGGTGAGCCGGACGCCGCTGGCAGCTCCAAGGCGAAGGGAGCGGCCAGTAGTAGTTTCGAGGAGGTCGTGACTGCAGCGATCAGGGGGGTGGCCTTGAAGAGGATTCAGTCCTCAAAAGACAAGGTCGTCCCCGCTGCCATTGCCTCCATTTTGGCGGCAGCGAGAGCCCCCCAAGTCGGGCCCTCATCGGACGAGGTCGGCCGATTGATAGCCGCCATGGAGCTTCTCCGAAAGGAGAATGAGGAGCTCCGAGCGGACCTGGCCCAGCTTCGAGGAGCTGGACCACGGGAGGTGCCCCAGGGGGGAGCGCAGCATGGGCAGGGCCTGCCCTTGCAGGCGGAGGACCGCGTTCTGACCCTGGTGCGACAGGAGCTGGCTGCACTCAGCAACCGGTTCTCCGTATTGGAGGGCATAGTACTGCGCCCACCGCTAGCGGCGAGCAGGCCGGCCACTTTTGCCGCCACCGTGGCTGCCTCGGCCACGCCCGCGGTTAAGCCTGCGGCTAAGCCTGTGGCTAAGCCTGCGGCCAACGCCGCGGCCAAACCCGCGCCTCCGGTGAAAGCGGTGCCGCTCAACCCCAAGAAGGGCGGGACGGCTGCGCAGATGGCTGCGCAGAAGGCGAGGGCCCCAGCCGTGGTGGCGGAACGGTCGCCTCTGCCCCCCCCGCCTCCTAATTCCTCTACGGCCAACGCCGAATGGCAGGTAGCCGGGGAGAGCAGGAAGGCGGGCAAGGCAGCAAGGGCGGCTAAAAACAAGGAAAGGCGGCAGCAACGCAAGAAGCGTGGCGTCGCGGCTAGGCTCCGCGCCCCGAAGTCCGCAGCTGTAGTGATTACGCTACAGCCGGAAGCGGCAAAGAAGGGCGTGTCGTACCGCGAAGTGCTAACGAAGGCGTGGAAGGCGGTCAACCTAGAGGAGATCGGCGTCACCGAGGGCCTCAGAATGAAAGTCACGGCGACTGGAGCCCGGATGCTCGAAATCCCCGGTACGGCAAGCGGCCCGACCGCTGACGCCCTGGCCGAGAGACTGAGGGCGTCCCTCAATGCGGAGGAGGTCCGAGTGTCCAGGCCCACAAAGTCCGCCGACATACGCATCCTGGGCCTGGACGACTGCGTGACGGCGGAGGACGTTGTGGCCGCCGTGGCTAAGACTGGGGGGTGCTCTGCCGAGCAGGTGAGGGCAGGCTCCATCCGCCCTGACACCACGGGCATGCAAGCCATAACGGTGAGCTGCCCCGTGTCGGTGGCGCAAAAGATAGCCGGGGAGGGCCGAAGACTCCGGGTGGGCTGGGTATCCGCGCAGGTGAAACTGCTGGAACCCAGACCCCTGAGGTGCTTCCGCTGCCGCGTGGGCCACCACGTGGGAGCACACTGCACCTCGGAGGTGGACCGTAGCGACAACTGCTTCCGCTGTGGTCAGCCCGGTCACAAAGCCGGTTCTTGTAATGCCACGCCGCACTGTTTTGCTTGTGCGGCGGCTGGCAAGCCGGCCGATCACCGGGCTGGGGGTAAGGCCTGCGCTCCCCCTCCCAAACCCAGGGGAAGGGGCAAGCCCTCCAACCCTGTCGTCACCGCGGCAGCCGCCGCCGTTGCCGCCTCTACTGCAGTCGTCGCCGCTAACACCGCGGCAGGGCCATCTCAAGGGGCCCGGGAGGAAGCTCGAATGGACTGCCAATAAATGGCCCCATTACGCCTCCTCCAGGCGAACATCAACCACTGCGCCGCCGCTCAGGATCTGTTGCTCCAGAGCATGGCGCAGTGGTCGATTAACATCGCCGTGGTCGCTGAGCCGTACTTTGTCCCGCCCAGGGATGACTGGGTGGAGGACCTGAGCGGCTCAGTGACCCTAATTTCGTCAGCCGCCGCCGGTACCCCGTCCCTCGAGGCCGTCAAGAGGGGACAGGGTTGCGTGGCAGCACGGTTCGGGGAGATTGTCGTGGTAGGAGTTTACTTCTCCCCGAACCGAACTCTCGCCGAGTTCCACAACTCCCTTGGGGAGCTGAGAGTCGTCGTCGTCGGGTACCATCCCCTCCCCGTGTTCGTCCTCGGGGACTTCAATGCCAAAAACGTGGCTTGGGGTTCCCGGTATACGGACACGAGGGGCAGGATGGTGGAGGACTGGGCCCTGGAGACTGGCCTGGTCGTCCTAAACCGGGGTTCTGTCCCCACGTGTGTGCGGATGCGGGGTGAATCAGTGGTGGACATCTCGTTCGCCAGCCCCGCTCTGTCGCCGCGTGTCATCGACTGGCACGTCATGGAGGGGGTGGAGACCTATTCCGATCACCGGTACATACGGTTTGACGTCTCCGCCCCGACCTTGAGCGCGCCGGTCCGACAGGCCCCGAGTGGTCCGCGGTGGGCGCTGAAGCAGCTGGACCGGGAGCTCCTCCTGGAAGCCTCGATCGTGCAGGCCTGGGTGTCATCATCGGACAGGCCTGCCAACATCAACGACGAGGCGGAGTGGTTCCGGGAGGCCATGTCCAAAATTTGTGACGTGGCAATGCCCCGGGTCCAGCCCGGACGTGCCCGGCGCCAGGTGTACTGGTGGTCGCGCGAGCTGACCGCGTTACGCGAGGCGTGTGTTGCTGCGCGGCGCCGGTATTCCAGGCACCGCAGGCTCCGTATCCGCCCTCCAGATACGGAAGCCATTCAGGCGGAGCTGTACGAGGGGTACAGAGAGGCTAAGAACGCCCTCCGAGCGGAGATCCAGCGGGCCAGAGGACTGGCCCGCGAGGAGTCGCTGGAGACTCTCAACGGAGACCCGTGGGGACGCCCCTACAAAGGGGTGCGGGATAAACTCCGCCCATGGGCTCCCCCACTGACGCAGAGTCTCCGGCCCCAGCTCGTGGAGGACGTGGTGAGCGCTCTGTTCCCTTCGCGAGGGGAACATACTCCCCCGCCCATGGCTCCGCCTCCTGCGGTGCCCGATGCGGACCACACCGCCAACGACGACGACGACGATTCTTCGGAGGTGACCGAGGTAGACCTGAGAGTGGCGGTACGTAGGCTGAATGCCAAGAATACCGCCCCAGGACCCGACGGCTTGCCTGGAAAAGCCTGGGTTCTGGCCTTGGAGGCTCTCGGGCCTCGACTAAGAGGGCTCCTAAGCGCATGCTTGGAGAGGGGCCAGTTCCCACTTCGTTGGAAGACGGGGAAACTGGTCCTCATTAAGAAGCCGGGGCGCCCAGCGGACTCTCCGTCCGCTTACCGGCCCATCGTGCTGCTCGACGAGGTGGGCAAGCTCTTTGAAAGAGTTATTGCAGACCGCCTTGTCGGGCGGCTGGTACGGGTGGGGCCGGATTTGGCGGAGAGCCAGTTTGGTTTCCGCAAGGGTCGCTCTACGGTGGACGCCATCATGCGCGTTCGAGCCCTCACGACGGGGGATGCTGTGGCCCGGGGTGGGGTCGTCTTGGCGGTGTCTCTTGACATCGCCAATGCCTTCAATACCCTGCCCTGGAGTTGCATCAGGGAGGCACTCCGATATCACCGGATGCCGACCTACCTCTGTCGAGTAGTCGAGGCATATCTGACGGACAGGGCCGTCATCTACCCCGGTCACCAAGGAGAGTGGAACCGGCGAGAGATGTCGTGCGGTGTCCCACAGGGATCGGTCCTGGGGCCGCATCTGTGGGACATCGGGTACGACTGGGTGCTGCGCGCCGACCTCCCTAGTGGCGTCAGCGTAGTCTGCTACGCTGACGACACGCTTGTCCTGGCACAAGGGAGTTCGCATCAGGCGGCGGCCGAACTGGCGGCACGTGGGGTTGCGACAATCGTCGATAGGATCCGGCAATTGGGACTCGAGGTGGCATTGCACAAGTCCGAGGCCATGTGTTTTTATGGTCCTCGGAACGCGCCACTGTCGGGTTCCCAGATAACGGCGGGAGGGGTTCACATCGGCGTCGAGTCGACGATGAAGTACCTGGGACTCGTCCTCGACAGCCGGTGGAACTTCGTCGAGCACTTCCGACGTTTGGCTCCCAGACTGGAGCGGGCCGGGGCTGCCTTGAAGCGGCTCCTGCCCAATCTGGGGGGTCCAAACGCCTCCTGCCGGAGGCTCTACGCGGGGATCGTGCGGTCCATGGCCCTTTACGGGGCACCGGTGTGGGCGCGTTCTCTGAGGCTGCGACCAGCGCAGCGGTTGAACGCGTCCCAAAGGGTCATGGCCATCAGGATGGTACGGGGTTACCGCACGGTCTCCCGTGAGGCGGCGAGCCTCCTTGCCGGACTGCCGCCATGGGATCTGGAGGCGAAAGTCCTCGCGCACATTTGGGTGTGGCGCGAAGAGGCGAAACTCCGGGGCATAACTCCGCTGCCGCAGGAAATCGCGGCACAGCGGACGGAGCTCCGGCGCGATCTCATGGCGACATGGAGAGTGCGATTGTCGCAACCCAGCGCTGGGCACGCCACAATTGTGGCGATAAGTCCCCTCTTTGAGGAGTGGCTAGAGAGGCGCCACGGCGTCCTCACCTTCCGCCTGACGCAGGTCCTCACCGGACATGGATGTTTCGGGAGGTTCCTGTTTAGGATTAAGCGGGAGGAAACGCCCGGGTGTCACCACTGTGTGGATCGCCTGGAGGACACGGTGGAGCATACGGTGGAGGTCTGCCCTGCTTGGGCGGAGCACCGCCGTGTCCTCACGGCAGCGATCGGCGGCGGCGATCTCTCGCGTCCGGCCCTGGTTCAGGCCATGGTTCGGAGCGAGAGTGCATGGGAGGCCGTCACCTCCTTCTGCGAAACAGTGATGCTTGCGAAGGAGGAGGCGGAACGCGTGAGGGTAAGGCAAAGTCAACGCCCTCGCGCCCTTAGTCGCCGCAGGAGACGCCCCGGGCGTCGGGAATCGCAGGCCGATTCCCGGCCACCGTAGGCGCGGGCTTGCGGACGGTAAGCGATGGGTAGCTCACCGTCCGATAAGGACCAAGCCCGGGTCGACGGCGCGTTGTGTTCCACGCGCGCCTCAAAGAGACGTCAGCACCAATTGACGGGGTCCGAAAGGGCCAATGCCTGCCAGGGTTACGAGCCTGTCCGAAAGGGATATCGTGGCCCTGGCACACAGGCATCTGAAGGAACACGGTGGGTTTTAGTCAGTAAAAGTCTGACACTCCCTCCCGCTCCACCCAGAGCGGGAGAAGTTATTTGATAATTTCCCACCCAAAAAAAAAAAAAAAAAAAAAAAACCCCACGATCACGCGGCTTCCGCACACTTTATGCTATTCGCACACGGACGCAAGTTATCTACACGTCTCGATAAGCTAGCCGCGCCACCGCGCGCCGCCGCGCCGCGCCGCCCGAAAGCACGGTTTCAGTTTTCCACATGGTTTCAGCGGTCAGATTTTTACAAACACACTTTTATAAGGCCATGCGGCGGCCTGACCCTTAGTTTTCATGTCAACGCTTACCATCCTAAAGCCATGTTTGGTAGGAAAATTAGTTCCTACCTACACCGTATTGTTGCTATCAGATATGTAGCAATAAACATCATTAGGTAAAGTTATTATATCCATCAAATACCCACAAACCTTACCTAACGACCAGTACAGTCGGCCTGAAAACGTGATTGGGTTACATAAATGTTGCCCAGAACATTTCAGAAAGCCGATATGAAAATACATAAGCACACTGCCTAAGGTATATTTGTGCACAGATTAGGTAAGTGAATTAAGCGAATGATGGATAGTTTGTGAGTCGAACTTTAGCCAATATTTTGATAGTGGTTGTAATGCTCCATTTTCCGATATTTTTATAATATTTATATATAATATACGTTACTGTGTACTAAAGTTACCTATATACATATCAATTTATTTAATATTCCCTCCGAAAATGTGGTCGTCAAGATGCCGTGAAAATAAACGAAGTTACTCGCGTCTAGAAATACCTGAATTTTGCGAGTCGCTTTGGGATGTCAGTAAATATTATATAGGTAGAACACAAAATTTCATAAAATGAAAAGTGCTAAACATATTTTGCTAGTACCATCTAAATATTTCTAAAATGCATCCATTCATTCATTTTGCTATATTTATTTTCATGGCATGCGATTAAAAATGCCATTTTCCATGTGACCATTTTTAACCACAATGACAAACAAAGCTGAAGGTTCAACCTAAAAAAAAACCCGATACTTCTAGGTAGAAAACTATTCAGTCTAATCTTAGATCGATAGGGCCGGTCTAGGTAAACATGTTTCCTAAAACATACAAGAATGTATTTAAAGATTTGTTATCGAGGTAAGAGATAAGTTCCTATGAAAGATATTACGTATATTTTTCAGAACTTGGTGGAGTGAATTTACATAGCAAAAGACAAACATCGCATTTACCAAGAAAATTCCGTTATGAATATATTTTTCACCATTTCTGTGGGGTGACGCCCAAGTAGGTATGCCTTAAAATATTCCAGTCGACTTGCATTACCTCGGCTGCATAATTAACTTGAGCCTTGTTTATAGCCTCATTAATTTGAATTATTTATTAGAGAGAAATAGGTAGAATAGAAACGCTAAAACATATCCAAGTCGCTGAAACTATTTCTTACTTCTTGAAGTGATAAATAAGTGACTGTATGTTCGTTAATTACTAAGCAAAATATATTTAATAAAATAAAAATAAACAAAATTTTTTAACATTTTCATATTAAATCGTTTTTTTCATTCACCTATTTACGTAAGCACTAGGAAATTATTTGTAATTCATTGATCTTAATTTTTTACAGCAATTATGGTTATTGCACGTGAAGGCATGGCAACCTATTTAAATCGACGCCATTAAGGTCCACTTTTCATGTATCAAAAACTGCAGCCTGTCAGTCTTTGGGTCCCCTGCGAGTCACCAGTAGGTAATAAATTAAAATAACTTGAGTCGCTATAAACTTAGATGAGAACAAAATAAGTAAGGAACCCCAAAAAGAAAACAAAGCTTGCTTTTATATTTTCAAAGCTCTTTTACATCGCTTGTATAAGTTGTATACCATTATTTTATTTGGCGAAGCAATTTTGCCGTCAAGAGTTCATTGACCTGTTTCAAGCGAGCTTATAAAAATATCGTTGTAAAATTTGCTTTACAATATTATTTTACTGGATAGGATTTTATAAGCGTGCATAATGTAATGATCTACCTTTTGCATTGACCGCTGAAATTTCACTTCGGTCTAGGACTATATTGAAGCACATAGGTATACAGGGTGGTTAGTAGCTGTGATTCAGCATCGTCCATCCATTCCCGCTTTAAATCGTCGCAGCATTCATTAACAATAAGTTCAAAATGCATAAATTCCATACAAAATGTACCCATTAGTTAACAGTCACAATCAAAATGATCCAACTCTTACGAAGAACTTAAACGGAGAATATTCAATAGCTTGAAAACCAACAGAAATATACCCAGCGTTATCATAATAAATCAAATAATTAATTTACCCAATGACATTACAGAACGTATACTTAAGTACCTCTGTAATCCATTATGGATAAGGTCCATGAAAGAATAAAAGTAATTATGATGGTGTTCGTGAACTTACCAAATTCTCCTCATACAGATTAGCGCGTGACCCCGACTCCCGCCAAATTTAAGCGATCACCGAATACACAGAACGCATTTCACGGATAGCGAAGTAGTCCACGATCGATAATACTCGTTCACTACAAAGGCGTGCGGGCGCTGCACGCGGCACGCCGTGCGTCCGACGCTCCTACCACACATATTATTCTCAAGTTATTATTTTACACGCACGTCCACTCATGAGAAAAGCAACTTGAGACGACCGCAGCGTTCGAAACCTTAATACTTCCCTTCGCTGCAAATATTAGGTGACAGAATCGAAGACGGAGCCAATCGAATACCTTCAAGCGAATAATTTGCACTGCTTCGAACCCAAGATAACAACATTCTTCAACTAAGATTTCAGACGACAGTTTAAGCTAACAATTTACGCTAATATCTACGAAATTGTTAAAGTTTTCAAAAGTAACGGCACAGAGATACGAAAACTTCGTAACGCGTCTAGCGAATACCAAAATAATATGAACAATATGGGGACAGGAACCGGAGTCGCGTAATAATAAGAGTGCTTGCGTGGGGATGGTACGGAGGGTGCATTGTGCACCGGCGAATTTTGGAAGGGCCCGTTCCGAAAGCCCTTGTTTGTTCCCCCCTGCACTTGCGCAAGATGCGAACCAGTTTTGATTTTTGTGAATCAACTCGTGGAGTTAGCCCGTTCACAAGGGGGTCTTTCATCCCAATTCGCCGTTAGAGACCGGTGTCGAACTTTTGTCATACACCGTTTATGGCTGATAACAATATGCGTATAATCTAAACTGGAAACTAATTTTAAGATCTTATCAGAAATAATGGAAAAACTCGCACAAAAGCAACCGGAATTTTAATATTACTTAAACACACTATTCATTTGAAGAACAGGATTACATTAGTGTTTTTTTTTTTATATTTGGCTGAGTAGCTAGATTTATTTATTTATTTATTAAAACTTTATGCACAAGTAAAAAGTACACTGTACAAAGGCGGACTTAATGCCTGAGGCATTTTCTACCAGTCAACCTTAGGGTGATGCAGAGACAAAACATGGCAGGTGCAACGTATGGGATAGATAGCTCGGAAATAACTATAAAATACAAGCATACATACAAATACATAGATAGATATATACATATATACATAATATACCAAAATAAACTTTGTCAGGAGAAATAACGACGGGTAGCGAAGAAAACGACTCCAGCAAATCACCGCTGAGATGCTTCGGCCAACTTCTGACGAATATGTTCACGTGCCTTCACTTTAAATGTGAAATGTGATGTGTGGTAGATGTGGAATAGGTACATGATTTTTTCTGCTAACTTTATATAAAGAAAAGAAAGAAAGAAAAAAAAACTAGAAGTTTGCCAGTAAAGCAGTGAAAAATTATTGGTCATCAATAGAAAGAACTCAGTAGAATGTAAAAGTCCAAAACTCTAATCAAGAAACCTGCGTGAGCTTTGCTAAGCTTTTTCAGTCATCAATAATTTCAAATTCCCAAGTAACTAGAAATCGGGGTCCCTATGTTGTTTCGAACGCCGCTGTTGCGACACACGCTGTTGCGAATTATTTTTCCACTGCCTCACAGGTTCGAAAGCTCACGGACTCGAATGAAGTAGTCGCGAAAGACGCTGTTTCGAAAAACATTTTCACTGCCTCATACGCTCGAATGCTTGTGATTTCGATTTATTTAGTCATAAAGTGTACAGAAAAGTATTTAATCATTTGGGTTAGGTTAGGTTAGAACAGTGACCATTAACGCGCGAAGGCGAGCGAGCGAAGCGAGCGTGCCGCGGCAGCGGCCGCCGAGCGCCAGGTCCCCTCTATTGTTGGTAAATTCAGTTACCAAAACAAAAACTCTTCATCAATATCGAAATCGAAATCAAAAATCGAATCAATATCAAAATCGAAATCACAAGCATTCGAGCGTATGAGGCAGTGAAAATGTTTTTCGAAACAGCGTCTTTCGCGACTACTTCATTCGAGTCCATGAGCTTTCGAACCTGTGAGGCAGTGGAAAAATAATTCGCAACAGCGTGTGTCGCAACAGCGGCGTTCGAAACAACATAGGACTCCCCTAGAAATCGATTACGGATGACACGAATTTGAATAAAATTTGTTTTAAGATCAAACTACTCGTACTAACATCTAAAAAATTTGTAATAAAATAACACTACAAAGTGAAAAATAACTTTAATTTCGGAAGTCGGTGGAAAAGAACGAAAATCCAAAACCAAAACACCGACTTCCGAAATTAAAGTATTTTTTTTAAATGTTATTTTTTTTGGAAGACGGTTGTTTGATTTTTTTAAACAAGGTTTAATTTTCACTTTTTAGTTGAGGTACCTACCCTACACAAATTCTTATACCACGTTAAGCCGTTGGTCCCGGCTGTCATTCGTAGACCTTTGACAGTTGTTACGGGTATTCAGGAGCCAACCAGTCTGGCAACCAGTCTTACCAAGGGGTATCATGCTTCGCAGTAACTGGGTTGTGAAGGTCAGACAGGCAGTCGCTCCATCTAAAATACTGGTATTCAGCTGCATCCGGTTAAACTGGAAACCAAAACCCAACGTACTTGGGTAAAGGCTCGACAGATTGATTTCTACTTGCTATGTAAATAACAGTGGCACGAAAATATTATAACATCATCAACATACATTAAGTGGAAAAAATTAATTAAACGTATTATTGAAGCTGACTCAAAAACTTCCCAAGCGAACTTAATAAAAATTTATATGGGACCACCGTGAAAGCTTACAAATGAAAAATAAATTTTCAAAATCGGTCCACATTTGACGAAAATATTGGTGAACACATATAAAAAATATTTCAGACGAATTGAATTGACTCTTCCTTTTTAAGAAATCGGTTAAAAAGGGTTCATATTATTAGGGGTCCATACTATAAACTTTAAAATTCCATTTATAAAATATACTTGCTAAACAATTCTGATGTGTACGAATTATCATTTTTGTAAGTCATAAAAGGCAGAAACTGTTGAATATTTAAACATGGTGACCAAGCTTTGTTAATCTTAGCAAAACACTTACCGTACAGTCACTAGCATAAAGTAAATTACTAGTAGCTGTTGCCCGCGGGCCTATGTCCTTACCCAGGTCATGGTCTATCTCTGTGGAAAATATCATCAGAATCCGTTCAGGCGTTTTCGCGTGAAAGCGTAACAAACAAACAAATTCACTTTCACATTTATAATATTAGTTAGGATGAACAGCTCTGGAATAATATCTGATTTCATGATTCATGCATTAATATCTGTCGTCAAGATGACGGCAAATAAATGTGATCATTCTTGGCAGCACAAATATGTGACATCGAAGGAACACCAAAACTGTCTGACAAGACAAGTGACGCCAGAATATAGGATGCTGCATCGGTTTCAAAAAGATGTGTCACCTACCCTGTCTACTCAATTAAATTCAGGAGAATGTAATACCTCGTTGTGATCAAAATTATCTCACATCACTTTTACAGCCTAAAAACCTGACAGTATAATGTTTCAAGTTTTCTTCTATATTTTAATCAGTGCCGCTCATATTGCAAAAAAAAATGGCATCCCACTGGCAGCAAAAATATTTAACGATAATGTTTGACAGCAGAAATGTCAATAATTAAACATTATTTGTTATTTTTGGCAACTGAGCCGATGTCGGCTATGCTGCCAGTATCAATTAAGTATGAAATTGATAATTGCCTACTTTAAGATTGGTAATTGATACTGGCGGAATAGTCAATATCGGCTCAGTTTTTAGCATTCTAAGAGGTGACACATATTTTTGAAGCTGATGCAACATCCTATATTCACGCGTCGCTTGTCTCGTCAGTTAGTTTTGGTGTTGCTTCGATAACACATATTTGTGCTTCCACTTGTATATGCCTTCCACAAATGATCACATATTGCCAGTAACTTTGACGACAGTAATGGATGAATCATGAAGTCAGATATTATTGCCGAGCTGTCCATAGTAATATGTTTATGCTCGTGACTGTACGTCTCTTAGAAACCCATTCGATATTTAGATGAATAAATGATCATTATGGTGCGTATAGGATTCTGATTTTACTGGCATCTGATTTTACTGGCATCTGATGACCGTAACCATCAACGAGGGGTTTCTACCAACATTTCGTTGAAGTACCTTCGGAGAATACCATTAGATTCCTGGCAGCCAGAATCTACAGAAAAATCATGATTTCATGTTAACTCTTTAGCCATCCTAAAAATGATGTGATGACAATAAAATCAAATAGCGATGCAACATACGCTAACACACGTAATAATTCTATGTTCTGATGTGATGATCGATTGATCGACGTTCGGAGTAATGATGGATTAGACTTTTTCATGAACTTAGTTTACACATTGCAACATCTATGATGGATTACTAATTACTTTAGTAGTCCTTTATTTACGAATAAAGTTGAAGATCTCGCAGTATGTACGTCTGATACTGAAATGATTTCAAAGATCTCAAGATGAGATATGTTTTGGACGAATATCCTGCTCCTCATCCTGCTAGATGATCTATTAAAACACTAGATAAAAAGAGCCTTTCCATTAATTGAATTTGCCTATCGCAGTTCATCACTGAACATATCCAATAACAACGCCCATGAAATTCATTATTATCTACCGGACGACATTCTCAAGGTTTTACACTACGTTTTTGAGTTACAAGGCTGATCTAAGCACAACCGGTATTTTGACAGAAGTCAGTTAAGTGATCTTAAGCAAGTTGATAATAAGTTGAGCGGCAGATTTTTTATCCCAAACCCCAATTAGCATCTCCATGTGTAGCTAGCCCTCTAGTAGTTATTATTAACGTGATTGCTACAAGATTGCCCGTCTGTTAAGGAAGATGGAGGGTAGACCCTGACGTGGTCCCGAGTCAATCAAAAGGGATAGGAAGCTGCGTTATCTACAACAAACTACAATTACCAATTGAGTAATATTTATGGATATTTGAAAGAAGAAAGAATAATATCTAGGTTTATTTGTCACAGAAACGCGTGCACATAAAAATATAAGTAAGTTAATTCGGATAAATAAAACAAAAACGATCTACAATCACACAACAGAGATAATCGGAAGCTACATGGTCACTGTAACAAGAAGGCATTCAGCCAGCATGATGATGACAGCACAGCGCCGATTTTCAGTTGTCACCCGAAAACAACGTACGGAAACCAAGTCAGGTTCAAAGATGTGTACAGATTTTTATTCCACACATGACAGTAAAATAGCAGTTATGGGAGACCCAAAGTTCCTGCATCAACCCGTCATTAAAAAACAAATAAATTAATAGAATTTTGGATTTGATTTCTTCTTTATTTCCTATTGCTCTCGATCTGAATCTTTCACTATTTCTATCGAATCCTTGTCTTATAAATATAAATTAGCAATCAAAGCGTCTCTCAATAGAACAACCTTAGATGGTTGCTGTAAACAAGGCAGGTACGTGTACGTACCAAACAATTTTCGGACCTATTCTCAAGCTTAATAACAATGATTTAGATATGCTTGAACATAAAATGTAAGTACACCAATATTTTTGGAATATAATAATTATATCCCTATTGCTCTTTTAGGTGAAGGTTTCAGTACAGGTAGGTAATCAGCTACATTACATTGCGCAAAAGTAAAATATAGTAGATTTTTGCATCGAGCGCATAGTGCGAGGGCACTAAATTAACACGAGTGCATTAATTACTTACTTTAGCAAGATGCGTAATCTACTTTTCTTTTAACTACCAATCTATCTACCGTGATAAAATATACCTACTCAAAATAAAAGCTCAAGTTAATGAAAACAAAGTATTTCACCAAGTCGGTTTTATTCAGCCGATTTTTATTTTCAGCCAGTATCTTTTTGATCTAATGCATACATTTTATATTAAACTTAATGGGAGACATTAAACCTCTGTGGTAAATTTATAACTAAACAATTATTATTTAAAAAAACAGTGCCTTCATGAAAAACTGTGCAACAATGAGATTTCATATAACATTTCTGCACTGTTTTAGTTCTCTAAGCAAAAAATACGTCCTTTGTGATCGGTTCTGTAGTTATTAATTATAGGACATTAATACATTACTACGTAGTTGAAAGAAAAAATAAATTATTATCTACCTACACCATTTGTTAAAATAATAAAACGATGACATAATTTCATCTCATTTCATTGATCATAATTATAAAGTAAATCATGGTTACCTTTGTGGCTCATCCTCATCTTACAGTCATAAATAGGGTCTATAAATATTTTAATATATTATTCACTAACTACGACTCGAACAGTTTAAATTAGTTAGCTCTATGTTGTTTCTGAACGAATAATTTTGTTCTATCTGGTTCCTACAAGATGGCGCAGACTACAGTTTCATCAGTTCTCTTTGGTTTAGCGTTGCGCTAGTATATCGATTTTATGAAACAACACTCGGTATGGACACAAGAAAAAATATTAGAGAGAAAAACAATTATAACGCAAGAATCTAAGGTGTATTTCTGAAACATTGGCAGCTATAAAGTTTGTAATGGACACGTACAACTGTAGATACACTCTTTATTAGTATAAACGCTACATTGCCATTTTTATAATGTATAATTTTAAGTGAAACATCCTGGCAACACACAAATGTCTATGAGTTTGACCCCGAAGCTCGTGTCCGGAGCAGAAGGAGAGTGTGGTGTAGGGCCAGGCCCTTCGTTTTTGATCTTCATCTTGTCGAATATTGTGTAAAATGGGCACATAATAGGTAAATAAGATATTTTTAAACGCATTTCGCTAGCATTTTCTCTTTCTATTCGGATGTCATTTGTACCATTAAAAAAACATCGCGAGCCATACGTACGAGTTCGTAACGCTAAGAATATCATCCAAAGTCGCGTAATGATAATTTTATTAGTAAAAAAATAATATCAGTGATATTTTTAAACTGTTTGTGACTTTGTGTTCGGGACTTCTCTCGTGATCGGAATAGATATATTAAATCGGTTACATTATTATGTCCTCGGAATTTTGGTGAATGTGTTGAGACAATGGTGTATCGATTATTTTACGCTAAATGTCATCCCGGTGCCGTAGTGTTAATATTAGAAGTCTATGTTTGTGACCACGATTACTATTGTCTAGGCATCTACGCGTTTTATATTAAGCATGCTGAACTTCAATTTAGCTTGAGTGACCAAAATAGTGCCGACGTTTTTCATTCGGATAAATTCATCCGCTCCTTGACAATATCTATTTTCTGACCAATTCGTGAGTGGATTATGAACAGCAAGATATAACAGAAAATATAAATAGCGTTTATAGTTCATAATGTAGGTAACTACCGACTCATGGGTTTATTAAACATTTCATGTTAGGAATGCTAAACTGCACAAAATATTAACATATGATCGATATGCGTTTATAAAACTTACTCTATAAATTAAGCACTAGGAATGTAAAATTTTATAAATACGTTTCTTATGTATTTGTACCATCACTCCGTTTTATTTGTTTTTATCTAACAAAATACATTTCCAAATCTGTGACACTATGATACTGTTATCCCGAAAATATTTATTTATGCACTTAGTCGGTTTATGTGTTAACATAAGTCTTCCGATCGCTGTCAATTTTTGACACCTTTTAAACTAATCCAATTATAGAACTACACTACGCAATCATGACATGACATTTAAATAAAACTAGTTTCTTTCAATAACACTCAAGTATCTTTTTTTTTTGTTGCAGTTACATACTCAGATATTGAAGTTCGTGCTCAAACTTTACGCAGTAAGTTAACAATTACAACCTGGTGAAGTAAGTATATTGTGTAAAAATGGCCAATCCAAACCGTGAAAGTGTGAGTACGCGATTTTCTGATAATTATGATCTGAAAGAAGAGTTGGGAAAAGGAGCCTTTTCCATCGTGCGACGTGCTGTGCAAAAATCAACTGGTTATGAATTTGCGGCCAAAATTATAAATACTAAAAAACTCTCAGCCAGAGACTTCCAAAAGTTGGAGAGAGAGGCGCGTATTTGCCGAAAACTTCAGCATCCTAATATCGTAAGACTTCATGATTCTATTCAAGAGGAGCATTTTCACTACCTGGTATTCGACTTAGTAACGGGCGGTGAATTGTTTGAAGATATTGTTGCCAGAGAATTTTACTCTGAAGCTGATGCATCTCACTGTATACAACAAATTCTTGAATCTGTACACCATTGTCACCATAATGGAGTTGTGCATAGAGACTTAAAACCGGAAAATCTTTTATTAGCCAGCAAAGCTAAAGGAGCTGCTGTGAAACTTGCTGATTTTGGATTAGCTATTGAAGTACAAGGCGACCAACAAGCGTGGTTCGGATTTGCCGGTACTCCTGGCTATTTATCACCTGAAGTACTTAAAAAGGAACCGTATGGTAAGCCTGTAGATATCTGGGCGTGCGGTGTGATCTTATACATTTTGCTTGTTGGATATCCTCCATTTTGGGATGAAGATCAGCATCGACTGTACGGTCAAATTAAAGCTGGCGCTTACGATTACCCATCTCCAGAATGGGATACGGTGACACCTGAAGCGAAAAGCCTCATAAACCAGATGTTAACTGTAAATCCAAGCAAGAGAATAACGGCTTCCGAAGCCCTGAAACACCCTTGGATTTGCCACCGCGAACGTGTTGCTTCTGTTATGCACAGGCAAGAGACCGTGGACTGCTTGAAGAAATTCAATGCTCGGCGCAAACTGAAGGGAGCTATCTTGACAACCATGCTCGCTACACGCAATTTTTCAGGAAAATCTATGGTGAACAAGAAAGGAGATGGATCGCAAGTAAAAGAGTCGACGGACAGCAGCACAACATTGGAAGATGATGATCTGGACAAGGATAAGAAGGGCGTAGATAGAGCATGTACTGTAATTTCTAAAGAGCATGATGATGAAGCGTTAACGAAAGCTGATTCGTTTGGAAAAGCTCGAGGCGACAGCAACGCTTCTTTGCGCAGGGCAGAAGTAATCAAAGTAACTGAAGTGCTCATGGACGCAATCAATAACGGTGACTACGAAACCTATTCCAAATTATGTGACCCTAACGTGACAGCGTTTGATCCTGATGCACTAGGTAACCTAGTGGAAGGCGTCGAATTTCATAAGTTCTTTATTGATAACACCCCGACACTTGTGAAAACCAATACGACGATCCTAAATCCTAGAGTGCATCTTCTCGGTGATGATGTGGCTGTAATCGCATATGTATGCGTAACGCAAAGTGTGGACGCCGAAGGCCGACGAGCCACACACCAGTCGCAAGAGACTCGCATATGGCACAAACGCCACAACAAGTGGACGGCAATACATTTCCACCGCTCCTAACTAGTCCCTTCTACAACCCACTCCTGTACGGTGGAGGATAATGGTCTCGCAAAGCAGATTATCTGTAATGGTGATGCCCTTGCAACAATTATAACTTTTCAAAGTATTGAATGAGACCACGAAACTACGATCCTCTTCGTCGTACAATATAAAATTTATTATCCAATTCTGCTATAAAACTTACACGAATTTTATTAGAATTCTTTGTAATCCAAAAAATTAAGTTAATTACTTATAGGTAAATGTTATTGACACCGGTGTAAGCGATTCGGAAGTTGATTCTTATCCGTTCAAGTCACTTTATAAAAATTTACGATGTGGCTAAAATGTGATACCGTTAAATTCAATGCTTTGTGCTAGTTATAGTAGAGTGTACAAACAATCTGATCTCTGACAAAATCGAAGATATGTCAACGAATATCAAGGCAAAGTGTTGTTTATCAACATATTAAATGAAATCTCAACATAAAAACAGATCTGATACTAATGAATCTATATTATAAGTAAATCAGCAAAAATTTTCAAGATTTAGAATATTTAGCACATTTCTCAGTAAGTCTCTCTACATTTTTAACTATGAATGTTTTGTCGTGCTTAAAAATGGTGTTCTATTGGTTATCAAATACCTAGTTAATAAGATTTAAGGAACTAATAAATCATGCAGTTATTGGCACTATGCACTTAGAGTTATCTGAACAGTGAGGTCGTAGTTTATTATAATTAACTTTCATCTATGTATTGCTAGAATACCTCAATTGCGTAACATTTTCTTCAACTACCTACATAAAACCTCGTGTATGTATTAGCTAGTGCAGCATCAATGTGCGTATTATATTTTAAGTGGATTATATCAATTTCGTCAATTTTAGATTTTAATGTTAATGACATTATTCTGCTTTTGGCTTTCCTCACCAGGGCATTAGTGTGATATGATGTTTCCTTTAATTACTATTGATTGAGCTGAACTGATTGTTTGCTGTACCTATTGGTTCTGTACCTGATTATCCATACAAATCGTACCTACTTGAGATAGCTTAGAATTTTAAAGTGATAACTGTGCAAGAGAATGGTCTGCTTGTTGGTATTTGTATTAACTAAGAGGAGCTTTGTCAACAGTGATATTAATGTAATAAATGTAAAGTGTTTTTTGCACAGTTTCACTTAAGAAATGTGCTTTAAATATTGGATCTATAACTGTAAGTCTGCAGTAAATTCAGTATTTCCTATAAATATAATTAGATGTAAATGACATTTAACCACGTTTTTTACAATTTTGTAATATATTTTAGTATAGTTAGCAAAACTTAATTTACGAACATCAAAGGGAGATGGAATTGTAATATAAAATGCATAATAAAAAAATCTACATTGTTAATCAACTTTTCATGTTGGATCTATCACTGTATACAGAGTACATAGTTGTGCCATTATCATTGAAATTAGTGCCAATAACTGTAAAAACTAAAAATGTATTCTAGTCTTTATTGTTACCTACGCATATTTAGTAATTAATCAACATTTTTAAATTAATTTTGAACATATACATATATATTTACATACCTACATAGGTACATAAACTTACATTGTGTACATATAGACATTGATTTGCACATTGCATGTTTAAAAGTGTCGTCTTCGTCATTAGCTAAATAAAATATTTTCTTTGAAAATATTTAATGAGGGTTTGTTATCTAGATCATGTTGAATTTATTTAATAATTTACTTCTACGTAATTAGTGGCTCTCCATTAATGTTAAACGACTAGAACTCGCTCTCGGAGCTCGCCGGACCCCAGAAGGCATAGATAGATATACCTACTTAGTAACACCTGTTGTGCTAATCCGTCGTTGGAAAATAGCGTTACATAGACATAACACAGCTCGTTAGTTTTTTAAGCTCAGTCTTTAAACATCACAGTATGTAATTTTAATGTTTTTTTTTTATACTAAGTTATCATTTTTTGAATTTTATTTTACATATGTTATACAGTAGCCTAACAGCTAACTTATTTTAAATTCGCTTTATGTTTACCTTTGTATAATGTATAACTATAGCTGAGAGTTTGCATTGGGTCTATTAAAATCCCTTTTCCCAATAAAATCTTTTGGGTCCTACTTATATACATTTTTAAAGTATTAGGTAATATTCATACATAACACTCCAAATCAAACACCAACATTATTACTGGTATTCAAATATATAATATTTTATTAAATAGATTAATATGTTACATGACTTTCAATGAAATACAATATTTACTATTGAACTGTTAAATTTATGTCAGAATTTAATCAAATACCTACTAATGTGAAAATGTGATGTATATAAATATATATACATACCTAATTCAGTATGATGCACAAATCTATCATCTTGATTATATCTTCCAGAATGATCCACAAATCTCTTGAAGACAAGGATATTTTAAGTATTTATGTATACTTTTAGTCTTCCCTGGACAGTGGTCCAAACACCAAATTAAAGGGATACCTACACACAGCTCCAATCTGCTTAAATTCAATAGTTTAACTTTTTCAAAAATTTAATCTGCTCTCCGCAAATTGTTAATAATGCACATTTACCTGTTAGCATGCATTTATCTCACTGGCTTATACATTTAGGGGGGGCTTTTAAAATGACATTTAACTTTTTCCATTGGCTGCTTTTTATTATGTACATTTACAATACTTATAATAATATATAATAATATTAAATTATTTTACATTAAAGATGTACTTAAATTTTTCATTACATGTGACCATTTGTACCATCACACAAGTGGTATAGATGCTTAACATAATCATGCTTTATGCCTATGAGGCTGGATACAAATGGTTTCATGACATTAAAATTATATACCATAATATGGGTGCATTGCAATAGGGGTACATTTTTTAAATATACTAGAATAAAATCGTTTTTGTGTCATAATTTTCAATTAATAATTACTTGTGTAGTAAATTTGCTGATAATCCTCAATAGATTAACATTATCTACATTCAGCTAGAATTGTGTTTAATGTTTTGAAGCCAAACATAATATTGCAAAGTTAATATTTGTAAGGCTATATCAGCATTAACTTAAAATCATTATTAGGGTGTTGAATAAGTGAATATGAACAGTGTGTTTAGTCAAAATTCCAAACAAATTGCACCCTTGCCTAGGTATGTGGTTGAGATTATTTTATATGTTTTATAGTTAGAAATACCTATTACCAAAGTATTTTATACTTTAATGCACCACAAATTTCATTTAAGATTTGCTCTGTTTTCTCATGAAGACTAAGTTTGTTGTAGAATAATATCCAAATGTGGAGTATAGGTGTATTAAAGAATTGTCAGTATATTTGTATTCAACATAATTTCTTGGACCTCTGCATTGCCGATTATCATGTAAAATTCTCTAAAATAAAGTTCTTTTGATCTACAATAATATGTGGTATTTCTTTTAACATTTCACACTGCTCGCAACAATTTACATCTACAGAAAGATACTTATCTACTGAATAATAAAACAACACTAATTACCCCGTACTTTATTTATTTACATAACACACCATTTATTCAATATGCATACAAATACAATGCTACTTTGCTACATTACATACATACACTAATATACAATACAACTGTCATTGTTCACAAAACTAAGAACATACCTTAAACAATATTCAGATACTTCATCTTAGAGTGAACACCTTTACAGCCATCAACAGTTACATTGAAGTTCTTCAATATGTCCCCTAGTTCTTTGTCTTCTAGTTTTCTGTTCCCCAACTCTTGCTTTATACATTCCTTTAGATGTGTTTTTGTCAGGGGTTTAAATTCCACCAACTTTTTTAATGCCTTTATCTCCGCAAAGTTCTCCAGTAATCTTTTATGAAAGGACTTATCACAATTTTTGATGAACTCTTTGGTTGATTCATAACAATTGTATATTAGTATCACAGTGATGTTTTTTCCTAAGTTCTCACTCTTCTCTATTACTTCCTTTATTTGTTTCTTGATATGCATATCATTTGCAGTCAAATCATCCACTATTATTAATGACTTCTTGCACATAGTCAGACCATACATAAAGTCTGTTGAAAATGTATTTGCGAAACTGGGCATTGTATAATGATACACATTTGAGCAAGGTCCTGCAGTATCTAACATAATAGAGGAGGCAAAAGATTTTCCAACACCTGTCCCTCCAGAGAAGAGTAAAAGTTTACTTCTGCCTTGTAGTTCTAATGTCTGTATAATCTTATTGACTGCTTCTGTCTGACCAAATATTTTATTTGAAAGTGTGTTTCTTAGTTCTTCAGTATTGAAATCGTCAAAGCACTTTAAACTATAGATATGAAGTGCAAATATTGACAATAAGATAATTATTCCGACGGACAGTGAATGAAATACTACGTTGTTAAAATTATTTGTTGGTTTCTGCATGTTGATGTGATATTTCTTAACAACGGGCTGATCGTCTGGCCTTTTGTTATTATCGGTTAAATTATTCTCTTCAGTATGATCCTCCGCCTTTTCAGTCTTTATAAAAGTCTTAATAGGAAATGATTCATTGAAAGAAATATCCATTTCTTTAATAGAATTGGCACTAGTATCAATATCCATTGGCTCACAACTTAAATTATGATTCTCCATCATTTAATACATTTAGGCACTCTGAATTACCCACATAACCCCTGCGGGAATTAGTAATAAGAATCAATAGCATGAAACATCTTTTATATAAAATATTGAAAGTAGTTTTTCGAATTTAACCACCACATGCATGGGTGACACTGATGACAGACCTCATGAGTGACATACCATGACAAAGGGCGCGTTCAGTGTTTTTTTTAAATAATATTTTAATGGCCTGGTTGCTGGGATCTTTTAGCGGTATTCTTTATTTAGTTATGAACTTTATAATGATGAAATGATGCACGACTTGCATGATAGATGATGTCCCCGCCCGCCCGTCCCCTTGAGTTTCAGTAAATATGTGATACTTTACTGAAACCTCAGGCGAACTTCTTGAGAGAACTTGAAGTGATAATAATCCACCATTATTACACATTAATATTCGGCTAAACACTTTCAGAAAATAAAACCCAACTGCTAAACTTGATCGATTTGAGCGTGCTGAACACACACCATTTAGGTTCAGACAGCGCACTCTCTTAATAGTAACAATCGACTCGCTTAATTAAGGTTCACAGAATATTATGACAGCTTTCTTATTTTTAATTTAGTATTGCATCCAGCGCGGAACTTTATGCACGCCATTGCCTAAAAGGTTTTAATTCTAGGAATTTGTCATTTTAGTTTAATTTTATGAGCATATAAGCAGTTGTAAGAATGAGTAAGAACTAAATTTATTCAAAAGCTTTCGTTTGCATCTGAGGCAACAAAGGTTTGTTTTCCAGTCTTAATACATCTGTGCCTTTTAATATTTTATTAAAAACATTGCACCAATTAAATACTGCCAATCTCAAATCAAAATTAAAGTTAATGCGAGAAAGCATTCAGAAACAGCATCCATAAGCATTTCACATTTTAATGAAGTCAAACAAATACTAAGATTTGATATGATTTTTACTATTTTTTTAAATAGGACTCCGTTTAGGTTGATTTTCTAAGTAATTTGTTTGCGTCGAAATTTCTTCAAATGTCAGGCGATTGCCTGACATTTACTTAATTATTATTATTACACACGCGCCAATGAACATGCAGCAGCTAGTGACGTAACTAAATATGTATGTTCATCTCTTTCTAACAATAGATATCGATATAGGTCTTTCCTTTTCTTCATGCGCTGTATGATTGTATGCAAGTATGTAGCTACATTCATGGCTTACGCTGTTTATGAATGCATTAATGTTCGTGTATGACGCGTCTATTTATAATACGTCATTGGTTCTATCTCACTCTTTGGAAACATGAAAACTGACGTCCTTTCGTCTACTAGCACAGGTCACAACACAACACAGTACTTGTTGTACATGTTGCACGATAATATTACTGCTTCAGAAATTGAAAGGATATGTTACGGAAATAAACAGGTGCTGACACCCCTTCCGAATGAGGACAAAACTGGCACTTATTCACTTCAGATGTCGCTACTATCCAACGTCTAAGAATTTGACAGCTAGCTGTCACAATCCATACATTTTTTGTAAACAAGCGACTTCTTTTACGCATAAAATTAATATTTGTTGCACAGCTGCTGCTTGCAAAAATACGGGGACCCATGTAATGTATTTGCCAAAGATGTTAAAAGACGAAAACTGTGGAAGAAAGCTCTCGGAATAAAAAACAGGAACCTGATGTTTCGTCGAGACTATGTGCTATCCTTTTGAAACCGAAAGAACTTCGTAAGTATACAAGTGATGTTCCCAAGAGAACTAAGTCTGTTTTCTTTAAAGGCACTTGTGATGTGATATTATGTAAATTATAGTAAATGTGTACATAGATGTGTTAGTACTACTTGGTCTGTGGGTGTGTTTTATAATTATTATCATACTAGATCAGTGCCAGATTTTTTCAGTCAGGAAGATCGTAATAATCAGCGTCATCTGTCAGGCAGGATGACACATCAAAATTTTCCGTTTTTTCAATTTTAATGTATTTATTTTAAAACAATCTTTAAGTCTCAAAAATCGCAAAGAATGTGCGCTCTATGGATGGACTAATGGAAATATGGAGTGGAGAAGTCTCTTGACGCTGCGTGAGTGTGCGTGATCCATCGCCGCCCGTTCGATGTCCATCGCGCACAGGATGGATGGATAGCGGCACATAATGTAATTTTTGCTCCGTTGGTGTAATTGCTGTAAGGCGTTCCAGTGAGAGGATAAATAAATAAATAAATAATAATAATAAATAATCTCGAGTTGGTTTTCAACTCTGATCAGGTTATTTCTGTCATACGCCTCCAGTCTTCAACAAAACAAGAACATAAAGTCAACAAACACAAAATAACCTTTAAATTATAAAACAATCATAATTTATTGACTTTTCCACTACAGCTGCTTTTTTTAGCAATGGTAGACGCTTCGCTGGTGTTTAGCTCGTCTTTTAAAATGGTACACTCCAATTCGCATACACATTTAAGTATCTAGTTTTCGTGTAATTTGTGATCAACACAAACGTGTACATAAACAAAACAATGGCGGTTTGTAAACGGACAACTGCCACTGCCACATATGATGAGCTTTCAATTTTTCAGTCTTTCGTGAGCGCGATAACGATGTCCCGTGAATCGACATAGATGACGTTATGACATGCGCCATCTTGCGATAACGCCGAACATGCCATATATTTTAATAACACCGTGCGCCATTGAGGTAGGAAAAATGTCAATGCCGTGCGCGCTGTCAAAAATGACAGTTGCATGTGCTGTTTTGTTTTGAGTCGCAACATAATATCTATAGACTAACGTGGCATTTTCGAAATTGTGCTTCTGGCTACAGTCGCCATCTAACCAAAGAAGAAAAAGTTTGTGGTGTATATGTTACGGCTAATACCCGAAGTGCGGCTACACCTAGTTTTAGCCGGTTAGAATTATAGGTCCAGACAATCCCTGTTGGATAAAACCAATTTACCAACAATAGAGGGGATCTGGCGCTCGGCGGCCGCTCCCGCGGCACGCTCGCTTCGCTCGCTCGCCTTCGCTTGTTAATGGTTAGTGTTCTAACCTAACCTAACCCAAATGATTTTACCCGAAAACAATCGGCTCGTACTAGGTTTAACCAAGAGTAAGTGGCTACACCTAGTTCTAACCGGCTAAAACTAGGTGTAGCCGCACTTCGGGTATTAGCCGTAACATATACACAAAGAAAAACGGTAATCCAAACATGAGTATTTAGTGAATAAAGCCAACTAGCATAGCGAGCGACAAATTTTTGTCATGCTCTCTTTTTTTTTTTTTTTTTCTTTTTGGCTTCGCACGGTTTGTGCATTTAGCCAGTGTCATGTAAAATTAAGTAACAAGTACAAATTATGAAATAAACTCCATTCAATGCATGATAAAGATGATAGATGATATCCCGCCCCGCTCCCCTTGAGTTTAAGTAAAGACGTGGTACTTTACTGAAACCTCGCGCGGACTTCTTGAGAGAACTTAAACTGATGTTGCACTGTTTTGTTTCATTTGCCTACACTAATGGACGTTCACGAACACTTAATGGTTAATAATCCACCACTATGAAACATTAATATTCGGCTGAACACAAATTTTAGAAAATAAAACAAAACTGCTAACATGACGCTTCACTTTCCCGCCAAGAAGTCCGTCATGCTCTCATCAGAGCAATACGAGAGGGCTCAGTGGCATAATGAGTTTGGCTGAAATGAGTTTTAAACTCATTCGCATTATATTTAATTATTGTTGCATCTATATACTTAATTTGTAATTCATAGCATTTTTGTTCGGGGCATTTGCCGGGAGTATAAAAATACGCTAATTATAATTATAAAGCACTTCGTCATTCTCTTCATCACTGGACGAATCGTCGTTCACGAACTCAAAATCAGAATTATCGGAGTCGATACAGTCAACCAACAAAACAGAAATGCCAATGCGTTAAACTTCCATTTTCGGAAAAATATCCAATTGGTCTTTCTTGTGCAAGGTTTGGGATTAGGTTATAAGTTTTAACGTTGAGCGAGCACTGTGTGTGCGTTCCGAATTGTTGATAGCTCTCAGCTATCTACGTTCTATGTTAGCGGGTTTGGTTTCCGCATCCGTCATTGGTTATTCCAACAAACTCACCTCCCTCCAGAAGCTGATTAGGTCTCCTGGTATGCTTAAGATATCTGTGAAGGATCTGAGTGACCCAAGGGTTTCTGTTCTCATCTAGGTGACGACTGTGCATGCAAAGAGCACGTGCGCAACGGTTTCTTCAGCCTCCATGCGAGCCCTTTACAGAGAGCTGTCAGTTATGCCTATTGTGTGGAAGTGCTTGTTTAGTGAGCAGTGTCCCGTGATGGTCCCCGTCACCAGGCGCAGGCCGTTCCTGTCCAGGCGTTAGTTATTACTACAGTGCTAGTTATTACTACACAAGCGAACCGCTGCAGTTTTTCGAGGTCTTTTTGGGCTGTGCTCAGGTCCATCCTGGGCCACCAGACCAGGGAGCCATAGTTATGTCATAATTGGTCGGATGACTGTGGTGTATAGGTAGCCAGTGGGTGACCTTGGGGCTGATACCCCAATTCCTTCCAAGCAGTCATATGGGATATGCTGGCTTTTGTAATGATATAGTTGGTGTGTTTTGCTCAATACAGCAGTTTGTCCAAATATATGCCCAGGTATTTGGTTTTAGTTGACAGGCTTAGGGTAGTTCAAAAGAATCGTGGCAGTTGTAGCGTCGCCAACTTCCTCTTTTTTGTGAAGAGAATCAGTTCGGTTTTTGTTGGATTCACCGACAGTTGGATTCACAGACAGCGTGTCTATGTTTTTTGTGGTAAGACTGTAACAGTCTTACCACAAAAAACATAGACACGCCTTAGACACGTGTTTAGCAGTTGTTTAGCAAAAGTGATACCACAAAACTATGTTTGCCGTTGTTTAGGGTTAGACAATGTTTAGACGTTGTTTAAATTTAAACAACATTAACCCCCTGTTTAACACGCGTTTAAGCCTCGTCATATTGCTTTCTCTCAGTACGTAAATTGCAAATTGCAATGGTAATGGTTCGATTATGCTGATTTTAATTATTTGGACGACATAGAATGTATGACTAACGGTTGTACGTTGTTTTATGGAAAATAGTTTCATAGAATTTCGTTTCACATAAAAATTTTCTCATATTGTCATTTCATAGAATAATCAATACGCAGAATACTTTCTATGAAGAAATTTAAATCAATGATTTTTGTTACAAATAAAAATTTATGTTTTAATATTCATATCATAGAATAACAAATTAAATATTCTCTATCCTCATATTGCTTATTTAATATCAAACTTATTACCAAGAAAAAAAAATATCGAGTGATTCATCACCCAAATGATTCACCAAGAATAGAGGGAATCTGACGCTCGGCGGCCGCTAAAAATTGTTGACCTAATAAAAGATGTTATTCCACATGATTCTCGTGGTAGATGCTTAGATCCTCAAATTCAAGTTGCCTGTGCCTTACCGAACTGGGCCCGCCATCAGGTAAGCGCCCTTTCGTTATTGTCTTTAGTTTTTGTCGTCATTACCGATTGTCTTTTTGTTCCGTTCCTGTCTGTATGTCTACACCAGCCGTATGTTTACCAATGGATGGCGGATTTATTAATAATTAAATAGTACCTATTTTCAATATTCTAGCTTAGTTATTCCGTACTAACAACGGAAACAACAAAAAAATCGAAGGAAAGAAAAAGGCTCAACAAATGAAATCTGAGTAAAAGGAAACGTTTCTTAGAATTGCCAAGTTAAAACAAAGATACGGCAATTTAGGCAGTGTTTTGTTAGTTAGATTTAGAGATAGTAAGAAATTTTAAACACTTGTTTAAGCAGTGTTTATCCCTTAGATACTGTTTAACTAAACACGTGTTTAAACGTTGTTTTATTTATTTTTTGTGGTAAGACTGTTGATGTTTATTGACCAGTCCTCTACTACATAGGGCGCACTATAAGTTTCCGGAACTGGCCACTTGCATAAACAATATTTAAAAAGTAATTACAACTTTTGAAAATGGAACTCTTTGCCTGTAGAATATAGTTTTTTCATCTAACTGTCAATTGTTTATACATTGTGGCGTCATTTTAAAAAGTGCTTAAAGCCACTTCGCTCGCGCTCCACTTTGGTTCGTTTCGACTCATCTCGAAAGACCCATACGGTCGAATGCTGCTTTGTTTTTTTTTTTTTTTTGATGCGGGCGTTTTTGCAGTTGGCTCCGGAGTGCCTTTGCTGCTTCACCGGTCGTTGGCGGGGCCTGGAGGGCCTCTCGCCGGGTTATTATCGAATTTTAAGTAGCTGGCCTAAGGGCGTCCCCTACTGGGACTCGAACCTTGGCTTAGGGCGCTACTGATTACTGAGCAAGAGGGGACTTGCAGCATATTATTATTATTATGGATTATATTTATTGCTACTTGCTCCGCGCGGGCGGGCGGGGTCAAGGGACGGGGGGGGTGATTATTTAATCTAGTTCGCGGAGGTACTCGCCGTCGAGTACGGAGTCTGTGTTTTGTAATGAATGTTTTTCGAATAGACTTCATACTCTCTTGATAGAGAGTGATGTCGTCGTCTTTGTCTGTGAGGGCGTGTTTAGGTCGTCGTGTGCGTGAGATGACTGAGGGGGTGTATCGGGCAGCTGCTGCCACTAGTGGGTTAGTGTGAGTAGCAGCAGAATCGAAGAAGCGTTTGCTCGCTTTTTTGAGAAATTGCCTGATGGTCGCCAGGTTTAAATCTAGATGTAATTGATCATTACGTACGAACCAGGGGCTTCCCGTGGCTCGTCGCATGAATCGATTTTGCAGTACTTGCATTTTATATAAGTGTGACGGCTTGGCGTGTGCGAACACGACGCCAGCATAGGTCATGATGGGGCGCACGCACGTGGTGTAAATTCGCACCTTAGCTTTAAGGGCCAATTTACTACGTGCGTTGAGGAGACAGTGGAGGCGACTGAGCGCAAAGTTAGCACGGTTACGTACTTCCTTTATGTGTTCAGTGAAACTGAGTTTGTGATCTAGTGTGACCCCCAGATATTTGGCCTTGGGTTCCCAAGGGATCATTTGGCCTGACATGGTAATGGGTTTTGTGCGGGTGCGAGCGTCGCTGTTTTTGCCATTTTTGACAAAAAGGACAGCTGCACTTTTAGTCGGGTTAACTTCGATTCTCCATTTCTTGAACCATTGCTCGAGAGCTTTGGCGGCTGATTGGAGGTGTCGAGAAATAGACTCTGTGCGTCGGCCTGAGTAGAATATAGCAGTGTCGTCGGCGAATAGAGCCAGTTGACATTTCTTATGTTTGGGGATATCGCTGGTGTAGAGCGAGAAGAGGGGGGGGGAGAGCACGGATCCTTGGGGAACGCCGGCTCGGATCAGATGGGGGGAAGAGAGCGCCTCCCCTATGCGATAGCGAAAGGTACGATTTGATAGGTGGTCTCGGATGATGAGTACGAGACGATCGGACACGTTAAGTTTGTACAGCTTATAAATTAAGCCGTTATGCCATACCTTGTCAAATGCTTTCGCCACGTCAAAGAAAAGCGCACCGGTCATGCGCTGCTTTGTTTTAGGGTGGTAGCAATAAATCCATGTTTCGTCACCTGTTACTACGTCCCACACCAAACTTGACGCCCCTTCCTTGAATCTGGTAAGCATGGCTTTGCACAAAGTGACGCCGTCCGTTTTTTTGTGCCTCAGTCAAATTGTGTGGGATCCACCGTGAGCACAGCTTTTTTATACCCACTGGTCCGCCATAAAAAAATCTTTGCGTAAAAAGATCGCCCGTGCATAACTGGGCTTACTGTTAGTATTAGTACTACTAGATAACAACAAGTATGAAGTAAAACGACGAGACATCATGGTAAAGTAATTGTGAAATAATTGTACATTACGGGTTTTTAGTAAAAGCCACCGCTAGCTACCGCTAAACAGCCGGCCATTATGTCCGTGACTACCGCAGGACCACGAAAGCCAATCGCTTCCATATTTGGCAAATAATTAGTGCTCAATTGGTGCTAATTAGTGCTCGAGCAACAGAATTGGTGCTTTAGTAGTTTTCGAGAAAATCGACTTTGAAGGTGGTCCTGCGGTAGTCACGCTCTCTTCAGCAGGACCACCATGAGCGCCGAAAAAGGGGGCATGCTACAGCTATTCTAAGTATACAAATAATTAGTGCCCTTAAATGTGATTCATTTCGTAACAAAAAAAGAAATGAAACGTTTGTATTTACCGAGAAATCAACTATAATAACTTTCGCGCGCTCGTTCAGCAGGACCACAACTTTGAATGTTGATTCCAAGTTTCAGGAGCTAGTCGCTTTCCTCAAACTTACATAGAAAATTAGTGCTCTGCGAGATAAAATTGATACCCAAAATTCAAAATTACTACTCTAGTAGTTTACGAGATATACCATACCATTGGTGGGGTGGCGGTAGTCACGGTGTTAAATTTTCATTTGAAGATTTCCCTATTAAAAACTCAGTGATTTCTTCCCAAATTTATACAAAAATTAGTGCTCCTAAAGAAGTTATAGTGACCAAAAATTCAGATTCCCAAGTGTTGTATTATAAGAGAAATTAGCTTTCATTACTTTTCCATACTAAATCTCCGCGTATAACCCGACCAAATTAAGTTGTCAATGGTATTGAGTTGTATATGAGATGTACACTCGTGCACATAAATTAATATTAATTATAATATTAATATTATTATTGGAGAAGACTTCAATATCAACATATTAGAAAATTGAAACAGCTCTACAGATTTACTTAATACTATGACTAGCCATAACTTTGACCAATATATTAACGAACCTACCAGAATCAGCAAAACAAGTGCCACATGTATAGATCTAGTATTTACAAACTTTAAATTAAAGAACTTTAGGGCCTCTGTTGAAGACTTTGGACTTTCTGATCACAAGGGAATAACTTTATCGCTCCCCAATAAAACATTATTAAATGAGAGGAAAACGTGATTTATAACTAAAAGAATATTTAATGAAAAAAATATGACACCACACAAAATTTAACACCGTGACTACCGCCACCCCACCAATGGTATGGTATATCTCGTAAACTACTAGAGTAGTAATTTTGAATTTTGGTATCAATTTTATCTCGCAGAGCACTAATTTTCTATGTAAGTTTGAGGAAAGCGACTAGCTCCTGAAACTTGGAATCAACATTCAAAGTCGTGGTCCTGCTGAACGAGCGCGCGACAGTTATTATCGTTGATTTCTCGGTAAATACAAACGTTTCAGTTCTTTTTTTGTTACGAAATCAATCACATTTCAGGGCACTAATTATTTGTATACTTAGTCAAAGTCAAACCATTTATTTCAAATAGGCACATAAGAGGCACTTTTGAACGTCAAAATTTACAAAAAAAAATAGAATTGATTCTAGTTGCCCCTTCCAAAAGGTAGTTTCGTATGGAGAAGAATGGGCAAGAAACTCCACCGGTACTCTTTTAAAAATGTTTTGCAATATTTTGTTTGATTACATTAATTATATGATTATATGTGAAGACGATGCACCTAGAATAAAATTACTATACCATAATAGGTAAAACGAATTAAAAACTAAGCAATGAAAAATAACTTAATTATTAGATAGATACGTGGTGTTCACATATTTACAATAGAATAGCTGTAGCATGCCCCCTTTTTCGGCGCTCATGGTGGTCCTGCTGAAGAGAGCGTGACTACCGCAGGACCACCTTCTAAGTCGATTTTCTCGAAAACTACTATAGCACCAATTCTGTTGTTCGAGCACTAATTAGCACCAATTGAGCACTAATTATTTGCCAAATATGGAAGCGATTGGCGTTCGTGGTCCTGCGGTAGTCACGGACATCCGGCCATTTACTTTATATTCAAATCACAGCATGGCAATGGCAGCACTGTTGTCCGTCTACAAACCGCCATTGTTTTGTTTGCTTACTTTTATGTCTTTTTTTTTGACGACACAAATTAATCAGAAAATTTGATAAATATGTACGCGACTTGGAGTGTATCACTACTGAACAACAAGCTAAGGACTGAGGAAGCGTCTACCACTGGTAAAAAAGCACCTTTATTGGTAAAGTCAATAAATTATGAACGTTTTATTTTGTGTTTGTTGACTTTAGGTTCTAAAGTACGACAGAAATAACCTAATTGGAGTTGAAACCAACTCGTGGATGAAATTACCTAAATGAAATAGAAATGAGAAAATTAGTTATTCTGAGCAATCAACACATAATATTCCTCGGTGACCTTTATAAATGATTTTTATTCACTGGGTACAACAGAACATTGTCATTCGCCGTTTGTTTTTAATCACAGAAACCACATTTTTTTTCTGTAACCCACTGGGTTGTGGTTGAGCACTGGACGAAGTTTCGCCAAGTATTTCAACAATTTTCCTGTTTAGGCATCGCTTCAAAGTTCATCAGACAGTTTTATCGATACTTCTTTTATATACGATCGTCGTGACATGGGTTTCTTGTTGTTATTCATTCGTGCCAGGCTTTCACAGACCATATCATTAGTAATAAATAGAGAGAAACAATCAATGGGTTCTGTGATATTCCTTGTGGTGCTCGTTGATCCTTTGCATCTACTCCATATTCACAAAATTCGTAGTTTCGGCCGAAGTTTTGGGCGTTTCCTACTCCGTATCACTTACGGACATAAGATTAGTTCAGAGCCCGAATTAAAAATGAATGACAACATGATTTGGTAGTGTTCCCTAATCCCGATGTGTATTTACCCGTTAGAAAAATTGAATTTTTCACTTGTTTTGACGGATCAATAGTTGACGGACTTAGAGAGTAGACCCTCTGGAACGATGTGCACTACGTTTCTTTCCTGTGTCCGGTCTTGTAGACTCAACCACTCATTGCGTTATTTACGTTGTTGCGCAGACAAATTTTTCTAACATATGAAGCATCGGTTTAGCAATATCCTTCAAATCATTTATATTGTGATTATTGTGTGTTACACAATAATCACAATAAACGAAACATACACAAAAAAAAAGTTACTGAACATACTGACTGAAAAAATCATTTGTTTTATCAATCATTCAATCACGTTGTCCCAGCACTATGCAAATCCCTACCCTGTACTGCGTTTGCGCCACCAACGTGCTACTGTATTTTTCTATCGTAAATATTATAATGATTCTTTCGACATTGTGCGTGTGTGACATAAAACCATGTTAATGAATAATTTATACCCACATGTGGTAGGTTTCGTAAATTAGAAGTGGCAGATCGCTTTTTGCAACAGAAAACTGCATAATTTACCATTTTTTGGGAGAACATACTTGCGACACAATACCACAGATAACTATATACTAGTCAGAGACAGATAGGACAGTACAATGGTTGACGATTAATTCCAAAAATATGCGCCAAGCGCTAGTGTCGAAATGTCACCTAGTGATTACCCACAGCTTAATAGAAAAGTGACGATAGCGATTACCATAGAATATCGATAGCATAGTGATGTTCCATGGAAAATTCTTATAGGGTTAATTTTATTATTGGCTAGGTTCAATAATTTCCTTTCGTTATGTTCATTGGATACGAATATAACGAAAGAAATGTAAAAATAAAACGACATTTCAGATTGTTGCGTGTTTTTCGAACAACAGTTTAGACCTTTCAAAACTTGTATATTTTTCATTATGTTTGGCGTCTATCCAAAAATTGTAGAGTTGACGAGCGTTCGGCTTTATTGGTCCACGCAGTTTGCCCTGGACAATGCTCCCTCGAGATCCGTTCACACTATCAAAGAGTTTATCGATGAATGCCACAGCTTCGCCTGTTGTAGCCATTGTCTCACTGACATTTTGACCGGAGGCTGTAGTTTCTGAAATATTACATGATTATACAGGGTGTTTGGCAGAACGTTGAACATACGAAAATGGTGGGTAGGTGGGGTCATCTGCTACTTACTCAGCCCTAATTTATTTGGCCCTGGCCCCCTGGTATTTTTTAATTTTTTTTTTGCTTTCTTCTAGTTTCACCACTTTCTTAACTTTAAAGTGTAATTTTTATTAAAAATGGGTAAAACAGGCAATATTTTTGTTTTTTTTTTAATCTTTAATGTTGGCAGATGCTTATAAAGTTATTGCTTTACTCAGATGTTAGCTAAAAAATTAAAATTAAAATAATATCTAGGGGGCCAGGGCCAAATAAATTAGGGCTGAGTAAGTAGCAGATGACCCCACCTATCCACCATTTTCGTATGTTCAACGTTCTGCCAAACACCCTGTATATAAGTATAACAAGGGCAATTAGCAATTGGCTTTCTTCTTTGTGTCCCATTTTTGTGTTTTGTGCTTTGGTACTCTAAAAATATTATCAACACCACATTACACATTATAAATTAATTTCAGCAAACCAGTTTATTGTTCTTGGAAAATACAATCTGTCAGTTTAATAGATAAATACAACGCCCAAAATGGCTGCCAACAACATGGCCACCGAAAGTAGCGCCATAACGCATTTTTTGGAACTAAAGCTGTCGCAGGCCTGCACAATACGATTCACAATGTCGGCCACAGAACATATATACTCTAGGACATGTCGGCTGTCATCGAATGAACTAGTTTTTTTTTTTTTTTTTTGTGTATGGCATCTCGCAGTTGACCTTGAGATGCCGTGACTGCTTAACCGGTCTTTCCTGTGGCTGCCCTAAGGTATTAGCTTAAAGCCTCCAGCCAGGAGCGTAAATATAAGTATTAAAAACTAAACGACAGCGCTCTAAGGGCACCCCCTGTGGGGTACGAACCTTGGCTTAGGGCGTCGTTGGGGAAAAACAAAGCAAATTGGGGACGGGCTGGATCGAAAGTTTAAATTCATGATTATTAACGGGGATTACTATTAAATGCTACGGCTCACTCAGCCTCGGGGCTGGCGGTTCGACGTGCAAGGGACGGGGGGAACAATTTATTCTTGAACTTCGCGTGGTACCTCGGCGGCGAGGACGGAATGACGGTTTGTGTTTGTGCACTGTACTTGTGGTCCTATTGCTTTCCTGAAGGAGAGTAATGGGGTCATCCGGGTCTGAGAGAGTATGCCTAGGTCGGCGAGTCTTACTAATTTGAGATGGCCTATAGCTAGCTGCCTGCACAACCAAGGGGTTGCGATGTCTATCTGCGGACTCGAAGAACCGCTTTGTCGCGCGTTTCAAAAACTGCTTGATGGTGGGGATTCTAAGATCTACGTGTAGGGTTTCGTTCCGAACGAACCATGGAGCGTCCGTAATTTTACGGAGAAATCGGTTTTGAAGTGCCTGCATTCTGTGAATGAGATGGGGACGGGCGTGTGCGAAAGCAGCACACGCGTACGTCATAATCGGCCGGATGCACGCTGTGTAAATACGCAATTTGCCCTTAAGGGACAACTTGCTGCGTGAGTTCAGAACGCAATGAAGCCTACCGAGAGCGAAAGCAGCGCGCGAACGCACTTGCTTTATGTGCTCAGCGAACGAAATGTGGTGATCTAAGATCACACCGAGATATTTGGCTCGCTTCTCCCAAGGGATAAGCTTGCCGAACATCTTGATCTGTCGTGGTAGGTCCGGTCTACGCCGGGGCCTAGAAAAGAGGACCGCTTGGCTCTTATCAGGATTGACCTCGATCCTCCACTTCCTGAACCAGTCACCGAGTCTGTTGACTTCGGTCTGTCTAGTTTTTTTAAATGTGCATGGTCTAATGGCCAAATGACTTTGCAGAGGGGTACGTTCAGCAATGGCACCTCCATACAGGTTAAATGCTATATGTGTACGAGCCTTAATGTGATCGATAAAACAAACAGACCCAACCTTTAAGAAATAAATCAAAATAGCAAAAAAGAAACTGGAAAATTAAATATAATATATCCAATTTTTGGTGCAAATATTATAATATGGTGGTAGTGGTATTATAATCGACTAGAATAATATTTAACATTGGACTGATTTCAGTGGTATGACATCTCTACGTCTATTCCATTCAGACCATAGATAATATAATACAGGAAAGTCAGACAGGGGAGGTCATTGTGCCATGCCTGTCACGGAACAGCATCAACAAAAATAACGTTACTTTCGAAATGGGTGATAAAAATGATTGCCAAAATAATATTTACAAATCAACGCCTCCGCCAACAAATAGAAGAGTACGAAATCCTTTTGATAAAGCTTTGATTGACAAGCTACACAATCCTATATGCAGGTAAGTACGCAATCGTTTTTTACCGAACGAGTTTGAAATCGTGAGCATATAAATGTGAATTTTCTAAGTGTTGTTTTACTTTTTTGTTAGTCCGGGTATGTGCAAGATATATAAGAAGAAAAATAGTGGATCCTTCCGCTGGGATATCGACCAGGCGTGCACCCTGGTCCCTGCAGACATTGTGGCGTGCAACAGTCAGTTTGAGCCGACGCCCGATCCTGCTTTAGAAAAGATTGCAGAAGAGGCTACTGATAGGTAATCATTGATTGTTCAGTAAATTATCATATAAGTAATTAGCTCACGAACATCATACCTGTGTCAGAGATTTTTAAAATGCATTTTGTTTCAATATTAGGTCTTAACCAGTGCAGTATGTAGCCAATAGTTGTTTATTTCCATTATAATGAAGCCTTTATTATTATGGGCCTCCCATCCAATTGTTATAACATTTATGAGGAGGAATGAGGAGGCCTGTGCTCACAGTGGGTGGAACAAGGCTGCCAATGATCTGACAGCCACTTTAGCTAAAATGCACAATGGATATAAACATGAAATGAAAAACATAATTATAATATATTGTATTATATCAAAGCTAACAGTGAGGCAATTTGCCCTAAATGTTAATCAGACAGAGTTTAATAGAAATGTCAGAAATCAGTTTCAAAATAAAAAAGAATACAAAATACCTTTATATTCTGAATAAAGTTAGTAAAAATGCTTTTGAAACTGTTCAAATTTCATTTTACACTGCTTGAAACTTAACTTACTCTTGATTAATGGAATTGTAGACAAACAGTAAAGATATTATAATAGATAGATATTAATTTAGAATCATCCATGCCATTGTTGTGCGTAATTCTAAAACCTACATCAACGAAAGTAGGTAATAATGTAATGATTTTCAGATTCTTTTCCCAAGAAATGGTCATGCCCAGTCCAGTGATAGAATCTTCCAAAAAGGTGAAGCCGCTGCTGCAAACATCTTCTGAAACCAATATTCAAAATGACAGTATAATAAAAGAAAAAATTGTGGTGACAAAAGAAGGTAAGTACTTATGTTTTTAATTAAAACAATATGTTGTTGTTGTATGTCATGTTTTAATTTAAAGTTATTTACTTTGTTGATTCAAAACAATGATAAACAATTGTAGGTTTTATTGATACTGACAGAATAACATAACAACACATTGTTATTCTCTAAAGGGATAGCCAGAAGTGTACAGCACACCCACATTTATAAACGTGGGTGTGCTGTACACTTCTGGCTGTAATTCCCTTGTAACAGAGTGTGAGCCTATTGCCATTAACCATGCATAAATCCAGACTCAGATCTAGAATATTATCGCAAATGGTTATTGCACAATGTGTAATGCAAACATTAACTTTACAAACATCATGTATATTTATTATTATTAAAATATTTGTACTACTTCAATACATATTATTATGCGCAAGGTGACAGCTAGACTGAAATAAATAGTTGATGTTAAACTCTACACAGTGATAACAGACTAGTCTTGTATAATTATGTCATAATTGTTACTGTGTGTCTTATTAATTTCTATTCTTACTTTCCATGCTTGACATTAAGTTTTAGCTTGTTAAACATAGGTATACTTACTTTGTTATGCTTGCTAAAATAGCATTGCTATGTACTTAGGTCTAGTATTATTTTATTTTAGTAGAACTATTTTATTCATGAGTATACTATAACCCTGGCAGGTCAGTTGATTGTACAGATAGTCAGACATCAGGTCCACCTTGTTTGAGAACTTAAATGTTACAATTTTTATGTCCATTACTAATCAGATTTTTTTCCGAAATTAAGGTATGGTTGTGTGTACATCAAAATTTTAGTTTCAGCCCAAACAGTTCTCACTCTGCCACCTGAACTACCTCCAGAACTTGAACTTCTGCTACAGCCATTTTGTACCTTTACACAGGTAAATTAATTATTATCTATGTCCTCATTCATTATAACACCATCATACTAACACATCTTATAATGCAGGAGGAAAAGTTAAGTAAGTACCTATTCATTTCCAATGTAGTTACAGAATTATTTACATTACAAATCAATGTGATTTATAAGCAAAACCACCATGAATTAATATCTAACAGTATCACGACAACTCGACCCCGGGAAAATTCAACACCAGGACAACACGACCCGGACAAACAAACCACGACACCTCGACCCAGGCAATTCGTTCCAGACAATTTGACCCCAACAACTTGACCCGGACAAATCACTGGCACACGCACTGCAATGCGGTATCTTCGGGTGCATCCCTACCTCCGCCGCATCGTTGGGGCTTATTTGGCGGAGAGGTGTGTCACCTACACGAGAAGTGATGGCGGAACCAGGGCCCCATGTCGTGTGGTCTTCCACAGGGCTCGGTCGTGGCGCTCAAGTTGTGAGGCTCTGCTTCCCAATCTAGGGGGCCCGAACGCCGCCTTTAGGCGGCTGTACGTGGGGGATCGTGCGAACGATGGCCCTGTACGGGGCCCCGATCTGGGCAGCTGACGTGACGGCCGGTAGCATCGTTGTCCTGCGAAAGTCGCAGAGAGCGATGGCCGTCAGTCATTAGGGGATATCGCACGATCTCCTACGAGACTGCTTGTGTACTGGCCGGATCCGAAAGTACGGGTTGGGTCTTATATCAAGTCGCCTGAATTTGAGGATCACTGTGGGGGGGTCATGGGGGTTTATCTCAAGGACCCCCATGCAATTTTAGCTGCCGGAACTGCGTCAACTGCGTCGAAATATCTAAAATTATTTTCTAAAATATTGGTAATTCACTAATTAATGCCTGAAACGGAACTTAAATTTCTCAAAATTTTGACGTTTTTAAGTTGCGTCTGTCAAAATCATGTCAGAATGCGTAAAATTAATCGCTAGGCCACCATTTTATTTAAAAAAAGACAATTCTAACAACCCGGCGAATTTTGGTTATTGCTTGTGGCGGCGGAACATTATAAAATATAGAATGGATCCTTTTTTGGAAATGGTGGATGCCCTAGAATATGATTATATATTCATTATAAAAGATAACATTTTGGTGTTTTATTGAGTGTAAGAGCGAGCGAAGCGAGCTCGGGAGTTGGGGCACCCCAGGTTAGGTTCGAAGGGCTTGTTATTATTGCTTGCCTCTATTAGGTTTTTGTCATAAATAATTCTTTTATTATAAAAAAAAATACGCACTTCCGGCGAGGGAAAAGGTGGGGTCCGACTCTACCCCCTCCCTCCAACCCCCAATTAAGGCGACTTGATATAAGACCTAACCCGAAAGTACTCCCGTCACTGTATCGGTGGTGCGAGAAAGCGAGGGCTCGGGGCGAGTGGCTGATGCTGCGACATGTGGAGTTGCATCGGTCACAAATTTGCGCAGCCCTGGTGGCTAAATGGCAGGACAGGCTTTCACACCCTACCGCCTCGTCATCATTGGGGCGGTCCGGCCTGTACTCGAGCTCTGGCTCGGGAGGAGGCAGGGCTGGAGGGTGAACGCAGGTGCTCTCGGGGCATGGTTACTTCGGGAAGTACCTGTGTCGCATAAACAGGGAACCGAAAGCCCGGTATCACCACTGCGTCGACTGCCGGGAGGACACGGCGCGGCATACGCTGCCAGAGTGTGCCGCTTGGGAGGAGCTGCGCCGTATACCCTCATCTCAAGAGTAGGCAGGTACTTGTCACTGCCGGCCGAGGTCGACTCGATGGTCGGCAGCGATGAGTCCTGGGCTGCGGCAGTATCCTTCTGCGAAACAGTCATAGCGCAGAAGGAGACTGCGGAAAGGGAGCGGGAGATGTCTTCCACTTACCCAGAGGTAGGCCGGGTAAGCTGCGGATCGCGGAAGTCGACTCGCACATGACCTCATGATTCCTGTTGCAAGTGTGGATAGGGAACACCGGGGTGGTTTTCTGTCGATAAGAGTCTGACAGACACCTCCGCGCGGAACCGCGGAGAACGTCCAAGGGGATTTTCTGCCCCGTGAACAAAAAAAAAGGGGGTCGAGTAGTCCGGGTCCGAGTTTTCGTGGGGGTGAAATGTCGTAGAATCATTAACACCTAACTATTTGGAATTAATCAGTGCCCTGTACATCATTGAATCATAAAGCATTTCTGTGTCATGAAAAGTTAGCATTATTGGTCTTAATGCAAGAATGGATCAGTTCACTTTTTTTTAGGGTTTCGTACGTCCGAATGAAAAAGCCCTTACCTTGCCCTAAGGAACCCTTACCACCACTCGTGTGTTTGTATGTCTGTCAGTCTGTCATAGCCAATTTGCTCAGAATCTAATAGACCGATTAAGTTGAAATTTCATACGCATATAAATTTCTATGATCTAGCTAGTGAATAAGAAATATTTAAAAAAAAAATGCAAACTGTACCGTGTTACCTAACTGAATGAAAGGGCTTGCTGTGAAAAAATTGTTTTCATAATTTAAAAAAAATATAATTAAAGTTATATAATTTATGTTATATAATTAAATATATTTAAAGTTATTTAAGAAAATAGATGAAAATTGACCACCGAAAATACTAAGTAATTTTTTTTTTTCTTATAAATTACAGGAAAATCTATAAGAAGTCTATGGCATTAAAATAACTATTTGCAGATAGAATCTATGGGAGAACATGTTTTTCAACTATAATGTTCAGTTTGTTCTTGGGTTAATTTTGTCCCAACTACGGAACCCTTCATTATACGTGGTCAGACACGCACGTGGCCGATTTTTTTTGCCTTTAAAAGAATATAAAAACAGAATCATTTCACGAAAGCCCTACATAGGTTCATCACTGTCATATTCTCTAACTGTTTACAGGAACAAAACATGTCAGGTGAGTACGAGATCACGGCTAATGGATCTCTGCGACGAAAGCTATTCTTTGAGGAGCACAGTGATATGGAGCACTATGACTCCGAGCAGACTGATGATGAGGTCCATGTGGAACAACGACCTCCTTCGAGCTATGAGGCCCACACGCCTGTCCTTTTCAGTCCTGATCTTGTGAGTATCATTAAACAAATCAATAGCTTTTTTCTTACTACTTGGAAATCGATTCACGCTCTAGCTAAAAGCTAAGTGTAACTCAAATAAGTAAAATAGACACTTTACAAAATAGGCAGTTGTAATATTTATCTAAAAGATTATTGTAACAGGATTTGAAATACTGACTGTTAGAGTAGGTAGGTACTCTACTCGACAGAGGCGGCTTGTCCTAAAGAGCGCTGGTGCCGTGAACTCCCACCCTAAAATAATTACATTATTAATAAGTTTTAGTGTTATATTTTTTGAAGTGAAAACTTCTGAGGGCGCGTTGAGCGATTTTTAGTGGGGAAAAATTTATGGATTCCCGTCACCGACATGCCCGCGCCTACATGCTGTAGTAGCAGTATGTGAAGTTAAATTGACTACCAACGTAAAAAGTTCAATTTGTATATACCATGCATTATTTAAATTGTGTTTTAGATAATCATTATTTTATTGAAGTGAAAACTCTTTAGGTGCTTCGAGTGACAAGTTTTCACCTTTGTCGACAGTCTCCATGACTGCCAATTTTTTGTTATTATTTTAGTTGTAAGTAGTTTTGTTTTTATACGTAATAAACGACAAACAACATAAATTATAAGTACGTTTTACATTCTTTACAATAGCATTTCAATGAGTGGAGCGCACAGCGTTACGATCCTATGAAAATAAGTTGTTTACAAAGTTCAGTACTGAATTTAATGGATCTGACGCAGAATGTCCCATTCGCACAATGTTCCATTCGCACAATGTCCCATTCGCACAAAGTTCCATTCGCACAAAGTCCCATTCGCACAATATCCCATTCGCACAATGTCCCATTCACACAAAGTCCCATTTGCACAATGTTGCATTCACTCAATGCCCCATTTGGGTGCACCAGTCATCAAAAAAAACCGGCCAAGTGCGAGTCGAACACGCGCACGAAGGGTTCCGTACCATTATCTAGAAAAGCGGCAAAAAATTCACGTTGGTTGTATGGGAGCCCCCTTAAATATATATTTTATTCTGGTTTTTAGTATTTGTTTTTATAGCGGCAACAGAAATACATTATCTGTGAAAATTTCAACTGCTTATATGCACCCACGATTATATATGGAAGTGATTATTGGGTGTGGCCCTAGGAAGACATATAGTGACCTAATTGGTGATGTTCTACAGAAAGGTCAGGTGTGTAGTACTCGGAACGGACGTGCGTGTATGACCAGATGTATTAACGTAAACGAAACAAAAAATTATGTAAGTAGCGTAACAGGTGATGTTCTATAGCTTCTCCCTACACCCATGGGAAAAAGGCGTGAATTAATGTATGTATTTATGTTTTATAAAAATAATGTAGTCACGTCTGTATTCCCCGAAGGGTCAGGCAGATGTGTACTTACCTATAGTACACCTACATAAAATTTTGCCAGTTATGTTTAGGTCCCATGTAATAGGGGCGAGCCTATTGCCTTTAACTGGGCACAAATACAGACTTAGGACTGTAAATGAGAAATTCCAGATGGAAAACCCAATTACACTTTGCCTGACCTGGGAATCGAACCCAGGACCTAATGTCAACAGGAGCGCTTGAGACCGATAGACCAACGAGGTGGTTTTTAGGGTTCCGTACCCAAAGGGTAAAACGGGAACCCTATTACTAAGGCTCCGCCGTCTGTCTGTCTGTCCGTCCGTCTGTCACCAGGCTGTATCTCATGATCCGTGATAGCTAGCCAGTTGAAATTTTCACAAATGATGTATTTCTGTTGCCGCTATAGCAACAAATACTAAAAACCAGAATAACATAAATATTTAAGGGGGCTCCCATACAACAAACGTGATTTTTTTGCTCGTTTTTGCTCGATATTGATAACGGTAACAGGTAGACACTTGAAATATTCACAGAATATTTAGTTATATATTCACTTTAAAAATCAATAATTAAATTAAAATAAAACAAATATTTCAGGGGGGCTCCCATACAACAAACTTGATTTTTTTGCGGTTTCTATAGATAATGGTACGGAACCCTTCGTGCGCGAGTCCGACTCGCACTTGGCCGGTTTTTTTTCTAAAAATGTGGCTGTTATTTGTATATTTTGGTGTCTTACGACTTCCACGCGAACGAAGTCGCGGGAAGAAGCTAATATATTATAATCTTTAACAGATGGATAAGCACTAGTCAATACAAAAAAATATTATAATGGGTCGCCAGTCATATCGCGAAAAAACATCAGAGGGCTAATTGCGTAACATAGTATCAGTAGGAATCGGTTTCAATTTGACAGTTCAACAACATTCATTAAGTTATTTACGTTGTTGAGCAGACAACCTATGAAGCAGTGGATTAACAATATACGAGGGCGGCACTGAAAATTTCGGGAATCAAGGAAGTGACACAACATTACTATTTAAAAATGTATTTATTGCTTTTCGAAGTATTCTCCGCGAATTTTGACACATTTTTCCATACGATGGAACCAATCATTGAAGCAACCATTCCATTCGGAAGTTGGGGTCTCCAAAATGGCCGTTTTGTAGGCGTCCACAGCTTCTTCAGGTGATGAAAATCTCTGTCCACGCAATTTATTCTTTATTTTAGGGAAAGTATAGAAATCATTAGGGCTTAGGTCGGGGCTGTACGGCGGATGGTCTAATAATTCTATGTTTTCTTGCTCTAAAAACTCTTTTGTTCTGTGCGCGGTGTGAGAACTCGCATTGTCGTGATGGAGGATGATGCGGCGGTTGCAGTTCTCTTTACGGAGTTCAGAAACGACCTGTGGCAAACAAATGCTAGCATACCATTCTGCATTAACCGTTCTTTGTCCCTCAAGAGGAATAGTCGTAACATGGCCGGTTTTGGAGACAAACGTGGCCACCATTTTTTTTGCAACACTCCGTGAACGAACAATTTTTGTTGGCTTTAACTCATTTTCGAACACCCAAACTCGTGACTGGTTTTTGTTTCGGGTTCGTACGCGTATATCCAGGATTCGTCATCTGATACAATGTTGTATACAGCATTTGAGGATCCTGCGTGGAATCTTTCGAGAGTTCTGACGCACCAAGTAACGCGAGCCGCTTTTTGCTCTTCACAGAGCGAATGCGGTATCCATCGGGAAAACAACTTTTTTACACCTAATTGTTCATGCAAGATTATTTGTATTTGACTCATGCCAATGTCTAAAGTTGCCTGAATTTCGCGGTATGTCACATGTCGATCTTCCTCAATCAGCTTACGCACAGCATCAACGTTTTCTTGGGTGACTGCAGTTTTTGGACGACCTTGACGGGGATCATCACTGAGCTTGACACGTCCACGTTGAAATTCAGCAAACCAGCGATAAATTGTGGTTTTGGATGGGGCTTCATCACCAAATGCAGAAATCATCCGGTCAACACACTGTTTTTGTGTTAAACCAGTTCGAAAGTCATAATAAATCATCGCTCTTGAATTTTCTCGAGTCAATTCCATTTTCTCAACGACTAAACAAGTTTGACAAAACCCTGTGACAAGACCGAGAATCTTTTTTTAAATAAATAAATGGTATTCGATTTTTAAAACCAAGGAGTTTTCAATTAAAAAGATTTTTATATGACAGGAACAGTGGAAATCTTCCATTCCCGATACTTTTAGTGCAGCCCTCGTACTTCAAAATCATTCCGATTCCAACTGTGTTACGCAATTAGAGTACAGGGGGCCGATCGCGCTATTTCTCAACGTAATTACCGTTCGAACGGAACGTTTTTGGTTTTGGTTTAGCTGATGTAAGAAACTGTATCGCGCTATTTTTTGTGAGAGTATTGTTCGATCGATCGTTCCTCCAACGTAACTTCCAAAGTAAAGCTAAATCGTTTCCGTTGAAATGATTAGCGCGATACGAAATGTGTCTAACGTAACGTTTTTGGTTGTGGTATTAACTAGAGATGAGTCGTACTAGGTAAATTTTGTACTAAGTGCACCTAGTCCAATTCCGTACAAATACTCGATCCAAATACCTATTCCACCTAGTCCATGAAGTACGTATGCTTAGTCTAAAGTCTCGCTCGCGTACCACCGATGTCCGATACGTGTCTGAGATACGTAGTACATACGCAGTCTGTAATGAATTGTAATCTTCAGGCTTAGGACTGTCAACGTAACGATGTATCTACATTGTAGATTTTTGGCGTATTTCTAAGATTTCAATTCATTTTTTAGAGTAATCAGTATTTTTTTTTTTAACTTAATTGTATTTTACACATGTTACACTCGGCTATTTGTTGGCCTTTGTCTGTAAAATGATCCCAGGCGACACTACTTCCTTTGGGAGCCATTATTTTAAACAATAAACGCTGTACCTAGTCTTTAAAAAATAAAATCTAAAGTTAAAAAAAATAATTCTTTATGAAACCGATTTCAAAATACACAACACGCACAATACGCGTATCCGATTACGACGTCGAGTAAGTATCAATACGACGAGCACCGAGATCACATGCGCATTAGTCCGTACTTGATACTCGAGTCCCAACTGCATTGGATCTAAGTTTTCATTCGTATCGCGTATTTATAAAGTACCTAGTCTATAAAATCTGCCTAGTAAATGGATTGAAGTCCGGACTAGTGTCGAGTATTATCAGACAAAGATGGAAAGACTGCAGAATAGAGTACTTAAAAAGGACAGAATATATTCTTGCACAACACAAGTGCGCGTCGCGTTACTTTTATGTCCATTGAAATATGATTCAAATTCTAATGACTGACATACGAATGGCTTTGGCAAATACAAGCGAGCGGCAAAGCAGACTTGCTATCTCGCCGGTAGCCCGAGCCCGGTACTTCGTTCCGATTCCGAATCCGAGCGGGCCGTCGTCGTTGGGTGATGTGACGTGCGCCGCGTACGCGTAGGCACAGTGAGGCTAGAGACTAGGTGGATCGCGTATTTTAAAAGTTGGAATAGGTGCCACCTAGTCTCATTAAATACCTAGTCCCTGGATCTGTTCTAGTATATACGCTTCATCTCTAGTATTAACGTTCAAAATTAGCGCGATCGGCCCCCTGGTCGAGTAGGTATTAAACCATAGACATATATCTATGTATTAAACGCATTGTATGGAACAGCTGATTTCCTTTTTTTATGACTGGTGCTCCGAAATGGGGCATTGTGTGAATGGAACATTGTGCGAATGGGACTTTGTGCGAATGGGACATTTTGCCAATGGGACGTTGTGCGAATGGGACTTTATGCGAATGGGACATTGTGCGAATGGGACATTTTGCGTCAGATCCAATTTAATGAGTGCGAAAGAGACAATTCGCCACACGTGAAACCAAAAGATTTGTATGAGAAAGTAAGCACAACTGTAGTGGCGCGGCGCTCCACGCGACGTTGTCATTCCGGGTGGGCCGAAACTTATCCGTTCCGCCCGCGCTGTTGCCAGTTTTAATTTATAAAATAAACAAACTTGTTTTCCTCAAACTCAACGCGCATTACGTCTCGTTGTGTTACATACATTTAAAGAACTCAAAATTATTGAATTATTGTAAGGAGAGTAAACTTTTTATTTAAGTGAACTCCCACTGAACTCTTTCACAAGCCGCCTCTGCTTCTCGGTTACAAATCTATACATAGTATAAAACAAAGTCACTTTTCGTGTCTACGTGACCGCTTAGCATAATCAGCCTTTAATGTTCATGGGAACATTATAGCTAATTAAGCATTAAAGCTGATTATGCTAAACGAGACACAGGCCTCCTCTCGGTGAGAAGGAGTGGGCCGTAATCCACCACGCGGGCCCAGTGCGGGTTGGTAGATGTCACATGTCTTCGAATTTTTGTTTGGGTCTAGGCCATGTTGGTTTCCTCACGATGTTTTCCTTCACCGTTTTCAGAGCAGTGGTGATGAAATAATTTACACAAAGTAAAGCGCCTGGCTGGGTTCGAACGTATGACCTACAACTCGTAAGTCGCAGCCGTTACCACTGGGCCACCACTGCTCTTGTGCCCACTTAGTTCATCTAAACTGCACAATAGATATTGATGCTGTTTTCACCATCATCTAGATTCTAGACAATGTATTCCGAAAGGTTTAGTTGTAGGTATACTTATGTAAACTTAAGTATGATCACAGATAATAAATTATGAGTGATAAAGTGATAACAGAAAATGGTGAAAAGTAGTCAAAATCAAAATCAAAAGTCATTTATTCAAACTAGGCTGAGAATCAGCACTTTTCGAACGTCAAAAATTACATAAGACAGTCCCCCAAAAGCCCACCCTTCACCACTTCCTAGTGCTTTAGCTGGGAAGAAGAAGTGGCGCAACAAACTCCCCAGCAGCACAGCTGTCTGTTCAGATATAAAACTTGAATCTATACAATAAAATGTAAAAGAATTTGCATTACGCAACACAACATTAAATTAAATTATTTGCCTTAAGGCTCTTACACACTCACGCGATATCGCGGGCGCGACAGGCACCGACAAAGACAATTCCTTTGTCGGTGCATGTCGCGCCCGCGATATCGCGTGTGTTTGTAAGAGCCTTTATGTTAGCTAGCACACGCCACTATACCAAAAAAAAACATAAAAATCGTCGAAAACTATACTCAAGCAGAAATAACGTAAACAGAACGTACCTAAATAAAAGCCTCCAGGCATGATGGGCGTGCCCGCCCACACGAGTACCACTTCAATGACGATAGGACAAATTGAGTAAAACGCCATCTATTGCAAAGGACTTTTAACAAAATGATTGACAGATGGCTACTTTTAAGTTACCTACTTTTATCATTCTGCTGGTTCGAATTGAAGTAACAGGCTTCATTTAACTTTTTTCTTGAAAATGCGTGATTTATGAGTGTAAATAGACAAATCAACATTAAACAATTAAGTTATGATTTTTACTAATCTTAATTCAGCCATAATCTGCCGTTTAACGCTTTTCATACGGGGGTCGCATTATCTCATACGCTGATGATACTGCCATAGTCTTTGCTGATAAGTCTTGGGAAAAAGTTAGAACGTTAGCCGAAACTGGCCTGTCAATGATTGCAGTTTGGCTCAAGCGTAACCTCCTCACACTAAATGCCTCCAAGTCCAATTACATATGTTTCACCAAGTATACGATCATGAAAAGGGTTAGGAAATTGATATGGACTTTTAAAACATTGCGACAAGTTGCCTCTAAGAATCTTCTGCAGAAAGTCTACGTATCATTAGCCCAATCGATTCTTACGTACTGTTTGCCATGCTGGGGTAGGTCAACAAAAATTAAATTTTTGGAACTTGAGAGGGCGCAGCGATCTCTGCTTAAGGTTATGCTTTTTAAACCCTACAGATTCCCAACCCAAAGCCCCTACCTAACGTCTGACCTTCTGTCTGTAAGGAAACTTTACATACTCCATCTTATCCTGAGAAAACATAAATCCCTTCCGTACGATCCCATAAAGTCAAGTGTGAGGAGCAGAAGAAGCTACTTAATTGCTCCAACTGTCCCAGTTAGATCTGCTTTTGCTAAGAGGCAGTATGCAAGGCAATCTTCCCACTTATACAACCTGTTGAATAAAGAGCTACACATCTATCCTCTGAAACTCCGTGACTGTAAACTAGTTGTGACTGACTTGCTTAAGAAAAAAACCTACGATGACATTGAGGCTTTGGTAACGTCGCTCTCATAATCTGTCAAATAATTAATAGGACTGCAGTAATCAAATCGTTAGTGGAGGAAGCTGTGACTGGCTTCTTCCGATCCCAAGACACTATCGCAGGGCTAACAGGGTAGTTAAATTGTACTGGCTCGCGTCATGTTCCGCTACACAAATCCGATTCGAGTAGCGGAACATGACGCGAGCCAGTTGAATTTAACGACTGCGGTTTCGCTGCTTTTTTTTTGTGATTGCTAATTTCATAATTGTTACCTATGCTGCAATCTATTGAATTTTCATCAAGACTAATTATAATTTGGTCGAGTTGAGACCCCATGGTATGATATAGAAATCTCGATATTTTTTCTTGTCGTAAAAACCGTGCGAAGCAAGGGTGCGGCGCTAGTAAAGCAATAATGTTGTTGTTCTTGAAACGTTTTTTGCTGTCATATTGGCCGAAAGCCGATATACCAAGCAGCACGTATGTTCAGTCCATCAATAAATTATGGATGCTTAACACCAGCAGCACACCTCCGCCACGAAACCATAGCAGCGAAACCGCAGTAGTTAAATTCAACTGGCTCGCGTCATGTTCCGCTACTCGAATCGGATGCGAGTAGCGGAACATGACGCGAGCCAGTACAATTTAACTACCCTGTTAGCCCTGCGATAGTGTCTTAGGATCGGAAGAAGCCAGTCACAGCTTCCTCCACTAACGATTTGATTACTGCAGTCCTATTAATTATTTGACAGATTATGAGAGCGACGTTACCAAAGCCTCAATGTCATCGTAGGTTTTTTTCTTAAGCAAGTCAGTCACAACTAGTTTACAGTCACGGAGTTTCAGAGGATAGATGTGTAGCTCTTTATTCAACAGGTTGTATAAGTGGGAAGATTGCCTTGCATACTGCCTCTTAGCAAAAGCAGATCTAACTGGGACAGTTGGAGCAATTAAGTAGCTTCTTCTGCTCCTCACACTTGACTTTATGGGATCGTACGGAAGGGATTTATGTTTTCTCAGGATAAGATGGAGTATGTAAAGTTTCCTTACAGACAGAAGGTCAGACGTTAGGTAGAGGCTTTGGGTTGGGAATCTGTAGGGTTTAAAAAGCATAACCTTAAGCAGAGATCGCTGCGCCCTCAAGTTCCAAAAATTTAATTTTTGTTGACCCACCCCAGCATGGCAAACAGTACGTAAGAATCGATTGGGCCAATGATACGTAGACTTTCTGCAGAAGATTCTTAGACGCAACGTGTCGCAATGTTTTAAAAGTCCATATCAATTTCCTAACCCTTTTCATGATAAGTTCAGTATGCATATGCCAGGACAGGCGCTGGTCAAACATGATGGCCAGGTATTTAGTATACTGTAGCCTGTCAATCTTTGTACAAGAGCAATCAGAAATTGGGGGGTTAGCACAGCAGTGGATCTTGATTTGGAATTCCAGTGGGGGTTGAGTGTGCGTATACTTGGTGAAACATATGTAATTGGACTTGGAGGCATTTAGTGTGAGGAGGTTACGCTTGAGCCAAACTGCAATCATTGACAGGCCAGTTTCGGCTAACGTTCTAACTTTTTCCCAAGACTTATCAGCAAAGACTATGGCAGTATCATCAGCGTATGTGATAATGCGACCCCCGTATGAAAAGCGTTAAACGGCAGATTATGGCTGAATTAAGATTAGTAAAAATCATAACTTAATTGTTTAATGTTGATTTGTCTATTTACACTCATAAATCACGCATTTACAAGAAAAAAGTTAAATGAAGCCTGTTACTTCAATTCGAACCAGCAGAATGATAAAAGTAGGTAACTTAAAAGTAGCCATCTGTCAATCATTTTGTTAAAAGTCCTTTGCAATAGATGGCGTTTTACTCAATTTGTCCTATCGTCATTGAAGTGGTACTCGTGTGGGCGGGCACGCCCATCATGCCTGGAGGCTTTTATTTAGGTACGTTCTGTTTACGTTATTTCTGCTTGAGTATAGTTTTCGACGATTTTTATGTTTTTTTTTGGTATAGTGGCGTGTGCTAGCTAACATAAAGGCTCTTACAAACACACGCGATATCGCGGGCGCGACATGCACCGACAAAGGAATTGTCTTTGTCGGTGCCTGTCGCGCCCGCGATATCGCGTGAGTGTGTAAGAGCCTTAAGGCAAATAATTTAATTTAATGTTGTGTTGCGTAATGCAAATTCTTTTACATTTTATTGTATAGATTCAAGTTTTATACGAGGGCGGCACTGAAAATTTCGGGAATCAAGGAAGTGACACAACATTACTATTTAAAAATGTATTTATTGCTTTTCGAAGTATTCTCCGCGAAATTTGACACATTTTTACATACGATGGAACCAATCATTGAAGCAACCATTCCATTCGGAAGTTGGGGTCTCCAAAATGGCCGTTTTGTAGGCGTCCACAGCTTCAGGTGATGAAAATCTCTGTCCACGCAATTTATTCTTTATTTTAAGGAAAGTATAGAAATCATTAGGGCTTAGGTCGGGGCTGTACGGCGGATGGTCTAATAATTCTATGTTTTCTTGCTCTAAAAACTCTTTTGTTCTGTGCGCGGTGTGAGCACTCGCATTTTCGTGATGGAGGATGATGCGGCGGTTGCAGTTCTCTTTACGGAGTTCAGAAACGACCTGTGGCAAACAAATGCTAGCATACCATTCTGCATTAACCGTTCTTTGTCCCTCAAGAGGAATAGTAACATGGCCGGTTTTGGAGACAAACGTGGCCACCATTTTTTTTGCAACACTCCGTGAACGAACAATTTTTGTTGGCTTTAACTCATTTTCGAACACCCAAACTCGTGACTGGTTTTTTGTTTCGGGTTCGTACGCGTATATCCAGGATTCGTCACCTGATATAATGTTGTATACAGCATTTGAGGATCCTGCGTGGAATCTTTCGAGAGTTCTGACGCACCAAGTAACTTTTTGCTCTTCACAGAGCGAATGCGGTATCCATCGGGAAAACAACTTTTTTACACCTAATTGTTCATGCAAGATTATTTGTATTTGACTCATGCCAATGTCTAAAGTTGCCTGAATTTCGCGGCATGTCACATGTCGATCTTCCTCGATCAGCTTACGCACAGCATCAACGTTTTCTTGGGTGACTGCAGTTTTTGGACAACCTTGACGGGGATCATCACTGAGCTTGACACGTCCACGTTGAAATTCAGCAAACCAGCGATAAATTGTGGTTTTGGATGGGGCTTCATCACCAAATGCAGAAATCATCCGGTCAACACACTGTTTTTGTGTTAAACCAGTTCGAAAGTCATAATAAATCATCGCTCTTGAATTTTCTCGAGTCAATTCCATTTTCTCAACGACTAAACAAGTTTGACAAAACCTTGTGACAAGACCGAGAATCTTTTTTTAAATAAATAAATGGTATTCGATTTTTAAAACCAAGGAGTTTTCAATTAAAAAGATTTTAATATGACAGGAACAGTGGAAATATTCCATTCCCGATACTTTTAGTGCAGCCCTCGTATCTGAACAGACAGCTGTGCTGCTGGGGAGTTTGTTGCGCCACTTCTTCTTGCCAGCTAAAGCACTAGGAAGTGGTGAAGGGTGGTCTTTTGGGGGACTGTCTTATGTAATAAATTTTGACGTTCGAAAAGTGCTGATTCTCAGCCTAGTTTGAATAAATGACTTTTGATTTTGATTTTGACTACTTTTCACCATTTTCTGTTATCACTTTATCACTCATAATTTATTATCTGTGATCATACTTAAGTTTACATAAGTATACCTACAACTAAACCTTTCGGAATACATCGTCTAGAATCTAGATGATTGTGAAAACAGCATCAATATCTATTGTGCAGTTTAGATGAACTAAGTGGGCACAAGAGCAGTGGTGGCCCAGTGGAAACGGCTGCGACTTACGAGTTGTAGGTCATACGTTCGAACCCAGCCAGGCGCTTTACTTTGTGTAAATTATTTCATTACCACTGCTCTGAAAACGGTGAAGGAAAACATCGTGAGGAAACCAACATGGCCTAGACCCAAACAAAAATTCGAAGACATGTGACATCTACCAACCCGCACTGGGCCCGCGTGGTGGATTACGGCCCACTCCCTCTCACCGAGAGGAGGCCTGTGTCTCGTTTAGCATAATCAGCTTTAATGCTTAATTAGCTATAATGTTCCCATGAACATTAAAGGCTGATTATGCTAAGCGGTCACGTAGACACGAAAAGTGACTTTGTTTTATACTATGTATAGATTTGTAACCGAGAAGCAGTAATAATGTTGTTGTTCTTGAAACGTTTTTTGCTGTCATATTGGCCGAAAGCCGATATACCAAGCAGCACGTATGTTCAGTCCATCAATAAATTATGGATGCTTAACACCAGCAGCACACCTCCGCCACGAAACCATAGCAGCGAAACCGCAGTAGTTAAATTCAACTGGCTCGCGTCATGTTCCGCTACTCGAATCGGATGCGAGTAGCGGAACATGACGCGAGCCAGTACAATTTAACTACTGCGGTTTCGCTGCTATGGTTTCGCGGCGGAGATGTGCTACCAGCGTAAATGAAGCCTTTTCTTTCAAACAGTTATATTTTATTCTTGGATCGTAGTTTACGTCACTTTATAGTTGAAATTGTGTGCAATTATTAGATTAAGATATGCTTACAATTTTAGCACTATGCTATAGTACTTTACATTTTTTATCTCAAATTCGATTTCTGGGTTTACTGCGGTTTCGCTGTTATGGTTTCTCGGCGGAGGTATACTATCGGCGGAAAACTTTTTATGAGAACATTATTTCCAAAACTTACAGTGTAAAATTCAGCCAGTACATTTGAAATAATCTGTTTTACTCCTCTAGAGCCGAGACTACGTATCGAAAGGCATGAAGCGAACTTTCGGTACCCCTTTGAAGAAGGGACCAACTAGCAATAGTAAGCCATGCTATCGTAACAAGATACTGGATGTGGTTGACTTTGGGGAGCCGTGCTTCAGTCCCATAGAGTTCCGGACCCCGCGGCGTACGGCACTTGCCCAGGGGCAGGGGTCGGCTACTTCGTCGTCGTTAGCCTCGATCTCGCCTGTTCTGAAAGTGACGTCGAGTGATGAAGAGGTAATATTAGATTTTTACTTTAACCTTGTACAAAGTTTTTGAACATTTATTTTAAAGCTGAATATTAAAAAAAAAAAACCATAGTATTGACAGATTGTAAAGACTGTTTCATTCCTTTCAAATATCTTTAAATACGAATATAATGGAAAATATAACTTTAGCTTTTTAAAAAAAAATCCTATAATTATGAAGAATTCATAGCGAATTCAAGCGATTCATGTAGCTTACAAATTACACATCAGCAACACAACTTCACTATTTTATTATTCTTTTAGAAAAACAACTTCACGTCACCCGAATCCGAAACGATGGCTACCTGCCTGGATTGTATTGAAGCAGAACCAAAACGCGAGAAGAAAGGCCCTTGCTTCTGTAAACTAACTCCGAACAAAATAAAACGAAGCAAGTCACTCAAGGAGTCCCCGCATAAGAACAGGAAAAGTTCCATCTCATTCTCAGAGAAGCGCAGTCTTAGCATGTCAAGCCTGCACCGAAGTCGCTCAGTACAGAAGTTGGACTTTAGTATGGACATGAGCGTTGACGGCTCCTTCCATAACCATTCACAAGGTACTTACTTACAATTTGATTTCCAAATTTTGTTAACATTTATGACCAATATATGTAATGTTTCTCAACTATTTTCAGCCGATTCAGAATCCAGTTCGCCACAAAGGAATGAAGCTGCCTGGTCACTCGTAGAAGAACGCAGCATTCAACATTTAGTAAAAGTGGAATCAGCGAAATGTCCATCAACCGACATACAATCGTCTACTAAAATTCATAGCATTAACATCAATATAGACGACACGCCTATCAAAGGCAAACCTATGAGCAGCATACGCGCTCATGAAATTAGTAAAATTCGCGCACTGATGCCTCTGAGCCCGCTACGCATGTCACTAGATAATAGTTTAGATAATTCAGATAATCCACTCAGCTTGGAGGATAAAAAGATAGACTTTAACAAAGTTGATCTCAAATTATTGACTGAAAACATATCTCAATTTGATTATACCACAAACACCACGACCAAAGTGGGTGGTGATAGCTCAACTAGCTTTAAGAGAGTAGATAGTGGATTTAATGAGAACACATTCTATGCAAACGCTTCTAGTTACTACGAAAGTGCCATAAAACCGTCAGAACTGACCGTAACCAACGTTTCAAAGACTAATAATAAGAATGCTTTGAAAGAGATCTCTAATATTAATTGGATGAGGGTTGATAGTGGATTTAAAGATGAAAATTCATCGGACGGCACGCAGTTTTATCCCGCGCCCGAGAGCTCGATGAAAAAATTCACAAGCTTCCATTTTTCCGAAGCAAAGTTGGAGGATAAAGAGAACTTGGCTAGTGAGGACTTTGACAAGTTCCTGGTTCAGTCCACCAACAAAAGTGAGACCATGTCTATGTCGGATATATTCACTGACGAAATGGCGTTCAACTGTAATTTCTCATCAACTCCATCTAAAAATAAGTCACGCAAAGTTCTTTCGTAATTTAGTTAATTGTAAGCTTTTTTTTTTGTAAGACTATGAATTTATATGCATTTACAAAGCTAGATATTTAATTCGTAGACTGTTTTTGACTTTTCTCCATTATTGTGGATGATTTATAGAACTATGATGAATTGATTTTGTACGAGATACGATTAAGGAGTAATATTTTAGCATGAATTAACAATTTTGTGTGTTTTGAGATGACGTGTGTTTACTTGGGTCAAGTAAAATGATTGAATAAAGTTTCAAGACTGAAATAATAAAAAAATAATATATGTATTTTCCTCGACTTGATTGATTTGTATGTAACAATAGTCTCACGAGGAACTGCGCGTTGTACCGACAAGTGTCCCTCACGAGGCTGTACTATTTGTCTTATGACCTCTTTAATTAATCGGCAACAATATCTGCCAAGATAATGTTCGCTATTTTAAATATAGCTCTGGTGTATCCTTCAATATGACGCGTGCAATGAACTACATACTTATTCTTGTAATTTAAATGTTTACTCAATTGTTTATTTCATTAATCAGAGGGCATTATCAATGCGACCGCTTCAAAGTCCGTGTTTTGTTTACTCTTATTTTTAAGGTTATTTTATCTTATTTCTTCTATCCTGGGGTGTTTATTTTTAACATAGTTAGCTTATCACATCCTTATTAGATGTGGACTAAATTGAATTAAATTGGATGGAATGGTGGATTAAATTTCTATTAAATTTTGTTGGTGGACATGTATAATTCTTAAGTCGTTGTTTATTTCTGAACTGATCCTTATCACAGTAGCATCGATGCTATAAAAACCGGATAGGGAAAGTGATAATTTAAAAATGATGTCAATTATCCTTATTTATAAATCGGTAAATTAATTATCATCTTGATGTGCATTAATAAACTGGAGTGCTGCATACAATAGTAGCTATTACCACACGTATACACACACCCGTCGAGACTGTTCGTGCGTCAATCGTTTTTAACAAATAACCGAACGATAACGTTGTAACCTCTGTTATCGCCGTATCCCGGAACGTCTGCGAACCACGAGCGCTGGGGATATGTTAGGTAACAACGGCGGATACTGTACGGTGCATTTACTACACTCTATATAAAGCACCGTCCAGCTCCATACACATGTCATTTCACATTACACTTTGATGGTGACAATTAGCAACATCGCATTGTAAACTACTGCTCGGACAGATCATATTTCACGTTGCTCGGACATTATTGATAACGTACGCAGTGACGTATGCACGTGTGCTGCGGTTAAACAAGAGAAACTTTAATATATTTTTGTGAATATTTGTGCACGGTCACCAAAATGTATAACAAGACAAGTGCAACGTTGATGCTGCAGACGATAATGGTGTTGATGGATAAACAGAATTCTACTGATGTCACCAACTTCCCGGGCTCTTTTAGCGGTTTGTTGTTTTGTTTACTAAAAGTTATTCGTTAGTTTCTTTCTTGATTTCAATTGAAAGCTTAATTTATCAATTTAATTTTGAGACCGACCTTAAATAAACCCAGTAATTTTGCGTCCATACAACTTACGTGTCACCCGGTATGTTTCCAAAAACTCGTAACAAAAGGGAAAACGTCAATAATTATTATATTCCTGTTAAAACTGTATGTGTACTTTTTGCACATGAAACTCATTTCTCATAAAAATAGATGTGATAGTGTACGAAAAAACATTATCGGATCCGGTGTAAAAGGGCATGTGCGCGCAAATTTGAAACTATTTAATTACACTGATAACTTCCAATAGCTTTATATTCATTATCAATTACTCATTGTTTTCTATCTTTTGTGTTTGTTCGACTTTTATTTTCGTGTGACTATATTCTTGTATTGCTTTTTAAGATTGTATTTGTAATAAAGGATTAAAAAAATCTGAATGATTTGTTTGTTTTAAAGATGACGCGGAGTTGGAGCGTTGCTACGGCATTTACGGGTGCTTTTCAAAGGCGTATCCATGGACAGAAAACCGGCCTGATAACTATTTCCCTGTGACACCTGAAGCTATGGCTGTACGGTGAGTGATCACTTTATTAAATCCTAGAATAGGAAATCAGAGTACAGAATCGCTGTAGCAAAAAAAGTTTATTAAAATATCAAAAACTCGATTGCTTAAAAAGTGAACTTAAAAAAAGATAGAAACAAGTATTTATACAGGGTGGCAGGGACATCGACACGAAACCTGTAACCATGGATTCAGTAAAACAGCTGTTTCCTACAGAAGTGCAATAGCTACTCGGTAAAAATGTATGGAACAGCGATTTTTTTTTTAATAACCGTTGTAAAATTTTAACGCAGGGGGTCAAGAATGATGTACTCAATCCATGGTAACAGGACGCGCGTCGATGTCCCGTCCACCCTGTATACTTAAACTAAGTATAAACAATCTCATGCAGGCAATAGTTCGTTATTGTTAAGAAGATGCCTCCGACTTCATGAGATTGTTTATAGTTTAAGGATATAAATCTTGTTTCTATCTTTTTTAAGTTCACTTTTTATGCAGTCGGGTTTTTGGTTTTTTAATTAACTTTTTTTATTTTACACTAGTTAGGATTATAAGACGGTAAATTAGGTTATTTACTCACTTATAATCAGTAACGGCCCCTTACTCACTCACTCCAAAAAATTGGGATAGTTTATCATTTCTCATTTAAATTACATTTAAACATATAACTTGTATATATTTTGTAATCACCTTTTAAAACCTTTCATTTTGATATCCCACTCGATAGGCTTGAGAGGTATTTTTTTCGAAAACACCTTTTGGCGCCAATAATCAGCCATTTTGATTTTTAATAATTTTAATATACCCAGTGACACTCGCGCAATAAAGACAAATCTAACCACATATCATTCATCAAAATCGGTTCAGCCGTTTAGTAGTTACAAGGGAACATAGGGACGGACATACATACAGATCAAACACCCTTCTTTTTGAACGAGCGCCGCAAAAACAAGTTATTTCTACCAGCACCTAGACTACAAATGTACAAAAATAGCCCAGAATACCGAAGCATACAAATAAACAATAAGTTAACTGAAAATATACGGTCCACGAAAACAACATGAGTGTATTTAAAGCTAGGTTAAAGGCATTGCTCTTAAAAAAATGTTACTACAGTACCCAAGAATTTCTAGAAGATAAAATGTTAACACACAGTTCAAATATATAGATATCTGTGTCTTAATTATAATATATCATATTTTATGTATAAAGCTAGATATAAGTTTAATTAATATAATATTTTAAATTGTAAAGTTTCCTAATCTACGTGATACTCACTACTGGTTTTAAGTTATCTTACTGCGACCTAACAGGGTCATGTACTCACTAGCGTAAACCTAGCGTGTAACTATGGAAGTGTACATTGTACATAAAGAAAAAAATAAATGCATATTGATTCCCATGACGTCTGCGGAGTTTCTCTTAGCTAATTTAATTTGCTGCCCGACTGTGCCGAATCATACCGACCCCAACAAGTGTGTAGCACGCCTATAAAAATATCTATGTCCAACCAGTCTATGAATAGACTACTTTATGAACTAGTGTGTAGTATGGTAAGGGGGTCTACTCCGAAGATAAATCCGAAGTATCGGCCGAATGTTCGGCCGTTTCCTGACTACTGCTGACTATGACTGACTACGGCGAAAGAAAAAACAAAAACAACGGTCAGAGAGATAAGTCAAAGTCAAAAACGTGACTTGAAGGCGGGTAAGGATTCAAAGTCAAATTAGGAAACTTTGTAAGTCAAGAAATTTTATGGACGGATTATCGCTTCGGATTAGGCCCCTTATTATTTGATAAATTTTTCGCATTAGTATAACTGGCATCTAAACAATAATAGCCCCCTTTAAAAGCTCACTTGTGCGGAGCGTCATCGTGTGTAATATCTGTAATGTATAGGGAACTAGCTGCGGCCGCCGGTTTCACCCGCATAAGTCTCGATCCCGTGAGAATATCGGGATAAAACCAGGTCATGGTCTACCCATGTGCCAAATTTCATCCAAATCCGTTCAGCCGTTTTAGCGTGAATGCGTAATAAACAAACTCACTTTGGCATTTATAAAATTAGTTAGGATTTTATTTATATACTAGCTGCGCTCCGCGGTTTCACCCGCGTAAGTCTCGATCCCGTAAGAATATCGGGATAATAAGTAGTCTATATTATGTTCATCCAGGGTGTCAGCTACCTTCATACAAAATTTTATCAAAATTGGTCCAGCCGTTTGAGCGTGAAAAACTAACCAACACACACACACACTCGCATACTTTCGCCTTTATAATATTATATATATTAAGTGTGAAGTGTCATACTGCCCCCCTTTCGCCTGTTTCGGGGTGACCAACCTGTACTGTGTAGTGACGAAAAGCATAAGTAAAATTTTGATTTGATTTTGTGTCTTTTAACTTGTATTAGGAATAGTTATTCATCATCTACCTAACCTTTTCCCAACTATGTTGGGGTCGACGTCCATTCCAACCAGATCCAGCTGAATAGCAGCTGATGCAGCAGCTTGTATTGGGAATAGTTATTGTAGGTATCTAATTAAAGCGATGCATAAATAAAGATAACAGACTTCTAGATCTGTCCGGAAAGGTTAATTAATTATTACGTACCTACAAAATTTTAGTTTATGTAAATATTTATATTATCAATTCATACTGTACAGGGACTTATATCGTTATTCATTAGCTGTCCTTATATTCATATTTACGAGGATATATCTGAATGCGTGCCGTCATGGGTCTTCCCAGGGAACAAGGAATTATGTTGATACAAAATACAATTAAAAAAAAAAGAAATGGTTAAGTGCGTTTCGGACCACGCACAATGAAGGGTTCCGTAGTTGGGATGAATTTATCCCAAGAACAAACTTAACATTGTAATTAAAAAACATATTCCCCCATACATTCCAACTGCAAATGTAAGTTGCTACGCACAATATTGAGTGATTTACCATGTTATTTGTAGACCATAGACTTCTTATAGGTTTTTCTGTAATCTATAAGTATTGAACTATTCTCTGTATATTGTTTTCAAAATTTTAGGTTTAGCAGTTTCGGAGATAAGGGGGGGAATGGTCAATTTCATTCATTTTCATATAAAGACACACTTACTATTAAAATTTTAATAATTACTTATATTAAAATTTTAAAACAGAATATTTTTGAAATCCTCATAATAAGTCCTATCATTTATGTCGCACGGTACAGTTTACAAAACTTTTTTTTTAATTCTTTATGTTTTCCCCCAAATGTGAATGTCATATTCAAAATTCATTTATTTACGTTAGACGTTCGTGTTTGGGCCACAGAAATGCATTTGGCTACCGAATTTCATCTTAATCGGTTCAGTTGATTCGCAGCAAATAGGCTGTGACTCACGGACAGACAGACACACGAGTGATCCTATAAGCATTCGGTTTTTTTCATTTTGAGGTACGGAACTAAAAATGTAGTGAATGATCGATTTACTACATAACTATAAATACAATTTGACTATTTTTGAGCTTACTGATTTTACTGATACAAACACTGTAATTTCTAGGGTAAACCAGCGTCTTGGCTTGGCTATATCCTACGTACTTTGCCATCACCTTTCTAACCGTAAGATATCAGCAACTTAATATAGTAATTAAAGTTAAGGTCAGACTGTAGCCTGTAGTGGCGTCCAATGATTCCAATTAATTATGTCATTTAATCCAACTGATAACAGTTGTTTATCCTCGCAGAAGCATGCATCGATAAAGACTAAATCCAAAGGCCTCATTAGTACCTAGTACATAAACTTGGTATACAAGATCCGCTTCGTTATTTACTATCTTATTTGTGTATAGGTACAAGTCTCGGTGCGATAAGGCCGGGGGCTCGTCCGTGACATCAATCAATCATGTACGGAGACAAAACAAATGTTTACGTCCCATAATTAGTGTAGTGACGTGGTTATCAACTATTTTAAACAATGTATTTTTACTTTTGCTGCAACTGACTTGCTTTTTTATCGAGTGCATAGTTTATTCGAGGTCTATTGACCTTTGATCGTTGGACGTAGACTATTCATTAATTATAATTGTATTGATAACGCTGGGTCAGTTCTCACATTAATTTGTGATATGTAAGAAGTTTTGAAAACAAGCTTTTATGTGATCAATATGATCTCATTTTGGTATTAATTTCAACTTGCGTATTGAATTTTGAAACGATACCAGTAATGGTTACAGAGTTCCCTCATGCGAAGACGGCTGCAGAATCAAAGTATTTCTACCAAAAAAATAAATTGACATCGAAACGATTATTCAAAAATTCTACTTGATAAGGTTAATAGAGAGTTAGGCAAAATTAGCTTGCAAGAATTCACCTTAACTTACAAGTAAAAATTAGATTAAAAAAAAGGTCTTATTATTGTGTTTTTGTTATAGTTATCCTGCATTCACGAGGAGAAATCGAAAGATACCAGTCTTGTTCGAAGCAGATAATAAGGAAAAAATTGCTAACGCGAATCTCGATCCACGAGGGCCATTCTATTTTATATCTCACGGATTCTTGGAAGGTGGACATAAACTATGGGTAAGAACCTGTGCATCAAAATTTATTTGATGCTTTATACCCAAGTATAAACTTCTCAAAGGCAAAATGAAGGTTTCAAACTAAAATTAAAAATAGTTACCTATTGCAATTTTTGCAAATAATCTTGTTATTGAGAATTCTTATCAAATCTTCTTTGCCGTACCTACCTAATTCTTATCTTACTTTTGCACTCTAACACAACAAAACCCTGGGTTACTCCGAGTAAACGTTAAATTAACCTACCTAATACAAAAAGTATTGGACTGCCTCGCTGGTGTAGGTGGTAGTCGCAACTTCTGAGTATCGGGTCGGGTCCTGGTTTCGATCATCAGGGGGCCAATCACCACCTCTTACAGCATTATTGTATTATTTTTTATTTTACTTCACAGTGGGAAAGAGATGGAGCTATACGTCCTGTATAGCTCCTTCTTTTTCTCACTCTTGAAGTAATATTAAAATAATACTGCTTTAAGAGGTGGTGATACGAGTATAGTGACAAGTCGAGCAGTTTTAACTAGTCGCATAACTGGCAAAATGCTGGTGTGTACTCTATACGAGGTGTATAGAGTACACACCAGCATTTTGCCAGTTAGTACTAACTTCCTCTTTGGGAAACACTTAAAATGTTATGTTATGGTAACATAATAAGTATACAAAAATACGCATACACAACATCACGTCTGTAATCCCCGAAGGGATAGGCAGAGGTATACCTATCGTAGGTACACCCTAATATAGGTATACAAAAATAGTACCTAATAATTGCGAACTTTACGCAGATTCAAAATGTGGCGGACGCACTTCTAAACCTGCAAGGCAACGACGCAGCGACCGTGATTGTGGTGGACTGGCGAGGCGGCTCTCAACCTCCTTACGGTCAAGCCGTGGCCAATATCCGGCTTATTGGTGTCATGACTGCGCATCTTATACATAACATTTATGTAAGTAATATCACGCAATAATATTAATAATCACGCTGTTTAAGGAGACCGACCCGGACGACGTGCCGATGTTTGTGAGGAAGGAGCTGCACAAGCTTCCACTCGTCACCTTCGACCACGTCGACGTAACGAGCCTTTTGAAGGACATTGTCTTTCCTGAAGGCCCGCCTCGCGGATGTTCTGGCGAAATTAGATGTATTCCAAAACACTGTCGCCGATTTGCGCAAAGAATTTAGAGAGTTGCGCAACAGTGTGGCAGTCACTGGGTCATCAGTCGATGCGTCTAACGTAAACATGTGTCGCGGAGCCGGCCTCGATGTATCGTCGTCAAATTCCGCGTCAGCAGTTTCGTGCACCCATCGTTTGTTGAGCTTGCAGAGCGCCCCGCCCCGCAGCTCCCCCCCCCCCTTGCGCTTGTCACTGCAGCTCCCCCACGCAGCGCCGCGCGAGCCCCTCGCTCCATCCCGCTGCCAGTGTCCGCAGCCCTGGCGAAACCCTTACAAAAGGATTTCGCTGGCGTCACCGCGAGTACCCCAGACGCTCCAAGTATGAAGCCTATGCCAGAAAAGGCTGAACCCAGAAAATAGGGCTGATGATGAGGGCTTCGTGACAGTGCAAAGGAGGAAGTGCTGGTCACAAACGAACAAGAACCGCTGCAAGTGAGCTTGTGTGCCTGTAAGCCACACCGTTGTACATCTCCCACCTACACTACATCGTGGAATTACGTGCGCCAGAAGACTAGGTACACGCCGAGGGTGCAGTTACTGGAATCGCACCGCAACGTTAACTTCAAAGCGTTTGTGGTGCGAGTACCGAATTGTTATCTGTCCGTCGTCATGGAAGAAGACTTGGCCGCAGGAGGTGGTGTTCCGTCGCTTTCGCGGACAAGTACCACCACCGGGACAGCACAAAGACAAGCTAGTGAAGTGAAGTGCAACTAACATACGTGAGGAGTGGAGAGGTATTCCACGGCTATTAGAACAATCCCAGAGCCCCGAAGATGGTCAAGATGGATACTTCCTTCCTCCGAGCACGTTTGCTTTTGCGAATCTCCCACTCAAGCCAATAAAGGCAAGAATGAGGTGGAAGCTCTGTTCCTCGTCAGTGTTCACTCCAGCCGGCCAATAAAGGCAAGCCAGAGATGAAGAACATGACTTAAACCGGGAGTAAGGGTCCGTGGGGTCGCTACTGCCCAACAAATCGCCACATGCTGCCCTGCGGGTTTCTGTATCTCTCTTGGTCTGGCTCTTTACCCTAGACCTGTTCCGGCAAAGTAAACTCTACCGACACAGACCTAGAGTTAGAAGCGCGCAAGACCCTCCGAGATACGGCGGTGGGGTTATTATTATTATTTATTTTTATGGGTTTACATATCTCGGGACCATGGGGGCCCTTTGGAAGACGTACCAGGGGTCGAAGCCAAATCGCAGAGGCCGCTTAGACAATTTTAAATGGAATGATTATTATTATTATTCTACTCCCCTCTTTGATACTCTACCATACTCCTTGGGTCCTTTATTTTAGAGGGAATAATGTGTCTTGCGACCTTTGATACTCCATAAAATGACAAAACATGTTATCCAGGCTTGCTTTTTTTGTAAAAGTTTATGCACCCAGTGCTCAATGTTAGTACATTTTAAATAGGTTCAAAGAATCTTTATTTCTCTTAAGAACATGATACATATCACTTACATGAGTTTTGTATTTTAATATAAATAAATCGTCATCTAATGACGAACCACGCAAAGCTAGGGTAAATTAAATTATTGTGTTGATGTAGAAAAAACCCAGTGAACTTTAGCTTTTATTTTACTATTAGCGACAGATCTTATTCCAATACTAAATTCTTTATTTTCATGGCAGGATGTCTTGGGGCTGCAGCATATAGATAACTTCCACTTCATCGGTCACTCTTTGGGAGCTCATTTAGGCGGCTATTGCGGACATGCATTGCAAAAGGTAAGACTTTTTTATTAAGGTTACGCGACGATGCTCGACAACGGTGTACGTTTCTCTAGAAATATTCCAATCACTCGAGACTTTCACGTAAGGCATCGGGAAACAGCACAATGTGCGTTCATTTAGCAAAAAACCTTCGATAGTTTTATGTTTTAAGTCAACTTGTAATGTCATATTTTTTGTTTTTCCTTTCAGAGGTTCTACTTGAAGTTAGGTCGCATAACTGGTCTTGATCCTGCGGCCCCTTACTTCAGTAAAACTGTTACTTTGGTGCGCCTCGACCGGTCTGATGCTAAGTATGTGGACATCATTCACAGTAACGCAATGCCGCTGTATTTCTCAGGTAATTATTATTGTTTATTGCCAAAGGATCTTCTTTTATCAAGCTTTGCGTTTGACCTATGGGCGACACACTCGTGGTACCCACAATGATGCTCTTTCTTGAGTCTTGCTTGACAACATTTTGCGACCTCTGTGCAATCAAGGGCAAGTCTAGGCTAACGCAGTTAGGTTTCTTGTTTCTGTAACAAAAATCAAATCTTATATTAGAAATAATCAATCATTTTGGACTGTATTTTATCTGATCTATTGCTGTATATATTTTTTGTCTATCTAATATCTATGACTGTATCTATTTTATCCCGCCTTAAATCCTCCGACGTGGAAATCTACAGACCTATGTTCAGCAATGGACAGAAATTGCCGATAGATAATATGTCACTAGCTTTTGCCCGCGACTTCGCCCGCGTGGAGCTCGGAAATTATGGGAACCACGGGAAAGTTTTATCGGGATACAAAGTATCAATTTATGTGCTAATCCATGTAATTTCACGTTTCACGTTCAGCCGTTTTTGCGTGATTGAGTAACAAACATCCAAACACATTTATATTATTAGTACAGATAGTATTACTAGTACTTCATCCGCGTCGATTTCGTATCTTCGCTTACGAAGTTCAACACTATCTTCGTCCCGTTCAAAACATATTTTCCGAAAACGAATGCTTGCGATCTTTTTATTATATTATGACAAACTTTATTACTTATTAAGTTACTAGCTGCGCCCCGCGGTTTCACCCGCGTAAGTTTCGATCCCGTGGGAATATTGGGATAAAAAGTAGCCTATGTCTTAATCCAGGGTGTCAGCTACCTCCATACAAAATTTTATCAAAATTGGTCTAGCCGTTTGAGCGTGAAGAAGTAACAAACATACACACACACACACACACACACACACACACACACACACACACACACACACTCTCACAAACTTTCGCCTTTATAATATTAGTGTGATTACAAACTACTATTCAATTGTTTCTAGTTTACAAAAAATGAAATGTGTAGGTAACGAATAGACTAACCGTAGGGCTGTTCGCTCACACCGCGGCATTTTTCTTACTTCTAGCATTTTATACCCGTCGCATCGTAACTTTTTAACGAAACGTCCGATTCGAATAACTTAAAGAGGAATTTACATGTATAAACAACCTTGATTATGAAACTATTTCGGTGGATAAGGATTAATATCACGATACGAATTAACGAATGTCATCATCTTTCGATTCTACCCGTGTTTTGATTGACTTTACTATAATAGATAAACAGACATAGCCTCTTGGACTTTTTTGTGGGTAGTGATGAGTACTATAAACAGTAGTACTTTATTTTATGTATCATCAATAGATTTCGCAGCGCACACCAAATTCCCAATGACTTATAGGCAAATTTTTGATACCTTGGGTTACATTGTTGTAATTTTCATAGGGATCTATTTTTTTTTTGAAAATAAAGTACTGCCCATGTTACTCGCTGATAATGTAGCTTTCTCTATGTGAAAGATTTTTTTAAATCAGTTTAGTACTTTTTGAGTTTATCCATTACAAACAAACAAACAAAACATCGAAAACTTTTCTTTTTATAATATTAGCACAGATTATTAGTATACTCGTAGAAGTATAGATAGTAGGATTACAATTTTAAAAAACTATGACGTCACAATATAATTTTATTTTTATTACAGGTTTTGGTATAACTGAGCCTATTGGCCACGTGGACTTCTACCCCAACGGTGGGTCAACACAACCGGGCTGCAAGCAAGCGAGCTCGCCAAACGGGGGGTCGAACGACCTGTCCTACCAACAGGTCGTCAAGTACGTGGGCTGTAACCACGAGCGGAGTTACGAGTACTTCATTGAAAGTGTGGCACCAACTTGCCCCTTTATGGCCGTGCAGTGCGAGTCTTATGATGTGAGTATCTCTTGTTTTGTCCGTTTTACGGTCTGATACATATCAAAGAGAAGTGACGTCGCCGAACGATGTGCAACGCGAAAATCTGCGACGTTACGCGAAGTGTGCAGTAACGAACGCCTCCGGCTTCGGAGTTGTAGGTCAAAGTCAAACCATTTATTTCAAATAGGCACATAAGGGGCACTTTTGAACGTCAAAATTTACAAAAAAAAATAGAATTGATTCTAGTTGCCCCTTCCAAAAGGTAGTTTCGTATAGAGAAGAATTGGGAAGAAACTCCACCGTTACTCTTTTATAAATGTTTTACAATATTTTGTTTAAGTACATTAATTATATGATTATATGTGAAGACGATGCACCTAGAATAAAATTACTATACCATAATAGGTAAAACGAATTAAAAACTAAGCAATGAAAAGTAACTTAATTATTAGATAGATACATGGTGCTCACATGTTTACAAACATCGTAAAAGTATGTTTTTCAAAAAAAAAAAATTTGTGTGTGAGTATAGGTTATCACAGAATGTAAAATCAATATCATAAAAATAACAGATTTTACCATAAAAATAGCAACCAGTTTGATTTTGTCTAGACTCTAGATTGTCCTATGGAGCTGGACCAGCATGTTTCCAAACATTCCTGTCCTGGATATATGCCTCTAACTTGTAATATGCTTCGGTCTTGGGTTCGTTGTGTGTTTCATCACCACTACTCTCAAAACGGTAAAGGAAAACATCGTGAGGTACCCGGCATGTCCTAGAACCAAAAATTCTAAGACATGTGTCATCTACCAATCCGCAAGTTGGTCACACAATCTTAAGTCGTATTTGTACAAGCCACGGCCTAAAATAATTATGCTGTCAGAATTTAAGCTTCTTTTGTTTTGCACTCAAGGTCAGTAGGTAGTCGTCTGCCGTTATCAATGTTCGATGAATAAATATTTCTAAAGGCCAATTGAGATCAGATAAAAAAACAAAATACGCCTTATTCTCCTGATAACTTAACAAGAGGGAAAAAAATTGTTATTACATGTTGTTGATTGACGTAATTTTTGTTTTTTAGGTAAGCCGGATGTCTATTATTTTGTAAATTAATAATTAAATCTATACAAATAAAAAAAATTGAAGTGTCTGTTTGTAATGTTAAAATAACAGCTTTATACTAAATGTATATCAAAATATATACAGTACTTATAACAAAAAACATTTTTGTGAAGTTTTGTCTGTCTGTTCCGGCTAATCTTCACATATAATTATATAATTTATGTACCAATACCAAATATTGTAAAACATTTTAAAAGAGTAACGGTGGAGTTTCTTGCCCATTCTTCTCCATACGAAGCTACCTTTTGGAAGGGGCGACTAGAATCAATTCGATTTTATTTGTAAATTTTGACGTTCAAAAATGCCATCTATGTGCCTATTTAAAAATAAATAATTTGACTTTGATAAACTGGCAATAGGGTCGCCTCATTTCCATTTAAATTAAAAATACCTTGTGACTTGTAGGTGTGCAGTACCTCTGTTTGAAATGATTGCAATTCATAAGCTGGCTCGATAATGCTCTGATGTTTTAAAGATGTTCCTCTGGTAAAATTGTCATAATAAAACATTATTTCCAGGCCTTCGTTGCTGGCAACTGTACTAGCTGTGACAAGCATCACTATTGTATACCGATGGGCTATCATTCGTTCAACATCTACAATCGGCTGCAAGTGGGCGGACTAGTCGATACCAACTCGAATATTGCGCTGTATGCTTTGACAGGCAATTCTAAGCCTTATTGCAGTAAGTAATAGTTCTCTGATTTGCTTATTTCAATATTAAAATAGTGCTGGCCGTTTTGAAAAAAAAAATGATCGCATTTTGTTGAAGCAGAAGCTCATAATGAATCCGCTTTTCTATTGAGTGCCAGTTCCTTTACTTTACTTCTCTTTGATCAGTGTGATGTGCTACAGCAGACTACTCAATCCTTCAATCTTTTCCTTTTTAGGGTTCCGTACTTCAAAAGGAAAAAACGGAACCCTTATAGGATCACTTCGTTGTCAGTCTGTCAATACCCTTTTTCTTAGGAACATGTGGAGGTATCAAGTTGTATATCAAATACGTAGGTCTACGGTCCCTTGGAGCTCTAAAATCAAGCTAAAGAAATCGGTTGTCTGTAAAGTCGGTTTACTGACGATCGTTGAACGTGACAACGTCATAAGCCATATATGGAACGCCTCATAGCGAGGTAACGCCGCATGAGAGGTAAAGCCGCAGGAGAGGTAACGCCGCATGAGAGGTAACGCCGCATGCGTCATGTTTTTTCTTGCGTGCAGCCGGCTCCATCGAATTATAAGACGTTGTCACGTCAAAAACACGAGCTCGTTTTTTTCGTTATGGCAATAAAAAATACGGGCATTTATGCGACACGGCACGTCAAAAAAAACAATTGACACCACATTCACTTTTCACTGCACTTCATACTTGACGAAAACATGTAAATGTATTATTGTATAGCAGCTGTCCACGCGGACGCATCGCTCACTCAAGTAGGAGAGAGACAGATGTCGAACGCTGCCGAACGCGGAGCACGATTGTGCCTCTTTGTCGCTCGGTCCGCGCTCTCGCTTGCACTTCAAGCCTTAAATGGAACGCCTCAGAGCGAGGTAACGCCGCATGAGTCATGTTTTTTCGTGCGTGCAGCCGGCTCCATCGAATTATAAGACGTTGTCACATCAAAAAAAAAACAATTGACACCACATTCACTTTTCACTGCACTTCATACTTGACGAAAACATAAATGTATTATTGTATAGCAGCTGTCCACGCGGACGCATTGCTCACTCAAGTAGGAGAGAGACAGATGTCGAACGCTGCCGAACGCGGAGGTCGATTGTGCCTCTTTGTCGCTCGTTCCGCGCTCTCGCTTGCACTTCAAGCCTTAAATGGAACGCCTCAGAACGAGGTAACGCCGCATGAGTCATGTTTTTTCGTGCGTGAAGCCGGCTCCATCGAATTATAAGACGTTGTCACGTCAAACACACGAGCTCATTTTTTTCGTTATGGCAATAAAAAAATACGGCCATTTATGCGACATATTTTATTACTTGCAAGTAAATCAAAACCAGGTACGTAGGTACTTCCCGTTGACCTAGAATCATGAAATTTGAAGCAAGGTAAAGGAAAACCATGTCGTCAAAAAATAGTTAATTAGTAGGTTACAAAAAAAAATGCCATGCCACAAACTTACATTAATTTCACTTGGAGAATTGACCGTGGTATGGGAAAACAAGTTTCTCAACTACAATTTTAAGTTTGTTTTTGGGATAAATTCATCCCAACTACGTAACTCTTCATTGTGCGTGGTCCGACACGCACTTCACCGGTTTTTTTTATGGTAACATAAGTGTTTTCTGTTCTACACCCATACAATAAACTGGACGTACCGCTAGTTGCACGTCATCATCATCATCATCATCATAATTTCAGCCAAAAGACGTCCACTGCTGGATCGCAGTATGATGTTAAAATGCATGGAAAACGCTGCTACCCATTCTCTAGTAAGTCCCTTAGTCGCCCTTTACGACACCCACGAGAAGAAATGGGGTGGTGCTATTCTTTACGTCCGGCACCACACGGAGCACGTAGTTGCACGTAAGTCCATTAAATTTAATTCCCGCTTAAATGTTATGCTGTCTCTATCTAACGGAACATATCAGAAAGTGACAGCATTACTTTTAATGGAAAATTAAAATTAATGGACTTACATGCAACTAGCGGGTAGTTTAGCAGAAACGACCTTACCCACAAAAAGTCATTTTTGAGTTGTAAGATGATAATTTCTGCAGAGATATTTGGAATATTTTGAAATATTGTCACACATGGGCAAATATACTAATATTTTAATGAGTTAAGTTGTATTACATAGACTGTTATTTTTCGATTTATTAGGAAAAATGTGGGTTTGAGTCGTTTTTTGCTAAATTGGTTTTAACATTATGGAGTGTTTCTTTAAATTTCTCAAAAAGGATCTAAGTAACAAAAATTGTGAACATATTTAAATAAAAACGATTTATTATTTTGCAAAATACGTATTTATTCAGAAAGCTAAACTACGTCCAACTTATCTTACATTACAGGAGTACATTATGAAGTGGTACTGAAAGTGGCCAACACAACAGCGAGCATAACTCACGGCCCGGAATCAGGAAAACTATCGATAACCTTAGTCGACAGGAACAATAATAAGAGTGAGCACATGTTCTTGGATGATGAACAGTAAGTTGAAAATCTTAACTATCACCTATAACCATTTTCAAGTGTGTTTTACTTGCAGTAGACCGCATGGTGTGAATAGTCGTAGTTCTAGCCAAGAATAATAATTGTAACTACGTAAAGAAACGACACTTACAGCTGCAGCAGTAGATTAGGCAGTAATTTTATTAAATTAAATTTTTGATTATTATTTAAATTTTAAAAATTATTTATTTATCTTTAATTCAGGCACATTACTACCCATAATTTGTAATACTTATTACTTAAAATAATTTGGTATTTAACATTAATTAAGACACAAACATAAACAATAATAATAATACAACACAACTGAAGGAATACTACATATTATATCTAGCATGCTATCTTGAGACACCCAGCAACAATACATGCACTGCGCACAATGTCGTGGCGTGATTGGCTTAGCTCGGCTCAGACACTGACGGACAGGCCATTACTCCATACAAACGAACTCATATAATTCCTTATTACTAGGTACAAATTAGTTCATTTGTATGAAGTTGCCGGGTCTGCTTGAGTTAAAAGTAAAGCAGTCAGCTGCGAAAATGATTGAAATTGTGGACTGAAAGTTGTTTGAATTCAACCGATTGTCCTAATACCATGAGACGGCAGCGATACCGCTATAGGTGCGAGTGGATTGGCTCTGTAACCGCAACCCTTCCTTACCTATAATATGTGGGCGTCCAAGCACGAAAGGTCCAGGTATTGAGTTAATACTAGATTCGGCATCTAGAATAGTCAATCACATATCAGACTAATATTATAAAGGCGAAAGTTTGTGAGTGTGTGTGTGTGGGAGGTAGTTGACACCCTGGATTGAGACATAGGCTACTTTTTATCCCGATATTCCTACGGGATCGAGACTTACGCGGGTGAAACCGCGGGGCGCAGCTAGTTGATTATAAGGGTTAAAACAATATTTAAATACTGGCACATTTTTTTAAATCAGACTATTGAAGTTGAAACTCTGAAAAAGCTTGATTTGAGAAAAAGCATTTTCAAATTTGACATGGCCGACCACTGGTACCTTTTTACTAAACATTTCTCTTAAACTTTCTGGTACTTAAAAACATCATAAAGTCGTTTACTTTATGAACTTGTAGACAATTGAGCATTAATTAATAATCAATTAAATCGCGAAATGCAATTTTTTCACCCATTTTTACATAACTGCGTATATCTCTGAAACTAAATGCCGAGAACCTGGATCCCTTTTTGCTTGGGCGGCCACTTACGGGCATTATAGCCATGTATTAAATCAGCGGTTAAGCAGCAGTGAGTTTGCTGCGATTGGCTGAAAATAATAAACGTAAATACGTAGTAGTTGGTAGTCCCGAATTTATATAATTTCTTATCGTGTTCGACTCGGGTCATTTGATTTTAGAGATAAAGTTTATAATCATGAAGATGTTTATAATTATAAAACAATTTGTGCGTGTGAAAAGCTATTAAAATATTTTATCATACAATGAAAACAAAATACAATACTTTTGTATAAGGCAGTAGGTAATTATTTTATTTAACTAGCTGCTGCCTGCGGCTGCGCCTGCGTGGCTTTTTCTAAAATAATTAACCTAAGTTACTCTTTATAACATCAGCTGTCTGCCAGTGACAGTCCCGTCGTAATCGGTCTAGCCGTTTCGGAGATTAGCCGGAACAAACAGACTGACAGACGATTTTTTTTTAAATCGTTTTCTTGTTGTAATGACCGTACTTAAATACTTTCACATGCATTTAGTAAAAAGCTGTTATTTTAACATTACAAACAGACACTTCAATTTTATATATTTGTAAAGATTAATGATGAATTTATTAATCAACTAGCTGCGCCCCGCGGTTTCACCCGCGTAAGTCACGATCCCGTGGGAATATCGGGATAAAAAGTAGCCTATGTCTCAATCCAGGGTGTCAGCTACCTCCTTACAAAATTTTATCAAAATTGGTCCAGCCGTTTGTTCGTGAAGAAGTCACAAACATACACACACACACACACACACACCCTCACACACACACTCACAAACTTTCGCCTTTATAATATTAGTGTGTTAAAAAAGCTACAGCGATCTCCGTGTATACATTTCAGAATACCAACTTGAACTATAAACAGGCATTTCATCATAGGCCTTATCTTTATTCTATTTCTAGTTAGACCATAAGACCAATTAAGTATTAAGAGTTGAATTAATGTTTCTTTTCTATTACAGAAAGTTCTATAAGCCTGGTGTGTTAGAGACCAAAATGGTAGCAGTGAAAGATACCGGCCATCCGCCTATTTTTGTAATCGTCGAGTGGAAATATGAGACGAATTTGTTCAACCCCATGACTTGGAGGCTGTTGAAGAGTCCTAGCATTTATGTCGAGTATATGAAGTTGTCATCGATTGAATATAATACTGAGTAAGCATTATTTGCTAAGTTTTCATTTGATTACTATCCACAACCACTTAGTACGCAGCAGAGCGCCCACGTGCTGTCAGGCTGCGTAACCTCCAGAAATTAATGAGGATGTGTGTGAAACTAATGAATACCATTGCTTCATTTTCATAGCATGAACTAACCTAGTTTTGTTATTGGTTGGTTTTAGTCACTTTCCTTGCTGCGCCTCCTCGCACATCTCTGGTGGAAACTGAGTCTTAGCCATCAATCGCCTATCTCCTGACGCAGGTCCTCACCGGATACGGTGGTGTGGGAGGTTTCTGTTCAGGATAAAGCGGGAGGAAACGCCCGGGTGTTACCACTGTGTGGAAATCCCGGAGGACACGGTGGAGGTTTGCCAGGCGTGGGCGGAGCACCGCCGTGTCCTCGCGGAGGCGATCGGTGGCGGCGATTTCTCGCGTCGGACCTGGTTCAGGCCATGGTTCGGAGCGAGAATGCATGGGAAGCCTTCAGCTCCTTCTGCGAAGCAGTAATGCTCGCGAAGGAGGAGGCGGAACGCGTGAGCGAGAGGCAAATTTCGCGCCCTCACGCCTCTAGTCGCAGGAGACGCCCTGGTCGTCGGGAATCCTAGGCCGATTCCCGGCCACCGTAGGCGCGGGCTTGCAGACGGTGAGCAATGGGTAGCTCACCGTTCGATAAGGACCAGGCCATAGTCGACGGCGCGTTGTGTTCCACGCACGCCTCAAAGAGATGTCTGCAAAAACTGATAAATAAAGTACTATAAGTAATAGTATTGTTTGGTTCTTTTTTATTAAATTTATATCTATTTTTTTCAGAATCACAGTGTGCCCAAAACGTAACAAGCCGGTCGTCGCCAACCTGCCTACGATTATGAAGCCGAAATATTGTAAATTCAGAAAATAACAAAATTGTTGCTCAACTGGCTTGAAATAAGAATAATTCGAACTTTAACTTATGACAATGCAAAACGTCTACAAAAAGTATTCTAATAGTATTTTAATGTTTACCGTTATTCAAGTATAAAATATGTAAGGATAATCAGATAGGTGCTAAAGTTATTTTATCTTATAGCAGCTGTACATGTGTACATAGGTAATAGGTACTATTTTTGTAAAACGAATTTAGTGTAAATAAAATATATTAATAATCACAATTATAATTTTTTCATTGCGTGCATCCCTAGCTGTATCCTAATACAGGTTCGATTTTTGAGACGGAGCAGTATTGGACTAAGGGTAGACTACTATAACCGTTGTATTTACAGAAAAACGGCCTTAGGAGGCTGTCCTTATTTTTTGAGTTTGATCCATAAATGCAAAGATTAATAAAAAATACATATATACAATTGCAAGAAAATGGGCCATTTTCATAAAACTGTTTTGATTCCAATCGATCTTGTTTCAAGGATCATAAAACCTTTCGGACCAACTGAGGTTCGAGTAGGTACTATAAAAGCCAGAAATTGCAAAAAAACTTCCTATGCATTTTGTTACTCCTAATAATAACAACGGTGGTTTTTCACGCTATTTATTTTGTTTGAATATGTAAATGCATTTTTTAATTTTAGTATACTTACATGTTAATGTTTATGTTACCTATTATTTTAACAGCCATAATTAATATCAACTAATTAGGTACTGCTGTACTTAACATCACCACTCTGCATTGATACGGTGTGAGAGGGTAAGCTTTGGTTGGGTACACTTTGCTAGGGCTTTTTATGGGGGATGCGCTAAGGTAGCCCGCGAAATTCAAATTTTATTACGTTTTTTGCAATTTGCAGGTCTGTGGTTTTTGCAATTTGCAAATATGATTTGCGGCCGTAACAAGAAGCAATATTGAATTGAATATTGAATATGGCTTTATAGGATTATAATCATTAGAATCGGCAATATAACTAACTCTCTTCGTAAAATCCTATCGAATGACTATTTCTGAAATAATCATTCATCCTAATGATTATAATTCTGTAAAGCCATATTTGTTACGGCCGCGAATCATAATTAGATCAACATAAAACCTGTTACTGACCTGCAAATTGCAAAAAACGTAATAAATTTAAATTTCGCGGGCTACCTTAGCGCATCCCCCTTAACGAAAAATCGTTTCCGGTACCTACACAAACTGTTGCAGAACAAAGAGAATAGGAAAACACCCCAAGAATCAAAATAAAACACTATTTGCATTGCCGATGCGCACGATTGAAATTTTATTATTCACAAGCACAAGGGATGTAAATTTTAGTCGATTTCCTTAGAACTGTAAATTTTACTCTTCAAAATAGTTATTCGATGCATGATAGCAACACTAGTAGTGATCTATTTGACACTGAATTCTTGGCGGGAAAGTGAAGCGTCATGTTTAGTTGTATTTTTTAAAACGTGTTTAGCCGATTACTAATGTGTAATAATGGTGGATTATTAAACATGAGTGTAGGCCAATGGAACAAAACAGTGCAACATCACTTCAAGTTCGCTCAAGACACTTTACTCTCAATAAAATGCCAAGTGCCACATCTTTACCGAATCAAACTCAAAGGGGGCGGGCGTGCGCGGGCGGGGATATCATCTGTCATCTTTGAGTATTTTTATCCTCTGGAGATGTCAAAAAGCGAATTACCGAACAACTTTTTCTGCCACTTTCTGCGGGAGGCGAGGAAAACACATACAGCACATTACAAAAATTTGACAATTGCACACAGATACATGCTTCCTATTGCTATAAACGCATACGAAAAAATAATAACCACACAATTACAAAAACATACACACAGATTCACTTTGTGTATATTTAATTATTTATGTAATTGTCATAAATGACAACAAACAAAAAGGTGCTAGTGATGTGATACAAATAATGAGCGGTATTTCATTTAATGCATAAATAAATGAACAAAATGTTCATTCGTTTTATTTTCTTGTGCACTTGCCTAATTTCTCCTTGCTAAATTACGAAACAAACTAAAATTATGTGTTTGCTGTCCTAATTATGAAACCATGGACCTAAAAAAAAGTCGGACGGAACGCTAAGACAAAACTGTGTCCCATAATGGCGGCGACAGTCTTAGGTGTGAGTGAATTTAGGGTTGTCATGATAGCTAAAATTACCCACTTAATATTGTTTTATTTTAAGAATCGTGTCGTTTTCGTAATTTCAAAATAAATACCATGTTACTAACATATTAGCTTAGATTGTTCTAAGCACCGCATTTACCTTTTGAGGTACTGCATGTATGCAGCACCTCAAAAGGTAAAGTTTTAGTTGTATAAAAGTCATTCGTTTCAAAATGTAAACTGCAAATGACACTGTATTTGTTTGTAATCCAGTCATTTTGACAGTTACAATTTCGAATTTTTTCAATCCAATCATTTCGCCAAACTTCATTTACTTTAGCAAATCTAGTAGAAAGAATATACAACAACTAGTAATAATTAACCTAAATAAATTGAATTATAATGATAATGATAAATTTATTTGCCATAATAATACAGATAGGAACAAAGGTGATGCATTATAAATAGTGTACATTGTAACATCTGGTTCTATGTTAATATCTGAACTCAAGTATAATTATAACCCTGCCTCTTAAACTAGGTAAACCTGTATCTTAAGAGACAGTGATCCGCCATGAGGGTCTTAAACATAGTTAATGACAAAAATAGGTAGATGTGAGATGTCGATTCATCCTTTACAATTAAATCTTAGTATTTCATGTAACCAGAAAAAAAAAATCTTGATTGAATCTTGAAAATTGATTAAAAAATATATTAATTTCCCATATATTTAGGGTAATTTGCACACGTGAATATTGGCAACACTGGCCTTGTGATGAATTATTTTGTTCTGGTGAATAAATATTGATTGTAATCTATAAAATCGGGAACTAAGTTGTTGAATTATTCATTTACCTATGAAACGTGATTCCTGTATTTTTTTCTTCCGATCGCTACGGTTTTTGCAACATTTCACCACACAAGACATGCTGTATTTCAATACTTTTTTGCCGCGTAAACGTGGGGACTGTGTTGACGTTTGCACGCGTAATGGGTGAGTATGCTGTGAATGTGTGCGTGGGGGCCTGTACGTACAGCGAGCTGGCTGACTCTGAGTGACACAGTTTTCTGTTAGCGAGAATCCGTCCGAGTTTTTTATACGTCCATGTATGAAACGATGCGGGTATGGCTCCATTTAGTCTAGTTCATAGTTATATGTCTGAATGATGACGACTAGAGAAAATCACAGATTTTTTAAATGTACCAGTTTAACGACTAAAAGACTTGTATGGTCATGAATAAAAATTAAAAAACAAAACTATTTGACACTTCTCTGACGTCTGACATTTCAGTGTCATTACGTTACGGATGTTGATGCTGTTGTGTTATTGAATTCATAGTCATAATTCGACTCAATACGTAACACATAATATTTCGTTATATCATCACAGTCCGCCATCATAACCATATTGTAACTGCACTTTGTGCCTATCAGTCTACATTATGGGCGATACTCGGAAGAAGAAAAAGTTTTACTTTCGTAAACGCAGAAACAAATATTTCTTGGAACCCGGCTTCAGGGGCTTTTTTTGCACGTGTAACTTCAGAGAAAAAGACTGCGTGAAAGAAGTTTACAATCTGCTGAACGAGTATGCTGGGAAGCTGTATCCCGACCTTGGGCTCGAGCAGCAGTCTGCTGCACCGGAATCCGCCGCGCCAGAAGACAGGTCAGACAGTGAGTCCGAGGATGAAACTGACATCGGAGACATGCTGAGGCGCGAAGTGGATTCCTTGAAAAAAGATTCTCAGAAGTCTCTAAGGCATAAAAGATTCCAGGTGGTGGAAACAGGTGCATCTAACTGCATTTTTGTCAAAACAAATTTACCTAGTCCAGAGGAGCTGACCACAGCCATAATCAAAGATTTGGTTACAACAAGGCTCTCAAAGACACGGCATGTGTTACGTCTGCTTCCGATCATGGCTACCTGCAAGGCTAACTTACCAGACATTATGGAGTGTGCCGGCAAACTCTTTGATAAGTATTTCCTGAAGCAGTCGTCTTCCTTTGCCATCATCTTCAACAAGCGCTTCAACAGCAGTGTCAGCAGAGACTTGATCATCAAGGAGCTGGCAGAGATGGTTGTCCTGAAGAATGCCAACAACAAAGCTGATTTGAAAAATCCTAGCCTCTGTATAATAGTGGAAATTATAAAGGGTATTTGCTTGTTAAGCATTGTGGACAATTACTTTACTTATAAGAAATATAATTTGAATGAGCTGTCTAAAGACGAAGCATCAAATGATTCCGAGGGTACTCAAGCTAAGAAGTTTAAGGGCAATGTGGCTGCGCCAGCTGAAGAGAACAATGACACTGAAGTCATCAACTTAGATGTGACTTAGTTAATTTAAATGCTATTGTAATACTGTAATTCAGGTTATCAATAAGCTGACCATTATAATGTTAAGTCTTTATCTTATATTTCTACTCTACTTAATGTATTTGTAGTCCTATTAAATTTCTAGGTTGTACCTAGAACTTCGATACCAACTCTTATACCAAAATTTGTCTTATATCTAAATTTTTTCATAAATTATTATAAACCCATATTAAAATATACATGTGAGAAGTAATGTTTTGTTTCTATATTGATGTGTTCCACCTATTCATTCTTATGCTAGGTATGTTTTTATTCATAGTTACGTAAAATAAATGAGTCGAGGTCGTGGTTATGTAACTGGGCGTAATAACGAGCTGTTAAGTAATTTTATGATACCTACATAGTACCTACTGTCGTTACATAATCAACGAGCGACAGGCTGGCGAGGCTAGCCGGCCCCGGGAAGGCGAGGCAACATGTGCGCGCGCGGACAACACGTGTTTCAAAAAGTTCGCCGATTCTAACTCTAAACTCAATGTAAAATTGGTCACCATAATTTAATTCAACTTTCTTAAAATTAATTATCCAGATATTCTTCTGTTAATCAAAATTACGAAATAACGGTACGTGCTGGAACTACGAGTCGTTTAATGTCACCCATCTATCCCAGCTCGAGTCTAGCTGCCTTACGTAATTTAGGCCATTGACAATAGATGTCTCTTATTGATATAAGTTTTGTTTGCAATCTTATTAAAATAAAACAAATTATTAAAAAAACAAAAAACCCGACTGCAAAAAAATAAACTGAAAGGATGGAAACAAGATGAACAGTAAACCAGTATCCTGTAGGTACCAAAAATAAAAAAATGCAGTGGGAGGCAAATTTTAAGGCGTTCGTAACATCCTAGTTGCCTCCGACTGCATTTATTTATTTTTGGTACCTACAGGATACTGGTTTACTGTCCATCTTGTTTCCATCCTTTCAGTTCATTTTTTTGCAGTCGGGTTTTTACTTTTTTTAATAATTGTTTTATTTTAAGCTTTTTAGTGTTATTATTGAACAAATTGTTCAGTTAATTATTGTTAAGTTAAACGATAACATTTAACTTATTAAGTAGGGGTAGCAAGATAGGATAGGAAGTCGCGGGCAGAAGCTAGTCTCTTCTGAAACCTATCCTGGTTTCAGAAGAGACTAGCTTCTGCCCGCGACTCCGTACGCGTGGAAGTCGTAAGATATACTAAAATAACAGCCACAGTTTTATAGAAAACAGCCTACTTCAGAGTAGTCGGCAGTGCTACTGTTGAGTATGAGGTCCTGGGTTCGATTCCGGTCAGAGGTCGGTCAGACAGTGTTATTGGGTTTTCCATCTGACATTTCCCAGTAACAGTCCGAAGTCTGGGTTTGTGCCTGGTTAGTGGCAATAGGCTTGCCCCCTATTACATGGGCCCTAAACATAACTGGCAAAATATGCCGTACTAAGTCCACCTCTGCCGAACCCTTCGGGGAATACAGGCATTTACACACATTATGTTATTTTTATAAAAATTCCCTGTATGCTACGATTATAGTTTTGATCACAGCAGCCAAAATATACAGAGACTCAGAACTGGTGACGCGGGAGCAAGTGACGTATAGTTGTCCGTATTAAAAGCAGTCTTAGTCTTGAGGTCGACTCCGTAGTCTTCAGTAGCGATTCCCCATTGCTTGCGAAGTTTTTAGTTTTTAGTGAATTAATGAATGCCTGCGTTCCTGCTTAAACTACCTAATGTCAGAACACTGATACGTTATTTGATGCATTCTTACAGATTTTTCCTGAAGAACGGCTATTACTAAAATAACAATCACCAGTTCTCATTAACAGTCGCCTAACATTAATTTATATAGATAGTATGTTGCTTGTGATATCTGACATTCTAAGAAAAAAATTAGGACCTCAAATAATTTAGAAGGTTTAGACTTTTATGGGTATATTTTTATGACTTGTATTGACTTGAATAATTTGTTCCTTTCTTTCATAAAATTCTTAACGTTAAGACACCGATTTAATACCTATTTTTTTTTTAAGGCTCGTACATACTGGTGTGATATCGCGGAACCGACGCGACACTAGTGGCACAATTTCTTTGTCGGTGCCTGTCACGCTCGCGATATCGCGTGAGTCTGTAAGAGCCTTTAACTGACTAACGTCCGTTAAATATTTGCATGCCATCAGTATATGGTGGAATATGTCTTTGCAATGAATTTTATACAACAATTATACCCATTTCTACACATTTATGCAAATAAACGAAAAAAAAAATTTGATGGGAAACGCTTTTTGCTATCTCTGAGTTTTATAGCGGCCAGTCTATTCATTATAAAAAACCGGCCAAGTGCGTGTCGGACCACGCACAATGAAGGGTTCCGTATGTTGGATGAATTTATCCTATCAAGATATGTCACATGAATGGCCGTATTTTTTTAATGCGTTGATTGATATGACTTGATCCGATGTATCAAACCACAGTTGGTCTAACTCTCTCATAAGAACCAGGATCTATTGGCCTTTTTTTTTTGTGAAAATATCTCATATGCAGATTAAAATATCTCAAAATTTTAAGGACAGTCTCCTATGACCGATGTCGCATTATTATGTAGCTACAACGGTTAAGATTTACCTCCCCATCTTAAAAATCCACCGTGTATATGTCATGATGATTGACTACTTAGCTCCATAAAGATATAGCGTGATGATAATCATTTAAAAGATTAAATCTGCAATGTCCTAACCGTTTGGCTCTTTTTACAATTTACTGTAAACCATAGAGGTATACAAACATAATACAATATTGCTTATTTCCCATAATAAATAGCGTGATAATATAAATATAGCCTACCGGGTGACCAGACTTATAGGTAATATTATGCAAAATTTGAACAGAATCTATCCAGTAGAAGTTTTGTGATGCTGGAACATACATTCAGACAAACAGACAAAAATTCTAAAAACTATGTTTTCGGCATTAAAATCGATTCCAAACCTCATAGCAATTGCTTTTTTCAAAAATATTCAATGTACAATTTTGATTTCGCTACCATTTTGTTATTGTATAGGAAATGTACTTTTTGTAGTTTGAGTCAAAATAGTAGCTAAAAAGTGTTATAATATATATATATTTGGAATTGGCTTTTTACTAGCTTTTATTTGATACCCATATTATTAAAATCACAATTTTTTATTTTTTATTTCTTCTGTCTTTTTTGATTCACAGATGCCATATGAAAATTTTATACCCTATGACACTTCTGCAACTAAAACGAATCTAACGATACCTCATATGTTAAAATCCATCAAGCGGTTTAGGCTACAGAGCGTGCCAAAGAAATAGACATACATACATACACTCGAAAAACATAACCCTCCTTCTGGAGCAGTCGGGTAATTACAGTATCAAATAAACAACGTTATGGTCAGCCATTTACTTATTATAATCATAAATCAAATTGTTACTACTAGATGTCGCTGCAAGTATAACTTCGTAGCATGGTTGAGCTTTGGAACTAGGGGAATTAAAAAGTTTCAAAAAAAGCTCCATCACTATTTTAGGTAGGTACTTACGTTTTATAAAAGTCCTTTTTTTCGTCTGATTATCTGCGAAAAAGTGGGAAGTCTTTGTAATCTTTATATTAAAAAACAGGCAGTCGTGGGGACTGCCGACAGAAGTGAAAACTTATAGGTCAACGCGCCTAAGTTTCCACTTCAATCAAATAATTATTATCTAAAACACAATTTAAACAATGCACAGTATATCTACACAAATTAAACTTGTCACGTGGCAATTTAACTTCACTTACTGCTGCTACAGCATGTCGGCGCGGGCATGTTGGTGACGCGAACCCATAAGTTTTTCACCTTTCAAGAATCGCTCAACGCGCCTAAAGAACGTTTCACATCAGATAATAGGTACCTATACTTAAAGCTGTTAAACAGAGTTTTCAGTAGGTACCAACAGGATAAAAAATAAGACTTTACTAAATTACATCTATTCAAAAAAACTAGTTTATTCTTCGTAAACAGGGACGAAAATAGGTCTTTAATCCCTAGGGACTAAAAGTGATTCGATTTTGGAATTTTGATATTGTTAGTAAAAGTTCCAATCGCCAAAGAGATCAATTACGAACATTGTATGTAGGTACAAGTAACAGCCGATCTATTCTGAGAAAATCTCACCGTGTAAACGTGGGTGAAGTGAGCTTGAAGTTAGTTGTTAATAGTGTCAATCCCTCACTGACAGTTCACTCCACGCTCACTTTACCTAAGTTTTCACGGTGAGATGGTTACAGAATAGCACTGCAGGCTATACGAAAAAGAAAACCACGCGCCAGCTAAATTAAAAATGTAACGGATGGTAGTAATAAAATTGTTACGATGCCCTTCGCTAATTGTTCAAATATAAACATTAGGTAGCCTCTAATTATTTCTGTGCTAAGTCTTATTGTTCCAATTAGGTATATGCCAATAAATAAACGTACTTAGATACTATTCTTATTCATAAGTTGCACTTAGGTAGGTATCTACTTATTTTCTCTTAGAGGGTGATAAAAAATAGAGTGTCCACCTCTCGGGAGCAACACTAAAGCTCAAGTGACTTAGGTACTTTGAATCCCTCGCTGCGCTCAGGAAGAATCCTTCGCTCCGTTCTAGATTCAATGAAACACTGTCGCCTTTAAAATAGTTGTTTGCTCCCTGGGCAAACAATCTACTATTTCATTATTTTATCATACTTTGAAACTACGCTTGAAGTTACCTAATCAGACGGATTAATCCGTTTTCCAGAGTCAAAAATTACTCTGGGAAACGATTTTCCCTGCTGTCAAAACATTTAAAAACTATGCAAGCCATATCCCAACTTTTTATACGGGGTTCCCTCTATCTGGCAGAATCTTGATGCTCCGAAATTTATCTATTTGGCATAACACACATGGCATAGGTAATCTTTTTTCAAATAATATTTTAAGGGCATAAAAATTATTTAATAAAGGTAATTATTGTTTGGCCGAATTTTTATATGTCCGAATTCATATAGCATTATTTTAAGATGGCAGAATTTTATTTGGCATAATTACATTTGGCAAAGTTAAAATTCCGTATTTTCGTTTAGCATAACGTTTATTTAGAGCGACGATTATTTGGTACATTTTCGGGTGCGCCAAAGTTCACCTAATTTTTCAACTCCGATAATTGGAAATCCGAAAATGTTCTTCCTAACATTTTTTATCCTAACAATCACAATTCCTAACTACTCTGTCTCTAATGTTCATAATTCCGAAGCATTCAACTTCATAATGTCAGTAGCAATAAACATCTATTATACTTTTATTTGTTTTCCTATATTTTCTCAACATAACCATCTTTTACACTATTATTCAAAGTCATATCTTTTTTGTTTAGATTTCTTTTTTATTTATAATAATCAGTATTATATACATTAATTTTGCGTAACTTTATTTTCACATAACATGTATTACTTGTCTCAAGTTCAAGTTTGTTGGCATATACTTGAGGAAGTGCTTGCTTCGCACTCACTAATTATATGAATTGGTTTTTTTGTTTTTATTAATTAAAGCGGTGAGTACCTGCAAAGATATCTATAGGTTAGGTTAGGTTAGAACTGTGACCAACAACGCGCGAGCTTTCCTCGAAATTGCGCCCAATATTGTTTATCCACTATTATTCGGTTTTTTTCATATATAAATCCATGAACGTCTAATTTTAATCCTCCGCGACTGGTTTTAAATGATTTTAAATAATTTTCCTCCATATTAATAAAGCATTAACACAAACATGCACGTAATGATAATACACCGACATGAACTTAGCAATAGAAACAACGCAGTACGTTATGTAAAACATACCCCCAAATAATAATCATACCCTCAAATTAAAACTATAAATATCATCTTCTACCCACATATATTTTTTTACTACTGGTAAATGTTTCTTTCGGAGTATGAGTGAAAATATTATGGTAATTATGTTTAGGGATAAAAGCGTTATGATAAAAAACAGTAGGAGTTTAAATATATTTACATTAATGATATTATTAATTACAATTTTCGGAAACATGAGTGTTATGAGCATCACCGGTAGCACTACAAATAGTATGAATGAAAACTTTAGGATGAAAAATTTTAGGAAGAGTGATCATTCGGATTACAAATCATTAGGAAGAACAATTTCGGGTAAAGATCTTTAGGTGAGCCAATATGGACCCACATTTTCACTTGGCATACTATGAAGATGGCAGAATTTGATTTGAAATAATTTTATTAGGCATAGGTATTGATATTTCTATAAAATAGCATTTTTAACCTTAAATTAAAAATTTATGGTACCTACATATTTAAACGTCGAAAATTAAAAATGTCAATGTTCAAAACATCGAAAACTTAAATAGGTCGAACGACCATAGAACCGAAAATTAAAATAATGATACTTTATATTGTCGAATAACCTACGATAGATAACCTACGTCCAATTAATCTAAAATCGAATTATCTATAAAGTGCCATCAAAAGACCTAAATAGGTATCGAAGGACAGAGTATCGAATGTCCTAAATATCGAAGGACAGAGTATCGAATGCCCTAAATATCGATATTTATTATTTTTTGTGTTTTCTACATCTCCATAAATATACCTGTGTCAGATACCATCCGCCGCCCGCCGCAGTCAGATACCATGCCGCTGCAGCGGCCGTCGAGCAGATCCCCTCTATTGTTGGTGAATCATTTGGGTTAGATGAGGTTCTATCAGTATGATGTTTCCTGATATTTACTTAATCATTACGGAATTTTGGCTGAATGTGAGAAATTATGAAAATTTGGTCAACTGAACGTTACCTTAAAACGAGGATTAAACAAATTCAAAATTGAAAATTCTGTAATGTGATAGATAAGGTATGGATAAGGAATAGGTATGCCAAAAGATGATTCTAACTGTAAACTTCCTGAGATATGATAGTTCTGCCTTTTAATGACTAGATATCGATATGAAATTTACCTAGGTATGCCAAAAGACGTGAACTTTCTGCGATAAATGATGGTTCTACTTTTTGTATTTTTTATAATTGATGATGGTACCTATATTTAGATAGGATATTTAGCTCTAATCTATGTACCTAAATTAAATAAAAAATGAGTGAAAAGTAAGTATCTTTATGTATAAAGTGATGTTACGAGTACCTACCATAAATTGATAATAATATCTAATATCTTTAATTAAAATTTTATGCCGCGATTTTACAGTAATTAGCGATGTATAAAAGGGTGTATAAAAGATGTATAAAAAACCAGCCAAGTGCGAGTCGGACTCGCGCACGACGGGTTCCGTACCACGTATCTATAAACACGGCAAAAAAAACACGTTTGTTGTATGGGAGACCCCCTTAAATATTTGTTTTATTTTAATTTAATTATTTATTTTTAAAGTGAATATATAACTAAATATTCTGTGAATATTTCAAGCGTCTACTTATTGCCGTTATCAATATCGAGGCAAAACGAGCAAAAAAATCACGTTTGTTGTATTGGAGCCCCCTTAAATATTTATTTTATTCTGTTTTTTAGTATTTGTTGTTAAAGCAGCAATAAAAATACATCATCAGTGAAAATTTAAACTGTCTTACTATCACGGTTCATGAGATACAGCCTGCTGACAGACGGACGGACAGACAGACAGACAGACGGCGGAGCCTTAGTAATAGGGTTCCCGTTTTACCCTATGGGTACGGAACCCTAAAAATTAGTGAAAAGTAAGTATCTTTATGTATAAAGTGATGTTACCTACCATACATTGATAATAATATCTAATATTTTTAATTAAAATTTTATGCCGCGATTTCACAGTAAAAAGCGATGTATAAAAGGGTCTACCCCTTAAAGCAGAACTTTTTATGTCATAATATTATTTTGCATAACAGCGGATACTTCATTTCGCAGAAAAACGTTTGGCAAACACCCATTTATCAGTTGTTTTGTCGAGTGCTAAATGATTACATAATTATACTACAGATATTTGTATAAAATGAGTTCATTAGATTCAGATATGGATTTAACGCCTGATTTCATAACAGAAGAGGCTAAAACAGTAGCGGAAACCTTTTACTGTCAAAATTAAAAGAAAAATACATAAAGCTTACGATATGACATGAAACCATATGAAATGGCGCGCTGAAAAAAGAGTCAAGTATTTTTCGGAAAACGACATACTACCTACCACAAACTAACATATTTCAATGAATTAACTAAGAATCAAAAATCTTCAACTCTATGGAGTGTGTATTCAATATTAAAGACGACTTTAAGTACTCACATAAAACGATAATATATACCTACTTACATTTGAAAAATCATTTTTCAACACATTTGCTCAAAAAATGCATTTACGAAGCCTGTATACATTCTTCGAAAGTTAAAAATTACGCACCATACAACGGAATGTGCAGTAAAATAGGTACTCTCACCTAAGTACATGTTTTACCGCATCCTCCGTTGTATAGTGCCGTGCGTATCCTTTACGTTTTTTTTTTAAATCTCCATAAAAATATTATAAGAATTTCACCAAAGAGTTTCACATTACGAGAATAAATAAGCTGAATGATCGAACCTCATTGGAAGCGCTTTTACACAATACCTTTAGCTCACTTTAATATTAAAGAGAAAATGACACGAAAAATGTGGTACAAATTTTCAACCACGCGCACGTGGCGCCATTTGCAAATTCGCCCCATTTTCATATTATAAACGTCAAAAATTGTTGAGACTTTCCGACTGATAATAATAAACAAAGTAATAATATGAGTTCAAGCGAGGAATCAGATATTAATATGGAATCTACTCCACCTGATATCTTGAATGAGGCGCAAATTGCAGAAATGGTCTCTTGCCGCCAAAATGTCGAGAGCGCTATTTAATGATTTAGAATAGTGGAAGGCTCTGAAGAAATACCCAATCATACTCTGAAAATATTTTGATCGTTTTCTCGCAAATGTGTTGAAAAACGTTGTATGATATGACACGTGCGGAAATTGGTATTTACAAACTCGTGAATATGGTAAGGTACATTCGTCTACTCGTTTCTAAAACCAATTTACCGGACTAATATCATAAATAACTATTACAAAAAAAACCGACTCCCAAAAAAACACTGCAAAGTGAAAAATAACTTTAATTTCGTTTTTTTTTTTTTTTGTAAAAAGATTTTTATTTTTCACTTTTTAGTGGGTCGTTAGTAATTTATCTAAGTTACAATAGCCTAATGTCAACTAATAACCTTTGAAGAAATATTGCAGGGGCATTCATTGTTGAGGAGTTCTCCTGGTAAGAAACAGGAGAACTGGAACTGATGGTGACTTCACCATATGCATTGTGACGAGCATAAATTTCTTATCAACCATATTAAAGTGCCTAATCGAATCGAAATCGTGAAATACTTATTATTCAGCAGTTCCACTTCATCAACTGGTGCTTTTCGAGTGCAAATGCATGAGTTACTACAATAAATACCCAAATCGCTATGGGTGTGCCTATAAAAATTAAGGAAATACCTCGATTTTCATGGGATCCCCTTATCAGATTCTGACTTGGTGACAATGGGACCGCCTTGGGAGCATACCCTTTCAAACAAAAAAAGAATTTTCAAAATCGGTCCACAATTGACGGAGAAATAGGTGAACATACATACAAAAATAAATAAAAACAAACATACAGACGAACATATTATAACCTCCTCCTTTTTGGAAATCGGTTAGAAGATTTCACCAAACTGTCATCTTTTCTTAATAGACAGTCGGATGGATTCAAAGCGAAAAAATCCAAAATTTTCACCGCACAAGAAGCCCAACAAACCTTAAATCAAGCGCCAGACGAAATATACTTACTCGTAGTAATAAAAGGTAAGGAAATCTTTATAGTATCATTTATAGCTTTTCATTTATTAGTAGTATTTATAGCCTTGAAGCGGCTCCTGCCCAATCTGGGGGGTCCAAACGCCTCCTGCCGGACGCTCTACGCGGGGATCGTGCGGTCCATGGCCCTTTACGGGGCACCGGTGTGGGCGCGTTCTCTGAGGCTGCGACCAGCCCAGCGGTTGAACGCGTCCCAAAGGGTCATGGCCATCAGGCTGGTACGGGGTTACCGCACGGTGCCGGACTACCGCCATGGGATCTGGAGGCAAAAGTCTTCGCGCACATCTGGGAGTGTCGCGAGGAGGCGAAACGCCGGGGCGAAACTCCGCTGCCGCGAGAAATCACGGCACAGCGTACAGAGCTCCGGCGGGATCTCATGGCGACATGGAGAGTGCGATAGTTTGCGACAATCGCACTCTCCATGTCGCCATGAGATGCGGCACGGCGCTGGGCACGCCACTATTGCGGCGAAGTCCCCTCTTTGAGGAGTGGCTGGAGAGGCGCCACGGCGTCCTCACCTTCCGCCTGACGCAGGACCTCACCGGACACGGATGTTTCGGGAGGTTCCTGTTCAGGATAAAGCGTTAGGAAACGCCCGGGTGTCACCACTGTGTGGATCGCCCGGAGGACACGGTGGAGCATACGGTGGAGGTCTGCCCTGCTTGGGCGGAGCACCGCCGTGTCCTCACGGAGGCGATCGGCGGCGGCGATCTCTCGCGTCCGGCCCTGGTTCAGGCCATGGTTCGGAGCGAGAGTGCATGGGAGGCCGTCACCTCCTTCTGCGAAGCAGTAATGCTCGCGAAGGAGGAGGCAGAACGCGTGAGGGAGAGGCAGGGTTCGCGCCCTCACGCCCCTTGTCGCCGCAGGAGACGCCCTGGACGTCGGGAGTCGCAAGCCGATTTCCGGCCACCGTAGGCGCTGGCCTGCGGATGGGGAGCGATGGGTAGCTCGCCGTCCGATAAGGACCAGGCCCGGGTCGACGGCGCGTTGTGTTCCACGCGCGCCTCAAAGAGACGTCAGCACGAATTGACGGGGTCCATTAGGGCCAATGCCTGCCAGGGTTGCGAGTTTGCCCGAAAGGGATATCGTGGCCCTGGCACACAGGCAAATGAAGGAACACGGGTTGGTTTTAGCCAGTAAAAGTCTGACACGCCCTCCCAGCTCCGCCCAGAGCGGGAGAAGTTATTTGATAATTTCCCACACAAAAAAAAAAAAAAAAGGTATGTATAAATATTATACCTGCCTACAAGATAACTACCCATTAAATATTTACATTTACTTTTCAGATCGTGTTGATATTGGCCATGAGTGGCGCTTGCAGAAGCATTGAACTGGTGAGAATATGAAGGTACATGACATAGAGAAAAAATATGAAATAATAAGTACTAGTAAAGTTAAGAGGTACTAAAACAAAAGTTGACCGAACCTTCGTAGTAAAGAAAGAATTTGTAGAAATAATAGAAAAATGCCAAGGCCTTCGACCTAGTGATATGGAAACTGATCGTTTTTTTCCAGAATTACCAAAAAGAGAAATGTTTGAGGCAAGTATCTAATTAGCAAAAACAAAATGTTTGGTGTCCCAAAACAGATAGCCACGTAAGTATCTTTATTTACCAAATCTAAACTTATATTCTGGTCACTGCTTCTGCAGAACTTCAGCTACTTTGTTAGCTGATTCAGGCGCAGATTTGACTACAATTAAAAGACACGGAGGATGGAAATCGAGTAACGTAGCCGAAGGATACATAGAAGAATCAGTGGAAAATAAGACTAAAATATTAAGTAAAAGTAACAAAAACGATAAAACTACATGCATCAGAATTTTCTTCGCAACCTAGTACTTCCAAAGACAATCCGGAGCGAAAACAAAAATCCATTTTATACATAGAGTGTTTACCTCGGGTGAAATACCTATTTAGGCACTCTCAACTATTGCCGCCCTCGCTACGCTCGTGTGCCAAACCATGTCGTGCCTAAATAGGTCCCTTTCCTTGTGTAACAATCTACTATTCTTTTCTTATATATATGGGCTCGCGGTTTAAAGAAATTCTACTGAATTCGCTACGCTAAGTTTGCACAGTTACTAAGCTTATGTAGGAAATGCGCGTTACGATGCGCACTCATGGGTCAAATGATTAGATTCTTATCGGTCGGTGACCTTTATTCAGCCCGGATTGGATGACCCAAAACCCAAACTTCGCTACAATGGCCGTCGACCGGGCTACAAGGTAAACAAGATGTAAATAGATAACAGAATCACCATAGTTTCACCTTTTTTTTTTGTTGCCAGGGTGGAAAATCCTCATGGATGTCCTCCGCCCTGGGGGGCGGAGGGGTCTGTCAGACTAAAAACCACCCCGGTGTATTCCCACACTTGCACCGGGGATCACCATAGTTTCACCTGACTTAAGTAGGTAAGTAGATTACTGGGAATGTTAACAACCTCGTTGGTCTAGTGGCCACAAGCGCGAACACAGAGCATGGGTTCCTGGGTTCAATTTCCAAATTAGGGAATGTGTTCGATCCAACTCCAAGCATTTACTGAAAAAAAAAACAAATTGCAGAACCCAATGGTTTGTATATGATGATATGTGACGATTTGTGTACGAGTATGTATGGGTACCTATTACCACACTGCATAAACTCAAACTCAAAGCATTTATTTCAAATAAACCAATTACAGGCACTTTTGAATTGTCAAGGGGTCGGTCAGTCAGAGAGATGAAGCTAGTTGCCCATTCCAAAGCATAGTAGGTTCCTATGGAGAAGAACAGGCAAGAAACTCCACGGACACTCTTTTTAATCAAAATATTGTGACAAAGTATTGGTTAAGTCATTCATGTTGAAATTATATTTTTAAGATCCCTATAAAAATAGGGAAAGTAAATAAACCAAAACTTACAGAAAGGTAATTAATTCAGCGTCAAATGAATTAAGTACTTTCCGCCTAAAAGGGGGAAGGCGGAGTTAACTCCAGAACGGGCTATGTATTCTCCTGTGTGAGTTGAAAGTGCGCTAATTTAATGGGCTATTTTGCACTATTATTACCCACCTATCTAAACCCAATACGTTACTTGCGTTACGTGACCTACGCGAAATGGATGTTCCTTGCACTTTATAATGGAATTGAACTTACCTCTTTCATAGTAGGAAATAGGTACTTAGGAAACTTTTGCTTACGTGACGTATCTAGGTAAAATTATAAAGCGCAGAGGTTTTAGCAGTTTTGCTTATGTGTTGTTACATTACCTATCATCATCGTCATAAAACAAGTTGATAGCCAATGTTCACACACAAACTCACGCCTTCTGCCCATGGGGGTAAGCAGAAACTACTACCTGAATTATAGCTTTATTAGTTGCTGAAGAGTGGACAAGCCACATAATAGGTAACACCTTCACACACCCTAACTAGTTAGTAGTTACCTATTTGTAATTAATGTTCAGCAGCTTACACATAAGTCTCTCCCAGGCTGCGCCACAACACCCTGTCCTCCGTCTTCCGCATCCAGTCTGACCCAGCCACCTTCTTAAGGTCGTCGGTCCATCTAGCTGGGGGCGCCCCACACTGCGCTGGCCGATATGCGGTCTCCACTCCAGGACTCGTCTGCTCCATCGGCTATCAGTCCTTCGACAAACATGGCCAGCCCACTGCCACTTCGGTTTGCTTACTCCGCAAGCTATGTCGGTAACTCGGGTTCTTTTCGGGATAGATAATTTCATTCCTGATTTTCTCCTCCAAAGAGACTGGGCGACCTTGAATTTGTGGACCAGGCTGACTGTCAGTGTCTACGTTTCGGCACCGTATGACATGACGGGCAGGACGCCAGAACGGTGTTGCACAACCAGTGTTGAAGACCTTAGTATTCAGTCACTGCGGGATAGGTGACGAGAAGACTTGATGAAGTTTTCCAAACGCTGCCCAACCTAACTGGATCCTTTTGTCGGCTTCTTTATCAAAGTTGTGTCTACAGAGCTGGATGACTTGCCCTAGGTAACCTTACTCCTTCACAACTTCGAGAAGCAACCCTTCGATAGGGATTGGACTCGGCAAGACGTGCGAATTGTACATCACTTTTCACGCCAACCCGTCGAGAGGCTCCATTTAGGCTGTGCAGCATCTGGTCTAACTGTTCCAGCGTCTGCCATTATGACAATGTCATCGGCAAAGCGAAGGTGTGAGTTATACTCGCTGTTCACGTTGATACCCTGTCCAGTCCAGTCAAGCGTCTTGAAGACTTCCTCCAAATAGTGTTACAATGTCACAAATCTGGTCGGTGGTAAATCCATTATAAAAATACGGTAGATTTTATAAAACTACGGTAGATTTTATAAAACTATGGTGATTGGGTTATGAGAAAAACGGTGTAACACTTTTCTTAAAATCATACAAAAATACGAGTAAAGTTACTAGATAACAATTCAAAAACATATAAGTACAAAAATGAGGAGAGGTAAGGGAATAAATACCATAACTATTCTGAATCTGACACCAAATTCTCCTCATTTTTGTAAATGTTTTGATTTAAATTTTTTAGCATTCTTACATATAGGTAATCATAAAATTAATATCTATAAACGTCAACTCAATTTGTTTGCATTATAGAGGGCCCGAAACATAGGAATCCCCGAACTTGTCTGCTGGTGTGACAATTGAAGTGTCGGACAAAATATTAGGGATCGGACTGCGTTCATAATACATTATATGTATTATGAATAATATTTTATAATAACCTAAAATCCAACCTTACGTCCAAGCTGAACACCTAGCTACGTAGGGGGCGGACACGCGTACTGTTCAACTGTACAAAAAACTTACGCGGCTAACAAGGCAAGGTAACCCTTTATGGAGATGAGCATTAAAAAAACATATAATTTACGGTCGCTTCCCGGGGAGCGCCGGGGCGCATCTGGAGCCGATGCTGGGTGCCACAGCATGCGAACCATCGGTGGTGAGGAGTTGAGCAAGCGGGCTCCTACCGACAAAATTGTTACAGCTGGTCGTAGTGAGCTGAACAGGCGGGTTCGCTACGTAGAAGCTACAGCCGATTCCATGGGCGATGATACCATTTCATTATTCTCATCCATCCCTTCAACTCGCCCCTCCTACATGACAAGAAGAACAGCTAGCTTGTCCACCACTAGCACGCTTGATAGTGTTGCGCAAGATGTCAACCTTGACTCTGAACTTGCACCCACTACAAGTATTCCTACTACGCGTAGACGATGGACACCTGAAATGAATAAGTTCATACTGCGCACTTATCTTCAATTAACTTCACTAGATACAGACAAAAGAACTTATCTCGAACCGCTCCACTTAAAATTCATAGAAAAATTCCCGAACATGCAGGTTCGTCGACAGAGAATAGGAGACCAACGTAGAGCTATAATAAATAACAAATTACTACCACAAAAAACAATAGATGAGGTACGAAACGAAGTAAAAAACGAGTTAGATCTACTACAGTTAAACCATTTTACCCTACAGTCACAAAACTCTAGCGAGCTTAGACAACAAATACTTACACCAACACAATCTATACAAACACAACCTACAACATTAGAGACACTCAGCACACAAAATAGAACACAGACCCGAATGTGATGGAACAGTGAACAGAACGAAGCTATAATGCGGTCATATTATAGGGTTACAGCTTTGGGCACTAATGAAACTACATATCGAAAACCTATGTACCAAGATTTCATTAATCAATTCCCATCACTTGCTCACCTAAGTGAACAACGAATAGCTGATCAGAGGAGAGCAATATTAAACAATAAATACTTAACTGATAAGAAATTAAATTCATTAAAGTCAGAGGTATTAGAAGAACTAGGTGTAGATAACACACGCAATTACAATAGTGACACAATAGCAGTTATTACTAATATCAACAATACCCAGTCAACAAATAACATTGACATAAACTCTATAGAAGAACCTTTACCTAACATACAAACACCGGATAACACTGAATTAAATAGTATAGACATTCTTCCTAACCCACAAATGAATTTAGAAAGGGACCCAATAATAGACGATTCTTTCCAACTAGCATTCCAATTTTATAAAGACACTAGCCCTATAAATAGAAGTTATATTCCAAAACAAAAACCGTCTAAAAATCTTGCAAGAATAATTAGCTATCTAAACAAAATCATTCTCCCTGAAAATATCAACAACGTCACAGACTTTCACACATTTCAGACCATTATATATTGTATGGCATGGACCGTTGCTAAGGTCAACGGAGCCAAGATAACACTCGAACCAAGACAAATAACTCGAGGTACAAAAACAGAATATAAGCCAAAGTGGCGAAGACGACTAGAACAAAAGGTAAACGATTTACGATCAAAAATAGGTAGAATGACACAATTTATTAACGGTAGTAGAAGCAGAAAATTAAAGAAACATGTAAACAAAATCATAAGACTATATAGAATTCATACCGTACACGAAGAACCAAACACTCAAGCAGCACACACACTAGACACACTTAAACAAAAACTCTCAGTTGTAACAGGCCGACTCGAAAGATATAAAGCATGCACTTTAAGAAAACAACAAAATACCCAATTCACCCAAAACGAAAAACTATTTTATCGCAATATCAGGCAGGCAACCACAAACATTCAGAATAACAACCTAAATTATGATGAGCTTAACACTCCTAACCCAGAGGCATTACAAAACTTCTGGACAGGAATATGGGAACAACCTATTCATCATAACGCCCAAGCCGATTGGATACACGCAGAACTATCAAGTAACACAAAAATTCAGACAATGGCATTTGAGCACATCTCCCCACAAATATTTCATAAAGTTTTATCACGTCTACATAATTGGAAAGCACCTGGGTCAGACCATATCCATAGTTACTGGTACAAAAAGTTCACAGCAGTTCATTGTTATCTATATAATTTTATAAACAGCTTCATCCAAGATCCCAAAATAATACCTTCTTATATAACGTCAGGCATAACTTACATGATACCGAAAGACCGCAATGACCTCCCTAACCCAGCTAAATATAGACCTATTACATGCTTGCAGACCTTGTATAAGATCATCACATCCTGCATATCTCAAAAGATATACGAACACATTGACGCCAATAACATCGTAGCCGAACAGCAAAAAGGATGCCGAAAATATAGTCAAGGCTGCAAAGAGCAATTAGTCATAGATTCCGTTAACTTAAAAAGAGTCCAGAAATCCAAAACTGATTTATTCACCATGTAAATTGATTACAAGAAAGCGTATGATTCTGTTCCCCATTTATGGCTATTACAAGTGTTAGAAATTTACAAAATACACCCAACAATAGTTCCATTTCTGAAGACCATGATGAAAACTTGGTGTACAGTATTAATTACTCACTACCCCAACCGAAACAACAGGTACTAGCCCAATTAAAATACAGAGAGGAATCTTCCAGGGAGATGCACTCAGCCCACTATGGTTCTGCCTTGCTCTAAACCCCCTATCTAAAATATTAAACGCTACCTCATTAGGAACCCCTTTACATTTTACAGCTACCAACCGACAGACTGACTCACAGAAAGGCGCTTTAAACCATTTACTGTATATGGATGATATTAAGCTATATGCAGAAACCGAGAGTCAACTTTACGAGCTAGCTAACCTAACAGAAACATTTACAAATGACATTAAAATGGAGTTCGGCATAGATAAATGCAAAATAAATTCAGTTAGAGCAGGAAAGAACTACCAACACCAATATACCTTAGGTACAGGAGAACGAATAGAGCCATTGGATGAACTAGACACTTATAAATACTTAGGTTACAATCAATCCCGTCAAATACACTACAAAGATACTAAACAAAAACTTAAACAACAATTTCAACATCGACTTAATACAATCCTTAAAACACAGCTCTATTCACGAAACACCATAAAAGCAATCAACACCTTTGCTGTACCTGTACTCACCTATTCATTTGGAATAATAAACTGGACCAAAACTGACCTAATAAACTTACAACGGAAAATCAATACTACAATGACAAAATTTCGAAAACATCACCCAAGATCTTTTTCACAAAGGTTAACGTTACCAAGAAAAGAAGGAGGCAGAGGACTTATAGATAAAACTTACATAACAGACAGATCACAGCTCTTAGGCGATACTTCTTTTCCAAAACTGAATCTTCCCTACTCCACAAACTTATAGCACACAACGACCAACACTTTACACCTCTTAATTTAAAAGACACTACAGAACAAAAAACGAGAAAGTGATTGATGACAGAACCAAATGTCAAGAGTGGACCCAGAAGTCTCTACACGGGAGACATCGCCAAGATTTATGCCAATTAAATGTCGACAAAATGCGTCCAACGCATGGTTAAATCGAGGCGAACTATTCCCGGAGACTGAAGGGTTCATGATTGCTATTCAGGACCAAATAATTGAGACCAAAAACTACAGAAAATACATTATAAAGAATTTAACAACCGATACTTGTAGAAAATGCAATAGTTCTCCGGAGACAATCCAACATATCACCGGTGCCTGCAAATCAATAGCACAAACAGACTACAAACATCGACACGATCAAGTAGCCAATGTAATACACCAAAAACTAGCTTACAATTACAAACTTATAGATACCGTAGTACTTTATTATAAATACAACCCTGAAACGGTATTAGAGAACTCCACAACAAAACTGTACTTCGACCGAGCCATTCTCACCGACCGCACAATTCACTTTAATAGACCCGACATCACATTAATTAATAAAGCAGACAAAACTGGGTTCCTAATAGACATTGCCGTGCCAAATACGCATAACTTACAGACTACAATAGCCGAAAAATTATCCAAATACACCGAACTAAAAGACGAAATAACCCGACTTTGGCATCATAAAAAAGTCACAATAGTCCCCATAGTATCTACAACAGGAGTAATTCCTAAACAGCTTCATCAGTCCCTTAGTTCCCTAAACCTACCATCTAACACCTACCACCTGCTGCAGAAGGCAGTGATTCTTAACACATGCAGGCTAGTTAGAAAATTTCTTCAGTGTGAGCCGGACATCTTGCACCAATACTCCCACTCAAATATAGTTTCGTCTACCGAGTTGAGATGGCGCTGCCGTCGCGTAAACATTGGCTCCGTGAATAAAATTAAAAAAAAATAGTGTTACCGAATGTTTAGCTTTGAGAGTGGTGTTAAAGTCACAATAGCATCTGCAACTAACTGTTTCATAGTTATCCGGACTACAACTGTACTCAGAACATTGAAATATCAAAGTAAAAGTGGAGTGTTGAAAGTGACCTGTTAATAAGAATTACGTGCTAGAAATTATAGAATATACAGTGTTGACTCTCAAAACAACAAAATCATTACGAAAAGACGATAATATTATTCAAAACATAATAAAAACATTGATTAAAAAAAGTGTTAACAATACAGTGTGACAGTGCGAAAATTTTTGCAGCATGAGTCATATAACGACTTGTTTAAAGTTTAAAATTATTTAAAGTCAGAGCAGATACAGTATTTCGCACTGTTGATTAATCTGTACTTGGTCGAGTGGTAAACTGGCCTACATACGATACCATAACTTGCACGAGTCACCGTGTCGCAAGGTCGATCCTGACGGACTGTGTCACTTTTTGTGGATCTTTCTTTTTTTCTTTCTTCTTTTTTTTTCAAGTTCGTTTCAAACATACACAGATTACTTATATTAATTATAATAATGGCAACTGAGAGCAATAATATAATATTTAGGAAAATGCGAAAATCAATGTCGTATAATAATGTGTCGGTTATGAACACTTCTGACTCGTCACTTTTTGATGCCACGATGCAAAGCCTACCTGACCCATGCGACGCCTCAGAACTATGTGACCTACAAATAAAATTATCATCTATAACGGAAGAATTGTTGATAGCAAATAATGAAATTGATAACTTAAATGCAGAAAATACGAATTTAAAATCGGAACTGGAAAGATGTCATAAAATCATAGAATTATATAAAAAGGTTGGATATGGGGACTCACTTTCTGCCACACCAACGTCTGTGCGGAAGCAGAAAAAGAGAGATGGGAATGAGGCTGACTCTTCTTCAAAATTACCTAATCATCGTACTGTGATTGCCGGAAAATCTGTTAGTGTGGAACAAACGACCCTAGACGCAAATTTAAAAAGAAGTTGTTCTAGCAATCAGGATATAGAGGAACAAGATAAACTTATCACTCCCAGTATTCACAAGAAAAGTCCACTCGTTCGCCACAAAAATAAGTTGTGTATATTAAGTACAAATAATAAAAACAACATATGCAGTATAATGCAAGATAAGTTCGCGAGCTCATTTGATTGCTGCCATTATTTGATATCGAACAGGAAAACTCAACACCTGCTGGAAGGCTTACAGGAAAAACTTGTGAAATTTACTATGAATGACTTTTGTGTAGTTCTTTTAGGCGATGAAGACTTTAAGAAAACTAATAACTATTTTGAAATTATATTCCAAATAAGAGAAGTGTTTCACAACATAAATTATACTAATGTGATCATATGTGCACCGACCTATAAATACGGATACCATGCTAATTTATTTAACAGTAGAGTAGAAACTTTCAATAATCTTTTGTATCTAGATGTATTGACTTATGAACATTTGTATCTGTTAGACAGTAACTTAAACTTAACCTATGACTACAAGGTATATGATAAACGAACTGGTACAATAAGTAACCATGGAATGTATATTATATTTAAGGACATGCACAATTTAATAATTGACATACAATATAATAATCGCGAATGTAATAAAATTGAGATAACCCTAGATAATAATTTAACAAATAAGAATACATTTTTTCTTGACTAAATATTTATGTACATTACATCAAAACATTGCCGGTCTCCTTAGTAAAGCTGATGCTCTCTCAGTCTGTTTAAGTGAGCTCTCCGACCGAGATATTGATGTAGACGTAATATGCATTTCTGAGCATTTTATGGTGGCTGGCAGTGAGAATCAGTTACACATACCTAACTATAGTTTAGCGGCATGTTATAGTAGAAAGGCGAGTAAGCGAGGAGGTGCATGTATCCTCGTTAAGCGTAACTTACAATGGAAGGAATTGCCCACCATAACAAAAATGTCATCACAAAGCATATTTGAATGTTGTGCAGTTAAATTGACTGATTATAATATTATATTTGTGTGCATTTATAGAGTTCCGAACTCAAATAACTTAAATGAGTTCTTTGATAAACTTGAAATTCTTTTAAAATATTTATCCAAACAAAGATGTAAGAATATAGTCATAGCTGGTGATTACAACATTGACATTTTAAAGAAAACTAAGCAATCAACCGAATTTGAATGTATTCTCTTAAACTCGAATTTACAACTAGCATTAAGGCAACATACTCGGACTGCGAGCCGAACATGTATCGACAATTTTGCTCATGATTTTGGTAAACGTTGTAAGACTGAAGTAGTGGAGTTCGCGCTATCCGACCACACAGCACAGCTTTTAAAGTGTCCCGTACGAAAAAAGGATGCTCATAAATATTATCGTAAAATGACACGAGATTACAGTCCAGAAAACATAGGAAAATTCAAAACTTGTCTAGGCAGTCTCTCCTTCTCCGATATGTATGAGATGGAAGATTCAAATGCAGCTTACAACTGTTTTATAGAAACTTTCAAATTATTTTATGATTTATGTTTCCCCAATAAAATTGTTACCGTTAACATAGTAAAAAAACCTGCTTGGGTATCACGTGGGATTAAGATCTGTAGCAAAAATAAAAGGAATCTCCTATGGAAATACAGGTTAAAACCAAATCAATCAAACAGAGTTAAATTCAAAAATTATTCAAGATTATTTAAAAAAATTATTAATCTAACTAAAAAAGCTCAAAACACTTACAATATTAAAACCTCAAATAACAAATCAAAAACCACATGGCAAATCATCAATAAGTCCAAAAGTGAAAACTTGAGAACTTGTATTACTTGCATCAACTCTGAAAATAAAAAAATTGCTCAAAGGAAGGATATAGCCGATGCATTCAATAATTATTTTATCGATAAAATCCAGCCAACAAGTAACGCAGGAACGAACTCAACGTCACTGATCGATAGCAGAGCACAGTCTATGTTTTTGGCTCCGTGTACACCACATGACATATTCCATATTATAATGAAACTTAGAAACACGAACAGTGTTGGCTATGATGGTATTGCCACAAAAATATTAAAAGCAGTTGCATTGATAATATCTACACACTTATGTTTCATTATCAATCTTTGTATAAGCGCAGGCACCTTTCCTGATTCTTTAAAAAAGTCTATAGTAAAACCGCTTTATAAGAAGGAAAATCACGAATTGATGTCAAACTACAGACCGATTGCGATTATACCAGTGTTATCCAAAGTCTTCGAAAAATATATATCGGGGGAAATCAACAATTATTTAGAAAAATATCACATTTTAGCTGACGAACAAAAGGGATTTCGCAAAAACAAAAGTATAAATCTGGCTATTTATGAATTTCTACATAATGTCATGTTAAACGTAGATAAGAGGACACCTGTGTGCGCCATTTTCTGCGACATGACACAGGCTTTTGATTGTGTGCATTACAATTCCCTAGCAGCGAAACTTGAAGCGTATGGTATTAGGGGTAACGTCTTAAAACTAATTGAATCTTATCTTCACAAACGTAAGCAGGTTACCGAAATAAGTCAAATTTGCAACAAACGTGAGATAACTGTAAGATCCGAGGAACGAGAAGTAATATACGGAGTACCGCAAGGCAGTGTGGTGGGCCCTCCGATGTTCACTTTATATATAAATGACTTGCCTAAAGCTGTTGACCACCCAATGACACTTTTTGCTGACGATTGCACTGTGACTATAGCTTGTAATGACAAAAGTACGTATGAACATGACATTAATAATTCGCTTATATCTATCATAAATTGGCTTAATAATAATAATTTAATCATTAATTTAAAAAAGACTAATGTAATTCATTTCGGACAACGTACACATACAGCTAACAATAATAATGTCCAGTATAATAATATTAATATAAATGCAACTGACACAACAAAATTTCTGGGACTTATAATTGATGATAGGTTGTGTTGGAAGCCCCAAATAGAAGCTCTGAGTAAGAAAATAAGTAGTGCAGCCTACGCTTTGAAACAACTAGCAGCGGTTCTCAATAAAGATGCATTAATTACTGCGTACTATGGATTGGCTGAATCCATTCTTAGATACGGGGTTATTTTCTGGGGAAATAGTACGGACAATGAAGTAGCGTTTCGGGCCCAGAAAAGATGCATCAGATCGATGTTTCGACTTCAAACAACAGACAGCTGCAAACCCTATTTTAAAGAGCATAGAATATTGACATTACCCTCATTATACATTTTGGAAACGGTAATGTTCACTGTAAGTCATCCTAACTTATTCCAACGTTTGTCTGATGCTGTGCCAAGGAATAGACGTGACAATACTCTACTCTGTGTTCGCGGCGGTAAAACTGCTCTTTTGCATAAGAGCATTTATTACATGGCTCCGACCATATTTAATAAATTGCCCAAGTCATGGAGATTATTGGATGTATCTGGCCTTAAATTTAAATTGAGAAAATTATTAATAGAGAGATCTTATTATAGTATTTCGGAATTTATGAAAGAGGATAATTTTTCTTGATGATTATGTATTTTATTTTATTTTATTGTATAATGTATTGATAATTAAATTGAATTGACATTGAATTGAATTAATAATTAACTTGACATAATTGAATTAATAATTAACTTGACATTGAATTGAATTGATAATTGAACTGACATTGAATAGAATTGATAATTGTATTGTATTGATAATGTAGTACGATTGTTATAGTAATTTTATCATTTTGAATTTAATAAGTGTAGTCCCGGTTTAAAACCCAGCAACTGTACGCCACTCAACAATTTGTACGCCACGTCACGCGGCTGAACATGTTTGAACTTTCTTTTCTACTGTAATATCTTGCATGCAATGTATGTATACCATGTTAACAAATAAATATACTTACTTACTTACTTACTTACCATACAGTCTACGTATAATATTACTCCCACACTAAACCCCACTGCTGGACACTTGGCTTAGGCCCGTGCCATCAGTACCCGGCTAGGCCGAGGAAAACAAATATATAAACAAAAATATTAATAATTATAATAATCCCTAATATTTTATATACGTCCTTATTACATATTAATTGTGTTTTGATTTAGTAAATTTTTTTACAACAAAAATCTTAATCCTTCCAGATAACGGCAGATTTTGTCACCGTTGTCATGCCTCGACGGTAAGTGGTAAATTTTTGCTGAATACGGTGACATGGCAACACTGCCTCCAACGCGTTGGTGAACACTTTCGGGGATATCTTCACCTGTCTCACCCCTCTGAGCAGTTGGAAGTATCAAGTTGTATCCTGATCAGAATACAATTCACGACCATAACAAATATGTATTCATAGAATTATAATCATTAGAATCATTAATGCATCTCTCTTAGTTAGAGTTGTTCCTTATGAACAAAAATTCTTATGGAACAAATCAAATAAGAATATTTGAATTTCGCGAGAAAGAAACCCAGCATTAGTTGCCGGTGCTGCAGTTGTATGTGTTGTGTGGTGAGCAGTTTGAATGACTATCGGAATGATTTTGAAGTAATCTATTGCTTCATAAGTTAGAAAATTTTGTCTGCTCAACAACGTAGGTAAATAACGCAATGAATGTTTTTGACTGTCAAATTGAAACCGATTCCTACTGATAGTGTGTTACGCAATTAGCTCGCAGATGTTTAGCATTCATTTCAATTTCCAAAAAGCATTACAGTCACAGTAAATAAAATTAGCTAAATCCTTACTTAGGTCATTTGTTTTCTTTTTCTAGATACCAGGACGCCTCTCTCCCTATCTCTTTGATCCACCCTTCAATTTAGGGGTAGATATTTTTAATTTGTAAAAGTGCAACGACAGAGCAACTCCTTTAGCAACTCGTAATTGTTTGTTAGAGTAGCCAATTAAAAGTTTGCAAGGGCTGCCGCAATTGGAATTGAGCCAAATACTTCTGTAGGTTATAAATTGCTGTCCGTGATAAGAATACTCTAACAATATAATTTGTTCTTTCATAGTGTGCGGGCATGAAAAACTTTAGGTTCTGGAAGGTAATGAATTCCTGATGTAGAACAGCAGTAAAAAGACCGACCGTAATGGATTGATACCTTCCTAACTTCCTTTTTACTCAGCGGGAATACCGCGTTTATCTTAAGAATGAATTGCATTAATGAAAATGTTAGTCTGGTAGATAAATAAGTCGCCATGGCGTCCAGAGGTATTTAATTAATTGACATAACTTAGTCAAGGTAATCTTTTTAGGGTACCGTACTTCAAAAAGAAAAAACGGAACCCATAAAGGATCTCTCGTGTGTCTGTCTGTCTGTCTGACCGTCTATCACAGCCGATTTGCTCAGAATCTACTGGACCGATTAAGTTGAAATTTGGTACACATATAAACTTCTGCGACCCAAACACGGACGTGTAACGTAAATAAATAAACTTTGAATATGGGGGTCACTTTTGGGGGGCAAATTAGAAAAACGAAAAAACAAATTAAGTTAAGTACCTCTACCGTGTTCCATACCATAGGAAAGGGCTTGTTGTAAGAAATTCGGATCAATTTTTTTATAATTTTAAATTACATACTGTTAAAATTATTTAAGAAAATAGACGATAATTTACCATTCTCTCCCCTTATCTCAAAAACTACAGAGCCTAACATTTTGAAAAAAAAACTGAATATAGGTCTTTACTTATAGATTACAGGAAAACTTATAACAAGTGTATGAAGTTAAAATAACATGGTAAATCTCTCAATATTGTGCGTACAAACTTACATTTGCAGTAAGAATGTATGAGGGAACATGTCTTTTAACTAGAATGTTAAGTTTTTTTTTGGGATAAATTGATCCCAACTACGGAACCCTTCATTGTGCGTGGTCTGACACGCACTTGGCCGGGTTTTTAATCTATTGGCATGACTGAATTTTTGAACAGGTAGGTACATTATAGGTAGTCGCTCAAACATTATTTTGGCCTAGGTATCAAAATAATGCAGACGAAGAGAACTCCTATTTGTTGGATCCATACTTATCGTAGGTTCTGAGTTGATCGAGTTAGTCATGGCTATGTCAAATGTGTCCCTTTTCGGATCTAATCAATCAAATCATCTTATTGTAGTCAACTGCAGGACATATTTGTCTCTCATGTTGCTAAATATCTCGGCATGACGCTGGATACAAAACTGCGCTGGAGAGAGCATGTCAAAAAGAAAAGAGCCGAACTAGATATTATATGCAAACAAAACCGGCCAAGTGCGAGTCGGACTCACGCACGAAGGGTTCCGTACCATTATCTATAAAAACGCGCAAAAAAATCACGTTTATTGTATGGGAACCCCCCTTAAATATTTGTTTTATTTTAATTTAATTATTTATTTTTAAAGTGAATATATAACTAAATATTCTGTGAATATTTCAAGCGTCTACCTGTTGCCGTTATCAATATCGAGCAAAAAAATCACGTTTGTTGTATGGGAGCCCCCTTAAATATTTATGTTATTCTGGTTTTTAGTATTTGTTGCTATAGCGGCAACAGAAATACATCATCTGTGAACATTTCAACTCTCTAGCTATCACGGATCATGAGATACAGCCTGGTGACAGACGGACAGACAGACAGACAGACAGACGGCGGAGCCTTAGTAATAGGGTTCCCGTTTTACCCTTTGGGTACGGAACCCTAAAAATGTATTGGCGACTTGGTAGAAAGTAGCCATTGTCAATATATAACAAATTTTAAAGCCTGTATGCACCTATGGTATTCAGCTGTGGGGTTGCACGGTGGACCAGCCAAACCAATCGTCAAACTATACAACAATTCCAAAACAAACTACTCCGGGATATATTCAAAGCGACCTCCGCCAGCACCTCAAAATGGATGTTGTAAACATGGTAATAAAAAATATGCAGAAGCTCACGAACACAGACTTCATCATCACGTGAATGTTGAAGCGATCTAACTCTTTGACATCAGTGAATTAGTGCGAAGACTAAAAAGGGTAAAACCTTTGAGTTAGTTTAGTGCAGTGCAAGTGCTGACTAAAGAACACGTGAATTACGAGTATGTGTCTTCCCCTTAACATAAAGTGAGTGAGAAAGGCGGTATTGGACGATTTCCTAAAGTATCGCCAGCCGTGATACTATAAAAAACCGGCCAAGTGCGAGTCCGACTCACGCACGAAGGGTTCTTTACGAAACTACAAAAACGAGCAAAAAAAACACGTTTGTTGTATGAGAGCCCCCTTAAATATTTATTTTATTCGGTTTTTTAGTATTTGTTGTTATAGCGGCAACAGAAATACATCAACTGTGAAAATTTCTACTGTCTAACTATCACGGTTCATGAGATACAGCCTGGTGACAGACGGACAGTCAGACTGACTGACAGTCAAGCAGACAGACGGTGGAGCCTTAGTAATAGGGTTCCCGTTTTACTCTTTCGGTAAGGAACCTTAAAAAGGAAAAAAAAAAGTACTTAAACGATTTTCCCAAAATAAAGGTCCTTAATAACTACCTAAAGGCAGGCTTTGCTTCTGGGTTGACAATGCTTCGGCGATGTCCCGAGATCATTGGAGAAATTTGCAGATATGTTGTTATGAACACCCAAAAAAAAAAAAAAACAAACATGGCTCGAGCGAAGCCGGAAGCAATAGCCCTTTCATAAAAATGCAATTATAGACAGTTGAGCATACTTAAGTAAGCCCCACGCAGTCGTGTCGAAGATATCCCCAGTTACATTCGAGATGAGTCTAATTCGAATCATGCGGCAGTGGACATCAAGCTAATGACATCCCCTGACGGTCGTTAAGGCCGGCTCCTCGTTTGATTTTTTCCCTTGAGTGACTAAGTCAGCGAGTTTCTTTTTTCAACGGTTTCGTTTTCACGAAAGTAGTGAAAATTTTGCGCAGTAAATTGACGATATTTTTTAATATTAACTATGTTTAGAAGGCAGATAATTTGGATGATTGTAGGTGTAATATCAAAAACCAGCCAAGTGCGAGTCGGACTCGCGCACGAAAGGGTTCCGTACCATTATCTATAAAAATAGCAAAAAACATCACGTTTGTTGTATGGGAGCCCCCCTTAAATATTTATTTTATTTTAAATTAATTATTTATTTTTAAAGTGGATATATAACTAAATATTCTGTGAATATTTCAAGCATCTACCTGTTGCCGTTATCAATATCGAGCAAAAACGAGAAAAAAAAATCACGTTTGTTGTATGGGAGCCCCCTTAAATATTTATTTTATTCTGTTTTTTAGTATTTGTTGTTATAGCGGCAAAAGAAATACATCATCTGTGAAAATTTCAACTGTCTAGCTATCACGGTTCATGAGATACAGCCTGGTGACAGACGGACAGACAGATAGACAGACAGACCGACAGCGGAGCCTTAGTAATAGGGTTCCCGTTTTACCCTTTGGGTACGGAACCCTAAAAAGGTTTGCACTTCTAAAGGGCTTGTTCTAAATAGGACAGCGTGCTCGGTTCATTACACTAGTCATTGTTTTCGTCAAGTGTGCGCAGAATACACACTTGGCTAAAATTTAAGCTCCTTATCTCGACAATGTAAGAGGTAATGTTGCTTCCTCCGATTTCTAAATGCACGCGAGTTAATCTTGTACCCGTCAGATCCACCTTCTCTCCACAAGGATTGCATTTCACTTTGATGTAGCCGAGAACCTCCGAGAACGATGTGTGCACAACGTCGTTAAGACAAAAGCTATAGTATCTTGAGCATTGTTTCAAGGAAATGCTTTGAAACGGATAAGAAGCTAGTCAAAGGTCCTAAAACACGTATCTACCAAGACAGAAATCACGTAACTGAATATAATTTGTATTTGTAATGTCTTACTGTTCATCTTTTGGACTTAGTGCAAAACTTTGTACTTTTTTCATGTTTTGGTCCAACACGGTTACACGGCGGTGTATCGGTGGAGCGACCGCCTGATCTCCTAAGGCTTAAGTGCAAGTAAGTACATTTAGGTTTTCTACGTTTATATGTTAACAAGTCAAGCCAATGGATAAAAAAAACCCTTTGAGACCCAGTAGCTAAAACCATATAATCTGCCTGCTTTTTCTCAACTATGCTAGGGTCTAGTGCTATCTATCCATCCGTAATAATTCCATAATCGTCTTTTACGATATCCAAAGAAACAGATCCGATTTTCGTCTTTACGCACGCACTAGTGTTCAGACGAGATAAGGAAATCGGATAACGAAACACCGAGTGCTTTTGGCGATATCTTTGATTTTTTTCGTAGGTAAGATGTTTTGTGAAAATATTGTTCAATGGATCCGGATTCGACGGTTCGGAAAGGAATCCATTTTTGTAACCTTACAAAATATTATATCCCTATGAACTCGATTTGGTTCATTCAGAAGGGAGAGAGTTTCTCTCCAGTGTATGTGCTACACTTAAGCTTGCGCCCGGTCTGGCAGCGTTGGAATAACAAGCACAAAACGGACACCGGCAAATCCAACCCAAGTCCCGGATTTGTAACAAAGTACGGCTTATTCCGCTCACTTCTACATAATATGGCCGAAACACTTGGAGCGCAGATGCTTGTTGCAGATTTTCAATGTGGTTTCAATTTCTTAGTCGTCTTTTCCTAGATTTGTGCGAGGTAAATAACGTACGTACGATGTAGGTTAAACATCTCAGACCTTCGAACATTTTGCTGGAGTAGATTTTGTTTGCGCGGTGGCGTACACCTACTCTGTTTTTAATTAGATTATATGTGTTTGGAATGAGTTCTGGAAGTAAATATTAATGTTGATCAGACTAAAAATGTAGACCGTAATTTAAATCAGACTGCTAGCTTCTGATTTTAGGAAAATATGTAGGTAAGTTAATCTATGGACTTTTCAAAGTTATGAAGTTATTTAATTTCTCTAAAATTTAAAAAAGGCAAACAGCAACATGTGCTCTGTTTATTTTTAATTTTCCAAAGTGTTCCCAAAAATTGCGCGCGAAATGTGCAACAAAATATGTAACCACTTATGCATACAATTACGTGAAATGCGTGTGTACCATTTGCCGTCACTCTGGGAAAAATTAAAAACGCTTTTCAGTAATAACGACACACCACAATAGGCTGGATGTGAAGCACGTGCAATTTTTCACTATAAAAGTAATATAACCCAATTCAGCGGCTTTACAGCGTGACAGCCGGCCGCCAATTACTAGCCGGCAATTTGTCGTGTCAGCCCGACAGCGGCGGCCGTGCGGGAACATGACACCATCAGGAGGACACCTCTCCTCACTGTTACATGATCATGATCCGGCCGCGATGCCAAAATAAACCGGACTGGACGGTTTGAATTACTTCATATACACAGGTTGTGAGTATCTATTGCTATTGCAACAATTTTCCCTAAGCTTCGCAGGGTTTTGAATGTCATGATGAACGGGGCAAAGGGCTCAATAAAACTGTTTCCTATCTATTCAAGTAGCTAACGAAAATCGCAGTTAAGTCCTGTGCATAGATTATTTTTTTGCTGTGACATGACTGAAACTGTTTGTTAAAATGTAGAGCAGCCGTTTATTTTTTTAATGTGGCTTTTTACAAATCACCTGCTGTCAGTGTCGGATTAAGCAAGCGGGGAGTGTAGCTCCGTGTGGTGCCGGACGTAAAGAATAACACCACCCCATTTCTTCCAGTGGGTGTTGTAAAAGGCGACTAAGGGACTTACTAGAGAATGGACAGCAGCGTTCTTTATGCATTTCAACACCATACTGCGATCGCCAACCCGCCTGCCAAGCGTGGCGATTATGGCCAACGTCCAGCAGTGGGCGTCTTTTGGCTGAAATGATGAATGAATGATGGGGCCTGTAATTTTACTAAGAGAGCTTGGTCTTTTTAAGAGAACTTGGTCTGTGTTTAGGTTCTAAAGATTAGGAGATAAAACAGTACTTTAAAAAATGGTTTTTATCGATATAACATCAGCCGAATTAATTTTAATAAACAAAAACGTTAGTATCCTCGTGTTTCTTAACACTCAAGTACCTACTTGAACCAAATTGCTTTCTTCAAACAATACCTATTAATTATACTAGGTACTTTTGTAAAAACTGTTTGTGATTGGCTTTTCGCATAGCTAGCGCCGTCAGTAATTGAACGGTGATACTTATTTCTAAGAGAAACTGACACTTGGATGCAGGAGCTAACGAAGCGAGCTCGGAATGGTACCACCTGGGACAGTGGCGTAGCTAGCATGGGTGACACCCGGTGCCCATAATTGTGTCACCCAAGAATAAAAACCGGCCAAGTATGTGTTGAACGACGCACAATTAATTAAGGGGGATGCGATAAGGTAGCCCGCGAAATTCAAATTTTATTACGTTTTTTGCAAATTGCAGGTAAGTAACAGGTTGTATGTAGATCTAAATATGATTCGCGGCCATAACAAATATGGCTTTACAGAATTATAATCATAAGAATCGGCAATACAACTAACTCTCTTCATAAAATCCTATTGAATGACTATTTCTGAAATAATCATTCAGTAGGATTTTATGAACTTAGAGAGTTGTATGTTTGTGAGCTGATTCTAATGATTATAACTCTGTAAAGCCATATTTGTTACGGCCGCGAATCATATTTAGATCAACATACAACCTGTTACTGACCTGCAAATTGCAAAAACGTAATAAAATTTGAATTTCGCGGACTACCTTATCGCATCCCCCTTAAGGGTTCCGCGTAGTTAGGATGAATTTATCCCAAGAACAAACTTAACATTGTAAGAACATGTTCTCCCATACATTCCAACTGCAAATGTAAGTTGGTCGACTATTACTCGTTTTCCTTTTAACTTGGGTATATTTCGTGAATTTTCCCTTCCCTTTTTTTCTTTTTTTTAATTATTTAATTTGGATAACTTGGTTACAGTGGCTTCAAACCTAAGTGGTTAATCGTTGAAAAACGTGATAGTACCTATGTTAATTTTTATTTTTTTCACGGTGCGGCACCCGATGCGGACCGCCCCCGACGCCCCCTCCTAGCTAAGCCACTGACCTGGGATGAGTTAGGTTTTCTTTTGACCAAATGCATTTTATGCAGAAAAGTTTAAAAATTAAGAGTAATATGTGAAATGCGATTTTTTTTTGCATTCCGTCTCGGAGAGGTTAAGACTTCATTTGAAAATTCATACAGAAATAGGAGTTGCTTTGTTTATATATTATGCAGAAAAGCTGAAGGATTGACGGTTTGACGGCACGGTTGGCGCAGTGGTTAAGCAATTGACTGCCGCGCTGCGTGTCGCGGGTTCGATTCCCGCACGGAACAAATATTTGTATGATCTACAAGTAGTTGTTCCGGGTCTGGCTGTTTGTGTATGTGAGTTTAAATATTTGTAAACGCACCCACGGTACAGGAGAAATTCCTAGTGTGGGGCAACGTTTTTTTTTTAAAAAAAAAATTAAGCTGCACGAGCGCGAGCGAAACCAGCTAGAATTTTTTTTGCATGCCGTCTCGGAGTTGTTGGATTATTTTTGACCATATTTCAAATACTACATTGTATAATATTCGCGGGGCCTGTACCATTTGCTTGTTACACCTGCTACGTTGCTAATACTGCCCTGACTATCGTTCAATCTGAATAATAAAGTTGTGATAGAAAGACCAATGCTTCTCCTCTTTGACTGTGTTTTATGAGAATCTAAGATGCAACGAAATTAGACAACAACATACATTGTACCTATAGGTACACTTTTTTAATTTTTGGGTGGGAAATTTTCAAATAACTTCTCCCGCTCTGGGCGGAGCGGGACGGTGTCAGACTTTTACTGACTAAAACCCACCCGTGTTCCTTCAGATGCCTGTGTGCGGCCACGATATCCCTTTCGGACAAAGTTGAAACCCTGGCGGGATAGGTACACTCATAACCTAACTAGGTATCTAAGCGGTGCCATATAGCCTGACAGCAGGGGCATTGCGAAGTAACGTAAATTGCAATATTATTCCAACTGAGAAAACACCGCTGTATGTAGTGGCTGTAATAAAAATTGAAATGACACTCTTTTCATTGGAAATCTGTAAGCATTTCATATAAAAATAGTCACTAAAGATTTGAGTGGAGTAACAAAAGAAAAACTTGCTCGAACCACTCTTCTTGAAACTCCAAGTTTTTATAAGAATGTTATCGTTAAGAAGTTACACAGGACTTGTCTGAAACTTGTTCTAGATTTATATTATGATTTTTGCCTAAGTAGCTTTGTAATTGTATGCTGTTTGAAAGAGGCTTTGAGAAACTGAATGATTGCTCATGCAGTGCTCAATTTTTTTGTCGATACCTATAAAGTTTTATTATATTATCAGTTATATAGGAACTTACATCTCTCGGTTCACATAGGATGTTTAAAATAATAATAATAATAATGTATTTAATTCAGACAGTGCCAGTGGTCAATATTTTTGTTAGTATCTTACTTGCAACACATCGCAATAATAATATTATATATAAATTAAATATGAACAGTAGTAGAAACCTACAAAAATGAAGTAAAAAAAAATATTATCTGCTTTAAATTAATTTATGTTTTATTTAGATTTCCTTTTTTAGGGTTCCGTACCCAAAGGGTAAAACGGGAACCCTATTACTAAGGCTCCGCCGTCTGTCTGTCTGTCCATCTGTCACCAGGCTGTATCTCATGAACCGTGATAGTTAGACAGTTGAAATGTTCACAGATGATGTATTTCTGTTGCCGCTATAACAACAAATACTAAAAAATTGAATAAAATAAATACTTAAGGGGGCTCCCATACAACAAACGTGATTTTTTTGCTCATTTTTGCTCGATATTTATATAACGGTAACAGGTAGATGCTTGAAATGTTCACAGAATGTTTAGTTATATATTCACTTTAAAAATAAATAATTAAATTCAAATAAAACAAATATTTAAGGGGGGCTCCCATACAACAAACGTGTTTTTTTTGCCATTTTTAAAGATAATGGTACGGAACCCTTCGTGCGCGAGTCCGACTTGCACTTGGCCGGTTTTTTATAAAATCAGTTTTAATATTTATGCCAGAAAACCATCTAAAAAAATAAATTCGTGTTTTCAAAAAGTTGGAGCTATCTTCAAAATTACTATAAATTATAGGAAAATTAACAATCAAGCCCATAACTGTCGATATTATATTGAAAATAAATATAGAGACGGTATTCTATACGGGATAGACCAGTAGCCAGTGGGTGGTCCTCTTTCATCAATATCCGTACAACCCGCGGATTATTTTGTCATCGCCTTTGTGAATCACCTTAGAATTAGACACAAGTCATCCTCAGATATATTTTAACTCACATACAAATTTTATTAACTGAATTCATCATCATCATTTCAGCCGAAAGAGGTCCACTGCTGGACATAGGCCTCCCCAAAAGGGGGGTTTACCATAATCACCACGCTTGGCAGGCGGGTTGGCGATCGCAGTATGGTGTTAAAATGCTTAGAGAACGCTGCTGCACATTCTCTAGTAAGTTAGCTGAATTATGGGACCATAAATATATTATAGATTTATTTGACTTTCTTCCGATAAATAAAACTACCCTTTGAGCTTATAATGATAATCTGCCTTAATATATATTCTATGTAGACTATATATATATGAAATCTGTAGACGAGGCGTGTAGACATTGAAAATATAGAAAAAATAGTTTGAGCGTTCAAAAATAACCAACAGACCGCAATTTCTACCATTTTTAAATATTTTGTCTGTTTATACGTGAGAGATTAAGTTATTACAGCATCACGTAAAAAGTAATAAAAGCGTGTTAAAAAACCAATTTGGTTAGCTTTTATCCTCAAATATCGAGTGTAACTTGGAGTTATATTTCGTTTTTGTTTAATCAAAATCGCTTTAATCTATCAAAAGATATATTATATGAATTTAGAGCGTTCAAGAAGAATGACGTAATGTACATACACGTAGCGACATCTATTGACGCCAAATGGTACTACCAAAAAATGTGATAAAACCTATTCATTATTATGTTAATAATAAATACGTAATAAAGGTCTGTGTTACTACACGTCTGTGTTATTTCAAAAATTACTTTAAATTCACACAATTCAATATAACACTTTAAATTCATACCTATAATCTTATTATTATTATTTTAAACATACTATATAAACCGAGAAATGTACCTATATAACTAAAAATAAAATAAAACTTTATAGGTATTGAAACAAAATTGAGCACTGCATGAGCAACCATTCAGTTCACAAAGTCACCTCCACCATCTTCAACAGCATACAATTACAAAGCTACTTAGGCAAAAATTATAATATAAATCTAGAACAAGTGTCAGAGAAGTCCTGTGTAACTTCATAACGATAACATGAAATAACCAGGTGTGATATTCCACCCAGTAAAAGCACTGTAATACCAGTGAGCCGGTTTTTTTTCCTGGTTCCCATGTAACTCGAGTTGAATTTAACCGTACTCCAAATTACGCTGGCACCCCCCACCAATTCAGTTAATGTAGCCTTTTTTTGTCTGGTCTAAGATTATATATCTTGGATTTAGATATAAAAAGGCCAAATGGCCTCAGCCCCGGCTATTGTTGGCCACTACCATCGCGCTAGACATGCCTAGCATGACTCACGCCAAGGTTAGCGTTAGCGCCGCGTTCCGACGCCTCGCCCTACCTGTGGGCGACATGAGGAGGCACCACGCATGTCAGGAGACGTCGTCTCGCCTCCCGCCAGCAAAAGCTCCCGGTGCACTCCAATACTGCTTTTTTTTATTTGATCACATTTTTTATCATACATGTTTTTTTTCTCGTTAGATCTTTAATCCTTTAAAATTAGACACTGCCATTTCAGTATTCCTAAATTAAAAAAAAAAAAAAACTGGTTATATTATTTGACGTACGCATACGCAGTAGGTGGCTCGACGAGCCGACAGAACTTGCAATTGCTCGGTCCTAACCGCAGTCTCGAACGACCGACGTATTAAAAAAATACCTTTACATTTACATTAAAAAAAAATTTTGAACCAACCTTTTAGTTGAGACGTAGAATTAAGACGATTGAATAACTTATTTTTTGTTTAGTCTGTTTTGTTATTTGTGTTTTTATTCTAAATTATAGGCATTTTATGTGGTGATACCTTTTATTTTTTCTGCCTTTTGGCGACTAGGTTCGATCCCCAGTCGTGGCCTTTTTATCACTATACTATAATACAGTAAAATATTCCTACCTAGATATAAGTAGATAGGATGGTATACCTACCTACTGAAATAAACCGTACAACAGTAAGCTGAAATCTACGTAGGTACTACAAAACATAACACGTTTCAAGCTTCATTCATATCGTATACCTAAGCAAACTATTGTTATACATAAATTTCAACAGTACCTACCAACATTTGGTTGTTTTTGCGTTTAATTTAAAAGATCTGCCAGTTAAAACCACGGAGTGTTTGTTGATATTAAGTATGAAAGTAAACTCACCGCACTTGCTCGACTTGCTTCCTCCAGGAACACAAGACGAAAACATTTGTGGGTAGTTCCGGGATGCGTTGGAAGGCTCATAAACGTGGTTCGAAACGACGGCGCGTAAGGTTGCGTTCACACTGCATTATACTGCTAAGTTTTCAGCAGATTTTTTTTTTTGTGCTTTTAAAAAAAACCCGGGGTTCTACTCCAAACATAAATCCGAAGTATCGGCCGAATGTTCCGCCGTTTTTTGACTACGGCTAACGATGGCTGACTACGACGAAAAAAAAAATACAGTCGGCCAAAGTAAAAAATGTGACTTTTAGTCAGGTAAGGATTCAAAGTCGAATAAGGAAACTGTAGAAGTAAAGAAACGGCAGAACATTCGGCCGATACTTCGTATTATCGCTTCGGGGTAAGGGTCTTAATAATTAATTACAATCTAGCCTTTAAGACTAATAAGCAATTTTTATCTACACATGTACATCAAAAGTGTAGGGATTAAGTACGTTTTGGAGTATCACCACAATTAAACATTATTATTTTAACTTTTTTAGATCGTTATAGATTATTTTTATATAATGCTATTTGAATAAAAAAATTCTATAAATTTTGATTAAAAATAGAAAATCAACTGTCAATCAAAATAACTCCTATAAAAGTATGTAATAGCGGATTTACAAAAACATTACAATTTCTACATCGGATCTGAAAAAAATTGCATCGTTATGGAGTGACGACATCATTAGACACGAGAAATGATGAGCCGTCGGAATGTTGCAAGCTGGTTCCAGGCAAAGTACTGTGGCTATCGCTCTCGGCACTACACAGAGCGTCATAAGCCACCTCTGGACGCTCGTATCACGGGCAGCGTGGCCGAGCGACATGGAGGACGATCTCGCATCACCACTCGCAGACAGGACCGGTACATCCAAAATACTGCTCGACGGAATCGTACCATGACCGCCATAATGTTTACGAGGCTCCAAAGCTCACGGCTTGCTGATAAGCGACCTCGTTTACGTGAAGTGGGTCTGCGTTCCCGAAGGCCACTGAGAGTTCCACCTATAGCACCCCGCAATCCGTTTACAAAGGGCGAACACAGACATTGGGAGGAAGAAGACGGGCGTTGTGTTTGCTTTTCCGATGAATCTCGTTTCGGTATGAGGCCGGATACAAGACGTACTCGAGTTTGGAGGACCTCTAGACGTCAAGAACGTTTGAAATGTTGTCAGGAAGTTCATTCATATGTAGGGGGAACAATAATGGTTTGGGCTAGTATTTGGATCGGTGGAAGAAACGATCTCAATTGGGTCAGGGGCAACCTCAATGCTCAGATTTATGCGGAGGGGATTGTTTCAGATGTGATCATCCCTTTACGAAGCCGGTTGGGTGATTCGTTTCGACTAATATACGTCATTGTATGGCCACACACGGCTAGAGTCGTAAAACCCACTCTTGCCGATGTTCGCATCAACGTTCTGCCGTGGCCTGCTCAATCGCCAGACCTCAACCCAATATTGAGCACGCATGGGACATACTCCAAAGAAGAGCTCTGCCGAGTATGGATGCCATGCATACCACAACTTTTTGACTTGTTAGAAAGAACGTGGGTGGCCATTCCTCAAAGTGATTTTGATGAACTGATTTTAAGCATGCCAAATCGCTGTGATTTTGTGATTCGTGTCAATGGTGGAAACACAGATTATATATTTTTTTATCTAACCAATACAAATTTAAAAAATCCTCATTTTTGCCATTTAATTGACGAGATTAACTTAGGTTAATTTCCCACAATGTGCAAAAACTGTTTTTTAAATTTTTTACAAAATATAGGGATAGGTAGGTAGTTAACTTAAACATAGGAATTAAAGTAAGAAGAAGTTCTGGATATTTTTTTATAGTAAAAAATGTACTTGATCCTTTTGATGTGTGTAACAAAATATTTTACGTGATATTTATATTAAAACTTAGAATAGTATTTATTGCACTTTACACAAGTCAGTTCCACTTTCTTAGAGTCTGATATTATAATAAAAACACTATGTTCGTGTGTATGTGTGTCATGACTGTCACTATTATTCTACACTTTTTGCACTACACTAACTCAACGGGTTTTGTTCGTTTTAGTCTTCGCACTATCTAACAGCTGAATTGCCTCGACGTTCACATGTCGGTGGAGTCGGTGTTCATGGGCCTCAGCAAATTTTTGAATTATGTTGGTGACGGGTTCCATTTTTAGGTTATGATGGAGGTCATCACTTCTTATATACCAAGGCGCGTTAACAATACTCCTGAGTACCTTAGTTTGGAATGTCTGTATCATTTTGATATTGGTCGGTTTAGTACAGCCCCACAGTTGGGTATCCCCATATCGGTATGAGTATATGCTTATATAATAACATTATTTTTGTTATGTATTAATTTGCAGGAATTCTGCCCAATCAACCATTACATGTTTTTAAAACGCATGCCTAGTTCTTGTCTTTTCTTTTTAACGTGTCCTTTCCACCGCAGTTTCGCGTCAAGCATCATGCTAAGTTATTTGGTAGTGTTTGCGTATGGCATTTGTTGAACATTAATGAAGATAGGGTGGTAATCGCAATTCTTGTTGGTATAATCAATGTAAAGTGACTTTGATTAACTCCATTTGATTCTCCATTTTTATGCCCAGTCATGAACTTTATTTACAGCAATTTGCACCTTTTTGACTGCTTCCTTGTGTCATGACCCTGTAGCCATAATGGCAGTGTCGTTTTCAAAGGTTGAAATATTATTATTTTCCAGCTTTGTTATATTGTACGTGTACAACAGGTAGAGGACTGCACCCAGCACACTACCTTGAGGCACACCAGCTTTAATAATTTTTAAATCGATTTAGGTATCCTCGTGCATTACTCGAAATTTTCTATCTGTAATGAATGATTGCAAGATATCGGCAAATTTATTGGGCAGCATTAATCTTAGCTTGTATATTTAACCCTTATGCCAAACTATCAAAAGCTAGTGCTTCATCTAAAAATACGGCGGAGCATACTTTTTTATCTTCAATCGTTCTCTCAATGTTGTCGGTAATTCTATGTACTTGGTCTATTGTAGAGTGTTTTTTTCTGAAACTAAACTGATGGTCAGGGATCAGGTTTCTTTCGTTTATAATAGGTTTTAGGCGTTTTAAAAACAATGTTTCAAACGGCTGATAGTATAGGCAACAGGGAAATGGGTCTGTATGATGATGCTTTGTGAGGTGGTTTACCCGGCTTTGCAACATGGTTTAGGTACATGCTTTAATACTAATGCAGCATTGATGAGTTTGACGATGGCTTTACGCGGGAAATGTTTCAGAATTTCTCTTGTAATAAGGTCATATCCTGGGGATTTTTCAGGTTTATGATCTTAATTTCTTTTAAAACTTCTTTCGGAGTCACAAGCTTAATTCTTAGATCTTGCAGAATATTGGAAAACTATAGGTTGTGTGCAGAGGTGTCATTTCGCTGAAAGGTTTCGTTTAATTGATGTGCAAATTTTAGATAGAATTTGTGTAATCCGCATATCGAGTGACTTGTCACTTTCCAAAGAGAGTATTGCGTAGTATGGTCGCTGGTTAACTGACGTAGGTTAGTATTGAAAGCCTCATCTTCAAAGGCTTGTACGAGTATATTAATTAATCTTTAATATTTTCGTAACATTATTTGATAAACTTTTATCTGGCAGGAGTCTAGTTTGCTGCCATTTTTTTCGTTGATTCCTTTTTTTTATAAACTGTGGTGTGTTGATCCATGCACGTTGTTGGATATTATGACTTAACTTGTTTACTTCAGAATCGAGCTGACCTTTTGGTTTTTGAATGAAGTTTTTAGGTCGATAATATTTTGTAGGTCTAAGCTAAAACTTTCCTGATCTGTAAATTTGTTAACTAATGTCAAGTGGTTTTCTCTGAGTAATATTTTTTACTTAATCGTTATAATATTGGAGAGTGATCGGAGTTCATGTGATACCCCTCTTCCACACTCAGATAATTGGCTGAAATATTCTTCACTATGGAAAAGTCTATTAGGTCTGGTAGTTTCTGGTGGTCAGTCGGCCAGTGTGTAGGTTTTCCAGTACTTATGCCCTCACAATGCATGTCTTTAACTGCACTTAGAAGCTGTCTTCCCTTAGTTGTAGTTAATCTCGATCCCCAATGAGTGTTCTTAGCATTAAATTTACCGCCTACTATAAATCTCTGTCCAAGGAGTCTGAAGAACTGTACATATTGTTCTTTGTTTATAGTGTGTCTTGGAGGACAGTATACGGACGCTATTGTAACATTAAATTTGTTTGTTTCCTCATCTGGTTCCTCGTATGTACACTGTTCGTAATGACAGATATTTTCTTTAATAATAATCCCGCTACCTCCTCGGGCCATGTTGTTAGGGTGCAGCGAGTTATAAACTTTATACCCTTTAAATTTTTGAAACACTGTTTAGTGAGTTTTGCAGCAGTCCGTTGGAATTCCACGCCATTATTTTAAGTGTGTCATTGATTGATTTATTTTTCATAGTGCTTGATTCTAATTTCTCTAGTCTCTGGTAAAATGAGGATAATTATGCTCTTCAAGATCTAGATAAGGTTGTCCTCAAGGCTTGATGGTTGTGTGCTTGGGTTTGCCGCTTGTGCATACGAAACACTTTTAGATGCATGTGCAGTTAACTCGGTTGTCTGTGCAAACTGTGAACTTGCTTCTGCCGTATGACGGCAGGGTTGTGAACCCTGCACCCGGCAACATATTTGTGTACACGTGCACGGTAAAAAATATTATATTATTTATTTTAAAAAAAAAGTTAATAATGTATGATGATGATATGTTTATTTATTTAAGGATTTTACCAACGATACATTACAATTATCTATTACAATAATAAAAACTTGTCTATTATACAATAGCCTGTAATGCACACTCAATTACAGGTAACCCATAGCTCACACATTATCGAGTACACATGGTCTGAATACATAATTAAAATCAGACAATACATAAAAACCAAAAAAATATGCAAAGATTTACATGCTAATAAAAAAGTATGCATAAGCATCTTATCCTAACATCCTGCTGTTGATAAGATTACAAATTAAAATCGTACACTATAAAAATAAAACTAACTATGAAATCTATGAATCCAGTCTTTCGAGCCAACACATGAAAGCGATGAGACATCGCAACGCAAAAATTTTAGGTTAGCTACTTATACAGAAACTCTTTGGTTGACGCCGATCGTTACGATGCGACATCGCAACGTTTTTATGTGTGTTGGCCACTAAGTAGAGGTCGAGTTAAAGATACTGTTATTTTACAGGATGACCTGCAATAATGTTTAATTGTGGGCAAAAATGTTGCGGTACAAGGTTAACGACTGGATTTTGTGGGTCGTCAGACCACAGGTCACGGACCTCGAAGTTTGTTCTGTTGGTCTGTATATTAGGTTTACAGCTGTTGTAGATACTTGTCAACCTCAAGGTGTCAACGAGACATTATTCCTCATTTACATTTAGCTAACTTCCGCGGCAAGAGGCAGGGAAGTAGACAGTTAACTGGGCAGAGCGAGTATGTGTAAACACTTCACTTCTCATGCTCTTGCCGGTGCCACTCGCGCTGCTCGGCTCTCCCCAAATTAGCGGTTTTTTGTGCGGAAGTCATAGGACGAGTAGCGCGAGTGGCAGTAACGTAGCTAAATCAGCTGCTAATTTAGCTACTTGGCTCAGTTGTTGTGGAGCGCCCGATCGAAGTGCATGTGCGTGAGTTCCTTATTTGTAAACTGCCGCTGGACTGGAGAAATGAGCAACCAATATTTTTTTTAAGTTGCTGGAAATTGAATACGTAAGTAATAAAGGATTGTAGTGACGAAAAAGCAAAGAAAAAGTCGCTTATGCCTCGTTTAGGCCACCTTTAATGGCTCGATATATTCCACCATGTTCTAAGACGACGATTTATTTTTATTTTATATATTTTAAAACAGTTTATATAGTTACATATATAAATAAATAGTACACTTCACTGGCTTCGATCCTGGCACGGCAGTATTTCCGCCAGCCTGCCGGCAGCGCCAACAGCTTGCCTTGCCATAGATCGAGCTTTTGAAAGAGACTGAATGGCTCACTGACTGACACTCAGATGATAAACCTGCATAAAAACATTCTTCGATAAACTTTAAGGTTAGGAAGTGGTTGACATTTGACTCTTTGGCATATTATTTAAAAAAAATAAGTCATTTGAGATCCTTGGAGCTTCGATACATTGACATAATTCAATAACTTTGCCTGCCAAAATAATTATAGGGAAACTGAGTTTTGTAAGTAAGTTCTTCTAGGCTGATTAGGTTTGTATTCGCTTTGATATTAATTTTCATCACCTTTGATTCTCAAGTTATATCAATAACCTATTGTTACCATTTGAAGTTCTAGATACCTTTCTTGTTCGTAACTTTAATTTTTAGTACCTACTCTTCTGTTTACATCCATGTGCCACAAATCGTTTTGAATGTCATAAGAGGTGGAGACATTAATGTTGACTTGGAGCTGAGCTGACTTGTTTTTGAGTCTGATCGAAGTAAAAAACAGGTACGTTCTAAAAATCCTATATTTTTTATTCCAACTCCATTATCAGATTTCGAAACCTTCTTCCGAGGTCTTTATCATCACACAAAACTTCACAAAACAACAAAACAACCGACTTCCAAAAAAAAAACACTGTAAAGTGAAAAATAACTGTAATTTCGGAAGTCTGTGTCTTTGGATCTGCATTTAAATTTTTTGCCACCGACTTCCGAAATTATATTTTTCACTTGGTACTGTTTTTTTTGGAAGTCAGTTTTTTTATACTTTTTAGTTATGGTACCTACCCAACACCAATTCGTATACCACTACTTGTTATGTAAACAACAGTGACAGGAAATATAATAAAATCATCAAGATACACAAAGTTGAGTAAATACGTATTATCGAAGCTAACTAAAAACTACCCCAGCAAGTTAATAAAATTGGATTGGACCACCGCACAAGTTTACCAAATAAAAAAGAATTTTCAAAATCGGTCAACAATTGACGAAAATATCGATGAAAAAAGAAAAAAAAAACACCAACAAACGTAACCTCCTCATTTTTTGAAGTCAGTTATAAAGTTATTTACTAATACAATGGCTAACACTGAATTATATTATGTATCGAAGAAACTCCAATCAGCATTGCTATTCTGTAACCATCTCACCGAGAAAATTTAGGAGAAGTGAGCGTGGAGTGAACTGTCAGTGAGGGATTTACACTATTAACAACTCACTTCAAGCTCACTTCACCTACGTTTACACGGTGAGATTTTCTCAGAATAGATCGGCTGGAATTGTAACTAAATAAATTAGGTGCTAGGAAGATTGAACATCCAACCTTTGCCTAAAGCCCGGCTGAGTCCACTTAGGTAGTCTAGATAAGAATAAAAAGGTAAGAAAACATTCACGAACAAATTATTATTGCTGGATTTGGTTTTAGAACACTTGGATGAGAACGATTGTTATAATATTCATGAAAGTTGCGATCTACCTGGAAATCTCTCGGAACATGGGGTATGTTTTCTCTCACGTTAAGTTGTTGATTGTACCTCTTGAAATTTTGAATAACTTAAGACACAATAGGTAGGTAAGTATGTGATTTTTAATTAGATTAAAGTTTTCATGAGAGTCTGATAAGGTAAGTGGTAGTGAATGGATTCTTTATAATAATATAATAGATAATAATAACCTATAATTAAAAAACCGGCCAAGTGCGTGTCGGACCACGCACAATGAAGGGTTCCGTAGTTAGGATGAATTTATCCCTAAAACAAACTTAACATTGTAGTTGAAAAACATGTTCTCCCATACATCGATATACGCCACGGTCAATTTTCCAACTGAAAATTTAAGTTTGAGATGAAAAAATGTTTTTTATGTGATAAAACTACAAATTTACAATTTTAGGACTTTTTCCTTTACTTGTGCTGTGAGACCTTGCTACTCCCCAAATTTCATGATTCTAGGTCAACGGGAAGTACCCTATAGGTTTTGATTTATGTGCGAGATATTCGCAAAATTTTTTTTACTTGATAAAACTACAAATTTACACTTTTCGGACTTTTTTCTTTACTTGTTCTGTAAGATCTTACTTGTTGGCAAATTTCATGATTCTAGGTCAACGGGAAGTACCCTATAGGTTTTGATTTATGTGCGAGATATTCACAAAAAAAATTTATGTGATGAAACTACAAATTTTCAATTTTCGGACTTTTTCCTATACTTGTGCTGTAAATTTGGCAAGAAGCAAGGTCTTACCTTGCTTCTTGCCAAATTACATGATTCTAGGTCAACGGGAAGTACCCTATAGGTTTTGATTTATTTGCCGTATTTTTTTATTGCGTTGACTTGGAAGCTTGATTTTTTTAGAGCTTCAAGGGACCATAGACTTACGTATTTGATATTAATTTCAACTTGATACCTCTACGTGTTCCTGAGAAAAATGGTCTTGACAGACTGACAGACAGACAGACAGACGGACAACGAAGTGATCCTATAAGGGTTCCGTTTTTTCCTTTTGAGGTACGGAACCCTAAAAAAAATATAATTTAATCTAATTATAATTATATTATACACACATCAACACGGTCTAGGGATATTTCATACTCAATTAAATAACTCGAAAAGTACTGGCCGCATTGGAATCTTTTATACACCGATTTGTTTGTAATTTATCTCAGACTAATTCCAAATTCAAATTTTTGAAAATTCTTTTGTTTCGGTGGCATAAAAATGTCTTGATGTATAGGAGAGGGAATTTTCATTTGTGCGAAATTTAGAAAACAATATAAATTACGTTTAGTTACAGTTTTTTTTCATTTTTAAACGAAAGATAAAGTTAAAATTGAGGTATTGTAGCCATGCAACGCCAACATTTGACGAGGGCGGAGATGTTACGAGCTGTGGGAATGCTGGAAGCTGGGTCTGTTCAGCGTAATGTTGCTGAGGCCATAGGGACCCACCAAAATGTAATTTCAAGATTGTGGACACGCTATCGTGCCACAGGTGAAGTAGCGGAGAGGCACCGGGGGCCAAGTTGCATCACTACCCCCAGACAAGACCGATTTTTGCAAATTACTGCGCGAGCTCAACCAAATGCAACCGCGACTCAATTGGTCCAAAGGCTGCGAGTGGAACACCAAGTGCTTGTGAGTGACCAAACTGTAAGAAGGCGACTGCATGAAAGCAATCTACGCTCTCGTAGACCACTCCGGGTGCCACCTTTACGGAGAGGCAATCGTGGACGACGATTAGAATGGGTTCGGAACCACGTGGACTGGGGCCGTGAGCAATGGTCCAATGTGCTGTTCACGGATGAATCCAGGTTCGGCTTCCATCCAGATTCACGAAGGACGCGTGTTTGGCGAGTTCATGGACGATAGAGCCGTCTTCAGAACCCTCAGGAAGTTCACCCATACCAAGGAGGAACAATTATGGTTTGGGCAGGAATTCGTCTTGGAGGACGGACGGATCTCGTTTGGGTGCGGGGCAATATGACGGCAGAATGATACGTCCAACAGGTGCTGGGGCCCGTAATCTTGCCCCACAGAACACAAATGGGGCAAGATTTCCTGCTCATGCACGGCAATGCCCGGGCACACACGGCGAGAACGGTAGCAGCTTGGTTACATACACACAATGTTAGGGCCTTAGACTGGCCTGCTCAATCGCCAGATCTAAATCCCATTGAGCATGCGTGGGATATGCTGCAAAGAAGAGCTCTGAAGGAAGTTCCTGAAAATCTGGCTACAGAAGATCAACTTTTTGCGCACCTCAGAAGGACATGGGACAATATTCCGCAGCAAGACATTGACAACCTTGTTCTGAGCATGCCGAATCGTTGCCGATGTGTTATGAACATCATGGGCGCTTTCTCAGACTACTAACTTCAAGTTTATAAACACAAATTAAATGATTTTTCTATTTTTTTCAGTTTTTACTCATAAATTAAAAGTTAATTCATATACGGTTTCCGTCTATGCTTCATTTTTTTTCCATAAAATCCTGAAATTTTAATCGAAGTACCTTAACAATTATTAAAAAATGGTAGAATATTAAATAACGTATCTTTTAAATATATACATGTCATATAAATAATTAACACATTGATAGTAATTCGCTTTTTTAAAAATATCCCTAGACCGTGTTGATGTGTGTATATTTGTTTATATTAATATTAAATTATAATAATAAATTCTTCTTCTTTTGTAATTAAACTCAATCAATGGTCTTCAACCCGCGGCACGCGGTGGTTTCCTTGGCAGCCCGGTAGTAGCTTGGCAATTTTTTAATTTATAACTAAGTATTCATGTCTAGTGTGTGGTGCCGGATGTAAAGAATAGCATCACCCTATTTCTTCCCGTGGGTGTCATAAAAGGCGACTAAGGGACTTACTAGAAAGAAGAAAAGAAAGAAAAATTATTTATTCTGCACAAACAAAACGCACAGTACAACAAAATAAGTCAAAAAACACCCATACAAAGTAGCCAAAAGCCTCGCATCCAATACCCTAAGCATTCTGACAATCTTGTCCATTGGTCGATGTCAGGGACCAAAGACAATTTACAAAGTGTTTACTAACTAGTTTATAATCTCATTCTATATAATATTAGTCTATGGTCTATGTGATGACAACAAAGTCGACAAACAAACAATGAAAACAAAAACAAAATGCCAATTGCCGAGTGGAAAAATAACTACTTTTGAAACAAACAAACTATACTAATTATGAACAATATAATAGGCACTAGAGAATAGGCAGCAGCGTTCTCTATGCATTTTAACACCATACTGCGATTAAAATAAGCCGTGGCTGCTAAGAAATGACCAGTCCCTACTGACGGCGCCCGTTTTCACGAACATGACGCATGGATCAGCACCATTTAGCTCAACCATTTTGAAGGGAACTTAATAATCCAACACACGCCACCATCAGCGAGACATTTGAGTGAGCATGACACACTGTCAGCCGCCAGGGCACATTCAAGTCAATGAAAGACGTACTCAGTAACTGGTAGGTACACAGTGCTCACACATGTGCTATGCAATTATACAATACTAAGTTATTTTACAAAGATTAAATTTATACAATATAAAGATAGTATTTACAATCTTCAGCAGCTCCAAAAATATTTTCGAATGCTAATCAATTAGTTTATGCGCCCTTGTGGAGCAGGACCAGCGTTAAGCCAAGCATTTTTGTCAGCGATGTAATCCCCCAGCTTATAATATGCTTGGCTACATAGTGTGCGTTTTATACAAGATTAAAATTTCGTTTCATTTAGTTGGACGATGTGGGGAGGTATTTTATTGTAACATTTTAAACAGTACCCCATGAAAGATGAGTCTACTTTAGCCAGTCTGAAACCTGGTTGAACTAATTGGTCCCTATTTCTAGTCCCATAATTGTGTCTTTCACCTCTTTTAATGAAAAGATTTAGATTTTTCCTTACGTACATGATGTTTTCATAGATATATTGACAAGGTACCGTCATGATGTTAATATCTTTAAATAGTTCCCTTAGAGAATTCCGCCTGCAGAGGCCTTAAATTGCTCTGATGGCTCTTTTCTGCAAAATAAAAATAGTCTCGATATCTGCAGCCCGTTCCCATTGTGAAATACCGTAAGACACGATACTATGAAAGTAACTGAAATAGATTACGGACATATAATTTTAACCAGTTGAACCCACACACCGCACATGTGCGGTGTTTTGCCATACTTTGCAGTTTCTTGGAGCTAAAGTAGAATGGAATTTAATCAATTTACCTTGTGTTGCGGCCCTTCGAATCAAAATCATAGAATTCTCGGCCCTTGACTTCAAAAAGGTTCGCTCTGGTGGGCTCTAGATGAATGTTCACAGAATATGCAATCAAAGAGAGCCTACTCACTTTAAACATATTGACTCAAAAAGAGCCTATTTCTCAAAAACCAAAAGCAATTATCTTCATATAAAACGGTGAACTCCTTCAATGTTGTTATAGAGAGGTTACATAACGATTCGGATGTACGTAACAAAAGTAAGCGCGATTATGACGCGGAAGTTAGGAGTCGCTCAAAAGTTTAACGAGTCGTCGTTTCAACGGGACGTTTTGTTTATGGACGATATGATACCGCGCCGATTAAATCTCAAACATGCGGTTATATGACATATGCTGTTCGCGCTACATAGTTTAGTTTACATTTTGAATACTATATTATTTCTAAAAGAATTGGTATTTACAGTTTCTCCTGCTTGAATTGTAGCAATAAAGAAGTAACTTAGTATTGTAGCTGGCGAGATCTATTCAATGAAAACTAATTTAAAACTCATTATTTTTTTAACATTACTTTTACATCAGAATAGAAGTCAGATCTTTTAGAAGAAAAGGGCATTGTCCTAGCTAGCTGATTATGAAAATTTCTAACACAAAAAATCGAGGTACAATGAAAAAACATCTTTGTGAACAAAAGTGTCTAGGATTACGAAAAATTACTTACTAGCAGTTCTGTTACTATTATACCCCTCGTAAGCAAGAAAGGCGTGAACATAACGAAACTGAGCAAACATTTGATATAGGCAGAGTTTATGTCGTCTTCGGGTTAAGTTACAAATTTGGGGATGGGCCCTTGACCCTCCAATGACTTCAGAAACGGGCAGACCAGGATGGATTACACCCCAATTAGTTACAAACTTATACTATACGCATGTCAAGACTTGTACGAAAATTTACTACGCACTTAACTCGCTTAATAACTACTGGCGTTGTTCAAATATGTAATTAAGGGACCTCTTGAAAGTTTATGTTAAATTAACTCGCGCTCCAACCGATAGGTACCTACTTGATGTTCATTAAGTTTCATGTTTTAAATAAAATACTCGTCACTCGCAAATGAAAACAATTTGCCGTAGGTAGTAGTAAAGGTTTTCGTTGAACGCACTTATAATGCGGTGTTTTCAGTACCATGTCCCCTGGGTCATATTTATCGGCCACAAATCTACTCACAGCTGCTACAGAGTTGATGTAAATAAAAAATTCAAGACATGCCTTCTTTTTACCTGGATCCAGTAATCGAACCGGAGAGTCCCAGTGACCTCAGGTTTGGCTGAAGTCCTATCGCTAAAACGATCGGGCTAAAGAATCATTTTTTTTTGTTTTACTGTAGATAATATGCTGATTGTTGCACAGTGTATTACAGATAGGTACAGCAAATGTTTCAGTAAACATAACACACATATCATCACGCCTGTAATCCCCGAAGGGTTAGGCAGAGGTATACCTATAGTAGGTACACCCACGTTTCGCCAGTTATGTTGAAGTCCCATGTAATAAGGGGCGAGCCTATTCCCATTATCCGGGCATAAATCCAGACTCCGGGCTGCTACTGAGAAATTCCCAATAACCCTTTGCTCGACCTGGGAATCGAACCTAGGACCAGCATTTCGATTCTGTAACCGTCTCACCGTGAAAACATACGTGAAGTGAGCGTGGAGTGAACTGTCAGTGTCATCCCACCTGATGCTAGGGATGATTAACCCACCCAGGGGACCTAGGGTTTCAGTAAAAATGTACAAATAAAACCATATATAAATAAAATTATATTATTAATATTCAAAACATGCTTATTACAACTTCCATGAGTGAACGTATAGGTACTGTCGTACGTTGGTACGTTCTATAAGCCCCACTTCGCTATTATAAGCCCCGCGATGGGATAAAAAATCCCAGCTTATAGTTTTAATGCTTAAACGAGGCAAATTTCCTACTTACATGGCTTGTTGAAACCTTTCAGCAATGGAATGTTGTGCATTATAAATAAAACGCTTTATTCATGTTTTGTATTTTCGTCCCAGCTTAATGGATTCAGATTTTGGTAAAAGAAAAAAGATGTATTTTTAAACTGTATGGGTAATTAACTCGTGGCTAAGTAATAAAAGCCGCTCGAGATACACCCGTGCTTCTAAAAGCAAGTTAAGCCGTTAGTCCCGGCTGTCATTCGTAGATATTTGACAGTCGTTACGGGTAGTCAGAAGCCCGAAAGTCTGACAGCCAGTCTTACCAAGGGGTTTCGTGATATCCGTGGTAACTGGGTTGTGGAGGTCAGATGACTGTAACTAGTGGAAGGGAATGAAGCATTTATTTTCCTTGAAAATTGTAAGTCATTCAAATAAAAGTCGCTTCATGTAAAATACTGCTATTCAGGTTCGTCCGGTTGGTCTCGAAGCCGACCCCATCATAGTTGGGAATAGGCTAGGCAGGTGATGATGATGGGCAATTCTTTTATTTGAGACTAGCTAAGTCTAATATGGCGATGGCTAAGCGAGGTTTTTAGATGCACCTCAAAATATTGTCTTTAAAAGTTAGTCGTCAATTAGGCTGAATCAGGTGCCTATGGGTCCATTAAAGTTAGTTTTGTAGTTCAGTCGCATAAATATATCAAAAAGACGAACAAACTGCCACTATTATTTCATTGATCCATAAAATAAATAGGAAAACGTAGATTATCTATATTTGTGTCGTTTGTTTCCTCAAGAATGAGGAAGTTTATTATATTACTAAAAATATGGATCCATTTTCACAAGAATGTGAGTTGTGATGCTGAAATTGAATCTAACGATAAAATGGACAATGTTTTTTCGGGCATCGCCGCGGGGCGCCGCAAGCCGTCCACAACTTTCATATTATGGCCTTGTTGCGGTCCCATCAACGTCTAAAAATAAGGTTATTGAAAAAATACTGGCAAGCTTTTTATTGCTGTTCCAAATAACAACATTTCTGTTCAAGAAATACTTCAAAAACTCATTGTGAGTTTTGTACGTAAACTGAAAATGTAATTCCGCATCTGTAAGTACAGTACTGTAATTGATTGACTGTTGAAGTAACCCTGTAATGCCCAGTACGCTGTATAGGAACAAATTTTTTGTGCAAAGTTAAAATTGGGCCCTAGAGCTACATAGGTCTAGGTATAATTTTTTGAAAGGGTCTTATAACCGGTTTTAAAGAAAATAACGACCACGCTCCTTACTCACGCTTCTGGAGTTCTCCTAGAGAACAGGACACAGTCGAAGAGCTCCCGAAGCTCTTCCAAGACAGGACTTCCTCCCGCTTTCAGGACCTTGGTCGTAATCCCGTTTTCATCAGGGTCCTTTCCATTTTTAAGCTGTTCAAGACTCGATTTCATCTTAGCTGACTTTTGGTAGATCTTCCGTGAAATGGCGGGTTCAGGTTCTGGAATCTACATTTTCGGGATCAGGTCGAGATGCATGTGATGCGTTAGAACTTTTCAACTTCCGAAAGGGTCTCCGGCTCCGAAACGACAATATTCCCACTGGATTTGGTAAACTTCGTCAGGAGCCCCCTGACGAAGTTATCCGAAGACGAAGTTCCTTTCAAATGACTGGATGAATTTACAGTTTTTGCAGTTTTGCTCAATCGCTTTCTCTATAGAGCGTGTATTGGAGCGTCGCAGGTCGCGTCTTACCTTTCCATATTTTTTTTGAGTGCCCGTTGTTTTGACGAAGTGATAAGTCGGTTTTCACGCCGGCCTGTCATAACATCCAGAGTCTCTTCCAAAAGCTTGGACTTCTTGCCCCATTTTGAAAAATCGCGAACTTTCCTCCGTGAGAATTTCCACCATTTGGTCGAGCGCCTGGTCAACTTCATTTGTGGTTTCCACAGCAGCAAATCGGTTCTCCAGGTCTGACTGGAACGCTTTAGATTTTAGCATATGCCAAACAGATTACCTATACATAAATAAAACAGATTAAATTGAGACTGGACTATAAATAGATTATTGCGCTCACAATCTCATCGTAGTCTTCTCGAAAACAAGTCAAGTGGAAACGACTTTGTAGGAAAGCGGACTCTAGGAAAGTGCTTCGAAGAATATACCTAAGTATACTTAAGGGGCCGGCGCCCACTGACGGCATGGCACGGCAAGGAATTAATATGCAGCGAATAAAATTGACGGCACGGTTGGCGCAGTGGTTAAGCGATTGACTGCCATGCTGCGTGTCGCGGGTTCGATTCCCGCGCGGAACAAATATTTGTATGATCTACAAGTAGTTGTTCCGGGTCTGGCTGTTTGTGTATGTGAGTTTAAATGTTTGTAAACGCACCCACGATACAGGAGAAATTCCTAGTGTGGGGCAACGTTTTAAAAAAAAAAATAATAATAATTGTATATAAGTTATATTTATGACAATAAAATTGATATTTCAACGACAAGCCACTTGACTTATTGACAATAGAGAACAACCCAATCGAATCAGCAAATAAAATTAATTTCTATTTTTCTAACGTAGGCAAAACCTTGGCAGAAAAGACCTTTAAATCTAGAAGTTTTTTCCCTCAAATCCAACCTAAAACATTCCCCAATCTCAAATCGTTTGTCTTACTAGATACGGATGTCGATGAGGTACTAACAATTATTTCTGGATTAAAGGACGTTTGTGCTGTTGGGTGGGATGATATTTCAAACAAAATACTTAAACATTTCAAATACCTACTTGCTCCGCCGCTAACTCATATTTTACAGTTATGTTTAACTAATGGTATATTCCCCAAGGCTCTTAAAAAGGCAGTGGTTACTCCTGTATATAAATCTGGTGACAAAAAATGTGTTAACAACTACAGACCCATTTCAGTTTTAACAGGGCTCTCCAAGATCCTAGAGAAAATCATTAATATTAGATTAATTAAATACCTAGGGGATAACAATTTACTTTCAGATAGCCAATTTGGCTTTAGGCCAAAAAAATCAACTAACCAAGCAGTACATCAAATGACAGATTATATAACGACTAATTTGGACACCATTGGGATTTTCCTAGACCTCGCCAAGGCCTTTGACACAATTTCTTGTCCTTTACTATTGCGCAAGCTTGAAACACTCGGAATAAGAGGAACAACGCTCTCACTACTTTCGGATTATCTTACTGACCGCGAACAATGTGTCAAAATTGGTCAGTACGTCAGTTCTGAGCTTCGAAATAGTAATTACGGAATACCACAAGGTAGTATTTTGGGTCCTACTTTATTCCTAGTATATATAAATGACCTGTGCAGCTTGTCACTCCAAAATGGTGTCATATTGTCATATGCAGATGACACAGCTCTATTGTTTTCAGACAAATCTCGAGATGAGGTGTATAAACAAGCCCAGAATGGTTTTAATATAGTGTCTAATTGGCTACATGTAAATCTCTTAACTTTAAATGCAGATAAAACCAAACACATTTTATTTACTATTAGAAATACTAACCTGCCAACTACTAACATAAACATGTATGCGCATAAGTGCAGCACTTATGCTGACAATGCATGCAGTTGTCCTACTTTAGCAAAAACCGATCATATGAAATATTTAGGTGTAACGATTGACACAAATCTGAATTTCCGTAAACACATCGATTTAATATGCACACGAATGCGTAAATTAATATACATTTTTAAGAATTTACGATACATATCAGACTACAAATTAGTTAAACAGGTTTATTTAGCTTTGTGCCAATCCATCCTCACTTATTGTATAACTTCATGGGGTGGGGCTGTTAAATCAATCCTACTGCCATTAGAACGTGCGCAGAGAGCTATCCTTAAGAAGCCACCTTTCGCCCATTTAGATTTCCCACACACCAGCTTTACACGGCATGGAAGGTTTTAACCGTGCGTCAACTATTTATATTGAATATAGTACTACACCAGCACAGCAAACTTCCTTATATCCCAATATCTATAGATAAGAGAAGAAAAGAGTTGGTTTTGCATAAAGCCTCAAACTAGACTTACTTTTATAAATAAATTTTATGTATTTTTAGGACCGTTCTTATATAATAAAATCAATAAGTCTCTAAGTATATATAGTGTAAGTCGTAAAAAATGAATGAATGATGTAGTGAATTGTTGTGTGAATATTTAGCGACACATAATTACTCAGACACTGAAAACTTGCTAGATGTAATGCAATAAGCTTATAAGTGTTAAATCAATATTTATTTAAAACTATAATTACTATGTATCAATGCTAGCTCTATGTACAGTAACTTAATGTCCACTAAAGCACACAGCGTTGTTAAGTGATGGCCTGAAACACAGGTTTGAATAAACCTACATCAGGCAGTTCGCTATTGTGTTCAATTAGACCCTTAACTTAACTAATCTATATAAGTTATACCCTTGATTTATTTTAGACATAATTTAACATGTTCTTACTAATTAATATGTAACTTGGTAAAGATGTAACTTCTTGGTAATTTTTATGTGAACTTATGAATAAAATTATTATATTATAATTATTATGCCGCGACGTCCATAGGCATCATCTTTGAAATTTCAATTTTATTGTGGGCGCTCCTTATTCAGAAAAGGAAAGTAGTGTACATAAACATAAATTTTCTCAGTTAGCCATAAGCGTTAGTGTTTCGTATAATTGAAGCCAGAGGCATCATCTTATAACTAGTTTTCAGAAAAGCAAACAAACAACTTCCCACACAACCTAAGTAGTTGTTTTCATTCAGTTTCTTGATTCCTTGAATAAGGTACGTTTAGACTAAAACAGGCAACTTCAGGGCGATGACCTTTTCTCATGCAGAGAGAACGAGCGTTAATTATCACGCTCTGACTACTGGATGAATTTTACTGTAGGCCGTTGGGTCCAGAATTCCCTGCGTTATTTCAATGCAAAATAAGTTGGTGGTATTTGGTAGTCAGTGTGGACTAGTTTTTTGACCGACATCCAAAAAGGAGAAGGTTATAATATGTTCGTCTGTATGTTTGTTAATTTTTTATGTATGTTCACCGATTTCTCCGTCAATTGTGGACCGATTTTGAAAATTATTTTTTTGTTTGAAAGGGTATGATACCGAGGTGGTCCCATTGTCACCAAGTCAGAATCAGATGAGGAAATCCCACGGAAATCGAGGGAAATCCTCAAACCAAGGAAAACTTGAGCTGCACGACTACTAACAAATGCGTGCACTGACTGGACAGGTCCCCTCAATCTGAGTGGTTCTGTCATCAAAAGATCATTTCAGGCACCAATCTACATGGTCTTCACATGATCTGACCAAGATAATGTCTGGACTTTAAAAGAGATTGTGACCTTTGAGTTTATTTCGGCCTTACTTTTCAGAGTAGTCAGATACGAAACGCTGACCTCATCTAGTTTTGTTTTTAAATAATTATGATTGACGTAAAAGTTTTTACTGTACAAACTTACTTACACAAATAAATCATTTCTCACTATCATTTAACTATTTGATTAGGTAACGTTTGTCTATAAATATTTAAAAATCCTCTTCTCCGTAGAGAGTCGTAAGACGATTTGGAGTCTCTATCGGAGAGCTACGGGCGTACCACTGTTTGTACAGTCGGTGACCAGCATTAAAATCTGCTTGGGTCAAATAAATTTATTTTCTTTCTTTCTTTTTTTCATTACCTGACCCCTCTTACAAAGAAGAATAATGGAAGAGGGGTCTAGTAATGCTGGTCATCGATTGTACTTAGTTGGAACCTACTCGGGTAACAATCACTTAGTGTTCAGGTAGCATAATCAGCCTATATGTCCCACTGCTGGGAAACAGAGGCCTCCTCTCTGTGCCCTCTCACAGAGAGGAGGCCTCTGTGTCCGTAATTCACGTGTGCCGTAATTCACAACGCGGGCCCAGTGCGGGTTGGTAGATGTCACAAGTCTTCGAATTTTTGGTTCTAGGACATGCCGGTTTCCTCACGTTTCCTCTTCACCATTTTGAGAGCAGTGGTGATGAAATTATTTACACAAAGTATCTGCGCGCTCCCGGCGCCTGCCTGGGTTCGAACTGGGGTTGTTACCACTGGGCCACCAGTGCTCTGAACATAGATTAACTTATTTAAAAGTAGAAATCTGAAACCAGGATTAGAATTCGCTAGATTAAAAAACCTGCTTTAAAAAGTGCTTGTTGGACCACGCACAAAGAAGGGTTGCATAGTTGGGATTAATTTATACCAAAAACAAACTTAACTTTCTAGTTGAAAAAATGTTCTCCAAATACATCATAAGTTCATAATATACGTCAAGGTCAATTTTCCAACTGCAAATGTAAAGTAAGTTTGTAATCGCAAAAAAATAAAAATTATATTAAAACTACAAATTACCGATTTTCGGGCTTTTTCCTTTACTTTTGCTGTGAGAATTTAATGATTCAAGGTCAAGGTGAAGAATTCATTGATTTATTTACGAGTATCAAAATAAGTCGCTTAAATGGCCGTATTTTTTTATTATATTGACTTTGAAGCTTGCTTTTTTAGAGCTCCAAGGGACCGTAGACCTACGTATTTGATATTAATTTTAACTTGATACCGCCACGCGTTTCTGAGAAAAAGGGTATTGACAGACAGGCATACGGAAGGACGGACGGTCGGACGGACTGACGGGCAACGAAGTGATCTTATAAAGGTTTCGTGTTTTCCTTTTAAGGTACAAAACACCAAAAATTTTTAAAAAATCACGATTTCCTAAACATTGCGTCGAAAACATTCATAACCAAAGTTCAGCGCTTTATTGTGCTCGATAAGTTCAGGAACACACTGATATGAAGGTTATACACGACATCCGTGCAAGGTTCGGTTTCCCTGTTGGTCCTCGTGTGTCCCCGACTTGCAGTATTTCCTTTGATTTACTGAACACTGATAATACTTTCTCTATTACATATGAACAAAGACTGGTAAGTGGAGGAAAGGAAATAATATTGAGTTCCACGTCAGTTATTTGAATATTTATTATGAATATTTAATGTGACCCTTTGATATAAATTTTGTTAGGAAATACAACTCTGACATGCAAAAACGGCTTGTTACAGTATAAAATAAATTAGCAACATGAAACAGTATAAAAACATTTTCAGAAATATGTTTGGTAAAAAATTATACCTACTTATCTCAGTGCTATTAGTAAACCCCTATAAAATACCAACCTACCTCTCCCGTATTTTTATATAGGTACCTTAATACATTTTTTTTACTACCAAACATCTCTCTGTACAGTTTTCATCCCGATAAGGATGGGCAAAGCGTGAAATTTTACGCGTCCAAAAGTATTATAGGTAATCTGTGTCGTTGTTTATGCGGTAGTATGGTAATCTCACGGGAAGCGATAAATAAGGGCCGTAGTCAGGAACGTCAGAAGTTGCAGCATCCCTCTCTTTGTTAGTAACTTTTATGCTTTGTTATAATTGAACGCCGGAAAACTACGCACTGAGAGGGCTGCCTTATGGCTAGTGCAGACTGGTGGGATATCACGGGCGCGACACTTTCAATGAAGTTTTCATAGAAATTGTGCTACTAGTGTCGCGTCGCGCCTGTCTGCAAGAGCCTTTATCGGTCGCAGGGTCGGCTCGGATAGCTGGAAACTGACAAGAAAACAAAATACTTATTGTATTAAATTCTATATAAACAGCTTCATAATACCAAATGATTTCTACGTAAATAAAGTAAAGAGCACTGAACATTCTATACACAGCTAAGCTTCGTCAGTTAGCTCTCAACAGGAATCACATTATTCCAGCCACTCGTGTAATTTTAATGAGCGCCTGTGAACTATTAGCCGGTTCGAGTACCCGCATGAAGAGGAGCCGATGACTTTCGAAGAGGGCGTGATGAACGCGCGCCTCCGAGATGTCGATAGCGCAGGTTTGTTCTCGAGAGCCCAGTCCTTACCATAACGTATTATTTTGTCCTCGTTTACACCACGTGCCAAACGAAAACTCCCGTACTGCATGCTTTCAGCGCTTTATTATGAGAAACGGCTTCAAAAACTCACAATTCCTCATAGAAAAAGTTTCAGCGGACTCATATCGCACGGCGGGCTGTGAAGTTTTTGTCCGTTTTAAAAATATCAGTTACGTTTGAAATGCGAGCGCCACGTAAGCGCTTTAACTTTTTTACTAACTTTATTTCTACATGAATTTATACAAAAGCCAGACACAGCGATAATGTCTTCCATTTGTTAAAAGACGAGAATTACAACCGCGACGACAGAAAAGAATAAAAGGGTTGTCTTTGTTGGTAGCAAGAGGAATACATTTTATGCAACCGCTCGAGCGGTGCGCGTACCTTTCTATCGTATAATAACCCTATTGTACTGTCTGTTGGATTTTATACAATTTGAAATATATTTGTTAAAGGAGTTCTTGTAGTCAAGCAACCGCCTTGTTCCTGTTGTGTAGCATACTTTGAAAATGCATCGTTATAAAAGATAACTAGGAAAAACGTACCTATAATCTGCATCCACAGCCTGCTTCGGAGTAAAAATCATCCACAATTTCTTTTAAACAAATACAAAAATCATATTTGTGCTAGAAGTCATGCTTTCATAATAAGTAAATGCGGAGATTAAGATTACGTAAGTATTTTCAATAGAATCACTAGTTGTCCAATCGAAAACCACCAACCGGATATTGGACCCAAGCCGGAACGGCAGGGCCGTGGATCGTGATAAACCTGACAGCGTTGAGGTTTATCACGATCCACAGCTCTAATATATTATTAATTATAATGCAGAGTGGCCAGTTTCCGCATAAATCTTTTGTTATTAAAATCTCTTTGTTTGATATCGAGAAGGCTTTTTGAAAGAAAAGTATCGATTATGAAAGAACAACGAACCTATTTTAACTTAAATCAAGATAAAGTTTAACACAAGCTAAGTGGCGGCCTAATGATGTTACAACTTGTTGTATAAACTCAAGGTTACGCGGCCGTAGTTATGAGCTGTAAAGACTTAATATTCTTCGAAAGGGATCTGCCCTTTATTCCCTTATAATATTATCTCGTAGCATACATAAATAATTCATAAAAGAATAGGATTTTCATATTATTTCACTTTGGTTCTCCGCGGAGAGTTTCGGCGCGTTTATACACCTCAACCAAATGACACCGGAATAGCTATGAGACAGGGCAGTTAAATGAATTATGATATTCTTAACTAAATTAATGTCGTTAAAATGTTCTTATTTTGTTTATCGTCTGACCGTCCCTTTTTGGGTTGGATGACAATTTACAAAGGATTTTTTCATTTGTGAAGTTTTAGAATTTGTAGACAGATTTTTTAAGCAAGTAATTAAATATTTATAGTTAGTAGACAAAGTGTCTGAACAACAGACACTATTTATTGTCGATTTTGATACTTACCTAAAACACTTTTTAAATACTAAGAGTAAAGTTATTAGGTTCCAACTTTTGGTCTGGTGGCTAATTTAATTTTCAATAACGGAAATCTTTCACCTCCTGTAATCATCGAACCCCATGCTCATTAGCCAGGTTCGTGAACACTAGATCAACGAGGCATCAATAAAATTATATTGATCATCATCATCTGCCAAGCCTTTTACCAACTATGTGGGGGTCGGCTTCCAGTCTAACCGGATGCAGCTGACTACCAGTATTTTACATGGACCAACTAGCTATCTGACCTTCACAACCCAGTTACTGGGTTACAGTTACAGTTACCCGTGTGGCTGATGTGGTTGTTCGTGGTGTGATCTTTTACAGTTATTACTGGTCGTCAGAAGCCCTTTTTAACTTTCGGGATTCTCGACGACCCGTAACAACTGTCAAAGATCTACAAATGACAGCCCGGACTAATGGCTTAACGTGCTTTCCGAGGCATGGAGGGGTCTTGGTTTGTAAAGATGGTCACCTATCCACGGACCAACCGCAGCAAGCGTAGTGTAACCTGATCAATCGACCCGTGTGGTTGTTATTACTTGGCCACAAGGTTTATTAACCCATTTTGTTTGATGAGGCAAAAAAGCTAGCTCGCCTCATCAAACAAAATATAAAAATAAACCATTACCTGAACTTACTACTGTAAAAGAAAAGAAGTCACGAGAAAATATTTATTGCTTTAGTGGAAAATTCACTTGAATCGCGAATATTTTACTTAAGATAGGTAGCCAGTTAGTTTTCATTCTTAGTCAGTTCTTTATTATTGCTGGTACCATTAAATTTTACTTTGAGACTTGACTTTTTGTGACGGCAGCGCTGTAAGTATTTTTAATAACATCAACTCTTGAGAGGTGTCTTCGTGAAAATGTCGGGGCCGTATTACTTCGACATTTTTCTACAAGAGTATCTAGATATTGTTTGAAAATACCTCTTGCAAATTCTATTAATAATTCTTTCTTCGAGAACTAGATAGATACACTACCTTTTATTATTTGTATTGAATGTCTTTACTTTACTTTTATTAATATTTAATAACCTTTAAATATTAATAAAACCGTGTCCTGTCTGTTGCCCTCTGGGCTCTTCTACCTGCTTTGATAAGTCTAATTAAAAATAAAAATAGAATAATTGAATGGTCCCTTGTTACAAAATATAATTTAATAATTATAATTTATATGCTTACTGTAACTAGAACCATTAACATGGTTATTTGAACAGTGCTCCCCAAACTCGGCAGCGCCTGTAGGCGTTTTGGAGTCCAGAGTTGCGTTATCTTAATTTTTTATTCGAGACATGTTTGCGTTAACTTAAATATTTCAGGATGTTTGAAACTGGACAACAAAGGTAAAATTTAAGTATAGCTGTTTCAATGATAAAATTATTATCACAATGATTTTTGTTTAGCTCCATTAACAACACAATCATATAATCTTAATCTTCTATCTTCTATATGTCGCATCCGGCAATTAATGCTTACAACAAGACAACGCGCCACCTAGCGGCAACTATCAAGACTAGAATTGGCGCGCTTTGACAGAGTCGGGGCGTTTCCGATCGGTTACGAGGTTGAAGAGAACGCGCCAAGTCGGACATTCCTTATCCTGGTGATCGAGCTGTGAAGACGCTTCGGAACTGTCCTACGTTTTATTACGTCATCATACTAACCTGTTATTGTCTCATTGCAGGGCAAAGGCATAATAATAGCTAGTTGATTGTAATACCTTTTTTTTTTGGGTGGGAAATTATCAAATAACTTCTCCCGCTTCGGGCGGAGCGGGAGGGCGTGTCAGACTTTTGCTGACTAAAACCCACCCGTGTTCCTTAATTTGCCTGTGTGCCAGGGCCACGATATCCCTTTCGGACAAACTCGCAACCCTGGCAGGACTCGCAACCCTGGCAGGTCATTGTAATACCTAAAGTTATGAAAGTGTAAAGTGATTATTTGCCTAAGTAGTTGTTATTTCATTTGCACGATTCCCACATAAACCCGCGTGATGGCTGATCGTAGCTCGAACCATCCTGATGGTTCGTCTTTAAATATAAAAGAGAACCGTGACTGACTGGTCTATCAACCTGTAGCTCAAATCAGTGAAAGGATAGGGTTGAAATTTGGCATATAGATAGCTATTATGACGTAGGCACCCGCTAAGACAAGGTTTTTTGGAAATTCGACCTCTAATGGGGTAAAAAAGGGGGATTATGTTTGTATGAAAAATCGTATTCCATGAGTTAATAAACTTGAAACTTGGCACAAATACTTACCTCTTTTTTTTTTTTTCCTCTAGTTGATCTTTGAATGGGTTGTCAACCTTTAGCAGATTTTTGGTGCGGATATTGACTGCTGAGGTCCATTCTTTCAGCGAAGAATCTGCCTCTCAAAATTTTCTAGACTTTATTCAATAAAGTCCCATATGTGATGGTGTTTGAGCCTTTTCATGGTTATTGGTTCACTGAGGGCTATGGCTAAGGTGTTGGTATGGGACGTTATTCGATATATGTATTCGTGTATCTTGTGTTCTATTTATTTCCTCTCTTACAGTTCTGATCTGTAGATGCTCATGTAATTCTGAGGTCTTCTTATGAAGAACAAAAAGAAAACGAAACGAACGATACGATACGTTTCTTATGAAAAATGCTCCGTCAGCATTTTTTATTCTTCTGGGGGATTATTTTGAAATCGCTGGAGAATTTCCACATTTGAGTTCCTCGCAAGAGCTTGACTCCGTATATCCAGACAGGCTTTAATACTGCTTTGTAGATGAGTATTTTGTTTTCCAGTGATACGTGTGATGTTCTTCCTAAGAGCCAGTTCAGTTTTCGGAGTAGGATGTTAAGCTCGTCACGCTTTTTCTCTATGTGGTATCTCCACGTTTGTTTCCTGTCGATATATACGCCGAGGTATTTCGCTGTTGTCCCGTGTGGAAGTGGGTCATCTCCGAGTTTAACAGGTGGGCAGTCATCTTTTCTAAGAGTAAATGTCACATGCGTTGACTTGTTGGCACTAGCTTTAATTTTCCATTCTCTCATCCACTTATAGACCTTGTCGAGGTGATTTTGTAGCATTAGTGAGGCCATATGAGGGTTTTTGTTATTGCACAAATTTGCCATATCATCGGCGAAGGTAGCAGAGAGGACTTCTTCTGACGTTGGTAGGTCTGCTGTGTATATAAGGTAGAGGGTTGGACCTAGTACGAAACCCTGGGGTACGCCGGCCTGTATGTTGTAGAATTTCGAGTACGAGTCAGTAACTTTACCCGGAAAAATCTGTCTTCAAGTAAGACTTCAATAGCAGGTACAGGTTATGTGGCAGTTGTTTTTTATCTTATATAACAAGCCCTGGTGCCAGACCTTGTCGAATGCTTGCTGTACGTCCAGAAATACAGCCGAGCAGTACTCCTTTCGTTCCAGCCCCTCTCGTATCTTACTCACCACTCTATGCACCTGCTCTACCGTTGAGTGCCCTATTCTGAATCCAAACTGATGTTGTGGGATGATGTTCCGTCTTTAAGTATTTCATTGAGCCTACGTGCAGCGACTTTCTCAAATAGTTTAGACATAACAGGCAATAGGCTTATTGGCCTGTATGACGACACACGGTGCGGTGGTTTTCCTGGTTTTGGGATCATGATAATTACAGACACATTCCATATTCTCGGAAAATATCCAGTCCTCAAAATTCCATTAAAGAACTGTGTTATGAAGACGATGGCTTTTCTTGGCATTTGAAGTAGGATTTCGGCAGTTATAAGGCAGTATCCAGGAGCTTTATTTAGGTCGAGACTTTTTATAATCCTCCAGATCTCGCGAGGTGAACAGTACTTTAATGGTGGACTGAGCAGTAGATCTGTCTCCAAATAGTCTTGAATCTCTTTGTCACTTAATGTGTCGCTGGAATTGGGAGTGAATACATCGTCCAAGAAAGATCCAAAGGCCTCAGCGCGTTCATCGTCTTTTCTTGCCCATGTATTAATCCTTAGCTTTAAAGGATGCTGAGCAGTTTGTGGCGCATTTTTGCTATGCTTTACGGTATTCCAAAGTGAGTATTCATTTTTAGCTGTGGCATCCCGATTTTCCAGTCTGTTTTTTAAGGTCTCATTTTCGATGTCCTTCAAATATTGCTTCAGATCTGCGGCCGCTCTATTAAAATCTCGTCTGTCACAGGCATGACGACTGGTATGCCAAACTCTCCTGAGCCTTCTTTTTTCCAGAACCTTACTCCTTATTTCCCTGGAAATATTTTTGTATCCTGGCATGGTACGTGTTGGTGGGCATTTCCATGCAACTGTCTGAATGAGATTTGTGATGTTAGTAGCAGCTTCATCAATGTCATCGTTTGTTTTTAACGGTACTTTTAGGTTCACCTTTGTCTCGATGTACTGCCTAAATCCAACCCAATCAGTTTTCTTGTTGTAGAGCTTTTCTTTGAGCTGTCTTTCTATTATTGTTTTTTTTTTGCAACTTTCAACACTTAGGTACATGTTGGATAGTCCCTTATACACAAAGAAGTCCAATAGGTCAGGGAGTTTATTGGAGTTTGTTGTTCAGTATGAGGGTTCACCCGTACTCAGGACGTGTAGTTTATTTTCGTCAAGGCTTTCATTTCTCTTCCTCTGGGTAATATCAGCCTGGAACTGAAATACTTACCTAAGTAAATTATAAAGTTTGGCATTTTTTGTTTTTCTAAAATACCCCCGAAAGAGGGATTGGGGGATGTCAAAGTTTGTATAGGAAGAACATTAACGCGTGGTCCGATTAACTCTAAACTCGGTATTTACATAGCGTCCGCAATTTAGCGGCGAACGTCGAAGAGCGGTGGCGGCCACCACATAGCGTCCGCAAATCAGCGGCGAACGTCGAAGAACGGTGGCCACCATATAGCATCCGAAAATTAGCGGTGGTTGTCCAAGAGCGGTGGGCGCCAGATAGCGTCCGTAATTTAAAGGCGAATAGGTAGCTCGCCGTCGAAAAGGACCAGGCCTTGGTCGACGGCGCGTTATGTTCCACGCGCGCCTTAAAGAGATGTCAGCTCCAACCGACGGGGTCCGGTAGGGCCAATGCCTGCCAGGGTTGCAAATTTGTCCGAAAGTGATATCGTGGCCCTGGCACACAGGCATCTGAAGGAACACGATTGGTTTTTAGTCAGTAAAAGTCTGACACAACCTCCCGCTCCGCCTAGAGCGGGAGAAGTTATTTGATAATTTCCCACCCAAAAAAAAAGGTATTAATAATTACCCACACAAAAAAAACGTAACATAACATAACATCACGCCTGTAATCCCCGAAGGGTTAGGCAGAGGAGTACCTAATAGTACACCCACATTTCGCCAGTTATGTTTAAGTCCCATGTAATAGGGGGCGAGCCTATTGCCATCAACCGGGCACAAATCCAGACTCCGGGCTGCTTTTGAGAAATTCCTAATGGAAAATCCCAATATCACTTTGCCCGACCTGGGAATCGAACCCGGGACCTCATGCTCAGCAGTCGTGCTTGCGACCACTAGACCAAAGAGGGAGTAAAAAAAAAAAACATCTTACATAATTATCACGATCTTTAGCGCGTAACTCTCTTGTAACGGTTTACGCAACACACGAACAAAATCAGCTTGTCATACGCAAACAACGTGCTTATTGTGTCGAAAATTGTCCGCTCAGCTATTCAACAATCTGCTATCGAACAAATACACACTGTAAACTGTAACTACGCTCTTCTCCAAACAAGTGTAATCGATTCTCCAACCAACCCAAATTAAAGAGATAAAACAATTTTTATGGATTTTACTAAAAATAAGTAGATGCTTACCCTTCTAGAAAAAGTCAATTCGATACGAATCAGTAATTTCAAACCCTATTAATGCCAATCCCCGCGTCCTATCAATATCGCAAGACGTTGATTAAACGACCAATAATAATAATTGTTTTCAAGCTGAACCGCATTTCTCATGAAAGTTCATTACAGTACCGAATCGGAAGCTTGTATCAAAGGATTTAATTCAAATAAGCTTTTCATTTCAACATTTTATGAGCCCCCGGGAGCGTGCCTCACCACGGATTAAATTCGTGATATTTAACTTAACGAAATTCTAGTTTGAGTGCCTGTGAATAGAAGCTTCACTACGGTTTTAGGGTTCCATAGTCAACTAGGAACCCTTATGGTTACGCTATGTCTGTCTGTCTGTCTGATCGTCTCCGGCTTAGGTCTGAGACTACTCGAGAGAAAAGAGAGAGAAAGTAGAAAGCTGTAATTTGGCACGGGTAGGTATACATATTAATCACGCCGACAAAGTGTTTTTTTTCTTTTTTAGGGTAATGCACCCCCCCGTGCATGTGAAGTGGAGATGATATTTTTTTTTTCTCGTACATATCTCATGGTGGTATCGTTGAATAGGCCGTTCAAAAATATTGCGGGTCTGTCTAAACTATTATTCGATTCAGGGATCCGTATACGTAATATTAAGTTTGAAAAAGCGCTATTTTTTGTTAGAGTTTAGAGTGTGTCCTGCCAGTAAAATTGTGGTTTTTGGATATGTGAAAAATTCATGCTGTAGTATATATTACGAAATTAAAAGGAAAACTATCACAGCTAAGTAGGCTTTACAAGTTAACCACTAATACTCGACCTACTTACTTTTGCAGTTGGAGAATTGACCGTGACGTATGGGAGAACTTGTTTCTCAACTACAATGTTAAGTTTGTTTTTGGGATAAATTCATCCCAACGACAGAACCCTTTGTGCGTTCCATTGTGCGTGGTCCCAAACGCACTTGGCCGGCTTTTAGAAATTAAATGAACGCGGATGTTGTAAAGGCGGATTAGCGGAGTCGGCTTTATAATATTAGCTTTAAAAGTAATCATTTCGCTTGAGAGGCAATTAATTACTGAACCAAAAACTTTAAAAATGTTCCATTGGAGAGTGGTTTTGAGAGCAAAAAATAAAGATAAGCTATTCAGAATACAACAAAGTGAGCCGGTTGTCAAACTCATTCGTCTAATTAAGTTTTTGTTTACGTCCACTTCGAATAGACAACATTGAATGAAACTGGCTCCATTTTGTTTCACTGGCTAAAGAGTAAATTTAATTAAGTCAAAAGGGCTCTTGAGTTTTTTTCAATCTGTAAGGCTGGCCAATTAAAAAGTTGCCGAGACTTGTACCAGCAGGATAGCGACAACCAGAGGAGAGTACTTTAACTTACTCAGTGCAACTCTGGGGCTACATTAACGGTGCTTTCTACCTAACTAAAAAAATTAAATATTCCGGGACACTTTTAAAAACTGAAAATTTTAGGCCTACTTGCCCATCATTAAGTAATTTTCATAATAAATTCAAATAACTTTTCTACGAGTATAACGTAACTCGCCATGACGCCACAATGACTTGGATAAACATCCGCATCTAACTACCATATCATATGCACCTACCTACCTACTTACTTAATTGTTTGCTAGTCATGTTGTGCGATTACGCTTTGGGTGATAATCAGGTCGAAACCTATAATGTGATCCCACTGACATACTCTGATTGTTACCTGTAATTTTTTACTTGCCTTGTGAATAAATAAATAAATTAATCGAGTTCTTGGCGGGAAAGTGAAGCGTCATGTTAGCAGTTTTGTTTTATTTTCTAAAATTTGTGTTTAGCCGAATATTAATGTGTAATAGTGGTGGATTATTAACCATTAAGTGTTCGTGAACCTGCATTAATGTAGGCAAATGAAACAAAACAGTGCAACATCACTTTAAGTTCTCTCAAGAAGTCCGCGCGAGGTTTCAGTAAAGTGCCGCGTCTTTACTTAAACTCAAGGGGAGCGGGGCGGGATATCATCAATCATCTATATCATGCATTGAGTGGAGTTCATTTCATAATTATTCAAATAACTTTGTACTTGTTACCTAATTTTACATGACACTGGCTAAATGCACAAACCGTGCGAAGCCAAAAAGAAAAAAAAAAATCGTTCGATTATCGATTTTTAAAGGTCTTTATTAACAGAAAGGTTACAAGTTAACAAACAGATCTTATTCTAAATGTAAACTAACATAATCCGAGCAATGTTAATATGCTAAATCACCTCTTTTACCATACAACATGTTTGCTTGTCAGTGTGACTACTAATTTAATAGATACTTATGAGACTGGACTGTTATGTAGACATTATTAAATTTAAGTTACCCAGACTCCCCATTTTGAATTACTTTGAAATTATCAATATTATTAAGTATTGTAGAATTGTTAAAACAAAGGAAAAACATATGTTTAATTGTAATGTACAAATTAGTGAGTTAGGTGACAGCAATCACGCTGGTAATGAATTAATCAAAACCACTCATTACCTGAACGCTAAGCGATTGTTACTCGAGTAGGTTCCAGCTAAGTACGAACAGTGGTAAGCCCGTAGCTGTCCGATAGAGAGACGCCAAATCGTCTTACGACTCGCTACGGAGAAGAGGATTTTTAAATATTTATAGAACCGTTTTCACAAACGTTAAGTTGTTTGTTCTATTTGGAAAAATCTTGAATTGCAAGCGCGAGCTATTTACCTATAGCTTACCTGGTGCCTTTTCTACACCTCATCTTTCGTAATCCCCGTTTTAGTAGATGTTTATGCAGAATATCCCCTGTCTAATGTGGCTGTTATTACAGTAACAGTGCTGGTGACTATTTTCATGAGTAAACAAAGAAATTAAAATGTTAAATAGCTACAAATGTCTAAAAAACTAATTTGTTTTGTATTTTCCATTAAATTGGACACGTAAAAGCATCAAAATCAATATTCCCATCTTAGTGAGCGGATGCTGGAAGGGTGAATTTATTTTATTGCACCGTCTAAAGGTGCTTAATCGAACCGTTAATAATTTATGTGCACCGTTACCAAAGAGTAGAAAAGATCGCTTTCCCGAAGATGTACGGAGCTCGGACGAGGAAATATTAGTATTCCGATTGAATAATTAAGTAGAGACACAGGATCGACGTAAGCATCTATTATTTCCAATATGCCGCTCATAAATACCTACTTACACGGGATTGCGTACTCGTCTGCATTTTATTGCCATATCTTTGTAAACACCAGACCTAATTTTGTGGATGAGTGCTTATCATACGAAACAGCGTTCTCCCAAAAAAGAAAAATAAAAAAAACTGCAAAGAACGAGGCAATTGTTTTTGATTTATAGACTAGTTTCACAAAGAGATGTTCTATTTAGATGCGAAGAGGGGTGACCCGTTGTTACTACACAACGAAATGTAACTGATTCAGCAGTAAATGTTACTCGTATCAATTCAGATCTGACCCACAAAGAATGCCAAATTACTAATGGAAAAGTTTTTCTAATGAATTGAGAAAAATGCGGCCTTGTCGAATACTGATGTAATGGTTCCAGCTTTAATTAGGTAAGTAGAGAGTAATGAACGGATACTCTAACTTTTATTTTATGACTACACAAATCAGATAATGGATACGCTATCGGGAAAAAACTATTATTTAAGCTACTGTGGGTGTAGGTCTTAGTTATATTCTAGGGATGTTTTTTTTGCGAATCTCTGTGGTTGACCATACCAATAAATCCTGGAGCGTCGTCTATCCCATCTAAAGAAAAGTCGATCGCTTCACGTGTTTAGGTGTGCAAAAGACATCATTTTAATTATGAGGAAATTGGTTTTCAACAATAATGAACTCTATCAAAACGATATTTATGAAATTCGTTAGTTTATAATCTCACGGTATTATTTCTGTATTATAACATAATCAGCCTATAATGTTCACACTTCGAGAGGGGCTGTAAATCTACCACGGGGGCCCAATGCGGGTTGTTAGATGTTAAATGTCTTTGAATTTTTGGTTCTAGGACATGCCGGTTTCCTCACGATGTTTTCCTTCAGCGTTTTGAGAGCAGTGGTGATGAAATTATTTACACAAAGTAAAGCGCCTGCCTGGGTTCGAACCCACGACCTACAACTCGTAAGTCGGGGAAGTTACCACTGGGCCACCACTGCTCACCCGTATTATAAACTGTCGAAAAATTGTGAACTGCAACAAACCATTTAAAATTTAACGCATTATTTTTCGATAGTTTATAATTTATCCTTGGGACACTGACAAATTGTAAACTGGTATCAAACTTGCTTGCGACGTAACACATTGCGCTAATACTAAATAGCCACTACCGTGGCACCGCTCGCTTCGCTCGCGCGCGGTTGGTCACAGTCCTACCTTTTTTTTTTTTTTTTTGACGCTGGGAAAAATGCATTACGCATACCCACCTATCGGGGGATGGGAGGGGTATGTGGGACTCCTCGGAAGATCCGGTATACCCACTAAACGACCCAGCGGCGCTCCTACCTCGTCTGCAAGGAGGAGGACTGGGAATCCGGCAGAGCCATAACATCCAGTCCCCCGCTGACGACCGCCCGCCTTGCAGGCGGGCCCGACACGCCCTCCCCGTCGGGGAGGGGCCCAGGAATGACCGCGAGCGCTCTGTCATTCCCGCCCGACGTGGATGGTGAACTGTGCAATGCAGGAGAAGGCGCCCCCGCACCCGTCTCCCGCTGTTCACCACCAGGGGGCATAAGACGACGATCGTACAATCGCCTTCTCATGCCCCGTCTTCGCCTGAGGAGCGGTGCTGCGTGAGGGTCGTCCTCCCGCGCGCGCTCCGCGTCCTCCTTCTGCGACATTACGTCCTCGCAGAAGGAGGCGACCGCTGTCCAGGCCCCCTCGCTTTCCAGCATCGAGTTGACGACGCTGGGAAGCGAGAAGTCCTGCCCGACCGCTGCGCTAAGACCGCGGCGCAGCTCGGACCAGGCCGGGCACACCTCGAGGGTGTGCTGTGCCGTGTCCTCCGCCGCGCCACAGTCGTGGCACGACGGGGTCTCCTCCCTTTGGATCCGGTGCAGGTGCGTTCCGAAACACCCATGTCCGGACAACACCTGCACCAGACGGAAAGAGAGGAAACCGTGGGACCGCTCGAGCCAATCCTTCAGAACTGGCCCGAGCGCGTCCAGGGTTCGGCGGCCGAAAACGGCAGTGGCGAGGTCCTCCGTCCAGTGATGGACGATTGCGTCCCTCGCCTCTTGCCGCACGGCCTCCCGCTCTTCTGCGGCGGGGTGCTCCCCGAGCGCCTTACGCCGCGCCGTCCATTCGTACACTCTGGTCAGCACCCATGCCTCGAGCTCCCAAGGAGGGGTGCCAGAGCGCACGCCGCCGAGAAGCCCACCGATCGGTAGGCCCTCGCCACCCGCAGTGCAATGGCCCTTTGGGGCCTGCGAATGGCAGTGGCGTTCTCCCTCCTGTTGAGGGAGTCCACCCAAATCGGGGCCCCGTAAAGGGCCATGCTTCTAAGGATGCCGGCATACAGAAGCCGGCATCGCGCCTTCGGACCCCCCAGGTTCGGGAGGAGCCAGGAAAGGGCATTCGCAGCCTTCAGGAGGCGCGTCGACAGCCCGCTGAAGTGTGGGCCGAAGCGCCACCTGCTGTCGAGTACAAGGCCCAAGTACTTCATCTGGGCCTTGACCCCGATCCTGACGCCCTCCACGACAATGTGTCCGTCGGGTGGGATGCGCTGCCGAGGCCCGTGGAAATACACGGCCTCGGTCTTGTGCAGCGCCACCTTCAGCCCTAGGCGGCGGATCCTACCAGCCACTAAGGATCCGCCAGCAGAGGCCAGAATGGCCGCCTCCCTGAAGTTCCTCCCCCGGGCAATGAGGAGGGTATCATCTGCGTAGCAGATGATGCTCGTGCCCTGGAGGAGGGTCCCCCGCAGGAGCCAGTCGAATCCAATATTCCACAGCGGTGGTCCTAGGACCGACCCCTGTGGAACACCGGACTCTGCACCATACTGCCTCACTCTGGCCGTCTTGTCCGCGAGGAGGACCACTCGGTCCTCCAAGTAGTTGGCCAAGAGTGTGCGCAGGTATTGAGGCACTCCGTGATATCGGAGCGCCTCCAAGATTGTAGAGTGGGGGACAGAGTTGAAGGCGTTGGCAATGTCGAATGACACCGCCAGCACTCCGTCCCCCGCCTCCACGGCCTCCTTCACTTGGCCCTTGAGTAGGGCCAGCGCGTCCACCGTCGACCCACCCCGTCGGAAACCGAATTGGGCGTCCGACAGGTCTAGCCCTACCGTCCCCAGCAGGCTATTTAGCCGGTCGGCGATTATCCCCTCGAACATCTTACCGACCTCATCGAGCAAAACGATGGGCCGATAAGCCGAGGGGGAGTCCGCCGGGCGGCCCTCCTTTCGGAGGAGGTATAGCCGCCCCTCCTTCCAGGGCTTCGGGAACCTCCCAGTCGTGAAACACGCGCTAAAGAGGTCCCGAAGCCTATCCTCCATCTGAGAGGCGGCTATGGCCACCACCCGTGCGGGAACGCCGTCCGGCCCTGGGGCCGTGTTCTTCGCGCGGAGGCGCAGAGTCCCCGCGTAGAGCTCCGACGCTGTCACTGGAAGAACTTCCTCCTACTGCGGAACCGCCTCCCGCGGGGGGTCCATCACTGGTGGGGTGAAGTCGGTCCTGGATGGAAACAGGGACCGGACCACCCCATCCAGCATTGCCGGCTCGAGGGTCTCCGTCAGTGGAGGACCACAGGGGCGCAATTTACTCCGCGCCGCCTTGTATGGTCTTCCAAACGGGTCTCTGTCGAGACCCTCCAGCATCTCGGCTCTCGCCGAGTCTTCGGCCGCGCACATTGCCAACTTGAGGACCCTCTTTGCGTCGACGTACGAAGCATAGAGGGCCCTCTCGTTGGCTAGGTCTCGGGGCCTGCGCCTCCGACTCCGCGTGTAAGCCCTCCTGACCGCTACGCAGGCGGTCCGGAGCCCCGCAAGTTCCTCCGACCACGAATAGACGGCGCGTCGGGGAGGTGGGCCGCGAGACCGGGGCATGCTGGAGTTGCACACCTCGGTCAGGGACCCCCTCAGCTGGAGCGCTGCGGCGTCCACGTCCAGGACCTCGACAGGAGGCGTTAGCCAGTCCTGGACGAACGCCGCCTCCTCAGCAGCCTCTCGGTCCAGGCGGGTGAGAGCCCACCGGGGGAACGCAGATTGGCCCGAGCGGACCATCCCCTGGGAGCTCTGGGTGGAGATGTCGAAGCGCACATATCGGTGGTCCGAAAAGGTCTCCGCCATCTCCACCCGCCAGTTCACGACGCGGGTGGCTAGCACAGGGGTGGCAAACGATACGTCGACCACCGATCCTCCCCGTTGCCGCACACAAGTGTGAACAGTCCCTCTGTTTAGGAGGGTCACGCCGCCCAAAATTCTGCGGCGCGTCCCCGGACGTTGCAAGAGGCTGCCGGGTTGCCCCAGGCCGTCGATTTGGCGTTCAGGTCACCCAAAATGGCAACCTGGCGTGGTGCCGCCCTCCCCAGCACTGCTGTGAGGATTTCAAGATAATTCTCGAAATCCGAGAGAGGGCGGTTTGGGGAGAAATAGACGCCCACAAGGGCCAAGTCTCCCCACGCGGCAGCCACGTATCCCGGTCCCCTCTCTAAGAGCGAGAGGGGAGGGGAGTCCGTGGAAGACCGCGACACTAATGCCACCAAACCGTCCCGATCACCCAGCCAACGGCCAGGGACCGAGTACGGCTCGGCAACCACCGCCACTCCACCAACCACTCAGCCATGCTCTGCATCAGCAGATCCTGGGCTGCTCTGCAGTGGTTGGTGTTCGCCTGGAGGATGCGATATTTGATCTGACTATCCATCAATCAGACATCGCACCCCCTTCCACATCCGCCGATGTCCCAGCCTCAGGGACGGCGGTGGCAGCGACAGGCCGGATCGGTGCCTGCTCCTTGCCCTTCTTAGGGGGAGGATTGCACTTCCTCCCCATCATGACGTGGTCCGCCGGGCAGCCACTGGCGGCACACACTGCACAGTGCGGCGTGGTGGCCTCGCAGGAGGCGGACTTGTGCCCGTCGTTGCCACAGCGGTAGCAGGTGTTCCCTTTGTCGACCCCGGACGGACAGAGGGGCCGAGTGTGTCCGACTCCGAGACACTTGTAGCAGCGCAGAGGCCTTACTGCAAGTGCCCGGACTACACCCGAGCTAAAACCGACGGCAACCCGTCCTATGGCGAGGATGGCCACAGCTGCGGCGACTGGGCACTCGAGGCGAATGGTACCCATGCCGCTGCGACCGGGCCTGATGGCCCGACCTTTCACTTCAGCGACGCTGCAGCCCCCCATTACTGCGACCGTCGCCTGCACCTCCTCTTTGGTGACCGAGTCGTCGAGCTCGGTCACGTCTAAGGCCACAGACTTCACGGGCCTGGCTACACTGGCCGCGTCCGCGATGACCTCCTGCAACTTGGTTGTAAAGAGGTCCGCGTTAGCGCCGCCCTGAGCCCCCGGGAACTCGAAGATTCGAGCCCCAGCCTGGGTCCGGCGGCAGGAGAGTGTGCCAATCCCAAGTGTTTTGGGATCGGCGTTGGTACGCGCACGCGTCATAATGGACGAGTACGTCTCCCCCCGCTCCGCAGCCTCAGCGGTGAGCGTCACCACTACGGCTGCGGTCCTGGGAGGAACCAACTTCTTCCCGCCGGCTGGAGCCCTTTTGGCTGCAGGAGCAGTCGCCGTGGGCTTGGGGGCCGGCTTTTTCCCCTTTTTCCGTCCTTTTCCCTTCTTTACCACTTCCGTCCACAACTGGTTGGCCGGGGTGGTGGAGGGAAGAAGGGCGTCTTCCTCCTGCGGGTTCTGGGGGACTGCTGGAGTGGCAGACGTTCCAGACGCTCCCTCCGCGCTTGTGGTGGGGGCACGAGGACTCGCCTTGGTCCTCTTGCCCTTACCCTTGCCCTTGGAGGGCTTTTTGCCCGATACCGGGCCTGCAATAGGCGCAGGTTCTGGCTCCTTCGGCGGTGGACTCTCGTCCGCCGCTAGCGGCGGGCGGAGCCGCTTTTCCGGCAGGAGCCGGTCCTCGATGCCTGCGATGCAGGCCCTGGTGAAGGCCCTCACCTCCATGACAACCTTGCGGAACGTTTCCTCAAGGCTGGCGTGGGAGGAGGAGGGACCTGTCACCACCGGCCCCGGGGCAGATTGGGCAGGCCTCGCCGTGGCCTCAGCCAGCTTCTGGTGCAGCTGGCTGACCTCCGCTTGCAGGCGATCCACCTTCGCCTGCAGCTGCCGCGTCTCCTCCGTGGCCGTCCGTCTAACCAGTTTCGCAATAATGCCGTGCATGCTGGCGGCACGGCATTTGAGGGCCTTCTGGAAGGTCCCCTTCAAGTTTGAAGACTTGGAGGCGACCTGAACGACCTCCTCCCTGTCTTCCGCCGCCATGCGCTCCAATTCTGCCAGGGAGTGGTCAGCATACAGCACATTTGATGCACCGTAGCCAGCCCTCGCCCTGGCAGCTTGCGCCTGCTTCTCCTTGGCGGCGACCCTCTCCTCCAGGTCTAGCTGGAGCTGCTGCCTCTTGGCCAGATTCAACTGGCGCTCGGCGTCCACCAAGCCCACATCGTGGGTTGTAGCCGAAAAAGAAGTCGAAGCCTTTTTTGACTTCGACTTCTTCTTCGACTTGCCACCAGTTGACTCTGAGGAGCCCTCAGACCGCTTCCGCTTGAAACGGTCGCTCTCGGCCGCCGACGTATCCATATTGGAGTCGTCGGAGTCCGAGAACTCGTCTGGCCTACAGAATGAGCTGGCCGCAGATGGTGCGCGGTCAGCTACTGGCGCCAAAGCGCCACCGGCAAGGCCCTGAGAAGGGCCGTTAGATTGGCCCTCAGAAGGGCCGTCGGGTTGGCCCTTAGAAGGGCCGTTTGAATCGCCCTGAGAAGGGCCGTTTGAATCGCCCTGGGACGAGCGATTCGCAACAACAAATCGGCCAGACGCATCCCGCGTTGGCTTGCCCATCTTTTTAAAATTAAAATCCTTCGTACTCGCAGACGACCGCATGAATGTCTCCGAAATCACAGCGCACTTTAGCCGCCGGGCTGCCACTCCGTTACGGTGGTCAGACACGGCGTTGCCCAGGGGAAACTACGTGGAAGTATGCGCTGTGGGGGTTCCCCCTCACAGTCCTACCCTAACCTAACCCGTTTCACCCAGTTCACAAATTTTAACAGTTTATAATCTAACGGAAATAATATATTTTATTAAACTTAATATATTTTGGTTTAGACCAAACTAACGGTTTTCACAATCATACTTAATCTAATTTTCAATATAATATTAATTAATCTAATTTTCAATATAATATAATTATATTGAAAAACCAAAAGAAGGAAGCAGGAAGGAAGACATGACAATAGTGAGGGTGCCGAAAGGGGCCTAGGAAGCAGGATTTTTTTTCGGTCATGCACCAATCCCTTTGCCACCAACGTGCAATCCGTCTTGTTGATGTCAATATTACGACATCAGCATGTTCAGCTTGTGGTATTTATATTTTAATTATAAACGTTGGTCCACACTTGGCGATGAACTTTCTTTTTGAGTGCACATTTATTTATTTAAGTATATGTAGTACATTACTGCAGCGGCCTGCAAAAGGGGCATTGATGAACGAACGTGAAAATATGGGCAGAGGCGAAGCCGAGGCACTCATACGTGAGTCCATCAATGCCTGGTTGCGGCCAAGGCTTGTATAGTGCTTTTCTCAAATAATGCGCGAAAATTCAAACTAAGTAAATTATTTATAAATTCCAGATTCAATGACGAACAACGATATTTTGTGTATATGTTCATTTGTTTCTTTTTTACTTTAAACAGCTCTATTTGCAAGCCTGTTGGAAATTTAAATAAAATATTTGATACTACCTCCTTGGTTGCCATATGTGTCGCGTAAAAAGTTCGTTCCATTTTCAAATTTCACGACAGATATGAGTTTTCATAGTAATTGATTCGGCCGCTAAACACGACAGATATAGATTTTCATACTAACATTGCCGTTCGCCTGCTCGCATGTATTTGACCAGTACAGCATTTTCGATTTATCTCGAAGAAGGTTGTCAAAATAATGCTCGAATTTCCAAGCATGTTTGAGAAATAACTATTTATTTACACAAATACGCGTCCCTTTGTGAACAAAAAGATAGGTAGGTAGGTAGGTATAATAAACACCCAAAACTTCGGACAATAGTGCGGACGTTGTGTAGTAAATAAAACGATACTTAAATAAAATGAATTCCTTCCTCAATGTGACACTATGACTGGCATTATTATTCTCAGCAACTTTTCCACGCGTGTGAAGCGAAAAATAAGTGTCGTAATAGTAATTTGTCACGATCCTCCCTTCTCACTAGACGTTCTATACGAGCTTTATACAGGTAGTTTATGTTAATATATAGGACCTACCCACCAAAAAAATAACGGTTCTGTGTATTAGTAAAGTTTATCCAAAAAATAACCTAGATTTTCCGAGGGTGTGCGATTTAACTAAGTCTCGGGTTAAGGAAAACTCATTTAGGGAATAAATAGGTTACCAGGGTCCGGTTCCAGGACGTCACCAAATTAATATAGTGGTGGTTACCCAATATGAAAATTAAAGTTCCAATGACCGGTTGCGAATAACGAGGGCAACATCAAAAAGGATCGAGATTAAAGCTTGTAGACGTTAATAAAAGTAATTTAGTAGGGAGACGCGTCAACATGGAATTTTTATTGCGTAAGCATTCCACCCCGGACTAACAGATGAAGACATATTATCCTCGAAGCCCGGCTCTACCCTTGAAGTGATTACAGTTACCCCTGATGTGAGGTTAACAGCGGCTACAGATTATTAATAACGGTATAGTAAGGAAGGCTATTCTTTTATTTCACCTTAATTAATATCTCAGTTTCTCGTAACTATTTTTACGTACTTATCGTGCCCAAATGGAAGAACTAATCTCGCCATATTTATTAAATTTTCTAGGAATTACTGTCAAAGTAAAAGATTAAATATAAAAGTTCACAACGAAAATAGAAAGATGAGACGACATTATGGAAATCTGAGAAAATAGCAAAGGAATAGTTTTTAGACCTTGTAAAATAAAAATAGAAACCATGTGTTAAAAGGTACATTCATTAATGCAACTTACACGTACTTAATAAAATGATGTGAACTGTGTATTTTTTGGATTGTGGTCTTACGATTTTTATATCGTGTAATCGTGGTAAAGCCGATTTAATTTAATCTGTAGTGAAATACACAAAGCAAGTGTAAGTAAAGTTATTTGATTGGCTGTTTGTCAAAGCGATCAAGCAATTACTACATTCATAAACAACTGTACATAAATGCTGTCAAAACTAACAGCAGATAATATATTATACTAAACACACACGTGATCGGCTTTAAAAAACCGGCCAAGTGCGTGTCGGACCAGGCACAATGAAGGGTTCCGTAGTTGGGATGAATTTATCCCAAAAACAAACTTAGCATTGTAGCTGAAAAACGTGTATACGTCGACATACGCCACGGTTAATTTTCCAACTACAAATGTAAGTTTGTAATTGTAACAAAAAAATATGTTACGTGATAAAACTACAAATTTCTTGATTCTAGGTCAGCAAGAAGTACGCTATAGCTTTTGATTTTTTTGTGAGTATAAAAATATGTCGCAAAAATTGTATATTCTTTTATTGCGTGTACTTAGAAGCTTGATTTTTTTAGACCTTCAAGGGGACGTAGACCTACGTATTTGATATTAATTTCAACTTGGTACCTCCAAGCGTTCCTGAGAAAAAGGGTCTTGACAAACTAACAGACAGATTGACAGACAGACAGACAGACAGACGGACAACGAAGTGAACCTATAAATGATTAATATTAATAATTATCAACGGGTTCCGTTTTTCCTTTTGAGGTACGGAACCCTAAAAACCGGGTAAAGTACATAAACGATTGTAGTACATCATCTGTGCGTGGGCGGAGACGGGGGTACAAGCCAGAAATCACAATTAATCTATTTACCTACTCAGACTTTCATTTATAGAACCTCAGAAATAAGCCGAACTATGACACAGGTAGTATTTATTAGTTTCACTTGTTAGTTTGGATTTTTGCAAGCTTCTGGAAAACATTCTCTCGGCCTATCAATTAGAAAGAAAGAAAAATAGATTTATTTGTCACAGAAACACGAAGCGGCACTGAAAATTTCGGGAATCAAGGAAGTGACACAACATTACTATTTAAAAATGTATTTATTGCTTTTCGAAGTATTCTCCGCGAAATTTGACACATTTTTCCATACGATGGAACCAATCATTGAAGCAACCATTCCATTCGGAAGTTGGGGTCTCCAAAATGGCCGTTTTGTAGGCGTCCACAGCTTCTTCAGGTGATGAAAATCTCTGTCCACGCAATTTATTCTTTATTTTAGGGAAAGTATAGAAATCATTAGGGCTTAGGTCGGGGCTGTACGGCGGATGGTCTAATAATTCTATGTTTTCTTGCTCTAAAAACTCTTTTGTTCTGTGCGCGGTGTGAGAACTCGCATTGTCGTGATGGAGGATGATGCGGCGGTTGCAGTTCTCTTTACGGAGTTCAGAAACGAACTGTGGCAAACAAATGCTAGCATACCATTCTGCATTAACCGTTCTTTGTCCCTCAAGAGGAATAGTCGTAACATGGCCGGTTTTGGAGACAAACGTGGCCACCATTTTTTTTGCAACACTCCGTGAACGAACAATTTTTGTTGACTAAACTCATTTTCGAACACCCAAACTCGTGACTGTTTTTTTGTTTCGGGTTCGTACGCGTATGTCCAGGATTCGTCACCTGATACAATGTTGTATACAGCATATGAGGATCCTGCGTGGAATCTTTCGAGAGTTCTGACGCACCAAGTAACGCGAGCCGCTTTTTGCTCTTCACAGAGCGAATGCGGTATCCATCGGGAAAACAACTTTTTTACACCTAATTGTTCATGCAAGATTATTTGTATTTGACTCATGCCAATGTCTAAAGTTGCCTGAATTTCGCGGTATGTCACATATCGATCTTCCTCAATCAGCTTACGCACAGCATCAACGTTTTCTTGGGTGACTGCAGTTTTTGGACGACCTTGACGGGGATCATCACTGAGCTTGACACGTCCACGTTGAAATTCAGCAAACCAGCGATAAATTGTGGTTTTTGGATGGGGCTTCATCACCAAATGCAGAAATCATCCGGTCAACACACTGTTTTTGTGTTAAACCAGTTCGAAAGTCATAATAAATCATCGCTCTTGAATTTTCTCGAGTCAATTCCATTTTCTCAACGACTAAACAAGTTTGACAAAACCTTGTGACAAGACCGAGAATCTTTTTTTAAATAAATAAATGGTATTCGATTTTTAAAACCAAGGAGTTTTCAATTAAAAAAAATTTAATATGACAGGAACAGTGGAAATATTCCATTCCCGATACTTTTAGTGCAGCCCTCGTACAAAAAGATACGATAATTCAAATAAAAACATAAAACAATACAGATTTATACTTATGACCTATGCACTGTGTGTGCATAGGCACGTCATGACTGTGACAAGAAGGCTTCCACTCAGCATGATGCTGTGCTATGCCCACAGCAAAGCGCTGATTTTCAGTGGTTACCCGTGGTTGTGTATCAGTAGGAATCGGTTTCAATTTGACAGTTCAACAACATTCATTGCGTTATTTACGTTGTTGAGCAGACAAATTTTTCTAACATTATAAAGCAATGGATTAGCAATATACTCCAAAATCATTTCGATCCTGATTCAAACTGTTACGCAACTGCTGCTGATTACGCAATAAGGGCACAGGTTCCGTCCAAATGTCAATAAGTTTACCTATAAACGCAACGCTCCACGCACCGTTTACCGTTAACCAGCACTGGCTCTGACTCGCATAGGTTCGCAGCATTATGCTAAGCGGTGGCCGTTTTACGTGGCTGTGACGCATATTTTCTCTTTTTTTTTAATTTGTGTCCTTTCTTTGCGTCATGTTTAACGCAAATAAACGTATTTTCTTTCTTTCTTTCTTTTCTTTTTATATTTGGTATGATGACGTGCTGATCATCATCATTCTCCTGCCCTTATCCCAATTGATTTGGGGTCGACGCAACATGTCCATTTCTTCCATACTTCTCTATTAGTCGTCATCTCGGTAGACACTTCCTTTCTAGCCATATCATCCATCCATCGTTTCTTTGGTCTTCTCCTACTCTTATAGCCATCGACATGCATATTAAAAACTTTCCTCACGACTTTTTCCTCATTCCTCCGCATCACATGCCCATACCATGACAACCGATTTCCGCACAACTTTTCAGTCACTGGTGCCACTTTCAGACTTCCTCTTATGTACTCATTTCTTATTCTATCTATTCGTGTCACATCACACATTCCTCTTAGCGTTCTTATCTCAGCTACATGCAATTGCCTTTCATTCATCCCTTTTGTGGCCCAACATTCTGATCCATACATGACAGCAGGTGTAGCCATTGTTTTATATATGTTCCCCTTAAGTTTAAGAGGAATGCGGTAGTCGCAGATTGTTGCCGTGACCTGCCACCATTTTATCCATCCAGTGTTAATTCTGTGCTTAACCGTCCGATCTACTTCGCCATCGCTTTGCACGAGTGAACCGAGATACCGAAAATCGGAGCAGACCGGGAGACGCACTGCATCAAGCTCTATGGCTCCAGAACTGGAGAGACCGCCGTGATCGCAGAACATGTATTCAGTTTTGGTTCTGCTGATTTTCAAGCCAACATTCTCCAGCTTCTGTTGCCCTTTCTCCAATCTGCTCTGGATCTCAGGTCCATCTTCACCGACAAGAACAATGTCATCGGCAAATAGCATGCACCAGGGTGCCTCTTCCTGTATGTCCGACGTCAGAGCGTCCATAATCAACAGGAAGAGGTAAGGACTTAAAGCCGACCCTTGGTGCAAGCCTACAGCCACACTGAACTTGTCGGTATTGCCAGCAGCCGACCGGACGTAGGTACAAGATTGACTGTACATAGTACGAATTAACTCCATATACTTCTCGGGCAAACCTTTCTCTTTCAAGGCCCACCACAATACATCCCAAGGTTCATCATACGCTTTCTCCAGATCAATGAACACCATGTGCTAGTTCTCGCACAATTGGCTGAGTGCAAAAGTGGCGACAAGTGACTACAATGATGACTTGCTGATGTATTCTGTAAAAATCACACCGTGAAAGCTTAGCTGAAGTGAGCTGACAATAGTAACAATTTCTAGAGATTAGAAAGATACCTGACGCCAGCATTACATTGAGGTATGAATACTAAAGTAAATGAATGCTAGCATCAGGTGAAATTACAGCTCATTTCAAGCTGAGTTCTCACGGTTAGATTTTAAGTTTTTAACAGAGTAGATCAGCTTCCCGTGGGTGTCGTAAAAGTCGACTAAGGGACTTACTACAGAATGGGCAGCAGCGTTCTCTATGTATTTTAACATCATACTGCGATCGACAACCCGCCTGCCAAGCGTGACGATTATGGCAACCCCCCCTCGTTTTGGGGGAGGTCCAGCAGTGGACGTCTTTCTGCTGAAATGATAAATGAATGAGATTGGCAGATGCTGCTGCCAGTGTCATGTCCTAACGATCAATCTTAAACGGTTGCTGAAATTGCTTTAATTAGCTCGTACGTAAATTATTGTAGTGTTTAAATACAAGCTTGTAGTAAAAGTAGTTTTTTTCAATTTAATGGTTTTTGGTGTGTAAAATCTTTCCTCTCGCTTTCTGTGGGAGTGATTTCGTGAAAGGGAACTGTGTGTAACAGGAAGTGACAGCTTGAGCATGGAATAAGTAAATACTTTTTCATAGCATGGAATTAGTAAAGTACTGTATAATAGCATGGAATTAGTGTACTCATGGAATTAGAAAGTACTATATACTTGTAAGTAGAGGGGGTCGAATTTCGACCAGTGGGCGACCACTAGTAATCAATAATTATACTAATAAACATTTCAGTATTTTGCTTTTTAAATTTTTTGGTTAATTTCTGTCGCTGCTCAGTTGCTTAGTACCAATGTGAGATATCAGATCATATACTACTGTAAGGCTCGCTCGTTTTTTTTAATTTTGTGAAACTTGTATAAAAGATTTTGCAACGTGACGAATAGGCACAAAACAACAATTTTCTTTTGTTTAGCATCGTTCCCCCAGCTAGCAGTCACGTGTCAATTATGCAAAGTTGCCAAACGTGTCAAGCGTGTTGCGCGACAAATGTTGCCTGTAGTGTGTAACTGGCTTTAAAATTGATATAAGCAACTGTCGCTTACCTTTTTTTTCTTCTTTTTTTTTTTTGGCTTGGAAATTATCAAATAACTTCCCCCGCACTGACCGGAGCGGGAGGGCGTGTCACACTTTTACATCAGTTGCCTGTGTGCCAGGACCACGATATCCCTTTCAGACAAACTCGCAACCCCGGGCAGGCATTGGCCCTACCGGACCCCGTCAGTTTGTGCTGAGATCTCTTTGAAGCGCGCGTGGAACGCAACGCACCGTCGACCTGGGCATGGTCCTTATCGGACGGCGAGCTATCCATTGCTCACCGTCCGCAAGCCCACAGTTACGGTGCCCAGGAATCGGCCTGCGATTCCCGACGCCCAGGGCGTCTCCTGCGGTGACTAGGAGCGTTTCTCTCTCTCACGAGTTTGGCCTCCTCCTTCGCGAGCATTACTGCTTCGCAGAAGGAGGTGATGGCCTCCCATGCACTCTCGCTCCAAACCATGGTCTGGACCAGGGCCGGACGCGAGTGACACGGTGGTGTTCCGCCCAAGACCACCACCGTAATACCTCCACCGTATAGTCCAACGTGTCCTCCGGGCGATCCAAACAGTGGTAACATCCGGGAGTTTCCTCCCACCTTATCCTGAACAGGAACCTTCCAAAACTACCGTGTCCGGTGAGGACCTGTATCAGGATAAAGGTGAGGACGCCGTGGCGCCTCTCGAGCCACTACTCAAAGAGGGGACTTATCACCGCAATCGTGGCTTGCCCAGAGCTGGGTTGCGACAATCACACTCTCCATGTCACCATGAGGTCCCGCCGGAGCTCTGTCCGCTATGCCGTGATTTCTCGCGGCAGTGGAGTTACGCCCCGGCATTTCGCCTCCTCGCGCCACTACCATATGTGTGGGAGAACTTTTCCTACAGATACCATGGCGGCAATACGGTGAGGAGGCTCGCCGCCTCATCAAAGACGGTGCGGTAAACCCGGACCAGCCTGAACTCTCACTTACCTGAAGGCCAATTCTCGTACTTTAAAAAAAGTTCAAATTCAAGTCAAAATGTTTGTAAATTGATTGTTTTTTGACGTATAGACATATAAAGCTGGGTACTGACCGACGTTACGAGGTGTAATGTAACATGTTACACGGCGAGCATTCATGCAGTCAGTACGTAGTGTTACGGGGAAACCAGCGAGCAACGAGCCGCTCGGTGCTCGCTTTGAGTGCTCCACCCAGCTGTCGGTTTTTTGGCGAATCCTTTGTTTGAGTGTTACGCGGTTTAGTCAGTACGCTGCAACAAGTCGTCACAAGCGCTCGCATACACGTCGTTTCTTTTATTCCGTATATACAGTAGTGTTGCCCAAATTCAGTCTTGGTCTTGCAGTCTTGGTCTTGTTCTTGCGTTTTTGCAAGACCAAGACCAAGAACAAGACCGCGTATTTTTAGCAAGACCAAGACCAAGACTGACCGTGCAAGACTTGAGCAAGAACAAGACATAGCCTGCAAGACTCTTGCGTCTTGCAGCTAGGACTTAGCGCTATTTCACTGAGTAGTTAGGTGTAACAGTTCGGTGTATAGGTAGGTACGCTTAGGAATTCTATGAGACGCAAAAAACTGTATCAAAGAATATGAAAAACTGGACCTATGCGCATTACGACTAATACCATAAACATAGCGAATAAAAAAATATCTATTAAAATCAAACTGAGTGCATGCATAGTTATGTTTTAACCATCGGCACTTTGATAATGCGGCATCAAAGGTTTTGTACTTACTTCTCAAAGAAATTTGCCGCTTTTCGGAAGTACATGGCTATGATACACGCGCCGGCGGCTTCTTTTGAAATCTAAAACAATCGTTGCCGCCACGCCGAAATCATAACATTTGTGACACTATTTGATTGCCGCCATAGGGCGTAGGTATACTCATGCAAAATAATTTCGAATTTTTTTAAGAGTACCTACAGGTGTTCCAAAGAATAAATAAGTTTCAGAGTGCTTAGAATGAAAATGAATACATTATACTGATCACGCAAGTAGTATTATGATTAGGTTATAAATCAAAGCTTATAAATCATAAATGTTTATTAAGAAACAGTTACTTCCATGGAAAACGACATATAGGTCAGTTGATTTTTCGAATTTCTTATCAAATCTTCAGTTATTTATTAATCTGCTTGATCTTTACTATGGCTATGTTAATTCAAGCTCACAATGTTCCAATTCTAATACGTTTTTCTAAGATTTAAAGTAAACTTTAATAAATAGTAATAGACTAATAGGTAATTGCAAGACTTGCAAGACTCTTGCTGCAAGACCAAGACCAAGACCAAGACTGGGAGCGCAAGACCAAGACCAAGACCAAGACCAGGTGTATTGGCGCAAGACCAAGACCAAGACTGGCTAAGTCTCGTCTTGTTCTTGCATTTGGGCAACACTAATATACAGGGTGGAATTTTGTAATGCCACCTGGAGGGAAAGTACTCTTAATACTGCAGATAGAAAATTTTACTCAAAGGAAACATTCCTTTATTTTTGAATAGAAAGCAAACTGCATTCAAAGATTTTCGAAAATTCTCTTCTCCCACACCCGGGAATTGGACCGGCTAAAATCTGAAAAAATTATACCCTGTACTTTTATTGCATCGATCGTTAGGGTCAATTATAAGGATGAAATCTCTCTAACAAACATGATAAATTAAATGAAAGGAAAACCAGGAAATCTGAAGTTACAAATTCAATGAGTCAAGTTAAAGCTCTTTAACTAACATCCATCTTTTGTAATGCAGACTCCTTTGCGACATACTCGTAGCTGCGTGTATGAGGTAATTTAAATATGGAATGTTAGATTAAAATTTGAAAATTAGATTGTCATAGTTGTTATTCACATTTAATGGAAGCTTATTTTTTAAATAACAAAAACGTGAATCTAGCTCTGCGGTGGTATGGAGAGAGATATCAAGACCGACAGGCACCAACTCGGTTCAAATTGAAAAGAATGGTAGAAAATTTAAAGAATACGGGTGGTTTCAAGAAGAGACGGCAAACTATTCAGCAAAACTATTTCGATTTTGAACTAGATGTTTTAACATACTTTGAATAATTTCCAAAGGCTTCAAGTAGAGATGCTGCCGAAGAATTAGGAACAACCCACACTCGCGTACTTAAAGTGCTGAAAAAGTATAAGTATAAATGCTATCGTGAAGGTTGGTTGGTGCAAAAATTGCATATTGGGGATCGTGACAGACGATTACAATTTTGTGAAAACATGCTTGGAGAAATTGACCAAAACCCTAATTTTTTGAGTAAAATTGTATGGTCTGACGAAACCAACTTCAGCAATAATGGCATGTACAATCGCCGCAATAACCATTATTGGTCTCGAGTGAATCCTGTTCGTGTTCATGAAACTAACAATCAAGTCAGATTTTCTTTCACCGTTTGGTGCGGAATTATGAGAAATAATGTAGTGTTAGTCCACGTTTACGAAGGTCATTTAAAAACTGTCAAGTATATTGAAATACTGGATCTCTTAAGAAACGAGTTAAATGGTTTCCCCGAGGAAGAGCGAAACCAAATAATTCTACAGCAAGATGGTGCTCCAGCACATAACAGCAGAATCACTACTGCCTACATTCATAACCATTTTAATACCTGGATTGATACAAACGGCACAATCAGATGGCCTGAGAGATCGCCAGATCTCACCCCATTAGATTTTTTTTTGTGGGGTTATGTAAAAAGTCCAATTTACATGAAATCTTATGCGAATGACAACGAGTTGACAGTTGAAGTTCAGAATACGATTTATAATATTCACCACAACACTTTATTAAAGGTTACTAGAAATGAATTCGTTAAAAGAATAAATTTGTGTATCCAAGAGAATGGAGCCCATTTCCAGCAACTAATTAGTTAGTTTACCATTTTTTGTAAATAATTAAATTAGTTTAAGATTTCCTGGTTTTCCTTTTCATTTAATTTATCATGTTTGTTAGAGAGATTTCATCCTTATAATTGACCCTAACGATCGATGCAATAAAAGTACAGGGTATAATTTTTTCAGATTTTAGCCGGTTCGATTCCCGGGTGTGGGAGAAGAGAATTTTCGAAAATCTTTGAATGCAGTTTGCTTTCTATTCAAAAATAAAGGAATGTTTCCTTTGAGTAAAACTTTATATCTGCAGTATTAAGAGTACTTTCCCTCCAGGTGGCATTACAAAATTCCACCCTGTATATCCGTACATTTATTTGTTGAAGAATGGAGTGGGTCAAAGAAAAAACTCTGTATTTTATTGAAAAATATAGAGAAGAACCATTGTTATGGAATCCGGCTCATCCAGAACATTATAACAAATTGAAGAAAGTAGACGCTTGGGTTAGATTGGCTTCGTTACTCGACATTCAAACAAAAGTTTGTAAGAAGAAAATGACAAGTTTACTGGCATCATTGAGAAGGGAAAAACAAAAAATTAAACAATCAACTGGTTCTCTAATATTGTTATCAATGACAAACTAGATAGGTCTCTGTTTTTAAATATGTTTGATGTCCAGTAACGTTTTTTCTTCTTCTTAGTTTGTATTATACAATAATTTTGTAGAATCAAAGATCCCAACTCAACCTCGTCGTCGGACATCTTGACTAAGACTGGCTGGCGAATATGGAGCACAGGGTTCAATCGAGATGTTACACTGATTTTAGAACATGGCGCAGCATGCTCGATGCGAATGTTACATTACACCCCGTAATGTCGGTCAGTACCCAGCTTTAGAATGCGAGCATTCTTAAAAATACGTGAATTGTACTTCTGATTGATAGGTTGATATCACACGACCTAAAGAAAGAAACATGACATTGCGAATATATGGGTTTTAGTGCAAAAGTGTTAAACATTAATCTTCGATACTCTTCTCCCCCTTTTTTTTTTTTGGGTGGGTGGAGCGGGAGGGAGTGTCAGACTTTTACTGACTAAAACCCACCCGTGTTCCTTCAGATGCCTATGTGCCAGGGCCACGATATCCCTTTCGGACAGGCTTGTAACCCTGGCAGGATACTCTTCCCCCTTGAAAGATTCAACGAGGGATGAAAATATGTTAACAAACGAAGTCGCGGGCAACAGTTAGTCAGATTATAGACCGCTCCAGTGCTGGTAACAGGGGATGATCTATTTCTTTATTTAATTTGTACCAATTCAGAACTCCTACTTCCCGGAGTTACCAAGTAGGAAACGTGTAGTTTATGTTGATTGCCAGGATAATTAGTGTAGGTACCTATTAAACATCCTCTAGCTAGAAAACACATAAGACTAATCGTGAAAATCACTGAACAAATAACACGTAGCTGAATAAACCTATCATTTGTATTTGATGTTTTCGAATAGGATTTCATTTGAAGTGATTAATATCTGCAAATAGATCCATTTCAAATTCGCTGCAATACTGACGGACTGGGCCAAATGATTACGGATATACGATACAGTCACGGATATAATTTAACGCTGTGCTTAGTTCAATATTTTAAATGATTAAGATTTAATCATAATTATTGGTTATATGACCAAGCGTGATAAAAAACTAATTATATTTATAGTCTACGGATGTAGTGTTAAGTTTACGTTAGTGATTTTTTGCACGCTGTAAGAAGTTTCAAACTTTCAATTTAAAGTACGAAGGTTTCAAACTTTAAATACTTATTGCATAATTTTCGCCGATAGCGAACTAACGCAACTTTGTTCCAGCCTGTCTCAAAGGTTCATATATGAAGTCTTGAGTTACCCGACCGTATGATTACGTTAACATAGGTACAAGACAAAACGTCACCGACAAAGGCGAACGGCAGATTTCGTACCGCATATTTTTGTTGTTGTTTTGTTATAGAATTTATACCACTTATTAAGGCAACTAAGACATTTATTTTCATGTAAGTGTACTATTTTTAGAAGTTCGGATTAATGAATAATATCAATAAAAAGATTTTAATAATTAAACGTAATAAAATCGTAAACTAAACGCAGTTATGTTTTTTAAAGTTGCCCTATGTAAAATAACACTAATAACGAAATGATAGATTAATTATTTAGAAATAGAAATAACATTAAATATAATTAAACACTAATATATTATACCTAAGAATGCGTGATTGTTACATAAAATCATAATAGTTAACAATATAATGATAGGAATGATGGTCGTCATCAATATTATTTTTGTTCATATGGCAATTATTTATTGACAGGTAAAGAAAATCTGTATTACTGTTACTCTCTTTCAGGTCAATTCTGTGGTTCAGTTCTTCGCTGTTGTTTTGGATTGTGGTTTGTGACTGCATCTGAGCAATTTAGCGAATTAACTTCATCATTATCAAACTGTTGCAGTACGCAGCTGGACATAGATATCTCCTAATACACCCCTCACTGAGTAGGTACGATTCTCATCTCAATCTACCTACTTAATAGTAAGTAGAACACTACAAAGATAGCGATCTAGAACAAGCAATACAAGCAATCTAGAACATTTACTTTATCACCAAAACAATGTTTATGTACCTTTAAGTAACAATCTACATTGGTACACTAGTACATAACCTTAAAAAATAAAACTCGTTATAACTTTTACGTCCCAACTTCTAAAAATCTAAGAATTTAAAAAGGGCTTGTCTATCTTATTAACTACCAATTAAAATGAAAAATATCCCAAAACACGAAATTTTATTAGCGGTACGAAGTTCCCATACCAGCCTGCCGTTCACCTTTGAAATTTCCTGAATATTCTACGAAACATCTGGAGTATTCTACGCATCAATGTTGCAGAAAAATAAAGCACAGCTGATAACATATTCAAGCCATACATTACGAGATTGATGAACCGAGACACAAAATTATAAACAGGAGAGAGAAACATCGCGAGAGCGCGGTGACTTCTTACCCTCATTGAGGTAATCTTGTGGGAAATCAAGGCAACCGCGACCGAGCAATTTGTTATTTCTCCGACAAAACCGAGCGAATGAGACCCCACAATTGTCATGATTGCCCGCAGATCTTGTCTTAGGCCGCAGCTCACAACGTTGTGGTTAGAATACTGATGTACATTATATATTATGCCGTAGATACAGATGAAAACCGCGCTAAATGGTCACTTAATATGATGAAATAAGTCGATGTAGTCATATAAATGACTATGCAATACTGGGCATGTCAGCGAATGATAATAATATGATGGGAATATTATTCGATATCGGAAGCAATACAGAGACAATTGAGCTACATTCGCGTTATGCGGCGAATGCTTGTTCAACTGAATTTAGTGAATGCCTAATAGTATTCCCAGAATGGGTATGATTAGGTTTAAAGCTATTTAGGCATCTGTTACCGTCATGTTGAATGTGGAGTGGTTACGCAATTATTGCGAATGATCTAATAAGTGAATTATTGCTTGAGAGAGGAAGGTTTACTCACTGTGTAATTCTGACTCAGAGTAAGACTGATAGTATTCTACAAAGAACCGCGGGTAAGACCTGGATTGGACTCACACGGACTAGAGAAGCATGGCACCAACCAATTAGAGCTATATTCGTCAATGACGGAGAAGAGTGCTGTTCTATTTTATGTCTACATTAATCTCTAGGAACTAACAAAACAAACAATAAAAAATGTTCTACAAAACAAAATTGTTGCAGGCTATTGCAACTCTTTGTTGAGTGCTGTGGATTTTTCGATGGCCCACCAGGCCATCGAAAAGCATTTACAACACAAGTACTGGATCGACGTGTTGCAATCATGGCCGACAATGTACGAATATGAATATTTTATTTGAACGACCAATTGGCTGTCCTGTCGTGCAAACATTTGATATTCACTGTGAATACGAAAGGTTTGCTTATTAATTGGATTGTCGTACCACGTACAGAGTCCAACGACGGAAAATCGGCCGATGTGAATTGCTCTTAATTCGCTGCCTGGCTTCCGATAAAATATTGAACCGCATCGCAAACGGGATATGAATAACAAACAAAATATTAAGCTGCAGATTAATGCGGCTAGTTTATAATGTTTAATGGATTTATGCAATTATGGCGTCGAATAATTTGTTTTAATTTACAAAATGATTTATTGAAGTGTTGTGTCCGCTACGATAGGTCACTAAGAGCGTTGTCACACAGACGATTTGCCAGCGTGTTGCTGCGCGGGTGCGAAGCGAGCTAACCGCGACAACGCAACATGTTCTCCGCGTTTCCACAATACTGTACACTTGTTTGTCTCGCTCTCTCTTGTATACTGACGCAAATCCCTCTCGTTACGAAAACGCGGCGTGCTCGTCACTCACACGCAGCGAGCGCATTGAACTATCGCCACGCTGATAACTCGCTCGCAAATCGCCCATGTGTTAAGGTCCTTAAAGTTATACGTAACAAAATAAATCATAGCGAACTGGGTGGCCGTAAGAAAGTGACGGAGTCATTACTCCCACATGCGAAAAAAGAAACCGCCACAATGCGCTGGAACCAAAATACAACAACGTAAGAGCGCCAAACAAAATAAAAATTGTTTAAAAATAAATTATCTATCTATCAAAAATATTTTCAGTCAGAGTTTTCAGTTACCACAATTTTGCAATGAAATTACTTAGGATTTTAGAATTACAGGAAAAAATAGAGGTTTTTTCGGAATTCAATTTTAACGAGGAAATTTTACCCAATTGCGTTTTCCTTCAGTCAGAGTATTAATCAAATAGTCAATAAACATAATATCAAAAAATTTAATCCATACATGCTGCAATAGTGAAATAAATGGTTACGAAAAAGCCCCCAATTTATTTTTGTATCGCCTTAACGCATCGAATTAGATTAAGAGTTCCAAACATTTTCCGTGCATCGAGTCTTCGTTCCAAGAAAACCTGACAGGTACCTACCTAGCTATGTTACCGAAATATCCTTCTAATTTTCTAATTTTATTCTTTCATAATTATCAAATGATTGCTACCTACTGCGCCATTAATGAAGTCGAGGGGCCTAAAGGCTCGTACAGACTCGCTCATAACACGGGCGCGCCAGGCAGCGACAAAGAAATTGTGCTACTAGTGTCGCGTCGCGCCAGTCTATAAGAGCCTTAATATTGCCAGCTCAAATAACCTTAGCGACTAAAAACATCGTCAATGCAAAAAAGTTAATTTATTTATGCAAATAAAATCAAATTCGACGCGACGAAACACTGAGGGAGATGGCTCCTTAGAGATTTACGGCATATTACGAACACCTAGATAGCATGATGTACCTACCGTGAATTTAATTACGTTTGCATTAAATTACTATACAGGGAGTTCTATGCATAGCTTCCTCATTTTGTTATCATATTATTTATGTAGACTGGAATAATTACCTTTAAAAATAATAAATGATCTCTAGAATATTCTCGTGGGGCTCGTGGCTAAATGATAACAGCCGCTCGGATCAATCGAAGGTTAAGCTACGCTTGTCGCGGTCTGTTCATGGATGGGTGACCATCCATTATCTTCGTGCCTCGGAAAGCATGTTAAGCCGTTGGTTCTGGCTGTCATTCGTAGAACTTTGATACTCGACCTCGTTACGGGTAGTCAGAAGCCCAGAAGTCTGACAACCAGTCTTACCAAAGGATATCGTTTTCGTTTTGCAATTACCTAAATGGAAGACAACTTAAAACACATATTAAAAGTACACTTTGTAAACTAGTATATTACAAGTTAGAGGATTATATCCAAGATAGGAATGCTTGGAAACATGCTGGTCCAGTTCCATAGGACAATCTAGAGTCTATAATTGTATAGGTAATTTGTTATTTTTGTGACATTGATTTTACATCCTGTGATGTAAAATCAATGTGACCTAAACTCACACACTGACTTTTTTTTTTTTTTTTTTGGAAAACATGTACTTTTACGATGTTTGTAAATACGTGAACACCAAAATAATTAGACTTTTTTTTTTGTTAAACGTTGCCCCATACTAGGAATTTCTCCTGTATCGTGGGTGCGTTTATTTAAACTGAAGTCGTTCCATGTAAAATACTAGTATTCAGGAAGCCGACCCCAAAATAGTTGGGAAATGGCTAGGCCGATTGATCTCTAGAATATTCTCGTGTTGTAGTTAATAAGTTATTTAAAGTAATGAGTTAAAAATGCAAGTTAGTTCTACTTAGCTAGAACGCCACGACACTTCAGTAATAAACTTTCTAATACAAAGTGCTACTGTCTCGATGTTCCATTCTAGCGTGTCAGTTATACTCAGGAATCGATCTTTGTTTTCAGGTAATTTATCCATAAAAAAACCTTTTTTTTTTTCAAATAACATTATGAAAACTTTTTAGGTCTATTCACTATAAAATAGCAAAGAATTTAAAGTTATAATAAATGATGGGGTAAACAAAGAAAATAATGTTGACTACTTCGGTGAAACAGTTACTAGGTTTCGTTCAGCTCTTGTATGTATTCAAATCAAGAAATTGTTGTTTTAGATTAAAATTGTCTGCTTTACACGGAGAACTTCTCATGGCTTCGCCGTAATCGAAGTAACAATATATTTAACTTGCTGTTCAAGCTATCTCTTCCATTGTTTAAAACAAAGGAGGAAGACTCAAGTTTCATAAATCTTTAAGAGTTACCATTACTAAGAAACCACGTAATTATAACAGCAGGCTTCGCATGACAAAGATGTCAGCACCAGCTGACGGGGTCCAATAGGGTGGGTCAATGCCTACCAGGGTTGCGAGTTTGTCGGAAAGAGATATCGTGGCCCTGGCACACAGGCATCTGGAGGAACACGGGTGGGTTAAAGTCAGTAAAAGTCTCATTATAACTTCTCCCGCTCCGCCTAGAGCGGGAGAAGTTATAATTATGATAATTACCCACCCAACAAAAAAAAAAGTTTTAGCGTGATGCTTTCTATTTCTACTCTACTGTAGAATATAAATCGCTTGTCTACCATTCTCGGTAGAAAACTGTCAACTGTCTACACGGAAATGTAATTTTTGTCTACTCTTCCGGCGGCAAAACGCTTCTCTATGTTTCTCGTGCTAAGCTGCAGGTCATTCAAATTCCGACGTCAATGTTCGAAACACTGAACAATTTAAAACAAACTCATAAAGTTTTTAATGATAGCCACCGGCATCTAGAACCTTCAATTTTAAATGATGCTGCTCCTAAATTATAGAAACTAATTATTTTTTAATTTCTGTTTAGTTTTTACTTAGAACAAATCGTGCCTATAAGAGCGAGTGAGCATTTTAAGTTTTTAATAACCTGACTTAGTGTAATGTAAACAATTGTTTCCATTTACTTTAAAGACGCAAGATGTGTGGAATTAAATTGTAGCAGATTAATAATTCTACATCTAGCCTCTTTTGTTTCAGAGTTGTTTGTGTTTGTATAACTTTGTTACTAATCGCGCACATAAGATATAATACGCTGGTAGTCATAGTTTCACAAACAACCCTTATAAATAAATAGATATAAATTTTAAGTTGGCCTTTGATTTTATTGGTACACTTTCTAATGTTGGCATGATCTCAGAATCTTTTCAATAACAACAAACTTAGCTGTTCTTGCTGTAACTGCTATTGGAGCAAATCCTTGTATTGTAGGTTTATGTGTGTTGCATTTCAGCGTCGCTTACGTGTAATATGCAGGGATGGTTGCTATTTCATTGAACAACAATAGATGCTCGTTCAAACGTAGTCACACACTAGCACGGTCGTAACACTCGACCTGTGTGTGCAGATACTAACTGAAACGTGCTATTTTCGTTCTCCACAATGCAATGATAAGAAATGTGAATAAAAGTGTTTTCATTTCTCATACGCGGAAAGTAGTGTTTTCGTACCACTTGCTCAAAAAAGTGACATTCTATGCCACAAAAAGCGAACATAACAATAGTCATTTTTAATCTGTTAAAAACAGGGAAAGAAAATTGTACTGAATTTCATTCATCCTCTAGGGGGAGAATGTGATTTAAATTTGGAATACTTACCGAAATTTATATTGAACTACATCTGTGTTTACACCATTGAGTTTGTATATAAAGCATTATACATCTTTTTGAAAAAGGAATACGCATTTATTATGCAGTTATGATTATTAAATAAAATTACGAAAACCGACGAGAAAATTATTTAAAAACTTATGAAGAATATTCAACGTGGAGAAGTGCGAAAGGCCTATCATTTTCAGAATCAGTACTTCTTGTCTATTTTGATTATTTATCCAAGACAAAGAATCCGAATACACTTTGGTGCATATACTCAAAACTGAAAGCTACAATAACCATCAAACACAGCATTGAAATAAATAGATTCACGAAATTACTGGCTTTTTAAAAAAGAAAATCAGAAGGGCATTGCGCAAAGAAGTCTAAAATTTTTACGACTCAAAATGTGGAAAAATTTCTTAATGAAGCTCCTGAAGAAATTTTATTTTTCTGGCCACAAAAGTAAGTATACATGATTTAACTATGAATATTTCGTATCTTAGTAATGGTAATTATTCTATATATTTACCAGTTTTTTTATCTTTGTTATAGGTGGCCTTAATTTTTGGACTCAATGGTGCTTGCCGCGGGTGTGAACTTGTAAACTTAAAGGTGGAGGACGTTGAAAATCATTCCAATGAGTTACTGCTGATTAATGTAAAGGAAACTAAGACAAAGAAAAATCGGTCATTCATTGTACAAGGACAATATACTAAAATCATTCATAAATACCAAGCATTACGTCCCACCAACATGGAAAACAATAGATTTTTTATAAACTATCGGAATGGGAAATGTACTCGACAAGCCATCGGCAAAAATAAAATTACCAATATGCCAAAGGAAATTGCTAAATATTTAAAACTTAAAGATGTTGAACTCTACACCGGTCACTGCTTTAGAAGAACTTCGGCGACTTTCTTGGCGGATTCAGGGGCGGATATTACGTCAATAAAAAGACACGGTGGTTGGAGCTCTGATAGAGTAGCTGAGGGTTATATCGAAAGCTCAATGGCGAATAAAACCATATTAAGCAGTCAAATTAACAAAAATATAAAACTTAATCCATCAGAGCCATAACCATCAACTTATCTTCGTCCGTAACTCACGATGCACCACCACCACTATCTCCGACGTATACTATCTACAATGAAACGCAAGTTCCTCAGACGCAAGAACAGAGAAATACTCAAATCAACTCATCAACAATAAATGTACCAAACAAAAATGTAACTCTCTCTATCAATAATTGGACCAATGTTTCGAATGTTAACTTTTACTTTTAATTGTCATTATTTTTAATAAATGCTTATCTCATATTATTATTGTGTTAATTTTTTCGCAAATGGTACGAAAAATAGAGTATTTTCCTCGGTGATAAAGCTGTCTTAGTCTTGGGTGAACTTAAATCGTGAGGAGCGAGGGAAGACACTGCTTTATCCCCTTGGTTAATAATCTACTATTGTTTGATCCAAGAAGCGGGTGGAAGACGCTGCTTCCCACCCCTTGGGCGAGAAAGACTCATAGTAATTGCTTCCCTCTCTAAAAGCGGGAATTAATTTAAAAATAGAACTCAAAAATTTTAGACAATTAAGAAAAATATCACACAAAAAAATATTGTTGCAGTCTTGTGAGTGTATAAACAGCCAGTGTGAATTAAAAAAATACCTATTAAGCGGGATGGCCCGCGGCGGTGACGCGGTATGTTCCATATTTAAAATGTAAAAAAGACTATAATTTCGCGGAATACTAACTCTGTAAGCTGTACCTACCGAAATTCAAAATCTGGGTTTTTTATAGACTAATATTTGATTAAAAATGAGTTCAAGCGATTGTGAAATGTTGACCCCAGATTCGGTTAAAGACGAGGCAAACACAGTAATGGAAAATCTTTCGCCAGAAATTTCAAAGGAAAGATATTTAAATACATAGGTACAATGATTTTATGAAGTGGCGAGCAAACAAGAAAGTAAAATATTTTAGAAAAAAAAAATTACTTTCCTTATAATCGAAATTAAAAGTAGAGTGTTTAACACGGGTGAAAGTCACCAATTCCTTTCGACAATCTACTATTGTTTTCAAATTTAAGTCAACACAATGTAATATACCTATGTTTTTAAAAATTAAATATTTATTTCCTTTAAAAATAAGCACAAAGAATTTAATTTGGTCAAATCTTGCACTTCCACTGTAAGTATTGGAGGCATTTTTCATTACATTCATATTACTGTGAACAGAAGGTTTCAGTAAATACATACACATGTGAGAAAGGACTACGGAGAAGGGTCAGTTTTACTGTTTTTTTACGCAAAACACAATAAATGTATTCAAATTAGAGAGTTCGGTGTGACCACAACGAGAAAAGAATCGCAGTCGTTTCCAAGTGATCTTTGTAACGAGGGTCGGCAGATCCCTCCGTAATTGTTATCCATAATAGTTGGGTCGCTTCCGCCGCCCAAAGTCTGCCGCTGACGTAAACATTCACCGCCAAACAGATGAATTGAGGTGAGTTGTAAACCTCGCTGCGGATGTAGGTACCTACCACCGATCTTCACAGATACTTGTTAATTGAACACAGTAACAAGTTACGAGCTACCTAAACGGGGATACGACCTGTATTATTGAAAATCGTAAATTGTAACCATGAAATCGAATTCGAAAAGTTTATAGGGCCCTTACGAGCGGGAGCTATGGGAAGGTCAAATAATGTCGAAGGCTTTGATAACGTAGCTCAAAGTTTTAATTAAACAGCAACATCTGCGAGCCTCGTTACACGACAATTATTGTTACGAGAACACACAAACACATTATTCGGGAAACGATAGTTTGTATTTATTATTACCATTATTGTTTTCATCGATACTTGGAAGTACAGCTTTCAGTTTGTTTATTTGAGGTAACTTATAAATAAAATAAAATAAAACCTAGGATTCTCTGCTACGTGCCTCATTTCTACTTTGTAGACTTACCTCGAATACGCCTAAATCCCTCTTAACTAATTTATAGAGGTTATATTCAACCTTACTTTAGGCAGGTATTTTTTTGTGTACCTAACGGCAACTTAGCAAAACCGAAATGCGGGAAAATTAATTTGTAGCGGGCCGTCTAATAATAAAACATTTTTGCAATAAAATCTCGGTGAAATTCATCGAGATTAATATAAAACAAATTAACATAGCGATCCGAATATAATTATTAAATAGAGCCATTAGTAGAGGCTTGAATTACAGAATGTTTGAAGTTAATGGCAGGCTTCCTGTGGAGCCGTAGAGACAGGCAATGGCCGCTAGGTGCGCCTTAGTTCTGCTTTACATAGTGCCGAGCAACTCTCTGTGAGAATCGCAACAATTTTCCGGAACATTTCCGAGCGGGCTAACGAACGGAAACGCAGGGGACGCGGCCAATTGGCGGATAAATGCACCTCAATTACTATATTGCGGCAACATTTTTCCTCCTAATGTCCTTTTTGGCTTTAGCGATGAAAACTTTTTATTTATTTTTACGCTTCCTAAATGCCGCTGCGGTAAAAATGGAAGGTAATATTATAAGTAAATGTTTCTTCCTTAAATGTTTTGTGAATGCTAGGTAATAACGTCATGTCCTCTTTCAACTTGGTAGCTGTGCGACCATACGAATGATTTGATGAGGATATTTGTTACTCGTCTTACCAAACATTTCAATAAACCCCAAAGCACTGCTAAAGCGTACCGTATTTTCAGTTTCAGCACGTAACAATAAAGGAATTCAAATGTCCAATACGGCGTTTATATTGATATAAAGTAGGCACGTATTATGCGCTCGGTTTCAAGCAATACTTCACTAACAGAAGCGTACGTTACCTACGCCGGGAACTAAATGATCGCGCCATTTCAGCAGTCCAAAGCCAGGGAAACATCTTATTTCTCTCAGTAGCTTGACTTGAAAAATACGAGAGGAATGTGCGCGCATTAGGTTCGGTCGTTACTTAGGTCCTCGAGTAGTGCGGGTTCGAGTCCGGGTCGAGCGTGCGGTGACTAATGGCTGTGGTGCGGTAAAATATGTTGCACGTAAGTGTGCGACATAACAAGTAACCAGCTGTTCGTAAACTGGACGCGTTTCTCGACTTCATGCTTCAACTTAATGGTGATGTATCGTAGGACTCACCGCTGCTCCTGCTGCTGGCTATACCTACGGATTACTGTTGCATTTAGAATAAATAACACGGTCTTTTGATGATAGAGAAATTCTGATTTTTGTTCATGTCATTACCATACGGTTTCATTGGTAAAATGAGTCTTCCCTAGAATAAAACACGATCACAAGCTGGGCACATCTTCACATAGGTTGATGACTAAAATTGTCTGTATTCACAATGATCTCTGATATGAACGGTCGGTGATAGACTAACGGATCCCAATATTGATTAAAGCAGACAATAGAACGCCTGTTCTCTGCTCACGCCCTCGATATTATTCTTTAAAACTAGCTTTCTTGGCCAGTAAAGTACATTAATCTCCCAATTATTATGCTTATGCTCTATCAAATTATCTAGCCCCGTCTGAGTCTGTGTACCTCATCATCATCTGCCTATTATGGCCTTTTCCCAACTATGTTGGCATCGGCTTCTAGTCTAACCGGATGTAGCTGAATACCAGTATTTTACATGGAGCAACTGCCTATCCGACCTCCACAACCCAGTTACTGGGTAACACGATACGCCTTGGTAAGACTGGTTGTCAGATTTTTGGGCTTCTGACGACCCGTAACACCTGTCAGAGGTCTAAAAATAACAGCCGGGACCAACGGCTTAACGTGCTTTCCGAGACACGGAGGGGTCTTGGTATGTAAGGTAAAGTTGTAATACCCAAATTTAGATTAACTAAAACAAGCAAGTCATTTCTTATAAACAGTATCCGCTTTTATAACAAGTTGCCAAAGTCGGTTACTGAACTTAGCGATGGAAAATTCAAAACCCACATCAAACGTGTTCTTATCAAAAAAGCATATTATAAGATTAAAGACTACTTTGAAGACAAAGAAGTTTGGCATTATTTCGTTCTGCACATGTGGCTGCCCTGGTACCTCATTAACGGCAAAAATATGTAAATGTCTATTAACTGCTCCCAAATTACAATGTTTAATTTTTATTTACATACTTCCTTGACATAATCTTTTTTATTCGACATTATATACCTACAATTTTATTTTCAAGGTTCTAACTTTTATTATTTTAATAATTTTTATATCATTTTTTTATGTTTTGTTTTTGTTAATGTGAGAAAGTTGTATGCTTAATATACTGTAGATTTGTAGAACATTTTCTATTTTATTAAGTACCTGGTAATTCTGACGGGCCTACACTGTCCTCTCATACCTATTAAGTACCTGGTAATTCTGACGGGCCTACACTGTCCTCTCATACCTATTAAGTACCTGGTAATTCTGACGGGCCTACACTGTCCTCTCATACCTATTAACGCTGTGGTTTGAAAACATTGTAAAACTCAATAATTTTTAAAAGAGTAACCGTGGAGTTTCTTGCCGGCTCTTCTCCATAGGATAACCACCAATTGGAACCGTGCACCTAGCTTCTGACGTTTCATAATTGCCCATGTAGGCTTATGTGAAATAAAATATTTTGATTTTGATTTTAACGATAGTCATCCATCTACGGACCAACCGCGGCAAGCGTAGCTTAACCTGATCGATCGACCCGTGCGGCTGTTATTACTTAGCCATTTGCCACTGATTCTGTGTACCTATTATCTCTTATAATATAAAAGACGGGTAATAGGTAGACTCTTTATTCACCCCGCTCTTATTATTTGAAAACTTTTCCTTGGCAGGAGCAAGTTTTCAAATAATGAGGAAGGTTTAAAGTGATAAAGACTCTCACATTGTCACGGTCTCACGAGCGAACCTAAATGAAGTCTAGTGTGAGTATGTACTAAAAAATATCTATATAAAAATATTGTATATTTTTACATAAATATACCTAATTAAAGTTCAGGATAAAAGTACGCACACACGCGTAGTCACTTCTGTCACCTATCTATCTTCATGTGGCTTTGGTACTTTGTATGTGTGTCAGACGCTTGGTAGTGTGTGTAATGTTTTTTTTTATTAATTAATTTATTTCTAATGCATATTAAAATATTAGCTTTCTGCACACCTCCTCCATATAAACTTTAACTGTGCCCATACTCCTCCGTCCGCATAGTTTTCGTAAAAAGATGTACAAAGTTTTCGCTTCACGTATATATAATGATGGTACTTCAAAGACTTACTCAATAAAACAAAAATGACATACAGTTTTAGGTATTATGAATTCATCACTTACATCATCATCATTCAGATCATTATGGGATTAGGAATACAGCTCTTGATTTACTTAGATCATACCTGAAAGATAGAAAGGTTAAAGTTCAAGTAAACTGCGTGAACTCATTGGGGTCTGAAATGGCAATGGGCCTTCCTCAAGGTTCGATATTGGGTTGGGTCCATTCCTCTTTTTAGTTTACATTAACGATTTACCCCAATTACTTCAAAATCAACCAAGGTGGTTTTATTTGCAGATGACACGTCATTGATCTTTAAAATAGACCGACGGTCTCAAAACCTTGACGACGTGAATAATTCAATTCTTCAGGTCCAAGATTGGTTTACGGTAAATAATTTGGTTCTAAATGATAAAAAAAACCAAATGCATTAGATTTAAACTACCTAATGTTAGAAGTAGCGAATGTGATATCATATTGAATGGAGAAAAACTGGAATGTATTAATCAAACGATTTTCCTAGGAATCACTCTAGACGAGAAACTACAATGGGGACCACATATAACATCTCTTGCGGGGCGGTTAAGCTCGGCCGCTTATGCTGTTAGGAAGATAAGACAGTTAACAGATGTAGAAACCGCGCGTTTGGTCTATTTTAGCTACTTCCACAGCATTATGGCGTACGGTATTTTATTGTGGGGTCGGGCTGCTGACATTGAATCCATCTTTATTTTGCAAAAGAGAGCTGTCAGAGCCATTTATAATCTACGTCGCCGAGAATCTCTTAGGGAACTCTTTAAAAGGATTAATATTATGACGGTACCTTGCCAATTCATTTATGAAAATATTATGTATGTAAGAAAGAACCTACATCTTTTCAAAAAAATAAGTGATAGACATAATTTCAATACTAGAAATAAAGATAAAATAGATCAGCCATGTTTCAGATTATCTGAAGTACATACATCTTTTATGGGGTACTGTGTTAAATGTTACAACAAAATACCTTGTGATATATTGCAATTAAATGAAAGAAAATTTAAAACTCATATAAAAAGTACACTTTGTAAACAAGCTTATTACAAATTAGAGGATTATATCCAGGATAAGAACGCTTGGAAACATGCTGGTCCGGCTCCATAGGACAATCTGGAGTCTAGACAAAATCTAACTGATTGCTATTTTAATTGTATATTTTATTATTTTTTGTGACATTTATTTTACACTCTGTGATTACCTTAACTCACACACTGATTATTTTAGGATTTTTTTTTTTTTTTTTTACAATGTTTGTAAATATGTGAGCACCATGTATCTATCACATAATTAATTTATCTCATTGCTTCATTATTAATTCTTTTTACCTATTGTGGTATAGTAATTTTATTCTAGGTGCATCGTCTTCACATATAATTATATAATTGATGTACCAATACCAAATATTGTAAAACATTTTAAAAGAGTAACGGTGGAGTTTCTTGCCCATTCTTCTCCATACGAAGCTACCTTTTGGAAGGGGCGACTAGAATCAATTCTATTTTATTTGTAAATTTTGACGTTCAAAAGTGCCATTTATGTGCCTATTTGGAATAAATAATTTGACTTTGACTTTACAGAAGTGGATATCACTAGCAGAGAACTTAATGATTGAAGGACTTGTGAGATACCGTTATTTGAATAATATATAAGCCACAACAATACAAACCAAAAATGTAAATTTACCAAGTCTCATGTCAAATCAAAAGAGTAGTTTCTCGATTTAGAGGAAATTATATATATATGTATTATTGTATGGTTTTCCTTTTACGATGTACATTATAGAGTATATTCTTTTTATGAAGGTAAGACTGGACGCTTGCGGAGGACACAAACACTGCCGTCGAGGTCAACCGCAACGGATATGGCGTGACAATCTGGAATGCACTTGCAAAGCAGACACGGATAGAAATTACAGAAGAATTTTCTCCTTACAAAATTAAAGGCTTTCTTCCAGCAGTAAGATACCAGCAATGAAAAGAAAAATATACCTACATTAAAAATGACACTTTTTAGTCACTTTTAGCGGAAACCTTCAACAGTAAATGAGGTGATAGCATATTAAATAAAGTGAATATCTGAGAATCCTACTGTGAAAACGTTTCAAAGCATATTATTCAATCAATTGCTCCGCGTAAAAACAATAAACTTACCGTATCTTGAATGAAGGAACCGTTTGTGATCCCGTTAACCCGCTCACGAGCAATTCCTGTAAGCAGAATTGAACCTGGCTGGCTCCCGGCCAGGGACGCGGAATAAAAATAAAAATCATTATAATTTCATTACAATTGTGAGGTTTTTCACGTCCCGGTGAAAATAACTTCAGCCTATTTATTGATTTTACGGTATCCGCATATTTTGAATTAACACCCTTATAACAAATTGGGCCACAGATTGAAAATTAATTTACTAATATCAAAATTTAACGTAATCATTAATCATTGAACTCATAAACGTTAATTATGAAGCGTCTGTTATAATGTTTATATGTATATAAGTAATATTAATAGAATGTAACTACGAATTCTTTCGTGATCTTTATGTTACCTGTGGCTTTAAGTTATACCGTTTCATTTTTGTTTCAGGAAGCAAAATAAAAAAGTCGGAATTACGCCTAATGTCCCTTTAGAACAGGGGTTCCCAAACTTATTTAGTCTACTGCCCACTTTGAGAATAAATTATTTTTTAGCGCCCCTATTTTTCCACCTACTTAAAAACCATTATAACTTCAAAGTAAATTAATTATTGTGAGCTATATAAAACAGGATAGATATATGAACTACGCAGAGAGAAATATTGGACCGAGTTAGTTTTAGCAATCTCTTAATTAATATTAGTTGATGTTCACAAGTTGTAGTCGAGAGTCGAGAGCTCAGTCGGTGTCTAAGAGTCCTCCTAATTACAACCCCCCCCCCCAAGACTCTACACAACGCCCCCATTTTTTTTCTAGGTCTCTTACCGACCCCATTTTGGCCTGCAGCTCCCACAAGGGGGCGTTATCGCCCACTTTGGGAAAGGCTGCTTTAGAATGTTCATTCGGAGACAAATAAGTTGAAATAATCTCGGCGAGGGTAGGTAAGTAACACAGGTTGCGCTCGCGGCCCGCGAGCCCGACTCATTATTCTTTCGCTCAGGGGGTCTAAGTGACTTCACTGTCGTTCTCACTTCCTTCCCTTCTCAGGAAATAATTTCAATTTAAGGCTTTCATTGAAATAATATTCATGTAACTTTTTTTTTAAGTCTTACGGCTCCCTGCTAAATGTGAATGTTAACACCAAGCGTCGAGTGTCTACTGAACTGTGCTCTGTAGCTGTTTAAAACTCTCCCATTGTGCGCTACTCTAACAATAAAGATATAAGTACAGTGAAAATGTAGAGTGGGTATATTGCAAGCAAACTTTGGTAGGAATCGGGGACGCGCGAGATATTTATGACTTCCTCTGAGCTCCCAGAGGCTCTCGGGGTTCAAAAGCTAATAAAACGATGTCACATAATGCAAAATTTTATTTAAATCTAGGACAAATTTTGACTTTGGGATAATCCTTCTAAATTGTAAGGCTATAAACTGAAATATTTTGTTGCACAACTAATTCATTCTAGAGAGCGAGTGGATTTAATAAAAAACCGGCCAAGTGCGTGTCGAACCACGCACAATGAAGGGTTCCGTTGTTGGGATAAATTTATCCCAAGAATAAACATAACATTGTAATTGAAAAACATGTTCTGCCATACATTCCAACTGCAAATGTAAGTTGGTCGACTATTCGAATTCCTTTTAACTTAATTATAACCTACAGCCATGATTTTTTTTCACATATCCAAAAACAACCATTTAGCTGGCAGGGGGACAGAAACTTGACTCTAACATATATCCACTTTCAAGCGCTGTAATATTACGAAAACGGATCCCTGAATCGAAAAATGATTTTCACAGACCTGCAATATTTTTGAACGGCCTATCCAACGATACCCCACACCATGGGATAGACGAGAAAAAAAAAACCTAACTTTACGCGCAAGTAAGGTACCCTACAATTTTTTCAAGGTCTTATTTTACCATTTTGTCGGCGTGATTAATATGTATACCCATGCCAAATTACAGCTTTCTCGTACTAAGAATCTTTGAGCTAAGCCGCGGACAGACAGACAGACGGTCATGGTGAAACTATAAGGGTTCCTTGTTGACTATGGAACCCTAAAAAGAGAAATACGAGGAAAAATCCACATATTTCGTTCCATTTGTTGAAACCAATATATTATGTATCTATAAGCCGCCGTATATATATCTAAATAGTACCTGCATATAGCTGCAGTAGTATGTTTTGAAGCCTTCTGCCGAAATGATTTCATGGCATTGGTCCAGGACTGAAACGAGTGACGTGATAGAGGTTAAATCTACGTCCAACAGCAGGTACATGCAATGTAATGAAATTTATTTACAGGTAAACGAGCTTTTAAAAATGTTTTTGTTGTAAAATGAGCTTGGGTTTTATTTTAGGGGTTGAAAATGGCGTTTATGTGGTGACGCTATTCAATTTAAATACAAACGTTTTGATAACGTTTGTATTTAAATTGAATAGCGTTAGTTTTCAGGACCTAACACAGAGTTAGGTCAGTAAGGTGTGACAGGGTCTAGGAAGTGGGCTGAGCGGTGGCCACCTCGTTAAGATAAACGCGCCGAGTGCACCACCAACCATTCTCACACGACTTCAAACGTAATTTAAAATGTTCCTGGTTGCGGAACAACCTTTACGTAGGGTGTATTAATGTGTGTTCTGTTTATTTTTCCGACTGAATTTATTGTTACTACTATAGCTATTTCTAGACGTGCCGAGTTTTATAAACTTTTAATCAAAACCATTCATCACGGACAGCTTCATTACTCTCTTTTGTTTTATTGTTTCTTAATTTTAGAGCTAAGCTCGGTGTAAATTTTAGTCTTACCAGCACTTAAATATTGGCTAGGTGGTGTAACGTGTGGTGCCAGACGTAAAGAATAGTACAATCCTATTTCTTCCCGTGGGTGTCGTAAAAGGCGACTAAGGGACTTACTAGAGAATGGGCAGCAGCTTTCTCTATGCATTTTAACACCAAACTGCGTTCGCCAACCCGCCTACCAAGCGTGGCGATTATGGGAACCCATAATCCTAACTAACTAACATACTCATAACCCCCCCCCCCTACTCCAACAGAGTGGAAATCTTTCGGCTGAAATTATGAAATATTGGTTTATTGGTCGTAAACAAGAAATAACCTTTCAAATTTATTCTCGTAAAATGTGGCTAGTTCTGCTTACGTGTATGATCTCACTGATATTGCAGACAGATTAATCAACATCAGATTTTAAATTCTCGATCAGTGAAAACAATCGCCCTTACAACCTTTTAAAGTTAATTAATAAAATGAATTCATAAAACACTCCTCTCATCGCAGCTCGGCGTCGGTTATTAAGCTAGCTCGTCCAAACCATTATCCACCAGAGTCAATATTGGGATCTAGATGTGAATATTAAATTACTGACGTGTTCCGGACACCGGCGGTTCCACACGGAATATCGACGTTCGTAGTCCAATATCAGCGTCGTCAAGGCTCAATAACGTTTTACATTCAGCCGTGGAGAGCGGTAAGTGCGCCAATACGTAGCGGGAGATAAGAAATGTTACCGACAATCGCGCCGCCTCAGAACCCATTGTACGTAATATTCGCGGCTTGTATGAAATTCATATCGAGGATACGACGCGGTGACGACGATCGACCGAATTATTCAAGGGCAACAACGCCAATAATTCATGTTCTCTCTATTACAAATAGAGTACCTCTCTATCCGAACCGAAGGTATAGCCGTAAACCGATTTGGGTTTCCGATGGACCCACCGCGGTCGGTGTTTGAAAAGATTAATTTTGTGTTTGTCTTATGAATATTTATTGCGGGTTAACCGAAGCCTGGAATATCCGGGTTCAGGATATAACCCTGGTGTTCAATGCTCAGACGTATGCCTCAGTTTCCTGTTACGCTGAAAATGCATTTGAGGTTGACCCAAAAAGCATTTTCAAATCTCGCGATTTCACATACCGTACCTAATAAGCTCAATTTTACAAGAACGTGAGATCAGATTGCTCTGAGTTTCGCTGTAGGCTTTAATCTTAGTTATCTCGACAGGTACCTACGTTTAACTGAACATGAAGACATTATTTTATTATTAAATAGAGATTTCCGAAATAAAATATGGTTGGAGCCAAGAACTAATCTCTTACTACTGATCTAGATTACCTTTACTTATGCAGATTATTCCCTCAAAGTGGTCGCTCGGTGCAGCTTCATGGCACGTTATCAAGCTGAACTTGGTGCATTCTGGGCGCTAACTACTGATCGGATCGCGATAAACTTTGACACACGAGCTGTTAGTTTAAATCCTTTTTTGATGGCCCCGTTAGGAGTGACGTGTCGCCATCAAAGCTTAGCGGATTGGTTACTAGAGATTATGTTTGTTTACAAGGGTCTTTGTAATAGCGAGGAGTAGGTATGATGAAGAGCACTTATGTGTAGAACTCGTAAGTGATAGTAACTATGTAAATTGTTCTAAAACATATACGATATTGGAAATTGTAGCTCTCTTATTAGAATCTACAAATTACTATATCGTATAAGATAAGATAAAAGTCGTATAAGATTATATATCATGTTAAGTAATAACTTAACATGTTTGGTATAGCATATTTGTGATTGTTGATCGAATAAATTGTGGTAAATGTTTTTAGAATACTGAACTTCCAAAACACTAAAAACGTGCTAAGTACAATTTCTTTTTTGGTATTATGAAATAAGTACACAATTTATTGAAGCAACTGGGTTGGAAAATGTTTTCCCGTTGGAGATCAAACATCATAGGCAAGCTCATGCTCGCTCGAGCAGCATCGTCCATATTCTTTAACACTGTGCAATATTTTTTCATTCAATTATTGCAGAATATCCACCACCTACAATAAAATTAGGTGGTATATTCTACATTAATTTAAGTAAAGTACCTTCAAATCGTGTTAAAAAATCTTTTCGTTGCTACATTTATTATGTTTGCCATAATTGAAACAAAGTGAAGCGTGAATAAAATAAAATATGCTTGAATGTGTATAGGTAGTTACCCAGTAACCGACCGTGAATTAGTAAAAGGAGAGACCACTTTGGATGTTTCTCAGGCGAACTTCAACGTACCGTGTGATTAAAGGATGACTTGTGGTTTGAGATGCCTACTTATTTTGCTACGGACTTGAGGTAGTTACGGAACCCGTATAAAGTAACTAAGATAAAGGGTGGCTTCATTTATTTTATCATTTAGAATATAGAGGATGTTTGCTCTCTACGTAAATATTATTGGAAATCAAGTTAATGCTTGGTTACTTTATTGTATTACAGTTTTTTTTTATTATTTTATTAGCACGTACGTCTTTTTTAGGGTTCCGTACCCAAAGGGTAAAACGGGAACCCTATTACTAAGGCCCCGCCGTCCGTCTGTCTGTCTGTCCTTCTGTCACCAGGCTGTATCTCATGAACCGTGATAGTTAGACAGTTGAAATTTTCACAGATGACGTATTTCTGTTGCCGCTATAGCAACAAATACTAAACACCAGAATAACATAAATATTTAAGGGGGCTCTCATACAACAAACGTGTTTTTTTTGCTCGTTTTTGCTCGATATCGATAACGGCAACAGGTAGACGCTTGAAATATTCACAGAATATTTAGTTATATATTCACTTTATAAATAAATAATAAAATTAAAATAAAACAAATATTTAAGGGGGGCTCCCATACAACAAACGTGATTTTTTTGCCATTTTTATAGATAATGGTACGGAACCCTTCGTGCGCGAGTCCGACTCGCACTTGGCCTGTTTTTAGTTTATGTATGTTGTTTTATTTTTATGTATTCTTAATTTTAATTATGTATTCAGAGCATGTGTACCTACTCAATAATGTCTAAGCTGTGGTTACCTGTAATTCAGTGTTGTAATGTATCTCGTTGGTAATCTTTAAGTAAATAAATTGGCATTTATCGAAATGCATCGTTATTCATTAGGCAGTTATACTTGTACTTATACGCTAGTCTGTTTGAAATTCTTCGTTATCGTAAGTGTCTATTCAATTTCAAGATTTCTATTCTTGTCTGCTATCTTCTTTTGCTCATTTCTTTTATAAGTACGTCCTGAGTGTCCTGAGTATTTGAATCCCGGGACATTATTCAAGATTCATTTTTTTCCATGAGGATCTTTAAAACGTCACAATTTGTTCATTTTACCAACCAAATATTTTTCAAAAAATTAGTCTTAGTCAGTAATTCCTTAGATATTTATATTATCTACACGTCATTTTATACGAGAGGTAGGTAATCCTTTTCTCTTGCACAGTTACGGCCTAATAGACTTTAGTATATCAAACATCGTCTCAATAGTGGTGATTAGGTCAGGACATACGATTAGATTTTATTAAAGAATTTAAAGTTTTGCAGTGAGAAGTGTTAGTAAATCAAAGGTAAATTCAATACCTACGAGATTTTATTTACTAAAAATCCATTGCCAAGCAGCAATTCTCTTGAAAGTATTGGCTCCGTCTCTTTGGAAGATGATGATACAACTGATCAGGAAACGTCGCTATCTTTTACATGTTCTGAATTTAAATATTTAATATATGACCGAATTTGTATGCATCTTGGCCAGTATTTTACTTTCTCATGATCAATCTCACGATAGTACTGGCTGGCTATAGATTAGAGGTTTCAACAAAGATACTTAATCGACTGTCAGGCGTGGTGGACAGTTGACGCTCGATGAATCAACGTCGCTTCTCTACTTTATGACCTGACTGACAGGTGGCGTGCCGACGCCCTTGTCCCGAATCCGACTACCACAGTACTTCAGTTTTTGTGACAAACCTGTGGAGTGCGGAATTCTTCACTGTGCCTATTGATCGGATGACGGCACCGCTAAAAGGGAGGTTTTATGAAACTAACAGGTTTTTTTTTTTATGTATCTGATACTGAAATGAAATGAAATCGTTTATTCTGTAAATAGGATATCGGAATCACTTTTACACGTCATAGTAAAAAGTAAAAAATAAGCTAGATGTAGTCGACATTTGCTATCTGACTACCCCTGAGAAGAAATGGCGAAACAAACTCAGGGGTCAAAGTCTCCTTTAAAGTCCAGACATAATCTTGGTCAGATCATGTGAGGACCATGTAGGTCTGTGTCTGAAATTGTCTTTTGAGGAAAGAACCACACAATTTTGAGTGGACCTGTCCAATCAGTGCAAGCATTTGTCGTAATCGTGCAGCTCGACTCAAGACTTAAGGAGCTCAATGACTCGACGAACAATACCAAGGAAAGTACATTTGGGTAGGCCTCATAAAGTGCTCAAAATGCCAGACCCCCATTAAAACTGAGAAAAAGCATAAAATAGGAAAATATTTAAAGAAAAAAAAAAGACCCACATAGTGCTCACACTCACAATAAATTAAAGCAGTAAATATAATACTTTTCAAAGTAAACATTAATGTAATATTGTATATAATATTCTGCAATGTCAATATTTATATAAAATCATGCATAATAACATTAAATGTCAAGTTTTCCAGTTTGATCACAAGGCTTGCAGAGCGAGCAGCTCAATCCCAAGCTTTTTTGTCTTCTAAATAATCAGAAATTTTATAGTATCCTTTTTTACAAAGTTTGGTTTTAATACAGCTTTTAAATCGTTTAATGGGTAAGTTTCGAATGTCAGTAGGAAGTTTGTTGTAAAAGCGTATACATTGACCCATGAACGAGTTGCCTACTCTGTGGAGGCGAGTGCGATGTACAGCAAGATTGTGTTTATTCCTGGTATTTAAACAATGAATATCGGACATTTTCTTAAAATTTGATATATTTTTGTGTACATACAATAGATTTTCAAATATATATTGAAAGCCTACAGTCAGAATATCTATTTCTTTGAATTTTTCACGAAGTGAATCTCTTGGACCTAGATTGTAAATGGCTCGAACAGCCCTTTTCTGAAAAACAAAGATAGTATTAATGTCGAATTTTTTTAACAGCATAGGCGGCCAAACTAAGCCTTCCTGACAATTTTTCTACGTATGGGCCCCATTGTCCCTTCGGCCTGAAGGTTTCAACAAATGAGGAGTGATTCTTGAGGATTTTATCTATTAAGATAGGGGTATGATTGAAACTGCTAATGTATTAGGTAAGTATAACGTCGCGAAAGGTAGCAGTAGATACCGGCCAAGAATCTGTAGAATATGATCAATTGAATCCGTATCACCCTTTCTTCCCATTAAAATAAGATATAACTTACAAAAACTCATCAGATCCTCTTCAGAACCTAAAACATCGGCATTATTGTACGACATTTAAAAATAATTTCGGTATAGCTCCCCACCTTGAGTTCCTGCCTTTATAATCCCTGGTCTACCCCAGGCCTTTCATCCTGTAATTGAAAACACTTGTGAATGTTGTAAATTGACAATTGTATGATTGACAGAGGTGCTGACGTGGGGTCATATCAAAGGTTTATGGCTAATGGAGGATCGTGCTAGACAACCCAATGACTGCTAAATTCGGTCGAAAGGAATTAATATACGGATAAAATTCGATGGATGTGACGTGTGCAACATAGAATTTGACGTTTGGATTGCCTGTACGATGCATTATGGACAAGTGATGGACACCTGATATGGATACTAACCTACTTCTGAAAGCCTTTTGATTTAATCTGTTGTCAAATCTCATAATGATGGGTTGTTGTTATTTAGAGTGCGTTTCATGAAATAGTTATGAAGAAAAATTAAGTAGATATATGCCGTAATGTTGGCTACACTGTTAAAGTTTAACAACGGACCTATTAGGTTGCGTATTCATGTTCGTCACTTCGTCCTACAACAGTTTAGCCAACATTACGGCATAGGAACTATTTGATGACATGCACTCTAGGTCAACCAATGACAAAAGCTTAGGTACCTACATGAGATTTTACAGCAGATTATTCTTGATATTTTTTTAAAAGTGTGAAGTAAGAAGTTACATACTTAATTTTTTCGCTGTCTCACACATTTTCACAAGTTTATGGCCGAGATGTTTTACAACCGTAGCCTTAAACATTTAAGTTGAATGCAGTACGTCTCTAATTGATGGCTTAACTTGAACTTTGTTTTGTCTTCGTCTCTAAAATACAATAAAAGCAAGAGACGAAATACTAATCCCACCTACATTAGGGCGGGGATAAAAGGATTCTGTGAATAGCCCACGATTTAAGAGCATTTACTTTAGCAAGAAAAATATATATCTGCCGACAGTAAATTGAATTTATCAATGTGAAACGGGTAAATGTGTTTAAATGTAGATCATTGTTCTAAATTAAATTAATATTCCTTAATCGACGGCGTATTGATTTACACAAACTGAACCCTAAAGTTAATTAATGTTTTAGACTAGTAGATATAATTTACAAATCCATATCTCACGAAGCCCTACCGAGTCTAATGTAAGTTATATTTGGTTTATGAAAAGCCTTTTGTTGTATGGGACATCCCACTCCGTCAATCAGAGTCACGAGCACCAAAGTAATCAAAGTTTATAACGAGTTACATAATTATTAAATCCCGAGTATAACTCTAGTTCCTCTCCCATTTTGAACGTCAGCTGAGATATAAAATGCATTTATTCAGTCCAAGTTCGTGACCTAAAAACAAGAAGTTAACTGGATTAATGTTACCTAAAACTTTGTAATTAATGATTCGCTAATCTTTACGAAGACTGACATGCGGATAAAAGTTTTTGGCCAAAAATATACCCATATAAAATATATCTTATACTCTTAAAATTTTACCACAAACTTCCTCAACCAAAGTACGTATGCAGCGAAAATGGGTCGTACAATGTAATCGATATTAATTTATAGCAATGAAATATCCTGGGATTACGTAAAGACCCCCGCCACTAATGACTCGATCTTTACTCCGACTATCTAAATTAGAAATTCGATATTTTCATAAGATAGTGTGTTAATTTGGTAACTGTTTATATCGAGCGGAAACGTGGCTGTAGTTTGCAATAACTATCAAAACTATGAGAATGAGCAAGTAGCCGTGGAGGCAGTTCGACGTCAGATGAGGTACGGGACGGCCGACCAACTCCCAACTACAAGTAAAGCGCTTTAGCGGCAGATTAAGATATACATCTAATAGATAGTGCGGTTAGCTAGATCAGATTATGAACTTGACAAATGACATGGATAACAGCTAAGTTATCTGCGCCGATGTGGTGGGTGGGTTTACGTGGGTCGGTATCGATGTAATGCGAACTTGGAAGCATTATATCATTAATCACTGTTCCAAAATGTGTAATTAAGCAACATTTGAGCTTTAATTTTCCGCTTAAAGATATTTTCGCTTTTCAAGCACACTCTCAACCGCTTTAACAAATCTGCGGACTTAAACTTATGAGGACTCAATTAATCATATTTTTTCGGAAGTTCGCATTCCGCTGTCGCCTAAGCGTGCAACGTTTGTCTCAAGTCGCGCGGCACAGTTCTGCAAGTGTTTGAGATAACAAGTGCGCGGGTGACAAGAGTCCTCGCAACTTGCGCCCGATGCTCACAACTTTCCCCGCAAATGCACCTTAACTAGTGTTGTCTTAGGTAGGAGCAATCTGAATGTTCACTAAGTAAACTATTACGTGGCTGGCATAAAAATAAATGAGCGAGCCTTACAGTAGTCGCATATGATGTGTGTAACTTCTGACATCTCACCTTGGTAATAAGCAATTGAGCAGCGTACTTACTAATTCCATGCTATTATAAATTACTTACTAATTCCATGCAATTAAAAAGTACTTACTTATTCCATGCGCAAGCTGTCACTTCCCGTTACACACTTCCGTCCCAGAAAGCGAGACGAAAAAGTTACACATGAAAAAAATATATACTATATTAGGTTCATTTTGCTGAAGTTGTACTTATCTACAAGTATGTTACAGTTGATTTAAAGTTGAATTTTTTTATGATTACTTGTTGTTTGTAGCCCTCGTTCGGGAATCCATATCCAAACTACTCGAATTCGGGCACATGATTGGCTGATTACGTAGGTGTGTTGTATTGTATCCGAATTCGGGTAACAACAGTGTAATTATTTTGTGCAAAAAGAAATGACTTAAAAAGAAAATCTGTTTTACATCCAATTAATTAAAAGCCCAATTACGAAACAATTTTCACAGTGCAACTGAAACACATGTTCTGTTGAAAGCAATTTCAAAATTTCGCGAAGGTTTAAATGTATTGTTCAATTCAATTCAATTCAAATAATCTTTATTGCAATCTATATTAAACATATAGAGGTGGTGATTATGGACTCTGTCGGGTACAGCAACATTATAAATAAGTGGGAGAGAGGAAGAGCGCTTTAATGATTTACTACATCTAAAACAATAATAACAAAAATAAATAATACGAAGAGTTTGTTTGGTTTTTTGTTTAAACGCTTTGATTTCTTTTGCATTTGATAACTCATTTTCTGAGGAAGGCTATAGGCAATTTAACATCACGCTACGACCGTTAGGAGCCGAACAAAACGAAAAAAATCAGTAAGAAATCTAAGCGAAAACGAAGTAACTTTAAGATATTTTTTTGTTAAAACAAGTAATTTCACGCGGACAAAGTTGCGGGTAGAAACTAGTAACTATATAAACGTTTGCATGGTGGATTAAGATTATTTGTACCAATAAAGAACGTTGCGATATTGTCCCGAATATTGCACATAATTATACATGGTGTTAATCATAAAATATTGCGCCAAAAGGCCGGCTTGGTGATCAACAACGTCCGAAATTCAGCGATAAACTTTTGGTGATACAGTATTCTGAAAATTCAGAATATTATAACAACTGCAGATATCGGTTTTCTTTACAAAAGTTAGAGTATTGTAGTTAATAAAATATCTAATAAAACTACCTTTAGCTCAAACATATCCTTAAACATATATTTTTTTTGTTCTTTGCACTTGTTTCATGATTATTATTGAATATATTTATAACGATAAGTTTAATTATGTGTTATGTATGTATTTATTTATTGTATATAATAATATGTAAATGGTACACCACAGACTACCTGCAGTATTGTCACTCCTTCCCCCTTAATCCATCCAAAGGTTGTTTTTAAAAGATCGCTTTTAGCGATAAGACCGCCCATTGTGTCACCCTATGTAACTTTTATGCTGTATATAATAAAGAGTATTCTATTATATTATTTTTTTAAAGTTCAAGTAAGATCCAAATTCCATACCTATTTACTAAATAAACAAGTAACTTGTAAATCTTTCGAAATTTGTCCGCCGTAGTCGCCAGCTGAGCAGCGGTGCACGTTTTCTGAAGAAGCGTAGTTTTGAAGTCTGCAAGATAACAGATGCGAGCCTCTCCCCTCCACTGGCAGTCGAGAACTGCCCCACGCTAGCGTCTTGAGAAACGCTTACCGACTATGCCATTCCCACTTGAATTATCTCTACTCACAATTTCTCTTAGGAATTGTTTAAATTACGCTGTAGAGGAGAGGTAAATGTGAATTTTTGAGGCATCTTCTGTTACTGCTATTGAACGTTCTGCTGATTGAATGTTGGTTTTTTCATAATTGTTACAGATAAACTTAGGAAGAAAATGTATCATGAATGGCGTATATATCTATAGAACTTAAGGTTTTAAATAACCGTCCATACAACTGATATTATTTCGTTCTCTCATACCCCCATTAGCTTCATAAAAACCTAATCCATTCTTATTATTTTTAAATACAGTACGAAAATAATTTTCTTGTAGACGCAATTTTTTCCTACACTTTATTTTTAACCTACATTATAAAAGTCATAAATCCAGTAACAAAAAACAATTTGACGAGCCACAGTGATCGGTTTCGTGTCATACAGTTAGGGGTCGTAAAGGTATGTAATTAATAGATCACACGTTGTCCTCCGTGAATAGTTTTCGTTTGAACGAATGGCAATGATAGTCTCGCGGGCTGCCCTTTGTACAGTCGGCGGCCTCGTTAGTCGTGCCACTTCAAAGCCACGCACAAAGGCCGCCGCCCACTACCACCACCTGTACCTTTATTGTTCTTTATCTCTATTTAGCGATAGTCACGACTAACGTGAGTTTACTGTAGCTATTTGAAACGAATCCCTATTAACGTCCGCCTATTGTGACGTTATCAATTTGGTGTGGAAGCTTTGTAAGTGATATTATTGTATTTTGTATAGTGGTTTTTTAGGGTTTCGTGTCGAGACGGTGTGAACGGTACCTTGCTACTAAGCCTACAATGTATGTCTGTCCGTCTGTCACATGCTGCTATCGCTTAGCGAAACGCTATTTGATTTTTTTAGAGATTGTTTAATTATTGAATAGAAAAAAGTTTGATTCTATGGATACAGCAACCCTTTAATGACTAACGGCTAAAGTTCCGAGTAATACCAAATTAATCATATTTATAGTTTGCACTCAACTCATGTATAATGCATCAACGAATCCGAACAAAGGTAGTACTGCTATAATTAAGTGTAAACGAACAAGCTAACGAGGTACGAAACCTTCAGTGCGTGAATACGACTCGCACTTCGCCGCTTGTATTCACGAAGGTAAGCAGCCATTGGCAAATGAGAAAGCAATTTTGTGAAACATTTTCGGTAATTCCGTGAAAATTTTCACCTACATAATATTTGCGGTAAGTACTACACATTTATAAAGTACAACAATGCCTAATATTTTATATGGAGAGGGGGGGGGAGCAGTGGTGACCCAGTGATAACGGCCATGACTTACGAGCTGTGGGTCGTAAGTTCGAATCCTGACAGGCGCTTTACTTTGTATAAATTATTTCATCACCAGTGCTCCCAAAATTTTGAAGAAAAAAATCAGGAGGAAACGGCATGTCTTGGAACCAATAAATCGAAGACATGTGACATCTACCAACCCGCACTGCTTGTGTGCGCTTCTTATCGAGAGGAGGCGTGAGTCCCAGCAGTGGGAACATTATATGTTGATTATGTTAGAGAGATATAGAATTTCTTGGAAACAACATTTAATATTTGTCAGTTATTTTTGCTTGCATAAACCATTAAAATGAAGACTAGAGAGTTTAGAATTGGCCGCCCATTAAAAAGTTTAAAACCGACTTTTTCAAGTAACTGCCCCTGTAATTACAAGTTGGGCACAATAAAAAGGTGCCAAAAAGTGAAATGAGGTGGCGTCATTAAAAGTTTAAAGGCAAACCTACTGTAGGAAAAAATCCTGCAGGTGTTTGTAAATAAAACTAGGTTAAAGGCTGTCTAGTAGGTGTAGGTAGTTTTACTTATTTTACGTTTTGCCCCCGTGGAGGCAAAATAATTTAATTTTTTTACGTAACATAACATACCGCCTGTATTCCCCGAAGGGCTAGACAGAGATATACCTCAAGCACTCCCAAAGGTATGATTAGGTAAAAAAAAACCCAGATAAAAAACAAATCAAAATCATAAAAAAAAAATACAAATACATACACCTATTGTAAGAAGTAGGTATTTTGATAAAACATTATATATTATTATAAAAACCCTGGATAGGTACTTTCTAAAATATTTAAATTATAATAATAATTAAAATGCAGATGCACATTTGTAAAACCGTATACGTTAATTACTCAAAATTATAAATGAAATAGCGGTTTTTCACGGATTTATTATTTCTGCTAAGTATTGAAATAATCTTTTTATACAATACCAAGTATTCGTACAATGAACTTTAAAGACAGTGTTTTTAATTAAAAACGAGTAATTAAAACCAATCTCAATTCTGTCTTCGCATTTAAATTCAACATTTTGTTAACATTTTGCAGCAAAAATTTATCGAATATGTTTTAAGGACTCACGATTTAAAAAGAATAATTCCGAATAAAATAAGTGAATCCTTCATCCACCATTGCAAAAATATGTTCAGCATACTGATAATATTTTTTTCCAATTTTTAAGTAAAGTATAATCTTTATTTTTTTCTTTATACTTAAATTTAAATAAATCTTTGTTTACATGTTGTAATAAATCAACTGTAGCAACACAGCGTTTATATCTATTGACGTTTGTTGATGAATATTGAACGATTTTACTTAGAGCGTATTCACTTAGCAACCGTTTCCGTATCTTTGGTATAAGTATCTATTATTTCCAAGGCAATTATGTTCAGAGTTTCGTTTACTTACAGATGGCTTTATGAGTATCAGCGTGTGTTGAATAGCTTGAGTCTCCTGCAATTAAGTACTTATATTTGCACTAATTTTATGTCGCCGAATCCTTCGATTATTTCAGATTATTTATATATTTTATTAACGACCTACCCACCCCTGCTTCCAACGGCTTTTACGACTTGACAAAACGTCGATATTTTTTTATCATATGTATGTTTAAGGCGCAGCGCAGACGACAGACTTTTTGTGCGAAGGAGTGCGGCACACACCAATGTGATTACATTTTATTAGCTCACAAGCTTTCATTAATCACTCGATCCGGTGCAGCGCAGACAACAGACTTTTTGTGCGAAGGATCGAGTGATTAATGAAAGCTTGTGAGCTAATAAAATGTAATCACATTGGTGTGTGCCGCACTCCTTCGCACAAAAAGTCTGTCGTCTGCGCTGCACCTTAAAGCACTGACAAGAGGCAAATGATAATAGTATAGCTTGTCATTAAAAAAAAACTGCCAAATCTATTTAGTTTGTGGTAGCGGAAAAAATATATGTTATTCTTGAACATATTTCTCAGAACTTGGGTGTTACCAAAACACTTTTAGAAAAAAATATCTCGATACAAATTAACGGTAAATTAACCCTTTACTTTGAGTTTCAATCCAAAATATCTGTATTATAAATATCAACGTACGGTTGGTATTTAATTAACAACAAGAACGTCTTATTTGTATGCAGAACTTGGTTGTTTTTTATTTTCGATTACTCAACTCATTTTTGAGTAAATAGGTCGTATTTTTTAATTGCTTCATATTTTGCAATAAATTACAAGCGTTGTGTCATCGCGCCTCTCTTTCTTTTGTATGCTGTCTAACAGTGACCGCGGCTTAGCTGTTGTCAGCGTCTTAATATTAATGTTTTATAAACCTTGCGAAATTAAATTTCTAAATTATGGTGATAACCGCATCACAGTCCATCGGTCACACAGTCAGACACGAAAAGCGACTTTAATCCAACTGCAATATTATAAATGCAAAACTGAGTTTGTTTGTTACGCTTTCACGCTAAAACGGCTGAACGGATTTGAGGATTGGATGTTGGCACATGGGTAGACCATGACCTGATGATATTCTTACGAAATCGAGACTTATGCGATTGGAACTGCACCCTTAAACCGCGCCCATAAACTAGCTGTCCCAGCTAGTTATAGCTAGTTATATTCGGAAGTATGTGTAGAAGATGCTGATATTATATACACTGAAATAAATAATTAGCCGAACTAATTAAGTTACTTCAAAAATAACTCAACTTTAGTTATAACTTATAAGGAAATGAACTCTTCTTACATTTAACAAAACTGTTTTTTTAATAGCAAAGCAGGGTTATGCAACAGATAATACTTACTTCATAATTTAATCATGATTCAAAAGACACGTGGCGCCATCTATTAGCATAAGAACGTTACTGTTGTTTTCCTCAGGAACAGTACTTTTTTTCGGGATGAAAGGTACCCTATGTCCGTTTCTGTACACCTGACAACGTATATGCAAAATTTCAGAAAGATCGGTTCAATGGTTTAGGCGTGAAAAGGTAACAAACAAACAACAATATTAAGTTAGGAAGTTAGGATTAGGAATTCGGAATAGGATTAGGATAGGCACATAAAAGGTACTTTTCAAAAAATTTAATTACGTAAAAATTTGAATTGATTCTAGTCGCCCCTTCCAAAGGGTAGTTTTGTATGGAGAAGAATGGGCAAAAACCTCCACCGTTACTCTTTCAAAATGTTTTACGTAATATTAGGTATCGATGTGTTTATTATCAAATAACTTCTCCCGCTCTGGGCGGAGCGGGAGGGCGTGTCAGACTTTTACTGACTAAAACCCACCCGTGTTCCTTCCGCAGGCATTGGTCCTAACGGGCCCCGTCAGTTTGTTGTGACATCTCTTTGAGGCGCGCGTGGAACACAACGCGCCGTCGACCCGGGCCTGGTCCTTATCGGACGGCGAGCCATCGCTCACCGTCCGCAGGCCCGCGCCTACGTTGGCCGGAAATCGGCTTGCGACTCCCGACGCCCGGGGCGTCTCCTGCGGCGACTAAGGGCGCGAGGGCGCGAACCTTGTCTCACCCTCACGCGTTCCGCCTCCTCCTTCGCTAGCATAACTGCTTCGCAGAAGGAGGTGACGGCCTCCCATGCACTCTCGCTCCGAACCATGGCCTGAACCAGGGCCGGACGTGAGAGATCGCCGCCGCCGATCGCCTCCGTGAGGACACGGCGGTGCTCCGCCCAAGCTGGGCAGACCTCCACCGTATGCTCCACCGTGTCCTCCGGGCGATCCACACAGTGGTGACACCCGGGCGTTTCCTCCCGCTTAATCCTAAACAGGAACCTCCCGAAACATCCATGTCCGGTGAGGACCTGCGTCAGGCGGAAGGTGAGGACGCCGTGGCGCCTCTCCAGGTATCGATGTCCTGTCGTTTACTGCCTAAGGATATGGATAAAAGGCAACTCGTGTGAAATTACATTAAATCAGTAGCAAATTGACGTAGCTGGTGCGAGCCGCGGCCGGACGGACATGACGAAATTATAAGGGTTCCCGACGTCACACAATTATAGTGTCTGTGAAACCCTGAAACGAGAAAACATTTTATACAGTTAGAGCGAGGGTCGTTTATTACAAGATTTTTGTCGTGCGCTCCGTCGCAATCAAACATTTCATTTACATAGAAAAATGAAGCTTTTATTCTGAAATGCGTTACAGGAGATGATGATTCATAAATTCACGATATTAAAGTCGTTAAAATTTATAAAAATTCAAATGCGTATTCAAATGACGTTATAAAAGATTTTCCGTCTATGTTTTGATCATATTTGTGTGAATAAAACAAAGGATTCCTCTTTTCATTTGAAATTTTTATTACCTTCGAGTCACATAAACGTGGTATTCGGTTCGAAAGTGTGAACCTACTTATGTGCTGCAGTGAGTATTAGGTATTTATTTGTGAAGGTGTGTAATCTAGTTCCTAAAACAGATAAAGCTGCTACCTAAGAGGAGCAGAATAAGGTGTGAGAGAGACAAGGATGGATGTAGGGCATGTGGAATGTGTGAGTGAGATGGCAGGAGGTAATCCTCACCGACACAACTCACCGCCAGACTTAGGAAATGAAAGCCAACCGAACCCAAATTCATTAATGTTATCGTGTTTGCCATTCTAACAGTTGCAGGGGTATGAGAGCTGCAGATAACTAGCACAGAACTAAAACAGTTTGCAGCTAATTCCAACTTGTTGTTGGCAATTTGTTTATTATTTATTTTATCATCTGCTTCCTATGGCACTAGTTTAATATTTAGTTAATTAAATCTAGGATTAAAGTTACAAACTCTCATTGTTCGTCCGTCTGACTTTAATGCTTAAATATTTATGTAAATGTCGATTTATTTGAGTAATCCCAATGTAATCTGTCACTTGTTGCATTTAGATTCATGTTAGTATGTAATATGTTGAGATGTGTTTACCGCAAATAAACGTATTTCTTTCTTTTCTTTCTTATATTGTTGTATTTCTTCTTATATTTTCAGGAGTATTTTGTGGTCGCATTATGTTGTCCATAATTAACTACGATCTGTGGGTAATTGACTGTAAGTACACGAAAGGGCTAAATTAATTAGTTCAATCTAGGATTGAGCACATGAACGTAATTGGGTGCTCATTGTACCAACTAGGTAAGTTAGGTTAGGATATATGCGTGAGCCGTGTGGTGCCCGACGCCCCCCCGACGCACCTCCCTATTTCTTCCCGTGGGTGTCGTAAAAGGCGACTAAGGGACTTACTAGAGAATGGGCAGCAGTGTTCTCTAGGCATTTTAACACCTTACCGCGATCGCCAACCCGCCTGTCAAGCGTGGCGATTATGGCAACCCCCCGTTTGGGGGAGGCCTATGTCCAGTAGTGGATGTCTTTCGGCTGAAATGATGAATGATGTGAGCATCAGTGGACAGTGAAGCCGATATTATAGTTTAAGTAGCTAATGTAGTAAAAAAAAAGGGTAAGCTATTTTTGCGTGGTAGGTGGTTTGACCAACCAGCGGGGTAATTGTGTAACTCATTTACAAAGGCAATGCCTTCATTTCAACAGTTCAACAAAATTCATTTCGTTATTTACTTTGTTGAGCAGACGAATTGTTTCAAACATATGAAGCAATGAGTTAGCAATTTCCTTCAAAATCTTTCGGATTGTGATTGAAAACGTGTAATGCAATCAAGGTCCTAATTTCCTAAGATTTCACTAATATTTTAATGTGAAAAGTGACTTGGTCTTTTTTCAATGCTCAGTTATTGCCAGTACACGTATTCCAATGCTGAGACCATATCAACCGTAGTTTACGTAACTAAAAATAAAGTATGTACTTAATAAAGAAACCCTTTTAGAAAATATGAAGCTCATTGCCGTTGGGTACTTGGACTGTTTTGTCACATGGTCCTTTATCTTTGTATGTCACTGGGCAGTTTGCGTAGACAGAAATATTTAATTATTACATGGAATATTTCTTTGTGTATAGTGACTCTTGTCAAGTGGTCTGTGATAGGTAAAAAGATTTTTTTCAAACATGCTTGGAAATTCAAGCATTTTCGTTTTTTCCACAACCTTCTTCGAGATTAATCGAAAATGTTGTACTGGTCCAAGACATGCGAGCAGACAATGTTAGTATGAAACAATGAAAATCCTTACCAGTCGTGTTTAGCGGCCGAATAAATTAATATGATAACTCATATCTGTCGTGTGATTTAAAAATGGAACGACATTTTACTTCGACACATCACCACATGGCAACCAAGGAGGTAACTATCAAAGATTTTATTTAAATTTCGAGCTGGCTTGCGAATAGAGCTGTTTAATGTAAAAAAGAAACAAATAGACATATTGGCGTGTGACAGATTATTTTTGTTCGTCATTGATTCTGGAATTTATAATTAACGCTTTCACGGGCGGTGAAGGAGTTTTATTGTTATGACGTCATCAGGCGTTCACTGTGCGCGAAAGGGTTAATTTACTTAATTTGAATTTTCGCGCATTATTTGAGAAAATTACTAGTAAGCGTTGGCCGCAACTAGGCATTGATGGACTCACGTATGTAAACATCGGCTTCTCGTCGGCCCATATTTTTACGTTCGACCATCAATGCCCCTTTTGCAAGCTGCGGCAGTAATGTACTATACTTTTCTATGTTGTCATCATCTGCCGAGCCTTTTAACAAGTATGTTGGGGTCAGCTTCCAGTCTAACCGGATGCAGCAGAATACCAGTATTTTACTGGCCCCCACAACCCAGTTACTGGGTAACACGATATCCCATGGTAAGACTGGTTGTCAGACTTTGGGCTTCTGAAGATCCGTAACTACTGTCAAAGATCTACAAATGACAGCCGGGACTAACGACTTAACGTGCTTTCCGAGGCATGGAGGAATCTTGGTATGAAAAGATGGTCATCCTTCCACGGACCAACCGCGGCAAGCGTAGCTTAACCTGATCGATTGACCCGTGCGGCAGTTATTACTTAGCCACAAGCACCTCCATACTTTTCTATGTTGTATAACCGACATCAAAAAAGGAGGAGATTATATTATGTTCGTCGGTATATTTTTTTAAATAATTTTATGTGTGTAGGTACATCGATATCTTCGTCAATTGTAGACCGATTTTGAAAATTCTTTATCTCTTGGTAGAGGAGCACTGACAGTGGTCCCATATTTTTTTTATTAACTTTGTTTGGGTAGTTTTTGAGTTAGGTTCGATACGTATTAAATCCACATTGTGTTTCTTGATGATGTTGTAATACTTCCTGTCACTGTTGTTTACTTAGCAAGTAGTGGTATACGAATTGGTGTACGGTAGGTACCACAGCCAAAAAGTGATAAATTAAAAACTTTTTTTACATCAAATAAAACAACGACTTCCAAAACAAACATTACAAAGTGAAAAATAACTTTAATTTCGGAAGTTGGTGGCAAAACACTAACATACAGATCCAAAGACACCGACATCCGAAAATAAAGTAATTTTTCACTTTGTAGTGTTTTTAAAGTTCCGTACGTCAAAAGGAAAAAAAACGGAACCCTTATAGGATCACTCGTTTGTCTGTCTGTCACAGATGATTTGCTCCGAATCTAGTGGACTGATTAAGTTGAAATTTGGTGCACATATGAACTTCTGTGACTCAAACACAAACGGAAGTAATTTACGTAAGTAAATTAATTTTGAATATGGAGGTCATTTATGGGGATCAAATTAGAAAATTAAAAAAAAAAAGGTTTGCTGACTGTACCCTGTGACATATCAAATGAAAGGGCTTGTTTTAAGGATTTCATATATACATATATTTTATAATTTTAAAATAAATACTTTTTAAATGATTTAAGAAAATATATGTAAAATTAACCCCCCCCTTATCTCCAAAACTACTGAGCCTAAAATTATGAAAAACATACTGAAAATAGGTATTATAGATTACAAGAAAACTTTAGGAAATCTTTGATCTTAAAATAACATGGTAAATGACTCAATATTGTGCGTACAAACTTACATTTGTAGTTGGGATGTATGGGAATCATGTTTTTCAACCACAATGTTAAGGTTGTTCTTGGGATAAATTCATCCCAACTACGGAATCATTCATTGTGCGTGGTCCAACACGCACTTGGCCGGTTTTTTGGTATGGCTACACTACCCAACTTCACTCTAGAATACTATAAAAATATTTATGAGTTAGTACCTACTTATGGAATGTTTACTTAGTTTTCGATCCAATAACAAGGATGCAAACTAAATCTCAGTTAATCTCTGATCCACAGTTTCACATCTCATACCGTTCTGAAAGCCTAGGTTATACAAACACATTTCTCAAGCTTAGCTAAAACCGAATGTGCCGTGGAGTGCTTTATCAACACACATTCAAAACTTCTCCACGACTTGGAACATTGAATTTAAAATATACTTAAGTGCGCAGAAAAGTCATATTTTTCTACGATTCCACGAAAAAAGGACTTCAGTCAGGAGACTTTATTTACGGAGTCTGTGTGACGATGGAGCAAACATCTAAATGTACTTTTTACGTTTAGACGTTTGCTTCAGTGATGTCTAGATAGTTTAGATAAGAAAGGGCCAAACGCTTATCTACTTACCGAAAGGGTACTTACTTTTTCTTACTTTGATTTGCAATGAATGTCAGTAAAGTAGAGCACATTTTTAAATTAACGATACAATATGAAACTATAGCCATAATTATATTTCCGCGAGAAGTAGAATATTGTCACGAGATTCAGAAAAAATAGAGAGGACCTGGACTAGCCAGTGATAGACCAGACTACCTACCTAACAATGAAATCATGTTAGTTCTGGTTCCCGTCTAAGAATAACCATCACCTCTGTAGTAAGGAACTGACTAGGGAATTATATAAAGTGACTGAATAACAACATCCAATCATATACCGATGACATAACACGTGATGTGATAGATTACGTGAACCGTGGATTCAATCTAGGAAGGTCGTTATATGCTCATTAGAGTGATTGCCTAGTTACTACTCAGTTATATCACTGTGTTGTTGCCAAACGCACGCAAAATATGTAGTACTCTAAAGGATGAAACAACATACATAAAAATATTACGGTAAGGGTTGAGAGAATGAAAAGGCTGACTTACATAGCACTTTATGTCATAAACATAGCTTTGTCATAGCCATTAAAATATTCCAAAAGAAATAAGGGAAACTCCCTCTTAAACGTTTTAAATTCAAACTACATAAATAGCTTATAGGTAATTGTTTTTATAGTGAAAAAGAGTTTATTGATAAAAAGTAACAGATAAATATAAGATATAATTATAATACTGAGTTTTCATCATATTACTATAAGTATATATATTTCTTTTATTTCACTAAATATACATATAAATTATATTTTTCAATATTAGAATATTAAAAAAAATTATAAAAATATTTAAAAATATAAAAAAATAGTAGCCCACCGGTATCGGGAACAAGGTCCAAGGTACAGCGGTCAGGGCTCCAGAAAGAGGAACCTCCTAAAAATGCGAGCCGTATCCAGAAGTACCGCTCTCTGAATCAGGCCCTTAATCCAGCTGCCCAACGAGAGTCTCCTTAGGTGTTGGTCGAGGCTCTTGGCAATTAAGCCATTTGCTGATACAACTATCGGCACAATGATTGCTGAGTCCACATCCCACATGTCAACAACCTCGCGAGCCAAGTCAAGATATATATTATATGTTATTGTTAAGATTTCAAATAGATACGAAACCCCGATAACAGTGTTATTAGACATTTTATAACAATAATTTCAACAAATTAACGTGTTGTATTAAAAACGTGTTTAAATATTTGTATGCCAGTCCAAGGCGAAACATGTAAGATAACATAACAAGAATATAATTCTAGTAATACTCGTATGACCATAATGTACCATGTTTTAAAGCAAATAAATATATTGTATTCTTTTCTACTCGTATTCTAAATATTATTGTCATGAACGAACATTTAAACGACATAATAATATTTTAATAAAATTAGTTGAATAATTTGCTTTATCGTAAATAAAAGTTACACATTCGGTAGCTACGGGGCAGCGTGCAGCGTGTGGGTGACGTCACCACTACGCGAGCTACGCGGTCGTAGCAGATTCCAGAACTGCTACGCATCGATTCAATTATGAAGTACGGTCGGCAATAAAGACAACATTGTTATTTCCAAACACCAGAGAACTATAGTTTCATGTAAGTTACTGATCAAACTAAAAAAATACGGTGTGACTTAAAAAATACGGTGACAAGAGTGATTTTACTTTCTTACTTCAATCATATAAAAGGTAGTTTTGTAATTGTTGTAACTAATTTGTACCCATTTAATTGTTAAGCTAGTTGTAAAGTACACATGCTTGTTAAGGTAGCTGCTGACTGTACATTTTGGGTCCCGCCCTATGAAATTGGCGTTTTTTTTCTCACAAATAGAGAACCTCATCACTTCTATGATTTAAAATATTCATCAATTGCTTAGTATTATATCGAATACTGACCATCATAGACAACTACCAGTAGTAAAAAAACCTTATTACTTGTAGTTTTCTAAATATAATAAAAACCTTAAAAATGACTCCTCATTTTTTTGCAGAAATTACCACTATTTGTTTTAACTTAGCCAAAAGCGCATGCACTAGCGCTAAATCTAAGTGGCATATCGTTATCTTAGTTTTGAAACATTAGTGCATAAAAGTTTAAAAACATTAGTGTTCATGGTTGTTTTATAAATTAAGAAAATGTTAGTATGAAAAATGCAACTTCTTTACAATTCTCCATACAAAACGCTGATTTCATAGCTATTACTTAATTAAGCTTAGTGTCTTTATAAGTAATTTGTCTCTTAATAAGTAATTTTTTTTTTAAATTCAAATAAGCAAGTTTATTGTGTCTATTATGATTAAAAAATGACGTTTATTTTGTGATGGGATTAACATACCATATCATCACGCCAATATTCCCCTAAGGGTTAAGCAGAGGTGTACCTATAGTACACACACATTTCCAGCAGTTATGTTTAAATCTCATGAAATAGAGGGCAAGCTTTTTGCCATCAACCGGGCACATATCCGGACTCCGGGCTGGTACTGAAAAATTCCAGATGGAAAAACCCAATTATACTTTGCCCGACCCGAGAATCAAACCCAAGACCTCATGACCAGTGTAGCGCTTGCGAGCACTAGACCGAGGCAGTCTGTATGAGGAGAGTATTTTTCAATAACCCGAAGTGATTATGTAGATTACTTTCCCTAAATAAAATTGTTTTTCTTAAGTTATAAAATCAATTAAATAAACGGAAGGGACTTTGACACTAAAGTAATATCCGTATATTTCGACTCCGTGTGGTGCCGGACATAAAGAATAGCACCTTCCCATTTCTTCCCGTGGGTGTCGTAAAAGGCGACTGAGGGACTTACTAGAGAATGGGCAGCAGCGTTCTCTATGCATTTTAACACCATACTGCAATCGCCAACCCGCCCGCCAAGCGTGGCGATTATATCAAGCCCCCCCCTCCCTTATTGGGGCCTATGTCCAGCAGTGGACGTCTTTCGGCTGAAATAATGATGATGATGATGATTCCCGAGAAACAAACAAACTGATGCTGGTTCGTGGTAACCGAAATTGTATACAACTGCAGAATATGAACGAATCTTTCATGTTATTATCAAATAGAAGGCAAGAACCACTAACAACAGATTCAAACGAATTATTTACGTAAACGATGGAAATGTTGCTTTCATATTTGTCTAAAGACGAGGTTTATTCAGCAGTTCAAAATAGGTAAATAGTAACTTTCTAGTATTCTAAATACATCCTAACTAATATTACAAATGCGAAAGTGAGTTTGTTTGTTTGTTAGGCTTTCACGCTAAAATGGCTGAATGGATTTGAATGAAATTTGGCACATGGGTAGACCATAATCTAGGTTGGGATATAGACTACTTTTCATCCTGGATCGCAAACGAAGTCGCTAGCAACAGCTAGTAGCTAATAATCTCATCTACTGTTTTACCTTAGGAGCAGGCAGTCTAAATCAAATTTCGAACGCAAGCTCCGCCCCTCGCTCTCTGCCACTCAGTTATGTGCTAAACGCTAAGATAAAGATAAAGATAAATTTATTTCTTCAAACATGTGTAACATGATACATGAATATGCACATATAGATGAAAACATAGTTTTAGAAGAAGAATAGAATAATTTTATTTCAGACAAATGTCCAGTAACAATTTTCCTTATTATCTAGTGTTAGTACAGACAAAGATTAACAAAACAATTCAAATTAAAATTCAGCGTGGAGCTGCATCTACCTCCGCCACCGCCTTGGTTTTACCGGACCAACATGTTTGCCTCACTAAGCGTACAAAATGTTTACATTTTTAGTGGTATGAGGAACAGGGTGTAAAGTTCACTCATCCATTATAGAAAAGGGAGGATCCTCCGACCAGACGGGTGTTGTGTCTAATAGGCAACTGCCCGACGGTTGTTATCGGGACGTTGTATATATGCTAGTTGCGATGTAGGATTCGCGTGACGTCAGTGTGACGCGTAGTTCACAAGTGGCGATGTTGATGCCGCTACATCACTCCCCCCCGGAGACCGGAGGTCGATAGTGGGCTGAGCCATGTAACTTGCGATGCTTGCCAGTGCCAGTAGTGGGTTCCTGTGAGTCGGAACCGGGTGCTGCATAGTTCTCGGTGGGTCGGAACTGTCTGTGGTGATTCCCCAGTGAGTCGGGGTGGCGCTGCATTATGCTCCAGTGAGTCGGATGTGGTACAGCGCCAGGTTGAGGCTGACTGCAAGCGTCTACCAGGAGAGGATTCATGTTCTCTGCTTGTGGACCGGCTGAAAGTGCAGTGTGCTGTGCCAAGGTTGCTGATGAGCCTGCGGGTGATGATCAGGAATGCGCGTTCGCTGCATGATGGTGGTCAGGATACCCGTTGAAGCCGTGGGTGCTGGCTGGCTGTGTGACTCGCCGCTCGAGAGCTTGAGGAAGTGATGATGATGATGACGTCACACTGAAGTAGTTGCACGAAGGCTGCGCTGACGTTCATACTCGGGGTCACTAGTTTAGTGGTATGAGGAACAGGGCGTAAACTTCACTCATCCAGTATAGAAAAGGGAGGATCCTCCGACCATACGGGTGTTGTGTCTGGTGGGCAACTGCCCGACGGTTGATGTCGGGACGTTGTATATATGCTAGTTGCGCAATAAACTCTGCTTGTGCGACGTAGGATTCGCGTGACGTCAGTGTGACGCGTAGTTCACATGTGGCGATGTTGATGCCGCTACACATTTTAATAATAAAATTAAGTTTGTAATTTTAAATTCATTATAAATGACAACACATCAGTAATAAAGTTGAATCGGTGCTCTGCTCTATCTCAGTATTTAGATTCAGGTCAAGTCTACTTATACTCACATGATCTGACCAAGATTATGTCTGGACTTTAAAAGAGACTTTGATCCCTGAGTTTGTTTCGCCATTTCTTCTCAGGGGTATTCAGATAGGAAATGTCGACTACATCTAGCTTATTTTTTATTTTTTTATTTGACGTGTAAAAGTGATTCCGATATCCTATTTACAGAATAAACGATTTCATTTAATTTCATTTCATTTAATTATCTGCGAATAGAAACTGTTGCAAGATGGCACCCAAGGTATAGCGAGAATCAAATGTAGCACAAGTATTCCTGACTGTGAAGTCTTAAGTCCGTTCACACGGTGATTATCAGTACGATATTTTACTGTAGCTATAATTTTGGGAATAATTTGGCAGTTTCATACCGCATTTGTTTTTACCAATATGAACAGTGGGGTGCTGACGAGTGATCTCGACTTTTCACTGTAAAATATCGTGCTGATCATCGACGTCTGAAAGGAGCCTAAGTGTGTCCTAGAATGTTTATTGTGTAGTATATTTATCTAACTTCTTATTTACTACAAATTCTTTGCTCCAGGCAAAGTATTTACCTATGTACACTATTCTAGGAATCAAATAAACGGTTCAATCGTTGATAAGCTCAAACGCTTTATCTAGAGCCTGACATGTACTTTAGAATTAACATTGTATTCGAAAGAAAAAGAAAAATCTATTAAAATAAAAAAATAAAAACCGGCCAAGTGCGTGTCGGACCATGCACAATGAAGGGTTCCGAGTTGGGATGAATTTATTCCAAGAAAAAACTTAACATTGTAGTTTTGAAAAACGTGTTCTCCCATACATCGATATACGCCTTGGTCAATTTTTCAACTGCAATTATAAGTTTGTAAACGCATTTTTTTGAATGTGATAAAATTACAATTTATGATTTTTGGACTTTTTCCTTTACTTGTGCTGTGAAACTTGTTTCTTGCCAAATTTCATGGTTCTAGGTCAAAAAGAAGTACCCTATAGGTTTTGATTTATTTTAGAGTATCAAAAAATGTCGCATACATCGCCGTATTTTTTATTACATACAGACAGACAGACAACGAAGTGATCCTATAAGGGTTTCGTTTTTTCCTTTTGAGGTACGGAACCCTTAAAAGACTACAGTGATACAATAGCCTGTCCCTACCGCATTACCACATCACTTTTTATATAAAAACACTAAAACAAACGCATTGCAGTTAAAATAGGAGGGGGGGGTGGATTTGCCATAATCGCAGTATGGTGTTAAAATGTATAGAAAACGCTGCTGCCCATTCTCTAGTAAGTCGCCTTTTACGACACCCACGGGAAGAAATATGATGGTGCTATTCTTTATGTCCGGCACCACACCTCAGGTAATATACGCAATAGTATTTTTATTGCAATCGTCCCAAATATTCGTTTCATTTCGCGAAAACGTAAAAGAATTGAAGTAGGTACCGAATGCATTATCAATTATTATTATTTTGCAGTCATTTAGATTCATCTGGATATAAAGAACGCTGTAGATGGAAATTTCAGCGTTTTCAATTTACCCGAGAAGCTTGCAGAACCCTCGGCGGATATAAACTTATTTATCTAGTAAGATCACATCTCCACTTTTCACACACGTTTTATGATGCTGTCTTGAAAGATCGATGTTTCCAAGCTCGTTCTGAAAATGTGTTGGCTTCGTCTTATCGTCTTAATCCCAGTTTTACCTGGACTAATGCCAGCGAACGTTTGTTAAAGAAATTGTTCGTGCGCTTTACCAGGTGCACCGGTTGCCTCGTCGGACGGCTAGTTTCTAATTCTACGATGTTGTCGTTTGAATTATACAAATATTGTAAGGGAACTAGATTTTTGTTTTGTTTTTACAAATGGTACAATTAAATTGTATTATTGTATCTTCTGGTCATCTGGTCATATAGATTTACGAAAGGAGTAGCAGTCTACGTCATAACCCAATGGCTCCATTTGCAAATGGTTGAGTGACTGTATTGGAGCTACCAGAAGGAGCCATGCTTGGATGGCTTAAATTGGATGAGTGTTCCGGGTGTTTTGTTATAAAAAAGAATATTAAAAAATTATAAGTATTTCATTACCGATATGTGTCTATACGCATGCGTTGCATATTATGTACAGTTTTTTTAAATAAAGATTTTGGTATTAATGGAACTAAACTAACTAACCCTCTCTCATTCATGCGACCATATGGTCGCGTGAAGAGTCGACCAGAGGGTTAGTTAAACAAAAAAACAAAAATTGGCCGGCCTTATGCCTGGCCTATTTTTAGCCCATAGAATCAGCATTGCCATCCAAGTGGCAATGCTGCCAGCCTTTTGGGCACTTTTGCCATTGACAGCGATGCGGACAAATTTTTTGATGCCCAATGAGCTCTGCCGCGCTTTTTTTTTGTTTTATTTTAAAGTTGTACATACTATACACCACGAAATTTTTGAAACATTTTTTTTTTATATTATTCAATAAGGCGTATGATGTTTTATTCTTATCTTTTTTTTAACGTTGCCCCACACTATGAATTTATCCTGTATCGTGGGTGCGTTTACAAACATTTAAACTCACATACACAAACAGCCAGACCCGGAACAACTACTTGTAGGTCATACAAATAATTGTTCCGTGCGGGAATCGAACCCGCGACACGCAGCGCAGAAGTCAATTGCTTAACCACTGCGCCAACCGTGCCGTCATGTAGTTTGAAACACCCTGTTATGAGCGCGGTGCGCGCCTTGCGCTCCATTCCGCGCCGCCCTTGGAACGCAAGGCTCGCACCGCGCTCGTAACAGGGTGTTTCAAACTACATCATACGTCATAAAGAATAATATTTTTTGTTTTAATTATTCAAATGTTAATAAATATTTTTTTTACTTTCATGAATGATTAGTAGTCATGGGATACATGAAGTGGGCTGCCGTTGTAAGACGATTAAAATGCCACGGTGTATATATTTTAGTGTTACCATGTATATTTTAGTTCTATCTATCTATCTGCCTAGCCTTTTCCCAACTATGTTGGGGTCAGCTTCCAGTCTAACCGGATGCAGATAAATACCAGTATTTTACATGGAGCGACTGCCTATCTGACCTCCACAACCCAGTAACTAGGTAATACGATACCCCTTGGTAAGACTAGTTGTCAGACTTTCGGGCTTCTGACGACCCGTAACGACTGTCAAAGATCCACGAATGACAGCCGGGACCAACGGCTTAAAATGCTTTCCGAGGCACGGAGGAGTTTCGGTATGTAAAGATGGTCACCCATCCACGGACCAACCCCGGCAAGCGTAGCTTATCCTGATGGATCGACCCGTGCGGCTGTTATTACTTAGCCACGAGCTCCTCCTATACAGGGTGGAATTTTGTAATGCCACCTGGAGGGAAAGTACTCTTAATACTGCAGATAGAAAATTTTACTCAAAGGAAACATTCCTTTATTTTTGAATAGAAAGCAAACTACATTCAAAGATTTTCGAAAATTCTCTTCTCCCACACCCGGGAATCGAACCAGCTAAAATCTGAAAAAATGATACCCTGTACTTTTATTGCATCGATCGTTAGGGTCAATTATAAGGATGAAATCTCTCTAACAAACATGATAAATTAAATGAAAGGAAAACCAGGAAATCTGAAGTTACAAATTCAATGAGTCAAGTTAAAGCTCTTTAACTAACATCCATCTTTTGTAATGCAGACTCCTTTGCGACATACTCGTAGCTGCGTGTATGAGGTAATTTAAATATGGAATGTTAGATTAAAATTTGAAAATTAGATTGTCATAGTTGTTATTCACATTTGATTGTTTTTACAACTCATTTCACATTTTGTCTCACGGTAAAAATGGCTTATCAAGAACAGTTTGATTTAATGGAAGCTTATTTTTTAAATAACAAAAACGTGAATCTAGCTCTGCGGTGGTATGGAGAGAGATATCAAGACCGACAGGCACCAACTCGGTTCGTATTGAAAGAATGGTAGAAAATTTAAACAATACGGGTGGTTTCAAGAAGAGACGGCAAACTATTCAGCAAAACTATTTCGATTTTGAACTAGATGTTTTAACATACTTTGAATCATTTCCAATGGCTTCAAGTAGAGATGCTGCCGATGAATTAGGAACAACCCACACTCGCGTACTTAAAGTGCTGAAAAAGTATAAGTATAAATGCTATCATGAAGGTCGGTTGGTGCAAAAATTGCATATTGGGGATCGTGACAGACGATTACAATTTTGTGAAAACATGCTTGGAGAAATTGACCGAAACCCTAATTTTTTGAGTAACATTGTATGGTCTGACGAAACCAACTTCAGCAATAATGGCATGTACAATCGCCGCAATAACCATTATTGGTCTCGAGTGAATCCTGTTCGTGTTCATGAAACTAACAATCAAGTAAGATTTTCTTTCAACGTTTGGTGCGGAATTATGAGAAATAATGTAGTGTTAGTCCACGTGTACGAAGGTCATTTAAACACTGTCAAGTATATTGAAATACTGGATCTCTTAAAAAACGAGTTAAATGGTTTCCCCGAGGAAGAGCGAAACCAAATAATTCTACAGCAGGATGGTGCTCCAGAACATAACAGCAGAATCACTACTGCCTACATTAATAACCATGTTAATACCTGGATTGGTACAAACGGCACAATCAGATGGCCTGCGAGATCGCCAGATCTCACCCCATTAGATTTTTTTTTTGTGGGGATATGTAAAAAATCTAATTTACATGAAATCTTATGCGAATGACAACGAGTTAAGAGTTGAAGTTCAGAATACGATTTATAATATTCACCACAACACTTTATTAAAGAAATGAATTCGTTAAAAGAATAAATTTGTGTATCCAAGAGAATGGAGCCCATTTCGAGCAACTAGTTAGTTAGTTTACCATTTTTTGTAAATAATTAAATTAATTTAAGATTTCCTGGTTTTCCTTTTATTTAATTTATCATGTTTGTTAGAGAGATTTCATCCTTATAATTGACCCTAACGATCGATGCAATAAAAGTACAGGGTATCATTTTTTCAGATTTTAGCTGGTTCGATTCCCGGGTGTGGGAGAAGAGAATTTTCGAAAATCTTTGAATGCAGTTTGCTTTCTATTCAAAAATAAAGGAATGTTTCCTTTGAGTAAAACTTTCTATCTGCAGTATTAAGAGTACTTTCCCTCCAGGTGGCATTACAAAATTCCACTCTGTATATTAAATTAAATATACCATGTATATTTTAATTAAGGTTTCTACAAAATAAAGTCGTCACATACCTGAAAAAAAATGGAACTAAATGACTAATCATGACCAACATAATCTTAGGTCATCAATCGTAGGATAGATCATTTTATGTAACGACAGTATATATATAAGTTAACGTCGTTTACAACATCCACGAGCCTTAACAGTGGTTGAAAACATTAAAGTTAAGTTATTTTATTGTAGCGTGCCACTGTAACATTGGACTTAAATAAAGTTATATTTTAAAGTCGTAAATCGCGTTGACAGTCTGCGGCTATTAAAAGTTGTTTGTATTTTATAATGAAACTCGGTGAGTTAATTACATTAATCTTAATTAGATCAATTTTGATCAACGTTAAACAAAAAGTATCCTAAAACAAAATTAATATATCAAACTGTCTGTGTGATCAGGATTTGTTTCGTGAAAGGTCGAGTCATGATGAACCCGCCGAGCGCCATTTATTTTCTTTCTTAGGCGACTATCATGTCACCCGAAAAATCTTAGTAGGTTTCCTTTCTATTTTATTTTCTTACCAAATCATTGTTTACGTGAATTTTTTACAGCCTTTCTAGACGGGATAATTCGGTTATCTACCGAGAAGAATTTCACGGAAACGTTTCAATAAATAAGTAGGTAGGTACTTACATTATACTTTTGGGTAGAGGTATTCCAGGAAGGACTTCCAAGAAATAGTCGCTTGTGCGTGGACGAGCCATAATATGGCTTCTGTCAAAAAGTGGTTTTCTGTGTAGGCGCCATAATACGGTCGATCACCCCGTACGATCATTTTGAGTGGTTTTTTTAACATAAAAATGGTATATTTCCTGCTCTAACTTGCACAGTGTAGGAAAAAAATGATAATGACACTTTGTGGCAGTGTCATTATCATTTTTTTTGTTAGGTCTCTAAAACACACCAAAGACGTTTACTACATTTTTTAAAGTCGAGTGTCAGTTGCGGCAGAATGACGTCATGTTATTGTAAAGATTTTTTTTTTACAGGGAAAATCTCGCTCCCTGATTTCAAATTAGAATTGATAGTATATTACAAGGCAAAATTGTGCTATTCTTTTTTTAATGTGTTAGCTTATTTCATAGCCATTCCAACGACGTAAGTTTTATATACAGCTCTCATACAAAACTTTAGAGTTATCGTCATTTTAATCACACCTGCTGATCCGTGCGGTACCGTCTGCGAAGGATGGCCGCCATGGTTAAAGGGATAGTGTTGTTTCGCTAAATATGTTTCTTTCAGTTCCCAGGGTGTTCAAGAGGTCATAAGAACCGCGTTACACAAATTGGTCCGTCTCGTTATTATTACTAGAGTTTTTAGTTAACAATATTATGTTGTTGGTGCAAGTACAAGATACAAGTAGATGTTGATTAACAAATTAGGTGCTTCCCGCTGAGTAGAATACGCGAGGCAAACGTAGAGAAACTGGAAATTATGTATTCTAATTGAGGATAATAATTATGTACTATCGGCCAAAGTTCCGCATGCTCACCTTAAAGGCGATAATCGCATAGCACGACTCACGACTCGATCGCACAATGCACGAGTTTTGACCAATAGGATGCACAAAGCGTATTTTAGTGGTGTTCGTATTAGTATAATCATGTATAGAATGTGTGACACTCACACTAGGAGCGTACTATGCTCACTTGTTTCTGCTAAGAGACGAGTTTTTAATGGGCACGGCCAGCGCGGCGCGGCGGCGGCGTGAGCTCTTTGTTATTGAATTGAATTGTTATTTTATTATTGATAAGAATTAATTTTAGTACTCATATCTTCTGTTTGTTTGGTTTAGAAAATGTATTATTGATATTGCAGTATTTACAAAAATAATTTGTAATAACTAATAAACTACAATTTATATGTATTAATCCACTTTAATATTTTCCTCTCTCTATCGGGTCTATAGATATAGGTTATTTATGAACACTTTCACTGCCTCTCCAATTTTCACCATATCCTATGTGATGCCGCATGCCGCAGCAACCGCACCATATTCCCTTCACAATAAGATGAGACATTGAAACGAACCGTTTTATTACAGTCCGTTCCACCGATTTTGACTTCTATTCCGTAGGCTTATGGATGGCATTAAAGGCAAAAAAGTGGTTACAATACCAACTGTTTACTGCAGCTGCCATTTGTCATGCCACCAACACAATAGCATTCAAAATCGATTGAACGGACATTTATGGTTTGTTTACCTTTTATCTCACGGCTCCCTGAATACGTTAGGTATAGGTGCGTTGACCGGCACTGCATGAAGGTATCAAATGTTTATATTGAAATTTTTTGTGTTTAATCGACTTTATTAAAAGTAAATAACTATCTAAATTTCTATGTGTTTGTTTATACTTGGGCAATTTGGGAATACTTGAAAATTACAGTAATATTTGAACCAATACTCTGCGCAGTTCATACAATGTTATCAGAGCTTTTTGTTTGTAGCTAACGCAAGGCCGCAAGCCGCACAACTCTTGCAACTGAAATAAAAATAAGTTCATTATCTAAGACCCATTGTTATTTAGTGGGAATGTCTGGAAATTCGGTTAAACAATAGACGACGGCTTAATACAAGGGCCATACGTTTTTTTATTACCTTAGGATTATCTCAAATGTTTTGCAGTTGTTCCTTGTATTTGGTTTAATACTTTTAACAGTAGGTAATTGTAATATTACCTTTTATTCATTAAAATAATACAGGGTGAAATTGAATTCATGGGCATCCTTTTAAGGGGTCATTGTACTCATCATTATGAACAACTTCAACTATGAGACCATACCTGAAATCGCGAAAAAAAAATCAGCTGTTCCCTACATTTATGTTTGCATAACTCGACAAAATGTAGGGAACAGCAATTTTTTTTTCTCGATTTCATATTTGTTCCCATAGTCAAAGTTGTTCATAATGACGAGTACAATGACCCCTTAAGAGGATACCCATGAATTAAATTTCAGCCTGTATAACGAACAAGGTATCGTTGCAATTAAAATGCCCAGGCATGCCGTGCAGGATGAGCACTTTAAGACTGGATTATAATCAAACCAACACTTTACTCTTTTATAATTCATGCTCTAGTCAAAGTTTGACAATTCATGATTTTAAGCGAAATCAACGCTACAGGCGCGTTACCGGCATTGCATGTCAAGTTTTTTTTTGACAAATCTAACAATGATTCAGTTCCTACGCCACTTTAAAATTCAGAAGCTTATCAAGTAATTAAACTAAACTATAATTTGTGCCTTGGCAGCAGTGAGAGTGAAAGGATTGAAATAAAATGTTGGGTACTAGTGAAATATAGATTTTTAGTTTGTGTTCATTTAACATTATGCAGGATTAAAGATTTATTTAGGTTGATATTTAAATCTTATCTGTATAATAAAAGATGCAGTGATGATGAAGTGCTTTTTGTATGAAACTATTGGCTGTAATCTCAGTGTGAAAAAATAAACAGTTAGTTAAAATCTACTTGAGAACAATTTTAAGGATTTGCTGTTGTAGAAAAAAAAACAATATAAGTAACTTAATTTATTTTTAATAGACTTTTTCAAAACATTAAAGATTCTTCCAGAAATTAACATATTATAACAAAAAATTACACAGAAATTATCATCAAAATGCAAAATATTATAAGTGAAAAGATTCTTACTCATAATATCATTTATAAACTGTATTTATCTACACTTATATCGTAAAGTTCAAAATATGAAATCAACACAACAATGACAAACAGACAACACAACAACAACAGGCAAAAAGCCTGTCAGTAAATAAGATTAGGAGAATATTGCTCGTGCAGTTCTAATGAAATTGAAAAGTTTTAAGATTAGTACAATTTAAGAATCTTAATAATTTTTATAATTTGCAATAATTACATTACACTACAGACTAGGTTTATCAAGCAAATGAGATCAATTATTTATGAGGTGGACGGATATGATGACACTACTGAATATGTAAAATAACAAACTAACGAGATCGGAGCTTACGACAACATTGATTGTAAAACAACAAATCCACCAATAAAGGCAACATGACACTAAATTGACATCAATAATTTTACAAGAAGACTTCAAAATCGTTGGCAATATTTTAAACTATGATTACGGTCTACAGTCTACCCTGTGACATTAATCAACGAAGTAATATAATACAAATTGGAATAATAAAAATAAACCTAATAAAAATAGCTATACAGGGTTATTTGCAAGTCGCCGGAGTCGCGGGTTGTTCGAAAGAGATACCATGGCCCTGGCACAGGCAACTGAAGGAACACGGGTGGGTTTTAGTCAGTAAAAGTTTGACACGACCTTCCGCTCCGTCCAGAGCGGGAGAAGTCATTTGATGATAAAACACTAATAAGCTCGTAGGACTATAATACTAACATCATAAATAACAACTTTTGTTGTATGACTTTTAATAATTAAATAATTTCATAATACAATTAAAAATATTTATTTAGATCGCTCTAAATTTGAACAACTCTACGCGGTACCTACCAAAATATGTAAGTAGTTAAATAAACAAACAGTGCGTTGCGAATGCAGGGTCGCAGCGGTACTTACTACAAAATACAGATCTAAAAAATGTTATTACAAATATTACAACAAAAACTTGAAAGTTTACTTTTGGTATTCTAAAAAGTCATAGATCAAAAGTGGTTGTACTAATATAGTCCTACCAGGTGTTAGAAAAATAACCCTGTATAATGTAATTATACAGTATGTTAATTAACGAAAGGCGTTCCCGTTAACCCGCAATAGTATAGCGTCCACATGCTACCAAAATATGACCATTCGAAAATTCACGAAAAAAAATCTGCTGTTCATTACATTTATGTTCGCATACCTAGCTTAACAAAATGTAGGGAGCAGCTGATCTTTTTCGCGAATTTTTAAATGGTAATATTAATCGTAGCATGTTTGGACTATTGCGGGTTAACGGGAACGCCTTTTGTTAATTAACATAGTGCATGTTAAAAATTATATTAACTTAATATTTCGTCGCTGCTCCTCCCGCATCTATCACAGCATCGCAACGGCTACGCATGGACCTAGCCAGGACTTCGCACAAATTCGAACCCCTGAATGTGTCCCAAACTTGTTCGCAATGTGTGACAAGTGCTTCCTTCGTTCTTTCTGCTCTACTATCCCATCTCTGGACCATTAAACCCCACAAATTTTCAATGGGGTTTAAGTCTGGCGATCGGGAGGGCCATGGCACTGTTTTAATTTGTGGTTGCCCTCGCAACCACTCTTGAACAACCCGCGCACGGTGTATCGGGCAATTGTCCTGGAAAAAATAAAATTCTGGCACGTCCAGTTGTGGATACACCGTGCGCACTGTGGGTACCATGATGGTTTGTAGCACCTCTAAATACGTTTGGCCGTTTGCCCTCCCTGGTATAAAAGCGAGCTCGCCTGGTCCAGCAGCACTCATCCAGCCCCACATGTTCACTACAATTCTTCCCGATTCTGCATTTGGGTTCACATTTCGAGGTTCGTATCTTGTGTTATCTACACGCCATAAATTCCGACGACCTTGTTGGCTAGACCTAAAGCACTTTTCATCAGAAAATATGGCGTAAGAGAAATCGAAGTCCCTGTAGTCACGAGCGAATCGCACGCGAGCAGCTTTCTGCTCCTGCGTCAAAATAATTTTTTTTGCGGGACGTCTGTGATGGACTCCAGCTCGATGCAACTCGTTTCTAATAGTTTGCATCGAAACTTCGTATTCTTGTGCGAAACTGCGAGTGGGTGTGAACGGGTTCTCTTCATACGTGGCTATCATATTATTTAACTCGTTTTCGTTTATAGCCCGGGGTCGAGGTGCACGAACGCGTTCTGTAATTTCTCCTTCTTCATATCTTCGCACCCAGCGGCGCACCGTTGTTCTCTAACGAAAAAAAAAAAAAAAAAACAATCAGCATCGATTTTTTACATAATATAGGAACTAAGTATAATAATACGAGTACACTACAAAAGTCTTATTCAAAGGGCACAACTAGTACACTATAAATAAAAATTATAAGTATTGAAATACTTAAGGTGTTTATTTATCATGAAGTCAACCAAAATGGTTGACTTCATGATAAATAAACTCTTAACTTTTCTATAACTAATTTAAGTAGTTATAACATTCATAACTATATTTTAAAATACAAGTTGTAAATGCAATAACTGAAAATCTCTTAAGGGGTCATTACTCATCATTATAAACAACTTTTACTATGAGAACCAAACCTGAAATCGCGATAAAAAAGCAGCTGGTCCATACATTTTGACGAGTTACGCGAACATAAATGTAGGGAACAGCTGTTTTTTTTTCGCGATTTCAGGTTTGGTCCCGTAGTAAAAGTTGTTCATAATGATTAGTACAATGACCCCTTAAGAGGTTTTCAGATATTGCAATTTACACCTCGTATACCTATGAGTAAGAAAAATGGCATAGCGTAAATTCCAACATTGTATGAAACTGTCCCAAGCAAATTTGTGCTTTATCTCTACTATTTAAAAGTGTTTATCCCGTGCGGGCTGGCAACGTGGCATTTCTAAAGGTTTTTCGTGGTTAAATACCAACGATCTAGTGCTTGGCCGAAAAAATAGTAAGTACTTGCTATTTTATCGGCCAGCCAAGCACTAAATCGTTAGTATTTAAAACTATGTGTGCTATTTTTTTTAAGTTTTTTTGGTAAGTATTTACGAGCACTACTAACAAAAATTTACATTATTGTCAATTACTTTCCATCTGCAGTATTATGATAAAATAAATGTTAAAAATAATTATAAAAAACAATTATCTTGTGCTTGGGCGAAAAAAAATTGTAGTTTGAAATATAATGATCAAGCCTCTAGAAATGCGACGAATGCGCTCTGGTTTTTCTAATTAAAATGCGGCAACGACGCTGTGAGATAAGGCACCATTGTTTAGGTTGTTTTGGTTTAGGATTTATTATCGGGTCATAAAAGGCTCCAACAACGTCTTTGAAAGCAAAAATAAATAAAAAGAACAATCTTATTTGAATGCATTACTATAAGTAGGTAATATCTTATGAGACTTTTAAAAAGAATCCATCTGAAAGTTATAATAATTTTATTATTTTTATATATAAATCTGCCTAGCCTTTTCCCAACTATGTTGGGGTCGGCTTCCAGTCTAACCGGATGCAGCTGAATACCAATATTTTTCATGGAATTTGTTTTTAAATTGCAATATAAGGAAAAATGCAAACTATGAAATAATAATATTACTATCTCTTTATTTATTTCTATATCTCTACCTCTATCTGAATACAAAAACATAACTTACTTGCATGTTCAACTCCACTGCTATTTGGGATATATTTAACCCTTGTCTATGCAAAACAATAATTTGATTCCTTTCTTCCTGAATCAGGTTTCGGGTCGTCATGGTTGCACCACGTTAGTCACAGCCCACACACAATACACACACAGTCCAGGATACAAGCTAGGGTCAAGAAGAGGCTTTCGATCGCAGTCCGGTATACAAGCAGAGGTCACAGTTAGGCAGGCAATCAGTCCGATAGAAATAAACAGGTCGTAAAATGAAATGGCGATAGAAATTTAAGGGAAGCGTCAACAATTAGCGAGAGCAAATTGGCACTGCCGCGCTCTAGCTAATGTTTGTTATTTTATGTTACTCGCTCATTACTCACACAAATGCATATTGTCTCTAATTGGGGGAAACTAGGAAGGGGTGTGGTTTGTCACTAGCTGCGCTCTCGCAGGAATATTTTCTTAAGTGAGCATGCTTAACTTGGGCCGATAGTACCTATTCTAATTGAGGTGAATGACATTTAATATTAAAACATGTGTACACGAGGTTGTGAGTTCAAATCCGGACAAGTACCAATGTGACTTTCTTAATTTATATGTACTTTCTTAGTTTATCTTGGACATTACTGACATCTTAACTTATCATTACTTAAACATAACTGGCGAAATGTGGGTGTACTATAGGAACATCACGCCTGCAATCCCCGAAGGGTAAGGCAGAGGGCCTTACCCTTCGGGGATTGCAGGCGTGATGTTACGTTATTACTCGTACTGACATCGGTGAAAGAAAATATCGTGAGATGTAGGAAATTAGGTTACGGGCGTGAATTAAAAAGTAGTACTTTGAATTTAAATTAATTAATTAATTCGTTAATTATTTGACGTTTCACGGGGAAGGTTTTATGTCTGTCGTCTATCGCATCAAATGTAAAAACCGGACAAGTGCGAGTCGGACTCGCGCACGAAGGGTTCCGTACCATTATCTATAAAAAAGGCAAAAAAATCACGTTTGTTGTATGGGAGGCCCCCCTTAAATATTTGTTTTATTTTAATTTAATTATTTATTTTTAAAGTGAATATATAACTAAATATTCTGTGAATATTTCAAGCGTTTACCTGTTGCCGTTATCAATATCAAGCAAAAACGAGCAAAAAAGTCACGTTTGTTGTATGGGAGCCCCCATAAATATTTATTTTATTCTGTTTTTTAGTATTTGTTGCTATAGCAGCAATAGAAATTGTCTAACTATCACGTTCATGAGATACAGCCTGGTGACAGACAGACAGACGACGGAGCCTTAGTAATAGGGTTTCCGTTTTACCCTTTGGGTACGGAACCCTAAAAAGGAACTAACTGAGGCCAGTTGTCGGTTTTATATAAAACATTTAGTGACAGTGTTGCCATTATCAGAAAGTAATAATCGATTCATTTTTGCACATTCAAATCGACTAAATACCAACGTATTTAGTCGATTTGAATGAGGAAACCTGGACTTATACATAGTTAATATAAGTCTGAAATAGCCAACCCGTCTTGAGCAAGAGTGGTGATCAATGATCGCACCTTGTGTGTATGAGAAGAGGCCTTTACCTGGCAGTTGGACTATAATAGGCTGGTATTAATTAATAATTTATTCACATCGTGAGGAAATGTCCTAGAACCAAAAATTCAAGTCATGTGACATCTACCAACCCGCACTTGGCCCACGCGGTGGATTATGGCCCACTCCCTCTCACAGAGAGGAGGCCTGTGTCCCAGCAGTGGGAAAATTATAGGCTGATTATGTAATAATTTCTTTATTGGCATAAATAACTTTTAACAAAAATAGTGAGGCCCTGACTCCATCGCTAGGTATAGCACCTGTGATACAGGACCCAGTGTCTTCTCCCAATTACATAAGACGATTTTTATGCAATAAGAATTAATCTAAAACACACCAATTGACACCATCGTCTTTGAGAAGTCGATATCATAATAATAGAATATGGTTCCTCACGGTTTCACCCACATAAGATCCTGTGGGAATATCGGGATAAGAGGTATCCTATGTCCTAACCCAGTAGTGCTATTCTGTAAAATATCTCACCGGGAAAACTTATGTGATGTGAGCTGTCAATAGTGTCAATCTCTAGTATCGGATGGGATGACAGTTCATTAGAAGCTCACTTCACCCAAGTTTCCACGGTGAGATTTTTACAGAATACTAACGCAGGTTATGGTTTACCCATGTGCCAAATTTCATCCAAATCCGTTCAGCCGTTTTAGCGTGAAAGCGTAACAAACTAACGTACAAAAGATCTAACCTTTTCTCTTTGTAATATTATTAAGTTTAGATAACTGCGCTACGAAATCATAAAGCCTGTAGCAGGTAGGATCTCATCTCCGCTTTGGAGGTCCTTTGTTAAATCTGTTATCTAACTTTTTAATTTATTTTTCATGTTTGTGATGTGTCGTAATGTATGGATCAAGATATCTGAAATAAAAATACACACGTACCACAACAACACCACATCGCAGTGACAAAATGTGGGCAAGCACTGGTTACGTGTGAATAATGGGGTGTGTAACGTTTGAAATTATAACAAAAGTTCTAATGATGAATGTGGCCTAATTTCATTTAATATACTTTAAAGTACACATACACTACACTTTTAATATACTTTTCTTCTTTTTTTTTTAATAACGATGAAATGATATAATAAATTATTGATATAATTTCATTTTATCTCATTTTATATGGTTTAATGAACATTTTCTATATGCACTTTTGAATTAATATTCAATTAGTATTATATTCAGTTACTATATTATTCAAAATCTATATTATGTAATGTTTAATGTTATTGAATCATTTGGGTTAGGTTAGAACAGTGACCATTAACGCTAACTGAACGTTATATAAAAATAGCATTATACAAATTTAAAATTATATGTAATTCGTTATACTAAATGTTATTTGAGCAAAAGAAGGTTATATGAAATATAACATTAGATCACATGAAATTAGATTATTTCTTATTATAGCATACGAAAATTATATTATGTGAACGTTATTTCAAGTGATTTAGACTGTTTGTTATTATGCCATATATACACACCCTATAGGTATATACATACCCTAAATAATGTCGCTGCAGTTTCTTACTGTTGTGTTGTGGTAAATACAAAATCAAATCAAATGGTCTACGCAACGTTGCGTTTGCGATGTAACCGGCCGCTAGTGCGCGGTTTCATTGGTGGTTGCGTTGTGGCTGCGACGTGACCTTGATGTGGTCACTATCACACGGTTGATTTTGACGGCTAAATGTGGTCCGTGTGAAAAATCCATTAATTATCATACAAATTAGCGCCCGTCCACGTGTTGTCGTTGTAGTACGTGATAAAATTGAATCTATCAAAATCCATTTATTTTTTGTATCTTTTTTAGCCGCTGTATTTTGTTGTTTTCTACGCAATTTGTAAGTATGTATTGTTACGAAGTTAATGTAAATAAAAGTCTCTGTTTCTGCGATCACGGAACATTATGATGAACCTACCTTCTGTCTTTATACGTCATTCTGTTCAGATATAGGTTTACTACTGCCTACGTCTTTGAAGACACACATCATGAATTTTATGTGCAAGCCAAAAAAAAAAAAAAGTTTGAAGTCTGAAAATCTTACCCTAAGGTTGACTGGTAGAAAATGCCTCAGGCATTAAGTCCGCCTTTGTACAGTGTACTTTTTACTTGTGCATAAAGTTTTAATAAATAAATAAAATCTTTAATAAGAATGGCCGCGGTTACCGACACGAACCCAGGCCCTTCAGCTCTACAGTCGCTATTTTAGCCACTAGACAAGCTTTGGAAGGTATGGTCTGTTCCAAAAGTATCTGACAAAAATGTAAACAAATGGATCTGACAACGTACTTACCTGTGAATTCCAATTTATCGTGCCACTTACAAATTAAGTGCTTTGATTTCATAATTTGAATACTTAAACCCGAAATTCTAATTTTAAATCTAATTCTAAAGGTGTTTTTCATTTGACAGTCCAGGTTAATGTTATATCCTCAAATTTCGCAATCACAATTTAATAACGTTATTAGTGGTGAGATATAAAGTTGAAACCTTCTAAATACAGATGTGTTACTAATTCCCTTTAGTGAGTGATTGCGTAACAATTTAACTTGACAAGGGTTTGTTTACATTTAATCGGATACTTTCGGAACAGACATTAAGAGATAATTTCAAAATAAATACCTATTAGTACAAGTTGTTCCAGCGAGTTGTATCTCGAGGTACTACAAAGCATCTAAACAAGGTTGGCGAGGTGCGGATTCCGTCCCTGTAGAGCTATCTCAATCTTACTAAGCCACCTCGAAGAACGAAAATATATTAACTAGTTATATTTTATAAATGCTAATTCTTATATTTAACTTTCATAACGAGGTACGTTTCAAAAGCTTATGGCGTTGAAAACATTTTCTGAATGCTCAAATACTTTTTAGAGCATTTTCTTTTCTAAATTGTTAATTAAAATGCTTAACCGTTTTACTTATTAGGTTCTTTGGAATTCAGATTTGCAAATAAAAAGTCAAACGTTGTATTTTCTCTTACATACTGCGAGTTTTCGTCGGCTTGGCAACCTATCATATAGATATTCAGATTTCAATTTACTCGCGTTATAAGCAACATGATATTTCATGAGAATTTCTAGTATGGTACACGTTACGTCTCGAATTGATAAGTAGATGTCTAGTCTCTATTAAGGTAAATTGGCCTTATCGTGAAGCCGACTAGACGATCAATACTAACAAAAAAAGACTGTACTAAAACCATTTTGATTGTTAGTAGATACCTACAAGTTTTGTGACATTTCTCTTTCTGGTTTTCAACAGTGTTGACAATCTGTTACACTTCTTTTGAAACCTGTGGCATTAAGACGCTGACAACAGGTAAACCGCGGTCACTGTCAGACTGCATACAAAAGAATGAGAAGCGCGATGACACAACGCTTGTAATTTATTGCAAAATATGAAGCAATTATCTATTTAATCAAAAATGAGTTAAGTAATCGATTAAAAAACAACCAAGTTCTGCATACAAATAAGACGTTCTTGTTATTAATTAAATACCGACCGTACGTTGATATTTAATACAGATATTTTGGACTGAAACTCAAAGTAAAGGGTTAGTTTACCGTTAATTTGAATCGAGATTTTTTTTTCTTAACGTATTTTGGTAACAACCAAGTTCTGAGAAATATGTTCAACAATATCATATATTTTTTCCGCTACCACAAACTATATAGATTTGGCAATTTTTTTGTTTAAGACAAGCCTACTTTTATCATTTGCCTCTTGTCAGCGCCTTAAGCGTGGAATACACATGCTACCTACTAGTACAAGAGCATGCTACTTTTGAGCAAATGCTACTCAGTAGCATTCAACTAGCATGTGTATACGAAATCAGCATAAGTATTTTACAGGCACAGTAAGCATGCTACTAATGAGCATGCTACCTAGAAGCAAACAAGCATGCTGATTAGTAGCATGTGTATTCCAGGCTATAAGGGTCGGGTAATTGCCGTTGACCTTGACCGTACAAATGCGCGTCGCGCTCATGCCGCACCCCGCCGTTCAGTTTCATAAGAAATATTTATTTTGAGTAACGACGCGGCATGCGTCGCCCCACCATTAACCGGTTTTCCGTGCGCTTATAGATGTTTCACATAAAAAAAAAACATGTAAATATCTTAAGTAGTTTGAAAGTAATATCGTATTTTATGCTTTTGGTAGACATTACTTCCTGAATTTATTTCATAAAGTATTTTACTACAATACTTAAACATTCACATAGAGAATTGGTGTGTATGCGTTCTAGTTTAACATATTTTATTTGCATAACGTACTTGCATTATAAGAAGGCATAATAATAGATCTAAAAGTCACTAAAATCATATATCTGCGCCTTAAGTTAGGATTATTTCTTAATAATAAGCTGTAGTAGCGATATAAAAATGGAAAAAAAAATATAAAATATTTATTAAACGACTCAGAAAACTACTGGTGGATAAATGCTGTTACACATTGAATGATTTATTTAATGATAACACCAAAATAGGATGACTTTACTTTTTATACATTTATTTGATTTTTATTACTTGTATTAATTCAATTCAATTTTTAATATTATTTTAATCTGTGACATTATTATTTATTTCTTATTTTTATTGAATTTTGAATGATACCAATTATTGTTATGTTATGTATTTTCTTCAAAGTAGGTAATTGAATTAGTAATGGTATAATTTAATTGATTTTTAATGCTACAATTTGTAATGACGTATATCACTACAATGTGATATTATTTATTTATTTAAATTGATTAAGTTTCAAATGATAACCAAATATAACCTATTATTTTGTTATGACATACGTACAAATTTATTTCTATTTACTTAATGGTTTTAAAGTATGCTACTTTTCATATTGTGTATTATTGTGTAAAATTGTTGTGCCCGACAGGGTCCATGTGAACTTTATAATCATTTTTAAGATCTTGTACCCACATGTGTTAAGCAATAGAGATTAGAATTTTGAATTTTTGATTTTTTTTAGTATCACTAGCTTACATACACATACATAAACTTACGCCTTATTCCCATGGGGGTAGGCAGAAACTATAGAACGCCACCTGCTACGCTAGCATATGTGCTGTAATAACAATTATTAATAAGTTACTATCACTATTAATCCGTTTCCTGAGTATGGGGATTATAATAGGTGGTACCTAATCATTATGGCCAGTCTATGAGAAGGCCAATGTATAGTCACGAGCATAAATACCTTAGCGTTACGCAAAAACTAAAGCGTTTTTCCATGAAATAAAAATTGCAACTTTGAGTAAACACCTATTTGTAATACCGTATGTTTCAATAACACTATGTTCTTAACACCATAATATATCTATCAATACTTTAGGAGAAAATCGCTTTTGAATCTTGCGAAAGTGTAAGGTATTTATGCTCGTGACTGTACCTAAAGTATGATAATAAAACTAAACCCTGGATCTAAACAATTCATGTATACCAAAGCGTATGTGTATCAAGAACACGAGAGGTATTTTGTTGAAAGATTTAATTTCATGTCAAAAATATAATCGAATTAAGTATCTCTTTGAGAACTTAATAATAAAGAAAAGCGCTTAGATATTTTATACAAACAAAATCCCAGTAGAGTAGTCGTCAGATTTTCCTGTAGGTACTTACCCATGTAGACATACTGTTCTAGGTGCGGCCCGTTGTTTCACCCGCATGGAGTTTTCCACAGGAACTGTGCATTTGACGCTATTAGACAGTAGCCTATGTCATTTTCCGGTACAGGAACAATCTAGTTATTCAAAAAACTACGTCGATCTGAAGCACAGTTGCTACGTGAAAGAAGAATTAACCAACAAAACACAGTTTCGCATCTAGGTATATTAAAGTAGGACAGTAGATTTGCACTTTTACCATTTTATTTCCCGGAGTTAAATAAAAGGTGCTAACAGAATCAGCAGCGGTCTCATCTCGCCGTCTCCCCACTGTCCTCCCTTAATTAATTATCTCATAGAATTTTTAATGTCATCTCTATGTGCATTTTCATTTTACAGCGCAATTGGAACAATTAATTTCGCAGACGGAAACACTTGCTGTTCCATAGTGACAGTGACTGTTTTTGGTGTTGTTTTTGGTAGTTCCTGGAATTAGGTAGACTTGTTTTTGGTATTCGCACATTTCGTTTAAAAAAAACGTTTGTTAAGTTAGGTAATTTAAGGATTAGTTAAACGTTTCTATTAAATATTTGTAAAGCTATAAATTCTACGCTCTTATTATATATTTTCATCGATTCAGCAGACTCAAGGATTCATAAGAATAACAAGTTTTTATGTAAAAAACTTTATTATGGCTACTGGATAGTATCGCAGTGGGAAGGGTTGTTGTACTTTATTGGAATAATATTTCAGTATTTATTTGCAAACTATTTATAGACTGGGTATTGAATACTCGGCGCTCTAGTTACCGCCCGCGCTCATCTTTATTATACTAAATTGTTCAAAATTAAATAACAAAACAATATAAAAACAGGGATCTCCTTTATTTTAAAGTTCTTATTTAAAGTAACAGTTACGTACATAAGGTTCGTCGAAGCGAAACATCACTATCATCTTAAATGTCCTAATACAAGTTAATTATGTACAAGTATAAAATTCACTACATTCAACTCACGTTGTTGATAAAATAACTTTACCTGCATCATTTTCATGTAATTTTTCAATCACTAAAGTCTAACACTGATTTTAGATGAGAAAATGACAAGTTCGTGTTTTTTTTTTATATTCTTCTGATCATCGGGCAGTCCTGTGAACGAAAACATATGATTATTATTAATAATGCGAGTTTATATGTGGAAAATCCCGCTAACAACAATTTCGTAATTTTAATTCGACTAACATAAACAATTATTTGTTTTTTTGTCTTGTTACCTATTTTGTGCTTTGCCCACCGTGTTACATCATACAACATTTCTTAAGGTGGGTTTAGACCAAACACAATCACATTCATCATTCGATTTCGCTTTAAAAAGGTTGACAATGTTAAACCACGATGCGATATATTTTCAATCTATTTCCAATTACTCCCTGCATGGACAGGACATGATTGGATGAGATATATTATATGTATGCGAGAAAAATAAATGAATTTATCTCGTAACTTATATTGTGAACAAAAATGAAAGGCATGCGACGACAACAAAGTAAAAAAACGTTGGTATTTATTTTAAATGAAATTCGATTATATTGAAATAAGACTGGTCACATTATTTGTGAGGTATTAAACTTATTTGTTGCATTTTATTTTAATTTAATCCCGCAAATGGGTCTGTCACTGTAGACCCAAAAATAATGTTAGATCGCAAAAAAAATGCACTGAACTGATTATTTGGGATACCAATAGTGTAAAACCAAGTTTGTAGCTTCGACAGACCTGTGCTAACTGTTCAAACTGTGACTTTCGAACTGATTGAAGTATTTTTTAGGGTTCCGTAATCCAAAAGGAAAAATGGAACCCTTATAGGTTCACTCGTGTGTATGTCTGTCTATCCGTCTCTCACAGCCGATTTGCATTTGAAATATCAAGAAAATTTTAAATGGTTAGTAAAAGTTCAATTTCTTGACATTTTTACGCAATGGCGTTCGGTATACTTTTTTTTTTGTTAATAGATTTTGTAGGCAACGCAAGACAATAAACAAAAAAATAAAAACACAACGATCCCACCACGCTAAAATGTGTTGGCATTTATGGAGGTCCTTAGTAAGTGTGAGTGTGTGAGTGCTTCGCATCTAGCGTAGCCGTTTGTCGAACGCATGTACGCTGCGTAAAGCTACGTTTTCCTAGAAGAGCAGTAAACGCCCATTGTATAATTTGTAGTGTCTATATATTTTCTTCTTTTGTAATGTATAATCTGGTGTAGAATAAAGTATAAATAAATAAATAAGAGCGGTAGTCGCCACATAACGGCCGCAGTGATGGCTGTCATAAAAATGTTGACAAAGGGGTTTGAGTTTACGGTGTCAAAAACGCTCTCTACGAAACACACCAATGTACTTTCATAAATAACGTTTCAGTGACCTCATTCGCTCGTAAACTGCGGACGCTATGTGGCGGCCACCGCTCTTCTAGGAAAATGCTTTAACGTGACGCCACAGATTACCAGATAAATTACTCCATGTACTAACGCGCGCTAACTACCTACCGGCCGCCGGGTCGCACGCGACCCATTTCTCAGTGGGTTGCCGACAGTCGCGGGGCACGGTCGTACGGATATATTTACGCGGTGGCGCGCAGCTACAAAGTAAAACTCACTTTACGCTTGTTAGGATATAAGGTACATTTGCGTTCGTAGCGTCTAGCGACTCGAAGGTGTAGCAGTGGGTATTTAAAAATTTGTATGGATTGATTTATCTGGTAGGTAATCTGTAGTGACGGTGTCGCCGCGTCACCATCACATCGACTAATTACGCTAGTTACAAAGTTATTCTCTACCCGATAAATAATTTTTATTCCTTACCAGTGCCTGTACAACAAACAGTTGAGTATCGCCAAGAGACCGAGGTGCGACGTTGAGCGGCGCAGCCCTGTAACAATAAGCAACGCGTTACCGCCATACTAGCTCCAAATTAACGTCATCATGCCCGTTTTATAGTTATCATAAAGTTGGGATACTGCAATCTGCGGCATTAATGTAGCCTGCGGCCTGAAATTGTTTTTATATTTGGGCTAACCACAATATAATTAAATACACTATGACGTTTAATTAGGTTTTAGGAGCGTTGTTAGCACGTCGTGCATGGCTGATGACAATACAGCAAAGTTTAGGAGTCGTAATAATTACATTGTATTACAATTCTACAAAAACTATCCGGTTTTACATTTTTTTCTATGTAGTAGCTAAATAAAAAGTTAAACTGCATAGTTAGTTAAATTATCTAGATTGGGGTACCTGTCAACCCTGCCTGAGGGTTATTATGAAAATGTTACAGTACCTAAAGGAGCACTTTGTAAAACAAATGTGTTTTTGATTTAGCCACAATTGAAAATGTCAACAAAAAATCTAGTAGTTTTTTGTTAAATATCGTCACATATCCAGATGCATTTTCAATCACAGAATTTCGATGACTGTATTACCATATCCCAAAGGATTCCAATTTTAAATTATAACTCATATGATTATGTTTTAAGGGTCAGATAACCGCCGTTGACCTCGGCCATACAAATGCGCGTCGCGCTCACGCCGCGCCACCATTAAGTTTCATAGGGAATATTTATTTTTAGTAACGAAAATATGATTATTTGAAAAAAATCACAGATAGAATTATAGACAATAAAACAGTCTATTTATACAAAAAAAAAAACATGAAGATATCTTAAGTAGTTTGAAAGTAATATCGTTTTTTATGCTTTGGGTAGACATTACTTACGGAATTTATTTCATACAGTATTTTACTACAATACATAAATATTCACATATAGAATTGATGTGTATGCGTTCTAGTTTAACATGTATTTTTTGCATAACTGACTTGCATTATATGAAGGCGTAATAACAGATGTAAAAGTCACTAAAACCATAAATCTGCGCCTTAACTAGATCGAACAAAGGTACGAATTTTAAATTATGCACAGCCGACGTAGTAAGAAGTCAAAGTCAAAGTCAAATTATTTATTTCAAATAGGCACATAGATGGCACTTTTGAACGTCAAAATTTACAAATAAAATAGAATTGATTCTAGTCGCCCCTTCCAAAAGGTAGCTTCGTATGGAGAAGAATGGGCAAGAAACTCCACCGTTACTCTTTAAAAATGTTTTAGAATATTTGGTATTGGTACATCAATTATATAATTATATGTGAAGACGGATGCACCTAGAATAAAATTACTATACCACAATAGGTAAAAAGAATTAATAATGAAGCAATGACAGATAAATTAATTATGTGATAGATACATGGTGCTCACATATTTACAAACATTGTAAAAAAAAAAAAAAGTTTTCCTAAAAAAATCAGTGTGTGAGTTAAGGTAATCACAGAGTGTAAAATAAATGTCATAAAAATAATAAAATATACAATTAAAATAGCCATCAGTTAGATTTTGTCTAGACTCTAGATTGTCCTATGGAGCTGGACCCGCATGTTTCCAAGCGTTCTTATCCTGGATATAATCCTCTAATTTGTAAGCTTCTTTACAAAGTGTACTTTTTATATGAGTTTTAAATTTTCTTTCATTTAATTGCAATATGTCACAAGGTATTTTGTTGTAACATTTAACACAGTACCCCATAAAAGATGTATGTACTTTAGATAATCTGAAACATGGCTGATCTATTTTATCTTTATTTCTAGTATTGAAATTATGTCTATCACTTATTTTTTTGGAAAGATGTAGGTTTTTTCTTACATACATAATATTTTCATATATGAGTTGGCAAGGTACCGTCATAATATTAATCCTTTTAAAGAGTTCCCTAAGAGATTCTCGGCGACGTAGATTATAAATGGCTCTAACAGCTCTCTTTTGCAAAATAAAGATGGATTCAATGTCAGCAGCCCGACCCCACAATAAAATACCGTACGACATAATGCTATGGAAGTAGCTAAAATAGACCAAACGCGCGGTTTCTACATCTGTTAACTGTCTTATCTTCCTAACAGCATAAGCGGCCGAGCTTAACTGCCCCGCAAGAGATGTTATATGTGGTCCCCATTGTAGTTTCTCGTCTAGAGTGATTCCTAGGAAAACCGTTTGATTAATACATTCAAGTTTTTCTCCATTCAATATGATATCACATTCGCTACTTCTTACATTAGGTAGTCTAAATCTAATGCATTTGGTTTTTTTTTTCATTTAGAACCAAATTATTTACCGTAAACCAATCTTGGACCTGAAGAATAGAATTATTCACGTCGTCAAGGTTTTGAGACCATCGGTCTATTTAAAGATCAATGACGTGTCATCTGCAAGTAAAACCATCTTCGGTTGATTTTGAAGTAATTGGGGTAAATCGTTAATGTCAACTAAAAAGAGGAACGGATCCAATATCGAACCTCGAGGAACGCCCATTGCCATTTCAGACCCCAATGAGTTCACGCCGTTTACTTGAACTTTAACCTTTCTATCTTTCAGGTATGATCTAAGTAAATCAAGAGCTGTATTCCTAATCCCATAGTGATCTAGTTTCAGCAGAAGTGTCTCATGGTTAACGCAATCGAAAGCCTTAGAGAGGTCACAAAAGATTCCAATGGCATCTTGTGCTTCCTCCCAGGCGTTAAAAATGTTCTTTATTAGGGTGACACCGGCGTCAGTGGTTTCACTAAAGGTCGTTGCCTTTAGTGAAACCGTACTGTTGTTCATGAAAAATTGAATTTTCATTGAAGTGACGTAACATTTGATTGAGCATCAACTTTTCAAACACCTTACTGAGAACTGGCAGAATTGACACGGGCCTATAATTGTTGGGTTCTTTACTATCTCCGGATTTGAACAAAGGAATTACTGTGCTTCATGAGATCCGGAAAGACTCCTTGGTCCACACTGGTGTTAAATATGAAAGCTAAATAGGGCGCAATGGTTTCGATGATAGATCTACAAACTTTTACAGACATGCCCCAGAGATCTTCTGTTGGTTTAATTTTAAGATCTTTAAAACACAGAACATTGAACAGTTTTAATAAGGGTGGTGATTATCATCATTTTCCCACTGCGCGTTCATGGGAGCGGCTCAAGGAGAGTACGTTAATAGATTACTGATACCATAACGAGTATCCTGCTACAGGAAATTCATTATTATTCTAGTATCTAAAGGGATCGTAGCAGGTGGCGTTCTGTAGTTTCTGCCTACCCCCATGGGAAGAAGGCATAAGTTTATGTATGTACATAATTATGTATGAAATGCAACAGTTGGTACTAGTGAATTAGAAGATTCTGTCGCTAATGATTAATTATTTATGATGTTATGATGTATTAACTAACTAAGGAAAATGAAGCACTATCGATGTTTACATAAAATTTATGAGAAATACACATTACTAGGTTTATTTCTCCATTTGACTGTAAAATGACTGATTTGTTTAAAATCATAATATATAAGGTAAATGTTATAAACGTAAAAAAAAAATGTCACTAGATTTTTTTTAGTTAATTTGTAAGCGTAATATTTTACTTCTAACTCATAGTTTTAATAAATTCACAGGATTTTAATACTCCGTACACGACTAATTATTAAAGTAATCTGAAATTATAATTTACTTTTGAACACACGCCCGTAGCGACCGGTGACATTCCTAGATGTGACAGCTACGCGTGGGAAGTGAAATATCCAAAATGTTTAGTCATTACTGAGACCTTCAGAGCTTTCAAATGCGTGAAATTCTCCTCCAATTTCTATTTCAACGATTGTAAGTAGTCTAAAGTACTTGTCTTATGCTTATTCATTGCAGAAATCCTTTATGGGTTCTTATAACGCATGCCATTATCAAATCCGCTTCGAGACACATTCAATCCAAGTACCCAAGCGTCCGCGTCTCAAGTTTGTATCGTACCCTTAACATCTCCACGAAATATTACCCTATTTATAAGAAACATTGTTACTGTACTGTGACGGATATTCTGAAGAATGCCTATGAAAATGTCAGAGAACGCAATAACCTCGGCTTTATTGCTACGCTCTTATAATTCTGGTATCCCGATGACTGAAAAGGTTACTCTATTAAATAAAATGTTTTGTTAGTGATTATATTTTGGTAAATCGAAACTAACTAACTGAAGAATCACCCATGACCCGTGGGTGATTCTTCAGTTATTCTTTACGTTTTTGGTACACTTCTATATGTACCAGAACAGTACGGAACGTAAATGGCTAGTTGACTTTAGAATAGTTTATTTTTTATTTTTGTGCCATCAATTGATAGCAATTTAATACGTTTGAGATGATGGCACTAAATATATTACTTTTTAACAGGTTTTTGAAAAATCTCCCATATTAATCACAAAATTAATATTTGAAAGTCAAGAACATACAATAATTAAGATTTATGTAAATGTAGCAGCTATCTAAACAAAAACGAAACAGAATAAGGGCCTGTTATTTATCCACTTACTTGTGCAAGTTTGGTAAGTCAACAAGGAAACGATGGCTGCAAGCAATGGGTTAACGATGACCATGGCGGTAACAAAATAAACATGGGGGAACTTCTAACTTAATTATTATTTTCAAGTTTGTTTACATAGGTACCCAGTAATAACCCGTTTTGCGTCTCAATTACAATGGAATGTTGGTATCTGATGGTACCGGTTATATGCCACCTCCCTCACCAATAGAAATGAATTGATACAAGAACCTGTTCTGTTCATGATGCTTTTAGTGACATTATTATCAAAAAATCATGCCTTGCTCTTATTATTATTATTATCTCATTACTTACCTACACATTTTTCGCGCCGGCGCCGTGTCCATAGTATTTTCCTTTTTTTGGAACGAAGTTCTTTAACGCGGCTAGAGGTAGGAGTAAAGTGGCAGAAATCGTCACGCGAAAAAGGGTTCATACTTGCGACTTTCTTCTTCTAATGCACACTTTCTCACTCTCTCGACAGAGAAAGAGAGAAAGTGTGAATTTGGTCGAAAATTTTCATTTTTCATCATTGGTGTTGTTTTCATAGTTTTCGAGGGTGCTAAAGCCGTTATTGAGGTCAAAATGTAAATCCAAGATGGCGGCTTTAAACATTTTTGTTTTTCCTTTAAATCATACGTGAGAAGGCACTTCGTTCCTGACGGGGTTCCCCGACCGCACGCGTTTTTTTTACTAGCCTAAGCTGTCCCACTAGCACTGGCAAAGGCCTCCATCGATACTCGTAGTAATTAGTTCTAGAAATGAAACGATAATCGAAATACTAATTTTCAATTTGCTCTAAAGTGTTCAATGTGACACGAAAATAATTATAAATTGAATAGATAATAAGTTACTAACTCACTGAGACCCAGACTAAATTACTTCCCAGACAGAAAATGCTAAAACTTAAGATCGTTAAATAAGAAGTGACAGGCCACAGCTTACCTACTGGCGACAGTATAACAACCCATTTGCATAAGCGCAGTTTATGACCAACTAACTCAAAACAGCCATTAAATTAGCAAATACGTAGGTAAGTTTTGTAAGCACTATGTATCACTTTGCATCCTCTAATCTAGACTATGATTCATAACAATAATGGAGGCTAAAGTACTGGCACATGCGATTTCTCGTGGCTTTCGTTGGTCATAGAGAATACGTGAAATGAATATTCATTGGTAGGATTTCATCGATTTATCTCTTTACCGAGGATCGGTTACGTCCTTGTTGTTCAAGTACGTATTTATATTAATGCCTGTTAAGAGTCATTTAATAATAATAATATGATGTATTTTTTATAGGTACCCAATTTTTGCCACTTTTTTCAGTTATCTTTTGTTTTTATTTTAAATGTAGGAAACGTTGGTGCCTAGATGCTTGTATCTGGAGCTTTGCTTTACTTAAAGCACGGGTTCACAGCAAAGTACGGTCTTAAACGCGGTAATTCCTTTTTCATGTAAATATGCTTTAATTAGTGAATAGATTTTGCGTATGAATGTGCATGGCTAAGAGTAAGGGAAAAACCAAAAAAACGGTGGATCGACTGTGTAAAAGATGATATGGCTAGAAAGGGGGTGACTTCTGCGAAGACGACTAATTTATTTATTTAATCATTTTATTTACATAATAGGAGGTATGGAAGACAAAAGCATGTTGCGGCGACCTCAAATAAATTGAGATAAACTCAAACTCAAACTCAAACTCAAAGCATTTATTTCAATTAAACCATTTACAGGCACTTTTGAATTGTCAACAAGTCGGTCAGTTACAAATATGAAGCTAGTTGCCCATTCCAAATAGTAGGTTCCTATGGAGAAGAACGGGCAAGAAACTCCACAGACACTCTTTAATAAAAAATTTGATACAAAGTATTGGTTACATCATTCTTATTGAAAATATACATGTGAGAACGATGCAAAACGTCAGAAGCGTCCGTGATAAAAAAAAAACAATTCAAAACTAAAATAATTAAAAATAAGCCGTGGCAGCTAAGAGATGACCAGTCCCAACTGACAGCGCCCGTTCACGAACATGACGCATGGATCAGCACCATTCAGCTCAACCATTTTGAAGGGAGCTAAATGATCCAACACACACGCCACCATCAGCGAGACATCTGAGTGAGCATGACATACTCTCAGCTGCCAGGACATATTCAAGTCAATGAAAGGCATATTACCCGGTAAATGGTAGCTCTATTGTACATAGTACTCACACCTGTGTTATGCAATTATATAATACAAAGGTGATTGAGTTTATACAATGAAAAGATAGTCTTACAATCTTCAGCAGCTCCAACAGTATTTTCAAATGTTAATCAATTAGTTGACGTTGTGGAGCAGGACCAGCATTGAGCCAAGCATTTCTATCAGCGATGTAATCCCCCAGCCTATAATAGGCCTGCTTGCATAGTGTGCGTTTTATACAAGATTTGAATTTCGTCTCATTCAGTTGAAGTATGTGGGGAGGAATTTTATTATAACATTTTAAACAGTACCCCATGAAAGATGAGTCTACTTTAGCCAGTCTGAAACCTGGTTGAGCTAATAGATCCCTACTTCTAGTACTATAATTATGTCTTTCGCCTCTTTTACTAAAAAGATGTAAATTTTTTCTTACGTACATGATGTTTTCATAGATATATTGACAAGACACCGTCATGATGTTAATATTCTTAAACAGTTCCCTAAGAGAATCGCGCCTGCGGAGATTATATATGGCTCTGATGGCTCTTTTCTGCAGAATAAAAATAGACTCGATGTCTGCAGCCCGTCCCCAAAGTAAAATACCGTAAGACATGATACTATGAAAGTAACTAAAATAGACTAGCCTTGCGGTATCTACATCAGTAAATTGACGGATTTTTCTGACAGCATATGCTGCTGAACTTAGCCGTCCTGCAAGAGATGTTAAATGAGGACCCCATTGAAGCCTAGAGTCGAGCGTGATCCCCAGGAAAACAGTTTTATCGACGAATTCTAGTTTCTCTTGATTCAATACTATCTCATAATCACTACTTTTTAAATTTGGTAAAGAAAATCGTATGCACTTAGTTTTCTTTCCATTTAATACTAAATTATTGGCAGTGAACCAATTTTGGACCTGCAGTAGGGCGTTATTTACGTCGTCAAAATTTGTAGCACGTCTATCTACCTTAAAAATCAAGGAAGTATCGTCAGCAAATAACACCATTTGTGGTTGATTTTTTAATAAATGGAGAAGATCATTAATATACACTAAAAAGAGGAAAGGACCCAATATCGAGCCTTGAGGAACACCCATTTTTACTTTTAAACCGAGTGAATTGATACCATTTATTTGAACTAGCTGTTGTCTATCGTTTAAATAAGATTTTACTAAACTAAGCGCAAGTTTTCCAAGTCCGTAATGCTCAAGCTTCAAGAGTAAGGTTTCGTGATCGACACAATCAAAGATAAGATAAGAACAAGAGTACTGTTCTGCAGTGTTTAATATAACAATAAGCGTTGCCAGTTGCTAGTGTATCGTTCTTATTCCTCTGTTCTCTGAAATTATAAAAAGTCAATCAATCTGCCTAGCCTTTTCCCAACTACGTTGGGGTCGGATTCCAGTCTAACCGGATGCAACTGAATACCTGACCTCCACAACCCGACTGGTGACTGGTTGTCAGCCTTTCGAGCTTCTCACAACCCGTAATGATTATCAAAGATCCACGAATGACAGCCAGGACCAACGTCTTAACGTATTTTTCAATACATTTTCCTCGAAAACTGGTTCATATTGCACTACGATTAGGTTCACAATGTAATCTATTTCACACGCGTGTGATTTTTATTTTCCAACACGTGTGCGGGAATAAAAATTGCCACAGATAACTTATACCTATACTTAGCCCAAATTGGTTCAATGCCTCTATTCACACCGTCTCGCGTCAGGGACGGTCCTCTCTATACGGAGGTGATTTTTAATAATGGAATATTTAAATAATGTTTATAAAAAGCATGATTGATGATGATTATTACAATAAAAAAAACGTTTATAAACAAATTAACATTTTTTTGTGTTCTAAACTCAAAAATATTTGAATTTTCTATTTTTTATATTAGGCTGTTTATCGGCTTTATACCTTCAACCTTTTTTTTTTTTTTTTTTTTGGGTGGGAAATCATCAAATAACTTCTCCCGCTCTGGGCGGAGCGGGAGGGCGTGTCAGACTTTTACTGACTAAAACCCACCCGTGTTCCTTCCGTTGCCTGTGTGCCAGGGCCACGATATCCCTTTCGGACAAACTCGCAACCCCGGCAGGCATTGGTCCTAACGGACCCCGTCAGTTTGTGCTGACATCTCTTTGAGGCGCGCGTGGAACACAACGCGCCGTCGACCCGGGCCTGGTCCTTATCGGACGGCGAGCTACCCATTGCTCACCGTCCGCAGGCCCGCGCCTACGGTGGCCGGAAATCGGCTTGCGACTCCCGACGCCCGGGGCGTCTCCTGCGGCGACTAGGGGCATGAGGGCGTGAACCTTGTCTCACCCTCACGCGTTCCGCCTCCTCCTTCGCTAGCATAACTGCTTCGCAGAAGGAGGTGACGGCCTCCCATGCACTCTCGCTCCGAACCATGGCCTGAACCAGGCCCGGACGCGAGAGATCGCCGCCGCCGATCGCCTCCGTGAGGACACGGCGGTGCTCCGCCCAAGCTGGGCAGACCTCCACCGTATGCTCCACCGTGTCCTCCGGGCGATCCACACAGTGGTGACACCCGGGCGTTTCCTCCCGCTTAATCCTAAACAGGAACCTCCCGAAACATCCATGTCCGGTGAGGACCTGCGTCAGGCGGAAGGTGAGGACGCCGTGGCGCCTCTCCAGCCACTCCTCAAAGAGGGGACTTATCGCCACAATTGTGGCGTGCCCAGCGCTGGGTTGCGACAATCGCACTCTCCATGTCGCCATGAGATCCCTCCGGAGCTCCGTCCGCTGTGCCGCAATTTCTTGCGGCAGCGGAGTTATGCCCCGGAGTTTCGCCTCTTCGCGCCACACCCAAATGTGCGCGAGGACTTTCGCCTCCAGATCCCATGGCGGCAATCCGGCAAGGAGGCTCGCCGCCTCACGGGAGACCGTGCGGTATCCCCGTACCATTCTGATGGCCATGACCCTTTGGGACGCGTTCAACCGCTGCGCTGGTCGCAGCCTCAGAGAACGCGCCCACACCGGTGCCCCGTAAAGGGCCATGGACCGCACGATCCCCGCGTAGAGCCTCCGGCAGGAGGCGTTTGGACCCCCTAGATTGGGCAGGAGCCGCTTCAAAGCAGCTCCGGCCCGCTCCAGTCTGGGAGCCAAACGTCGAAAATGCTCCACGAAGTTCCACCGGCTATCGAGGACGAGTCCCAGGTACTTCATCGTCGACTCGACGCCGATGTGAACCCCTCCCGCCGTTATCTGGGAACCCGACAGTGGCGCGTTCCGAGGACCATAAAAACACATGGCCTCGGACTTGTGCAATGCCACCTCGAGTCCCAATTGCCGGATCCTATCGACGATTGTCGCAACCCCACGTGCCGCCAGTTCGGCCGCCGCCTGATGCGAACTCCCTTGTGCCAGGACTAGCGTGTCGTCAGCGTAGCAGACTACGCTGACGCCACTAGGGAGGTCGGCGCGCAGCACCCAGTCGTACCCGATGTCCCACAGATGCGGCCCCAGGACCGATCCCTGTGGGACACCGCACGACATCTCTCGCCGGTTCCACTCTCCGTGGTGACCGGGGTAGATGACGGCCCTGTCCGTCAAATAGGCCTCGACCACACGACAGAGGTAGGTCGGCATCCGGTGATACCGAAGTGCCTCCCTAATGCAACTCCAGGGCAAGGTATTGAAGGCATTGGCGATGTCAAGAGACACCGCCAAGACGACCCCACCCCGGGCAACAGCATCCCCCGTCGTGAGGGCTCGAACGCGCATGATGGCATCCACCGTAGAGCGCCCCTTACGGAAACCAAACTGGCTCTCCGCCAAATCCGGCCCCACCCGCACCAGCCGCCCGACAAGGCGGTCTGCAATTACTCTTTCAAAGAGCTTGCCCACCTCGTCGAGCAGCACGATGGGCCGGTAAGCGAACGGAGAGTCCGCCGGGCGCCCTGGTTTCTTTATGAGGACCAGTTTCCCCGTCTTCCAACGAAGTGGAAACTGGCCCCTCTCCAAGCATGCGCTTAGGAGCCCCCTTAGTCGAGGCCCGAGAGCCTCTAAAGCCAGAACCCAGGCTTTTCCAGGCAAGCCATCGGGTCCTGGGGCGGTATTCTTGGCATTCAGCCTACGTACCGCCACTCTCAGATCTACCTCGGTCACCTCTGGAGCATCGTCGTCGTCGGTCTGGTCCGCATCTGGCACCGCAGGAGGCGGAGCCATGGGCGGGGGAGTATGTTCTCCTCGCGAAGGGAACAGAGTGCTCACCACGTCCTCCACGAGCTGGGGCCGGAGACTCTGCGTCAGCGGGGGAGCCCATGGGCGGAGTTTATCTCGCACCCATTTGTAGGGGCGTCCCCACGGGTCTCTGTTGAGAGTCTCCAGCGTCTCCTCGCGGGCCAGTCCTCTGGCCCGCTGGATCTCTGCTCGGAGGGCAGTCTTCGCTGCTCTGTACCCCTCGTATAGCTCCGCCTGAATGGCTTCCGTATCCGGAGGGCGGACACGGAGCCTGCGGTGCCTGGAGTACCGGTGGCGCGCAGCAACGCACGCCTCGCGTAAAGCGGTCAGCTCACGCGACCACCAGTACACCTGGCGCCGGGCACGTCCGGGCTGGACCCGGGGCATTGCCACGTCACATATTTCGGACATGGCCTCCCGGAACCACTCCGCCTCGTCATTGATGTCGGCAGGCCTGTCCGGTGATGACACCCAGGCCTGCACGATCGTGGCTTCCAGGAGGAGCTCCCGGTCCAGCTGCTTCAGCGCCCACCGCGGACCACTCGGGGTCTGTCGGACCGGCGCGCCCGAGGTCTGGGCGGAGACGTCAAACCGGATGTACCGGTGATCGGAATAGGTCTCCACCCCCTCCATGACGCGCCAGTCGATGACACGCGGTGACAGAGCGGGGCTGGCGAACGAGATGTCCACCACTGATTCACCCCGCATCCGCACACACGTGGGGACAGAACCCCGGTTTAGGACGACCAGGCCTGTCTCCAGAGCCCAGTCCTCCACCATCCTGCCCCGTGTGTCCGTATACCGGGAACCCCAAGCCACGTTCTTGGCATTGAAGTCCCCGAGGACGATCACTGGGAGGGGATGGTACCCGACGACGACGATTCTTAACTCCCCAAGGGAGTTGTGGAACTCGGCGAGAGTTCGGTTCGGGGAGAAGTATACTCCCACCACGACAATCTCCCCGAACCGTGCTGCCACGCAACCCCCTCCCCTCTTGACGGCCTCAAGGGACGGGGTACCGGCGGCGGCCGACGAAATAATGGTCACTGAGCCGCTCAGGTCCTCCACCCAGTCGTCCCTGGGCGGGACAAAGTACGGCTCAGCGACCACGGCGATGTTAATCGACCACTGCGCCATGCTCTGGAGCAAGAGATCCTGAGCGGCGGCGCAGTGGTTGATGTTCGCCTGGAGGAGGCGTAATGGGGCCATTTATTGGCACTCCATTTCAGCCCCCTCCTGGGCCCCCTGTGAAGGCCCTGCCGCGGTGTTAGCGGCGGCAGCGACGACGGTGGTGGCGGCAACGGCGGCGGCAATAGTGGCGGCTGCGGCGGTGACGGCGGTGGCGGAGGGCTTGCCTCTGCCCCTGGGTTTGGGGGGGGGAGCGCAGGCCTTGCCCCCAGCCCAGTGATCGGCCGGCTTGCCAGCCGCCGCACATGCAAAACAGTGCGGCGTGGCATTACAAGAGCCAGCCTTGTGACCGGGCTGACCACAGCGGAAACAGTGATCGCTGCGGTCCACCTCCGAGGTGCAACATGCTCCCACGTGGTTACCCACCCGGCAGCGGAAGCACCTCAGAGGTCTGGGTTCCAGCAGTTTAACCTGCGCGGATACCCAGCCCACCCGGAGCCTTCGGCCCTCCCCGGCTATCTTTTGGGCCGCCGACACGGGGCAGCTCACCGTAACGGTTTGCATCCCCGTGTTATCAGGACGGATGGTGCCCGCCCTCACCTGCTCGGCAGAGCACCCTCCAGTCCTAGCCACGGCGGCCACAACTTCTTCCGCCGTCACGCAGTCGTCCAGGCCCAAAATGCGCATGTCAGCGCACTTGGTAGGCCTGGACACCCGGGCCTCTTCCGCATTTAAGGACGCCCTGAGCCTTTCGGCAAGGGCGTCAGCGGTAGGGCCACTGGCCGCCCCGGGGATCTCCAGCATCCGGGCCCCCGTCGCAGTGACCTTCATTCGGAAGCCATCGGCGACGCCGATCTCCTCCAGGTTCACTGCCGCCCACGCCTTAGCGAGCACCTCACGGTAGGTCACGCCCTTCTTCTCCGCTTCCGGCTGTAGTGTAATTACTACAGCTGCGGACTTCGGGGCGCGGAGCCTAGCCGCGGCGCTTCGCTTCTTGCGCCGTTGCCGCCTCTCCTTTCTATTGGCCGCCCTTTTGGCCTTACCCGCCCTCCTGTTCTCTCCAGCTACCTGCCATTCGGTATCCGCCGGAGAAGAATTGGAAGGCGGGGGTGGGGGTGGGGGCAGCCTTCCCGCCGCCAGGGCTGGGGGCCTCGCCCTTTGCACAGCCGCCTGCGCAGCTGGCCCGCCCTTCTTGGCCTTGGGTGGGGGTGGCACCAATTTCGCCGCCGCGGGTTTGGCCGCGGGATTTGCCGCGGGCTTAGCCGTGGGCCGGGCCGTGGCAGCCACGGCGGCGGCAAAGGTGGCTGGCTTGCTCGCCGCTAGTGGAGGGCGCAGGACAATGCCCTCCAGAACGGAAAACCGATTATGGAAGGCAGCCAGCTCCTGCCGCACCAGGGTCAGAACCCGGTCTTCCGCAGGCACGGGAAGACCCTGCCCTTGCTGCTCCACCCCCTGTCGTACCTCCTGCTGAGGGCCAGCTCCTCGGAGCCGGGCCAGGTCCGCTCGGAGTACCTCGTTCTCCTTTCGGAGAAGCTCCATAGCGGCCGTCAGGCGGCCGACCTCCGCCCGCATCTCGGACATTTCGTCCGACGTTAGGCCGGCCTGAAGGGCCCTCGCTGCCGCCATAATGGAGGCCGTGGCAGCGGGTACGACCTTGTCCTTGGAGGCTTGTATCCTCTTCAAGGCCACACCCTTTATCGCAGCTACCACGACCTGCTCAAAGCTACTGGCGACTCGCTCCGCCTTGGAGCCGGCAGCGGCGTCCAGCTCACCACCTGAGGTGTCAGAGGGCCCCTCCATTGGGAGCCTCTCGGCTCCCTGGGCCGGCTCGGCTGGGCTCCTGGGTGGTGAGCCCTCTGCCCCCACCCCGTCCTTGGACCCCGCCCCGCCGGCCAATTTTCCTCCGGCCTGAGTTCAGGCCACCATCAGAGGACGACCCCTGGCCGTCCCCTGGCTTGGAGCGCTTCTTCTTCATGAACTTTGCAGCCCCCACCTCCACGAGCTCCGGGCTCTTAAAAGAGCCCTTCGCGCCAGATGCAGCGTCGGACTCCGACCCCGCATCACTCCCTTCCTCTACGGCAACCGGGCGCACAAATTGTGCTCGGGCCTTTGGAACTCTCTGTGCTTTTTGTTTCGGTGCCGTGGATGTACTGGGAATAGAACCCAGCGACTCCTCAGCACCGGAGGGTGAGCCACCCTGGCTCAATGCGTCCCCGAAGGACGGGTAAAAATCCGAGTTGGATTTTGGGCGTTCATTGTCCCCCCCAGAATACGAGGGACTGACCGAGCTCTGCTCGGTGAGGGATTCTCCTACTGCGGAGCAGCAGGTACCCTCCTGGGGTAGTGTGTTTTCATGACTCGCTTCCATTATTGTTGCTGAACACAGCTTTGCCTTTTTTATGGGGTGGGGTCCCCAGACCACTCCTTCACCTCAGTCATGTCTGATGAGCAGACACGTACTAGAGGTGAACCACTCTTCCCACTCTCCAACGATGAGGAGAGAAACGCGCGCCGTCCAGAACACCAACAACTGTTGAAGTCCTCAGACGGCGCGCCCCTCGCGGAAGTCAGATGACGTTGACGCCGCCCCATGTCTCTCTTAGTCAGGTCTCTCACTTGAGGCCTTCCGGCATGAGTGACTCTACCGGCAAAGCCCCCAAGATCATTGAGACACGCAAGCCCCACCACGACGACAACGTGGAGACACACTCGGTGGGGTTATACCTTTTTTTTTTTTTTTTTTTTTTTTTTTCGCGCTTTGCTTTCACCTTCAACCTGGCGAAAGCAAAGCGCGAAAAAAAAGAAAATTAAATCATAGTTTCCTAATAATTCATGACAAAAATATTTTTCGTTATTTTATTTCTTCAAAATTGTATTGAAAAACGTCGTTTGATACTCTCGGCTCAAAAACAACCTCGCTTACGGCTCGGGTGTATAGCCGCCTCGAATGCAATAAAAAACATTCTCCACTTGTATCAAAATGTACTATTCCGAGACACGCTGGAGTCTCGATATGTAAAGATGGTCACCCATCCACGGACCAACATTGCCAAGCGTTGCTTTACCTGATGGATTGACCAGTGTAACTGTTATAACTCAGCCACGAGCCCCTCGAACGTATGATAAGTCTATTGCAATATTTTGCTGCATCACCGTGATGCGTCTGTAAACCGCTCCATACATTGTTGGAGCCATGCGAAGGCACGAATTCTATCGTATGTGCAGTTAAATGAATCTGAATTTCATCTCCCTGCATGTACACCGCATGTGAAACAATTAAATCTAACAGTGTAACGCAGCGTGCGTTTAATGTATTTTAGGGGAATTAATGTGAAACTGCATAACAAAGTGACCACGTGGTAAAGCACGACACAACTTAAAATTTACATCGATGTAGGACCTACCTAATAGACCGATGAAAACTAGTGATAGCAATAGCTTAGTTGCGCTCCAGTCATTTAAAGTTCTTGACTTGTCGAAAAGATTAAAAGTTATCGTATTTGCCGAATTTTGATGATGAGACTTCCAACTTGTGTCGTACTCGTATTGTCTTAGTAAGAAAACTCCAAAATAAACCCATTTCGCTAAGGGCCTTTCCAGGGCCTTTCCGTAATTCAGAAACATGCTACTACATTGCCCCCGGCTAATTGATAAAATGCCTCGGAAGTGTTGTCAATGTTAACGCAGCCACATTGGAATTGCAATATCGTCACAGTTTTGTTTTTAATCAATTTAATTACTGTAACTATGGGATGCCTGAGCGACAGCACTGCATAGCAAAAAAGTAGAACTTTTGAATTTACACTTTATTGCGTTAAAAAAACACGCTCGCCTCTACCCATACCAATAGGTACTGATGCATGTTTAAATCAATATGGAATCCGTACAGCAAACGCAAAATACCTGGTCGCATATCTAAAAAAATACGATAGAAGACTACCGTCCTTTTATATTTTTGTAATCCGTCGTGCAGGCTGTTATATTTTATTTAAGTTTTTTTTTGTTGAGTTAACACAGTAACACAGAGATAAAAGAGAGCCAACCCTCTCTAGGTTTCTTAGAATAAAGCTGTTTTTTTGTAGTATTATATCACAAGCTGCAATCATAAAATGTTTTATAAGGAGTATTAATTATTTTCCAACGTGCGAACATTGCGGGTTCTAAAACTAAATTTAACTTCCCTAAAGAACGTTCGGAACCTAAGTACTTACAATTCCCAGAAGGGTAAGTGATTCTGATAAAGGGCCGAAGTCACAAAGGTCTGACACCCTCGTGACTTCTATGTTCTTATCAGTATTTTTACGTGAGTCTTTGAACTCTAACTTCGAACAACTTACGTTATCACATCCTTAGTAGTAGTCCTTGGTAGTGTCCAAAATATACGGTAAACAGTGTTTTATACTTTTGTACAATTCGTGACACATTCGATTATTGAATTAAATCGAGTTCAGCCAGTGTAAAAAGCCAGTGTGAAAGTGAAGTGTTCACAGTTATAGGTACTTCCAAAAATTGACAGGATTTTACAGGCAAATTTTCTTGGTATTGAACAAGTATTTATAAAATTCGAATGTACCAACACTATCAAATTTTTGTTTTAAATGGGTCTGACACTGAATCTCGCCGTCAATACAGTGCGCGCGTTTTCAAAAACGGTTTTTAACACGCTCGCGGGCCCCGTTATTTGGCTGTTTTCAAAATTTATTCGGGCCACATGTTTGACATGACTGGTTTACATGGACTAAATGTTTATTTAGTAACTTTTGTTACCACCAAGAGCATATACGGCGGCCATCATGCGGTTCGGCAAGGAATTAATTAATGCCACTATGAAGTGCTGTGGAATGGTCTCCCATGCTTCTAATATGACAGTTTTCAGCTCCTGCAATGTTTCTGGAGCTGGTTGGTTAGTTCGGACACGCCTATTCAGCTCATCCCAGAAGTACTCTATTGGATTCATATCAGGGATTCTTGCTGGCCGTTCTATTACTGCGATACTACCGTATTCATATGAGCAAGATACTTACAGAAGTATAAAAACAAACATGGCAAACTAACTCACTTCACAAGTTTTGTTTATTTTTTATGATACCTTATAGCTTATCACTGTCTCTTAAGATACAGGTCACCCTAGTTTAAGAGGCAGGGCTCACCCAATTCATGTACAGACCTTGTGGTTACAGCATAATTATGTACCTAGTACCTGTCTTTATTCTTATGCCAACCAGTTGTAATCCATTGTTTACCTATTTCTAACCATAACAACTACATAATGTATTTTCTCGTCTGTAACTTATATGAAATAAAATAAATTTTTACTTTACCGTCATGCAGGTATTCTCGAACAATTCTTGCAGTGTGATAATGCAAGGGGCATTATCATGCATAAAAATAAAATCCTGGTCCACAAACTCAGCATATGGCATCACATGCGCCTCTAGGCATTGACGAATATGTCGGTCGCTATTTAGTGGTGACAACCGTGATCCCGTTACAACCTCAAGGCCAGTTTTTCCTTCGGTGGGAATTCCGCCCCAGACTGTCCATGACCCACCGCCATAATACTCACCGTCTCTTCAATGCAACATTGCTGAAAACGCTCTCCCTGTCTTCGGTAGACTTTTCTACGCCCGTAATTGCCAGGCATACATGGTTTCAACCGTAAAAAGAAACTGGCTCCATTGATGTAAAGTCCAAGTCAAGTCTATAGGCGCGCCATTCTGTGAGCTTGTGTCAGTTTGGGACTGTTGATGCATTGGCTGACTTACGAGGTTTCAGGCCACGTTCTTAGAGTTTCCTTCTAAAAGTTCGAGCGCTAGCAGTCTGTCCATGAAAGCCTCGAAGCTGTTCTTGGACCTGTACTGAGGTGAGGTGACGATTACGCAGGCTGGTGGTAAAGATAAACCAATTTTGTCGTGCTGTAGTGACCCATTTTCTTGGTCCTCCTGGATGGCGCACAAATCCACCAGTCTCCAAGGATCAATGCTAATTTTTTTGAACAGCAGAACGACTGACATGAAGTTATGCACTTATGTTTCGCTGATTAGGCCCAGACTGAAGAAGTGCTTGCGCGGCTATAACGAAATATCTACAGACATAAAGATGCTCTAATCAAATCTTGTTGCTTCTCTATCAGTGTCCAAACTCCGATTTTCTTCTCTTTTTCAAATTCGTGAATTCAAATTTGGAACAATGATGATACCGAAATGATAGCCACTATGGCCAGTATGTAAGATTCATAACCGCATAAAAACTTTTTGTCTGATGTATTATTATTTTGATGTTATCGCCTATAAACATAAAAATTATCGATTTAGGAGTCTGGGAGTTTATGCTAACAGTCTAAAAATAATACATGTATGTAAAAAGGAGTGATTAGAATTAAACATTTCAAATTTACCGCGCACGAGCTCACTTTGTTAGTACTTGTAGCGTAGGCAGTTTTGTGAAACTTTAATAATTAGAAACCTATATAATAGTTAGAATTTAGAATTGTTGATTATTTACTATAAAAGGGAAACTAATTAAAACTTGTTTATTTTACTTAAAGTTGTTTTTGTTTAAATAAAACAAAAGAAAATACCCTACCGAAAAAATATACAAATATCAGAATCCCGGTTTTGAAAATTTGTATACCGAAATAATACCGGTATTACCGTAAAACCCAATAACGCATAGCCCTAGTATCAACGTGCGCATAAATCCTATTTTGCTAAATTGATTTGATTGTGACGGCTAAGTATGTAACTAAAGTAAAATTATTTTGTGTGCTTATTAAGATTTGAGAAGTGATTTTTTATGTATTTTTGGTAACATAATTATGTGCTCCTATTAAATGAATATTATACTAATCTGTGCTTCTTTTTACATGAGAGAGTTACAGATTTAGGTAGCTCAATACACAAATAACCAGAGACATAAATCATAATACCTGAGTTGGAGTCCCGGCTGCCCATAACGGGTGCAATCTGCGGCCGCTCCTCATCCAGGATGAGCACGCCGCTATTCGACCACACCGACAGCACGTGTGCCACACACGTCACGTTCACCCGACCCTGTGACAAACAATACTAATTATAGTTGTTGCGCGTCAACCATTGCAATTTAAACCTTATGTCAATGAGGTAAAAGTCACATGGTGTGTTCTCGTGATAAACAACGCTAATTACTAGGCACCAGTATGAAGCGATATAGTGTCCACTAAACCTTGTTTACAAGCAAATTAATGCAACAGATTAAAAGTAGACAGTTGTAAGTACATGATTTAATCTTTCTCTCGTATCTTTTCTTAGAAAATAAAATAAGTATCTGTCTGCAAAGATTTAACAAAAATATAAAAAAAAACAACATTAAAATGTTCACGTTGCAATAATTGCCCAGTTTATTCATTTTATCTGAACAGTTTCACAGAAAAGTTACAACAATGAGCTTTTCAATCGTTGGATTGGATTTCATGATGCCCTGTGTTCAATATTCTCTAAATATTTAACATTTCATAACAAATTCACGTAGGAGTTTGAAAATTTTGAACTATAGTTGTGAACAACAGTCTGGTTCACGATATACAGACCGTTCCACAACTGTAACTGCAATAACGTACCTACATTCATAACCTAATGTTGTTAGTGTTTTATGCCTATTGTGAACAAAGGCTTTGTCTATGAAATAACTCTATTATACATTGTGAAATGGGACTGCAATGATAACATCGAAATTTTGAGAGTACAGAGTGTTTATAGAAAACATGACCTCAAAGTCATGAATTTGCAGTAAAAACATTGCACACTGGGCGACCTAATTACTTAGAATCATAATCATTTGCCTAGCCTTTTCCCAACTATATTGGGGTCGGGTCCAGTCTAACTGGATGCAGCTGAATACCAGTATTTCACATGGAGCGACTGCCTATCTGACCTCCACAACCCAGTTACTGGGTAACACGATACTCCTTGGTAAGACTGGTTGTCACCGTGACGATCCGAATCAACTGTCAAAGATCAACAACTAGCCGGGACCAACCACTTAACTTGCTTTCCGAGGCACGGAGGGGTCTTGGTATGTAAAGGTGGTCACCCATCCACGGACCACTGATCGATCACGATAGAAATTACTTCGAATATAATATTAAAAATGGTCACTCACTATGGCACAAATAGTTTTAAGACAAAATCAAATCCAATTCAATCGTAACCGCTATTTAATTATGCGACATTGTAAACACTAATATGGAGTCATTTTAATAGATAACATTTGACAATTCATCAAAATTCAACAACGTAACCTTGTAAACCTTGTAATGGCGGGCATAAAATAATATATTTTTTCGTTTTGTTAGAACTGCACAATTTTTTCAATTACGATTACATATTTATTGTAATAATGACCGATACGAGTAATTTTACGATTTGCTTTCACTAAACTGACAGACGTCAAAGGTTACCTATTAAAATGACTCCATATTAGTATCAGTAAAGAGCATAACTTACTTTGCGAAAGTGTACCGACTGTAGTCTTATAACAAGCTGGCTGAACGACGATGATTTATTGGACTTCTCTTCTTCAATACTAATGTTCAATTTATTTGCTATTTGCTCTAGTTTGGGTGTAAGGCGGGTGGTGCTTTCCTCCTTGTTTTTCCGATTGCTATCAGCGTGGGGAATGCCCACTACGCCGTCGATATTGCCGGGAATGTCTATTACATTGTCGGTCACCGGTTCCTCGTAACCCGAGATTGCATCCCACGGACTGAATATAATTCTATTTGCATCTTCGAGCGACGTGTCGGTTATCACAGGTTTTCTTCGCGCGTATGATGTGTCATGCAGCGGAATATCCAGCCCTTTCACCTGCGATGGAATATGATATTAGAATTTTCTATGTCTTTTTCAAGCCACGGAAAATAAGGCTTATTATGCACGTACATGATATAGGTATTACGATATCTATTTTCGTAATATTGTCGAAATAAGTTGGATGGAAAATAACATTTGAAGTAACTTCAAACAATCTATTAGTCGAGTGATCACTGATTACAAATGCCTCTCATCTTTCTAAGTATTATTGAGTTTACAAATGAAAGGGGTCGAGAAAAACCGAAGCAAAACTCGAAATTTCAACGTGGTCCAATAAATGACGAATGAATTATTTGCACAGTTCACAGTTTAACGATATTTAGGGCGTGTTTTACAGTGCCCGGGGGGCCATTTTATACAATCCACCAGAAAAATTAACACATTTCACAGAACTTCCAATTGACTACTAGGTAGGTACTTATTCGGACTTTAGTATCTTACTAAACTATAACTATGGTATGGAGGTAATCAAACGGGTTATATATGTTACTTCCATCCTTAGTCATTATCAGTAAAGTAAAGAACAACATTTTCAGGTGCATCAATCGGCCTGTGAGGTTTGACCATTCTTTAAGACCTTTATATAATATAATATACCTACAGGGTGTAATTAAAATAACTGAAAGCCTCTATGCATCATCAACATTATGATAAATTTTTATTACGGGACAAACCCTGTAATCGTTACCAAAAAATCAGCTGCTCCATACATTTATGTTCGCATAACTCAACAAAATCTAGGGAACAATGCTTTTACGCGATGTCTGTGTTGGTCCCGGATTATGAAAAGTTGTTCAGAATGATGAGTACAATAACAACTTGAGAGGGTTTCAGTTATTTTAATTACACCATGTATACAAGTGATTTTATAACGAGTTGAATGTGAGAAAATCCAAAAATAATCAAATTCTTCGTAAGGTGATTGTATGTACATTATTACCTCCTGGCCATTTAGAAGCCACGTGAGGTTGGCTGGAGGCTCAGCCGGTGGCGACGAGCAGTTTGCTCGCAGCATGTCTCCTATGGAGTACCAGCTCTTCTGTGCCCGCACACTGGGGCTGGTCTCCGGCAGTTCTGGAAATAAGGTATTATTTAGCATGTTGTTGCTGTCAGTACAGTCAGCAACAAAGTTGATTAACACTGTAAATTTTAGTTATCATCCAAATTTATACATAATGATTCGATACGTTGCTTTTAATTTCATGCAGGTAATAGCTAAGAGTGAACTCCTTAAATTTTATATTAGTTCAGATTATTTATGAAAACTTCGCTCAATTGAAATCGTTAATTGAAAAAATATCTGCATCATCGTATCTGAGATATGTTTTGCAACCATCAATAATTAAGAATAAAAAAAAGATTGAGTGTTAACGGTATCTATAATAAAAAGGCTTTATCGACCCCCAAACTCAAATAACAGCTATCACGGGTTTCTGGTACATTCACTGGGTTTCTAAATGGCTAAACAATATAAAAAATTGCAAACAGACTCGTGTACCAGTTTCTAATTTATTTTATTAAAAACATTATAATTAAAAAAAACAGGACAAGTGCGTGTCGGACCACGCATAATGAAGAGTTCCGTAGTTGGGATTAACTTATTCCAAAAACAAACTTAACATTGTAGTTTAAAAACATGTTGTCCCATACATTCCAACTGCAAATGTAACTTTGTACCCATAATATTTGGAGATTTACCATGTTATTTTAAGACCATAGACTTCTTATAGGTTTTCCTGTACCTAATCTATAAGTAAAGAACTATTTTCTGTATTTTTTTTTTAATTTTTGGCTCAGTAGTTTCGGAGATAAAGGGGAATGGTAAATTTTCAGCTATTTTTTAAAATAACTTTAAAACGAATTATTTTAAAATTATTAAAACAAAAATATTTTCTCCTCGTATCATTCCTTTCATTTGATAGTCATGCGATACAGTTTGCAAAACTTTTGTTTTTTAGTTTTCCAATTTGCCTCCCAAAAGTGACCCTCATGTTCAAAATTCATTTATTTACGTTACACGTCGATGTTTGGGTCACAAAAATTCATATGAGTATCAAATTTCAACTTAATCGATCCAGTAGATGCTGAGCAAATCGGCTGTGACAGACGGACAGACAGACAGACACACGAGTGATCTTATAAGGGTTCCTTTTTTCATTTTGAGGTACGGAACCCTAAAAAGCCAGATGTAAGAGTAGAATAGAATTAATAAGTTATGAGTAGTACGCAAATAAAAGAAAAAGCAAAGTCCACAGCATATCAAAAATTATCTCTTAAAGCTAGACGAAAGTAGATAAACAAACTCCGTACGAAAAGTTATAATGCAAACCAGAAATGTAAAATTAGCCGAGATTTCCTCCTAATTATAAAAATTGCAGTTTCCGGTACAAAAAGGAACCCGAATTTGATCATTTACTTATTATGTTCTTCGTTAGCTTTTGTAGTACAGTCGCTAATTCCATTCAACGAAGTCATTATAAATGCCGTTGCCGTCTTTATGCACCTCGGTACAGTGGCACACACACATTGTGCCTCTGCCAGTTGTTACTGTGTATCCCGAGAGCTCTGCGACTGCACAAGGTGATTTACGTAGCAGCTGACTCTACAGACTAATTAAATTTGCCAGTCCAACATGAAAATTGAACAGAATTATTGTTTGTTTGTTCACTGAACCAGACTTGTACACAAAGATACTGCAGGCAGGAACAGTAAATAGATGACAATAAATCACAAAGGTCGCGGTAGCATGGGTTTCAATGCGCATCGCAGTTGATGTTGCATATTCATCTTCCATACGCGCGGTTCCATTTAGCCCACGAATTTCGTAGAAAGCGGTTAAAACGCCGAACAGACAAAATGGCGGCTCAAACTAAAACTCGGCGTGCTTTTGTTTACCAGCAGCGCCCTCTATTACGACGAAGCGGTGGAACTCCACGCCGAGCAAAGTTTTAAGTGTTTACATTCCTGTTCTGTCGCTTTTTGCCAATTCTACTTAATGGGAACGCAGGGAGTTTTCCAGCACCTCGTTTAATTTGGCCGCCGTGGGTATATTTTAGTGTTTATTTAATTCGTCAAGATATCGCTAAAAGCTGACTTACTTTATTGAACAAACAAATTCTGCTTTCGTTTCGTATGTTATTAGATGTTCAATTATTGTATATGAGGGAATGTTGTGGACTTTAGGGTACATATGGACTGTTCAATTGAAGCGTCTTAAAACTTTGTACACTTTATGTTTATCTATAATAAAAATTATAAAGAGGTAAAGTTTGTGAGGTTGTAGGGGGTAATCTTCGAAACTATAGGTACTGATTCGATAGCTACAGTATTGCCGGTGTCATAGGATATATTTTATGTTAAGAAATTTCACGCGAACGAAGTCGTGGGCAGAAGCTAGTCTATAATAAAATAGTAACGAAGTCAAAACTGTACATTGAATAATTTTGAAATAAAGTAATTGCAGTTTCCGGTACAAAAAGGAACCCGAATTTGATCATTTACTTACGAGTATTATGTTCTTCGTTAGCTACGAGTCTGATGCCGAAATTTTTGATGTGTTACATTTTTGCTCTCGCTTTCTGCGGGAGTGATTTCGTGAAAAGGGACGGAAGTGTGTAACAGGAAGCTTGAGTATGGAATAAGTAAGTACTTTTGAATAGCATCGAATTAGTAAGTACCTACTTTATAATAGCATCGAATTAGTAAGTACCTACTTTATAATAGCATGGAATTAGTGTACTCCTGGAATTAGTAAGTACTATACCAAGGAGAGATGTCAGTTGTTACACATCATATACGAATACTGTAAGGCTTGCGATTTTTTTTAAATTTTTGTCCCTTTGTCTGCTTGTGTGGATGTATGTCCCGGATTGGCACAAAAACGGCCGAACTGATTTTAATGAAGTTTTGTACACTGATAGCTTATTATAACCTGGATTATCACATAGAATATTTTTAATCCCAGTAGTACGTTCATATGGGATATTTACCGACACTCACGCGGGTGAAGCAGCGGGCAAAAGCAAGTCGATATTAAAATCATACCTAATTGATAAATAATAAGGCCAAATATAATAAGGCGTTGGCCTTATTGTACTTGGCTTATACACTTAAAGATAGAAAGATCTTTAGCTCGAAAGGACCATTTGAAATATATAAAATGGTAAATGAATGTAACATCACGAGGAATTAGACAATGAGTTGAACAAAACGTGGCTTCTATCCAAAAACATGTCACCAAGACATCCAATAGAGCGACAGTCGACAGCATCCGATCCTACGTGTGCACGTACTAAATTCTTAAATCGCAGACTTACGAAGTCGTGCCAAGTAACCCGATGAAAACAAAACAAAAACTATAGGTTTGTGTGAATTATTAAATTTTTGGGTGGTTTTTGCAAGAATTTATTCAGTTTTTATTTTTGTTTGAATCAAATTCGCTTTAAAGGCTCCCGTAGACAGGCGCGACGTGACACTAGTAGCACACATTCTATGAAAACTTCATGGTCGCGCCTGCGATATCGCGCCTGTCTGCACGAGCCTTTACACTTTAATCCTTATACACTATTACTGAAATATATTAAAAATGCGAAAGTAACTCTCTGTCTGTTACCTTTTCACGCCATAACGGCTGTTTTTCTTTCCTTCTTTTATGAATTGCCACACAGGTAGACCACAACCTGGGTTAGAACATAGAGATTAACTACGATAAAATGGCCCGCCCCTCCAAAATTCAAAACGATTGAAAGTATTTGTACGCATGTGTGCGTAATGAGACGACCGTCAAACAAAAACAAATCACGGATTTGTTGCTCGACTAGTAGCGTCATTAATCGCTCATTATCATTTGTATGGCGCTGCACTGACGTACTCTATCAAAACGACACGTGCGTTGTCTTGCGCGATAGGCTAGTTATGATTAGTTGACCAACAAATCTAGTAATAAGTGAGATATTACGAGTACTTCCAACTACATACAAATTCTTTAGTAAGGATGTGTCAACACACATTGAAACAATAATTTGGAAGGGCGAGCCATGTTATCGTAGTTTATCTTCTACAATACTTTTTATCCCGGTAGTACAGTCACGGGTGCGTACATCTAACCACCGCCACCGCAAGGACTAAGTATTTCTGCTTACAGCGTTCGGTTGCTAAGTAACGCTTACCTACGCTCATCAACCAATAGCATCGCCGCATCAGATTTTTGCTGAGCCAGATGTTTTTTTTATTATTAAATTAAGACCATAAAAAACCGGGTTATGGGTGGTCAGAAATCTGTGATCATTGTAACCCTGAAAAAATTTAAACAGTAATTTTAATTTGTCTACTCAAAACGGGGCGGTAAACAGATGTGGGTAACCACATCTGATTACTACCCCTTTTTGGGACAACCGTCACCATGAAAACAAAATCCCATGAATACGTCGCGTCGTCGTGTGCACGGGGTTTTGTTTTTACGGTGGTCAGATGCATGCACCCGTGTACATTCCCGTGTGATCTTTTCCCATCCCGACTCGAGCGAAACCCGGGCAAAAGCTAGACGATACATTGTATCCTACAATTCATTAAATTATGAAACCTTGAGAAAAAATGGCAATGCTAGAACGGGTGTATAATATCAAAATGATCCAACAAATGCATGTATAAAAGTCAAATAAAAAGAAAAACTAAAATAAAACACAGAGATTTAAAAGTCTGTACAAATTTTATGAAGATAATAATATATAAATAAAAAGTTGTTTTGCTAAGTGCATTTTTTTGGATGACCGATTAAGCTCATGGGATTATGTCAGCAAGTGCCAACATCGCTTTTATGTAATATTACAGCAAAAAGTCTAGTGAATATTGGAATTATTTATCCGATACCGAGCTAATTTATTAAGCAATACGGAGTAGGTACCTATTCTATGTTGTATACAACTAGTGACTAGCTTCGGACAGTTTTTACTACATGAAAAAACATCAAGATTTCTTGTATATATGTTACTTTAATAATTATGTATTACACACTTAACCTTCTGGAATAAATTCTCTAACTGATGCTGAAAACCGCATCAAAATCCGTTGCGAAGTTTAGAAGACCAAAGCGGTCACACAGACAGACACGAAAAGCGACTTCAATACATAATAATGTATATATACAACGTGACACACAGCTATGGGCTAGTGGCCAATAATCATAAAAAAAATATAATAAGATATAATAATTATAAATTGAAAAAAAAATCAAGTAAACAAAATATTAAAGCTCTCTCCTTCCTTTAATTCGCCTACACCTTATCCTTGCACGTTATTTGTTTTAATTTCATTGATGCGATGTTATAATCCATGACCCCGGCTAATGATCTCTGCGCTACTATTACTCGTATTTAAGTACAGGTTGCTCTAAGATGCTAGTTTAGAAAATTGTAAATAAATCAATAAATAATAACGTTTAGTGAAATTAAAATATCTTCATAATATGTAATCGCCTTTATGTTTTTTTTATAATATGCCTTTTTCTTTATAATATACCCGTATATGTGTGTTAAATTAATGTCGCCACCAAAGCGCCACGCTGTAGATATAAAAAAAAAACAAATTATTAAAAAAAAAAAAAAAGTAGGAAGTAAGGTTTGCAAGATTAAATAATAAACTCATTACACTAGGATAGGATAGGTTTTAGAAAATAAAATTTAGTTTTTTGGAGTTTGTATCAAAATAGTACTTAGTTACTTTTCAAAGTGCGTTGAAATTGGCTATTTACTAGCTTTCATTTGATACCCATATTATTATAACCACAAAATATATTTTTTTGATTCCCCCTCTCTTTTTTGGATCGCAGATGCTATATTAAAATTTTATACCCCATGTCACTTCCGCAATTACCACAAATCTAACGACACCTCATAAGTTAAAATCCATCAAGCCGTTTAGGCTACAGAGCGTACCAAAGAAATATACATACACGCATACACTCTAAAAAAATCCTTTTGGAGCAGTTGGGTAATAACAGAATAACGCTGCGATTGTTAAACACACAAATAAAGGTAAACTTTCCGCAATCAATGATATCAGAAGCACACAGTTGTAAATGACATTTCGACATTTACTCCAAACATGCGTACACCACCATTAAAGCTGCAATAACTGCACTCGTTCCTATTGTGAGCGCAGACTCTCGAGACAGACGAATTCATCGGGAATGTATCAACACGCATAGATATTGCTTACTCACACTTGTCAGCGGTATTGTGTCCCATGGTTTATTTATGCAAGCCTCGAGTACGTGGATGTTAATGTATTCCATACATTCGTTGTTCTCAGTATGGACCGGGGAGAGTAGTTAGCCGAATTGTGTTTCAATTTGCTCGTGGTGTCATTGTAAAACATTTTCGTGCATATCCGTATGGAGCTCGGTTGATGGAGATGATTACTGAGTACAATATGTGGACATTAGTACCGAAATAGAAATGTTATCGTACTGTTTGTAACAAGCTTTCATTGTTGCTACATTAAAGTATACGAGTATATGTCTACAAAAGATGGCGGAAGGCTACAGTTCCACATATTGTGCAAAATCATGCACAAATTACTCCAACAGACACACGTCACACATTATTCAAATTTGAATTGTGCAAAAGAAAATAAATAAAAAATACAATAGATAAGTAATTCTAGATAATTAACGATAGAACATTATTCTTTAATCGGTATGTTTTGCGTCGATCTAACTAAAGTATCATGTTCGTGGAAAATGCCAGCGGCTACCCGAGTGAAACTTGACGGGAGCTGGCGGAATAAGAACACGAGATGTGATGGGAACTAAAAGGTTTAAAAAAAATAATGCTAAAAATAATAAAAAAACCGGTAAAGAGCCAGTCCGACTCGCGCACCGCTTCCGTACGTATATATGATGTTGATGGTTTCTGAAAAACTGTACTATTTAGAGACATTGTTTTATTTTTCCTGTAATCTTTACATAAACTTCTATCACATAGAATAATTAGATACAGGTTTAAATTTTATCTATGCAAACTTCGGAGATAAGGGGGGATATTATAGGGGGCGGTATTTTTTTTTTACATTTTTCATCAAAACTCGGAAACCATGATGCCTGAAAAAAAAATGTTTGAGAATGTGCAAACAGCGCTCTTTTATATGATGCCCTAGTAGCGGCACTTCAAATTTTTAAGACCCCCTTTCAGTCCGTTTTGCAAAAAAAATGTTTTTTTTTATTTCTTTCTTGTTTGCAAAATAGTTGGGCAAACATCATCTAAAACTATTCTAAATTTCAAGTTGATAACATTAGTAGTTCTTGAGATATCCAGGTGTGACAGAAAGACAGACAGACATACTTAGTCTCACCATAAAGGTTCCTTTTTACCATTTTGGTACGGAACCCTAAAAACTGCAATAAAATAAATATTTACAGTTAATATACAGAACAGTTAATATACCACGAATAAACATTAAAGTAAGCATTCAAATTGAAACACAAACAACAACACAGTAAATAATTGTGTAGTCAAATGTTAAAGGAAGCAATTAAGCCTCTTTAGATTCCTCCCAAGTACCAAAGCTACGAAACAGCCTTATGAAGCTTATTTTTCAGTAAAATTTATTTAACCCGGGGAGGCATCGTAATATAAATACCATAAAGCTTAGGTGATAAGCTTTATATTTTTTTCGCTTTTTCATGTCAACAGATGACCCGCAAGGTCTGAATATTCTTTTGTTTTAATACAAGGCTTATTGACACAGGGCAATTATCAAAAGGAATTTTAAAAGTGGACTCGTGTAAACAGTACTTCCATACTTACGATACTCGCATGCCGAAATGTGAGAATCGGCGATTCCCATGTGACATAATCGTGGGTGAGTTTTTCTTTCTCACTTGAGTGTAAATCATGATTTCGACAGGAGACTCAGACATTCTCCCCTATCGACGGACGAGAAATTACTCGTGAAAATGGAAACAACGCCGCGAGTCATATAAAAGGAAAACGAGTGATATGTTCGGGTCCCAAGTCTTTGTACTTACAGACAGATATACATTCACACGACGAAGCTCCTCTATAACCGTAAATTAACCAAGATAAACCTTAATCAAACATCCCTTGTGTTCGATTCCTAGCATTTATTGCCCAACAATAGTTCTGATTTACGATTTAGAATTGCCCGGCGCCGCGCCGGGATTGTTCGTGTTATTTATACGATTGTAAAATGAACTAAGATACACTGTGTTATTAATTACCTGTCGCTAGCGGGATATTCTGCATTAATTTTAAAATATGTTGTCGAAGACAGACATACAAATTCATATATAAAATTAGTTATTTTGATTATTAGTTGATTTATTTGTTAAAAACATATTTAATTAACAACATTTTTAGGGCTACTCAAAATTAAATACGTTAACCTATTTAAAAATTAAAGATATTAATATTTAGGTTGGCAACACTGGTATCGCGCCATTATTATTCCATTGCGAACTTCCGGAGCAATTGTGGGGCGACACTTGCCACACGAATATTGGAAACTGTGATCGGCAGTTGGTGATCCGATACTGTGCGAGTAACAGCTCTAGAATTGTGATAAAATTGTGCGGTTATAGTGTGATTATATTTTAGACTAGAAAATAAAGTTATAATTATTGTTTACGTATGCAGTTTGACTAAAGTCGTTTATAAATATTCTTTCAGTCAACCGATTTTAACGATGATACTTCAGGATTATGGAAAACGATATTGCAAAGCTAAAGTATTAGGAAAAGCTTTAGTAGCTCATAACACGATTTTGAGAGGTCGTCATCTTTTAAATGCATTTTAAACGCCACTAAAATAAACAATAGTATGCGATGCTATTATATTAGAAAAGAATTTATTCAACATCAATGTTTTATTTGAAAACAGCTTTTCATATAACAAATTAAATATTCTTCTTCAGGGTTGAAAGAACTTTAAGAAAACACTAACGTGCATGAGAGCTGTTCAAAGAATAGTTGTTATTTGTGAAGTAATATAACTACGTATTTTAAATTCTAGATGTAACAAAGCATCAGTATTTATAGTTTCTTTTATTAAGCATTTTCAAATGATAATTATCCTTAACTAGTTTTTTAACAGGGTCACACGTAACAATTGCACTTTAATATGTAATGTTATTAAGGCCTAAATCATGCCGATTACGAAAACCGAAACTGATGTTGATGACGTTACTATGTCTTGTTTATCCCTTTTTAGTGGTCCTTTTTGTCGCAGTTGAGTTTGAGTCTTTATTTTTTTTAAATTTAACGAGGGCTCTTAAATACTGCTAAAATTCAGCATCATTAAAATGTATTACAAACATATATTTTTATAATTAGTAAAAAATAAAACCATTGTCATTTGGGAGGACCTACAGATTATGTTATTTGAATATTATAAGCTAGCTGCTGCCCGCGGCTTCGCCCGCGTGGCTTTTTCTTAAATAAAATTAAGTTACTCCAACATTAACATTAAGTGTCTGCCTGTGAAAGTCCCGTCAACATTGGTCCACCCGTTTCGGAGATTAGCCGGAACAAACAGACAGAAAGACAGACAACAAATTAATAAATGTTTTTTTGCCAAAGTACTGTCTATAATGTGCATTTAGTAAAAAGCTGTTATTTTGACATTATAAACAGACACTTAAGTTTTATTAATTTGTATAGATAGGACATAATAACCTTGGGTATTTTCAAGATATCGTCATTAAATTGACGGGGAATATTATATTAAATATTAATATCATTTAGTTACACTATGTACAGTCATGAGCACTAATATGTAAACGCTTAGCAGAATTCAAAACCGATTTTCTCGTGGAATAGCGATTGCAACTTTGAGACAAGATCTATTTCATAATAGTTTGGGTTTCAAAATACTATGTACTAAACTTTCAATCAATATAGTTGGACGAAATCACTTTTAAAAGTTGCTGAGTGTATACATATTGGTGCTCGTGACTATGCATTTGAGGTGACACATGAACATTTTACCATTATCATGACAAATAACTTGTATGCAATTCGGTCAAGTCAGGTGATTGAGAAGTTTTGATTCGGTTAAATATCAGTATTTTGCACAAACCACTGCTAGATATCTGGGGGCCTAAAATGGACGCTTTCGCAGAATCGTAATATGATAATATTATGAATCATATTAAAATTCGTAAAATGGTCATAAACTGACAATTCATAATTTGAATTGCGTACAATTCATATCCCGCAATTAACTTCTTTATATAGTGGCTATGTCTAGGGTATATTTTTAGCCCAGGCAAAACAGAAACGCGATCGTCAATACATAAATATGTAGATAAGAATTTTATCAATATCTGAATTTGACATTGGCGTTGTGCGAAGAGACAGAAAATAGTATACCTACATATAATAGAAAAATTGTTATAAAACACAGATTTTTTTTCACTGCTTTCATAAATCTGAATTTATGTAAAAAAAGATTTATTTTCTGTAACATGTCGTGCGTATTCAGTCGTTCTGGTTTGAAAGAACGGATATGCGGCAGTAGTAATAAAAAAAAAAAAATATAGCCACAACACCGACTATAAACTCGATTAAAAACTCCGGTCAAAAGCTTTTTTATAGAATTTGTATGTCGCTACGAATAAAACTAACGAAATATATTATATTAGTTCAACTTCAAAACTCAATGGTTTTATGATATATTCTTTTCTTTTCTTTTCTTTTTTTTTTTTTTAAAAACGTTGCCCCACACTAGGAATTTCTCCTGTCTCGTGGGTGCGTTTACAAACATTTAAACTCACATACACAAACAGCACGCATATAGGTACGTGCGACTCCTGAGGGATAGTGCCTACGATTCAAATTAATGTATATTCAGTCATTATCATAATAACGGGGTCCACGACCAGACTAAAAGTAACCCTTCAATTTACCACCGGCTTGAGTGTGCTGAACATAGTAACAGCAAATATAAAATTTTGTAACTATACTTTGTGCGGACATAGACCTTAAACCTTTAACAACAGGTAAGAAAGGTACTACCGATAGCAATCACACAAAAGCATGTTTCGTCCACGGTCTTTTTTTTGGGTGGTAAATTATTCGCTCACCGTCCGCAGGCCCGCGCCTACGGTGGCCGGAAATCGGCTTGCGACTCCCGACGCCCGGGGCATCTCCTGCGGCGACTCGGGGCGTGGGGGCGCGAACCCTACCTCTCCCTCACGCGTTGCCTCCTCCTTGGCGAGCATTACTGCTTCGCAGAAGGCGGTTACGGCCTCCCATGCACTCTCACTCCAAACCATGGCCTGAACCAGGGCCGGACGTGAGAGATTGCCGCTGCCGATCGCCTCCGTGAGGACACGGCGGTTCCCCGCCCAAGCCGAACGTGTCCGGTGAGGACCTGCATCAGGTGGAAGGTGAGGACGCCGTGGCCCCTCTCTATCGACTCCTCAAAGACTTATCGCCACAATTGTGGCGTGCAAATTCGTCCACGCCCTAACTCTCAACTAATTACATTTTGAGCTTATAAGTAAGAAATATTTATCGATACCCTCGTTAAATTGAAAGATTTACCTAAATTTTAAGATTTTAAACAAACATTTTACCCCTTTTGGGAAACATTAATGTTCGCATCATAAGTAGGTACTTGCGTTTACAAGTTTTCAACATGTCGCGGTGCTGTATTTGGCTTTGGTACTAGTCAACAGCCAACCGGAGTGTGTTTAAGACGCTGACAACAGCTAAACCGCGGTCACTGTCAGACTGCATACAAAAGAAAGAGAAGTGCGATGACACAACGCGCAATTTATTGCAAAATATGAAGCAGTTATCTATTTACTCAAAAATGAGTTGAGTAATCGAAAATAAAAAACAACCCATTCTGCATACAAATAAGACGTGCTTGTTATTAATTAAATGCCAACCGTACGTTGATATTTAATACAGCTATTTTGGATTGAAACTCAAAGTACACACTCTTCGATTTTTTTTAAATTTCCTGACTAGTTACCAAAAGCAATTAGTTATGAAAAAAAAAATAACACTACAAAGTGATAAATAACTTTAATTTCGGAGGTCGGTGTCTTTGGATCTGTATTTGAGTTTTTTGCCACCGACTTCCAAAATTAAAGTTATTTTTCACTTTGTAAAAAAAAAAAAAAACTTTATTTTTCACTTTTTAGTGGATTAGTTTTGAATTTATCTAAGTTACAATAGCCTAATGTTAACTGCTCAACAACTTTTACAAAAATTGCTTTTCCCGATGCTGAGACGTTGATTGTTGAGGAGTTCTCATGGTAAGAACCAGGAGAACTGCCACTCACCATATGCATAGTGACGAGCATAAATTGGTTAATCGCAACCCGTTAAATAGAGGTACTCATTATTATATTGTTCCGGTGGCCATATGTGGTCTCCATCATCAGTTCCACTTCACCAAATGGGGCTTTCCAAGAGCTAATGCACGAGTTACTATAAGAAATACCCAAATCGCTATAGGTTTGCCTATAAAATTTGAGGGTTTCCCTCGATTTCCATGGGATCCCCTCACCTGATTCTGATTTGGTGGCAATGGGACTACCTCGGGAGTATACCCTTTCGAACAAAAAAAGAATTTTCAAAATCGGTCCATAATTAACAGAGTAATCGCGTAACAAACATATATAAAAAAAAAAACATACCGCCGAATTGAGAACCTCCTCATTTTTGGAAGTCGGTTAAAAACTAGTACTCCACCCTAAACATTTAATTAATACTTTTCTGAAAAGTGAGATGGATCGGTTGAGGTGGCCCGACGCCATGGCCGGCGAGAAGTCCAGATTTAACGCCATGCGAATTTTCTTTGGGGTCACATGAAGGACTTAGTGTACCCTACACTAGCAACATCCATTAAAGAGTTGAGTTAGAGGATTTTGGCAGCTGCCGAACACATAAAACCTCACTTTCAACGCGAGTGAGTAAAGTACATCGTAGGCTGCGTGCTTTGGACACAGGGTGAGACAAGGTTCACGCCCTCATGCCCCTAGTCGCCGCAGGAGACGCCCCGGGCGTCGGGAGTCGCAAGCCGATTTCCGGCCACCGTAGGCGCGGGCCTGCGGACGGTGAGCGATGGGTAGCTCGCCGTCCGATAAGGACCAGGCCCGGGTCGACGGCGCGTTGTGTTCCACGCGCGCCTCAAAGAGATGTCAGCACAAACTGACGGGGTCCGTTAGGACCAATGCCTGCCGGGGTTGCGAGTTTGTCCGAAAGGGATATCGTGGCCCTGGCACACAGGCAACGGAAGGAACACGGGTGGGTTTTAGTCAGTAAAAGTCTGACACGCCCTCCCGCTCCGCCCAGAGCGGGAGAAGTTATTCGATGATTTCCCACCCAAAAAAAAAAAAAAAAAAAAAAAAAAAAGGCTGCGTGCTTTCATACGCAGCAATGACAGGCAATTTGAACAAGATTTGTAATTTTTGTTTACTGTTTTTTTTTTGTATTAAACTATCAAATTACATTTATTTTTTATTCACTTCTCTACACTGTTTACTTTTCGAGCTGAATTCAATTTACAAATCAAAATTAAAACTTTGACCTACAGCGCGCTCTTGCTGATTTTTGAAACACCGATGGGAAAATTATTAACGTTTGTACCTTTTTGGAAAGCTTATGAAACCTGTTAGTCATTTTACTAATTTTTATGCCAACTGTCATACAGTTTTTTTCCAATAATCTGCTTCAATTTTCGGGAAAAATACAATCATTAAAAATTATTGCTACTAAAGTTGTTTTATTTCTGATGTTATGTAAGTTTTGGGCAAGCATATTTTTTTAAATGATCACTTTTTTTCAGGTTTTAGAAAAGTACCAATTCAATGTTAAGGGTTTCGTAGTTTTGCAAAATTAATCGGTTTTTGGTAACAAGTCAGAAAATTTTAAATAAATTGAAGAACCGTCACAGCTCGGTAACCATCCATTTTTGACCCCTAGTTAACTGGACTTAATTTGTTGCTAATTATCTCTAGTATAAACCCTTTCAAGGAATAGATCAAATTTCCCTGTCACCATGTATATGATATTTTTTTTATTTTTTTATTTTAAACTGAAAAGTAGTTTCTTGTAAAAAGATAATCAAACGTCACTCTGGCGTCATTTTTTGGAAAACCTGTTGCGTATTTTTGTAATATTCTTTTTGGAATTCTTAGTTTATTTGAAAAAATCTTTTCCGCCACATGCAAAACAAAGAACTCAAGTTTACAAATCGCAAAAAAAAATTGTTTAAATTAGTTTTCTTTTTCTCACAAACAATGAACCAAATTGATCAAAATCAGTCTATTTCGTGCACGGCCCCTTAAGCAGACATTCGTGCTCTTTGACTTTCCCTACACATTATAACCGAAACTTTGCATTGTTAGAATAATCGGCGCCAGTGTTGCTACGGCGTAGCCGCGGCTACACCTGCTACGCTGTCGTAGCTGATAAACGATGCGCTACGCGTCGAGTCACATTTATGGAGTTTGTACTTTGTTGTGCATATGGCCGCCCATGTTGTGAGAACTAACCACTAAAGGCCCTTATGGACGATATAAATTAGGCACATATTAACAGCACGTGGTAAAATAACTTAAAATAGTTCTACAAAAATATTATCTCTCATTGTGTCCATAGAAAATGATTTTTTGTAAAATGTGAGATTTTTTATCTGAACTGTAGGTATATTATTATATAGTTTAATTAGCACAATTAAGTTATAGCACTTTCATTTTCAAAATTTGTAATCCATTGCTAAACGAGAACTACTGCTGACAAACTCTCATGCAGTTTGGCAGACTTTATAAAAAAAAAAACATTTATTTCAGACAAAGTCCATAGGCAAGGCAAGGTTGTTAACAACAAGAATTTTGCTTATAACTAGTGTTAGTAACTAAAAAGTAAAAAGAAGAAACTACACACACTGTCTACCCCTGCACAATAGGCTCATCGGTCTCGCAACAGATGGAGTTCAGTGAACCTACTGAGCAGAACAGTATCGGTTCTCTCGCCAATCATCCTCAGGGCGCTACTCGGGTATGTTATTTTTAATACAGATTTTGAATAAATAAATAAATAGCGTGGACAATTCGCGTGGGTAACATTGTAAGTTATTACTGGACCCAAACCAACCAACACCAAACCCAAATGTATACGTACCGACGACTCTCATGTTGGCGCTCTTGTAGACCGTGTGGAAGAAGGGTGCGTCTGCGGACACCTCACAGCGGTAGCGGCCGCTGAGCCCGCGCGACACGCCCCGCAGCACCACCTGCTGCGCGCCGGAACGGGACACCTGCACGTGAGTAGAATCACCTTAATAAAATTCTTAAACAAATTCAATCATTCACTATTCATTCATTTATTCACTGATATCTACTTTAAAAAAATTCTAAAATTCATTCATTCATTCACTGACAGATAACGCACAGCCTAAACTGCTGGGTCTAGACGCACGAAATTTTGCACGAGAGTTCCTTATACAACGCAAATAAGCTCTAAAGAACTCCTTCCTTAGACCTTATTTTCGTTGTATATTGAAAATACTTATCCTAGAGCAAGCATACTCTCTAGTATGCTTAGATGGTTTGGTCATGTTGAGAGGATGAGTGAAACGCGACTAACAAAAGGTATTTATAAAGCAGAGGTAAGTGGAAACGCCGGGAGGGGACGCCCTAGGAGGACATATAGTGACCAAATTGGTGATGTTCTTCAGAAAGGTCAGGTGCGTAGTACTCGCAATCGGCGTGCGTGTATGACCAGATGTATGAACGTAGGCGAAGCAAAAGGAGTATGTAAAGAGCGTAGCCGGTGGCGTTCTATAGTTTCTGCCTACCCCCATGGGAAGAAGGCGTGAGTTTATGTATGTGTACTTATCCTAGAGGGGTTAAATCGGTGATGAAAGTTTCTATGGAAGTACGTCTTTTTTGCCCGTGGAAAATTAGTCCATCCGACCGAGTTTTTTCTGTCTAGTAGTAGCAGGCGCGACTTTTGAGCGTGGGATCCTGGGTTTGAACCTATACAGGCAGGCATGTGTAGTTTATTTTATCACCACTCAAGGACGAAGGAAAGCATTGCGAGCAAATCGGCATGTCCCAAACCACAAATTTTAATTATGTAGGAGACATATGAGATCCACTAACGCTTACTGGGTATTATGTTTACAGACCAGTCCCCTCTCACCGACAGGAGGCCTGTGTCAAAGCAGTGGGAATATTATAGCCTGAACTAGGTTCTTAAGGATTATTTACAATCTAGCCTAGAGGACTATTTTAGCATAAGCAATTTGAATCTAACTTAATCTTTTACGTGACTATTATTTTAAAACTTAGAATAGTGTTGATTGTACATATGAAGGTGGTGGTGTGGTGGTGGTGGTGGTTGTTTGTGGTGTTTGTTGTGTATATTGTTGTGTTGTTGTGTTGTGTTGCCGTTCTTATTTCTTAGAGTCTGATATCCTATCTAATATTATAAATACGAATGTGAGTTTATTTGTTACGCATTCTCGCTAAAACTGCCGAACGGATTTGGATAAAATTTGGCACATAGACCATGACCTAGGTTATGACTTTATATCCCGATATTCCTATAATAATAAATTATAGGTTACCAACGATCTCATACAGTAAAGAATAACTACGCTATGTTTTCAGGATGCCTCATAATATTTTCCTTCACCGTAGATTAATCTTAAAGTATACAAGATTTTAAAAGTACCGTAAACAGTATGTACACTTCAAATTAAAAAGGTAGCTATAGTTTCTAATAAACTCTACATAAATAATACATTCGTTAGTGTCTTACTAAAAATATACGGAAAATACCAACGCCAATCACTTACAAGGTCGACGAACCCACGATAGATATTTTTTTCATCTATTAATACTCATTCAGATACCTAAATATTTCTAGTCATGAATATCTTTTTTTTGTAATATCTAGGTATAAATTGTACTTCAGTATGATTAGGTTATAATTCGTATTTATTTGTAGTGTATTACCTTTCAGAAAATTATAAAATAGCACACCATCTAAGTATTTTCTCAAACTGCAATCTGATTATTTTCTTTTTGAGTCATTTATAACAAGTATAACAAATTTTCACCAAAATTGACAGTCAACCTTGAACTGAAGTGTTTCCTAAAATCTGTTTTCACCCTTTTTGAACGACACTAGAATATGGTAAAATGGAGGTGAGCGCTCTCTGATACGAATATGATGTTTTCAAATAAGCTCACGATAAGGATGCGGCTGCCGCGGAAAATGTTCTATAAACCTGTGATACTTTACTTTCCCAACAAAGTTTCAGGAGTTCGATTTCCTTATTTCAGAAGCTTTTAAACACGCACAAACTCTTCGGTGGAATCTTATTAGTCTTCTCCTGTTCACGAGATACATTGACAAACTTGTAAATGATGTTATAAAGAATAAACAAATGACATGCAAAAACAAACATTAATATGTAAGCAGGTGTACGTTTATACTGAAGCTATCTTTATGACAAGGATTATAGAGACCGTATAATATGTTATGTGCAGAGCCAGTAATAGCAAAATACTCTCTAACACGTTCGAAATATGGTCCTTCTGTGAACAGGATCGGTTCGTACGGTCAAGTTTGGCCGAAGCAATGTATCATTGATTTCAGGTGGTGGTCGTGGTAATGTTTTCATGCGTAATTTATACGTGTATCAGCGAGTAATCCCATTCCTGCCATGTGCACTTTACCCTACGCAGCTGCTAGCGACTCGAATAAAGCTAAAAGCTTCGATCCATCTTTCAGAAAGTCGGTCCACTTTGAGAAGGCGCCGAACTAAATCATGCCCGTCCCGCGCTTAGAGACGTCTGACCCGATTCTGAAGGGCTGCGTGGCGTTTTGAGGCGCGAGTGTTGCGATGTACGCCTGATGACGCCTCGATGCAAACTTTGACTATACGTTATTCTTCGAAAGGGTTTTTAATGTATTATTTTGGCACAATGTTATAGTTCGGATATGGCGACTTGCCAGCCACTAAAGGTTTAACGTGGCGGCCGTTCGCCGAGATTCTTAAGTGATTTTTTTAACCCCCTTTACGGAGCAGTTTAACGAACTAGCAAGATGTCGCAGAGCCATTGACCCATATAATCACTGTTATGACGTTGTTTATAGTTTCCCCGTAAGTAAGCCATTTGCGTAAGTAATGGTGTTTTTTTTTACTCTTTTATTAACATCGTCAAGCAAGTTTTGCAGTTTCATAAAAGCCTTTTGATGAGTTTTGTGGCCCCGCTGATCAACATTTCACTCGGTAGTACTTCTATTAAAAATAAGCTGCATTTAAACGTTCGACGCTGCGTATTTATCATCGTATAGAGAAATGCCTTTAATCTTGCTCTCACAATCTTCTCTTTGTTCGATTTGGTAATCCGTTTGAGCTGTAATTTGTCTTGATCCAGGCAATGTGATTGATTAATTAAATTAAATTTGCATCTGTTCCATTCTGGGATATTAGGAATGACGACGGGTTCCCTATTGGGCTGCTATAGTAAGTAACGCGGTTATGCCGCTTGATTTGTTCGCGGGACTGTCGCTCACACTCTTTGGTTTTTTATTTCCCAGACTAATACACAATAAGGATTTAGTTACGCCAACGGATATGCGGAAATCGACTGAGCAACGCTTAATCGTATTGCTTAGTCCCTAACAGGAAAACATTCTATGTTTATTCGCTTATAACAAATCCATATGGACTCGGATAAGGTATAATATTATATCGGGTAAAAAAGAAGGCACACTTACATCAACACTGATCCCTGTTTGTGAGAAGACCCTCGTATTGGGCAGCTCCTTTGGCACGAAACGGAAGAACTCCTGGGCTCCGTGGTACCACTTGACGGTGTACAGAGTCTCGCCCACGTCGAGTGCCCACCGACAGCCCAGGGTCGCACTGGAACCAACGCCCACCGCCTCGGGCACGCTCAGCTGGATGTCGCGGAGACCTAACACGCCTGTTTACCGAAATATCATCTTAAAAGGAAATGTCATTGAAAATTTTTCGTTGAAATTTGTTCAGTGTCCGGCCGTAAATATAGCTCAATAAAAATTCAGGCTCCGTAAGTCGTCGTCCCTGTTAATCATACTTGTTAAACAGTCTCTTTCCAAAGTCGATGTGTCATATTTATGGCTCGGTACTGTAGGTTTGTTTACATCTTTATAATAACAATAAGAATCGATGATCTCGCTTGTTTTCGAACAGCAGAAGTTATCAAAACAATTTCAAGTTAAAGCATTAATGTCAATTAGACTACGCAGGTACTTTTGAATTGTCAACAAGTCGGACATTTTGAAAGTTTGGTTCCCGTACCAAAGTGAGGATTCGTATAAATTGGCAAGCATACCAAAATTCCTACAGTAAGGTGAGAGTTACTAGAGCGCAGTTTCCTAAAATTCGATCTAATCCGACGAACATAATTGAATGTGTCCAAATATTAGCATAGATAATGTACACCAGTTGTACCTACAAATGTATGTCCGAACTAGTAGGTAAAAATAACGCAATTAGTACGATTAGGATTGGGACGCCAAACAATGTGATAATAATTAATATGCTATTGTAATTCAAATGATATTTTGTTGGTACACACGGCTACACATCAAGCTATACATTTCAAGTATACGCTGACCTCTCATTGTTCGGAAATCCTACACAATGCGAGACCAGCTTAAACTGGAAATGTATAGCTTGATGTGTACGAGTAGCCGTCTGCACATTCAATCAGTGATTGAATCTATCGCACACAATTTATAAACAATCTTTATGTCGATGTGTGATGAGAAAATTGTGTTTTGTTTACTTTTAGGGACGTAAAAACAACGATTTGATGATGAACATATAAAAGGTCGAAGTAATATACTTACAGGTATATATTTCTTTTCTTTTTTTTTTTTTTTTTTTTTTTTTTTTAAAAAAAAAACGTTGCCCCACACTAGGAATTTCTCCTGTATCGTGGGTGCGTTTACAAACATTTAAACTCACATACACAAACAGCCAGACCCGGAACAACTACTTGTACTTGTTATATATGGCACATCATTCACTGCAAATCTCTTTTACAGAAGATCTGCTCAAGACTTGTTTTCTTTTCCTGATCATGCCCTTTAAAACTTGAATTATATAAGAGTCACAACATGGTACTAATAGTCCGTTTACTCACAGCTCTGTTTCACCTCAAAATATTTGACTTCTAAAATCTGTGGCACCAATTTAGCTGGTCCTCTCATCCTCTCACAGGAAACCTACACACAAGTACGGCACTTACGTCTCGATAAATACTATCTAAACGAGCATGTCATGCATCGCACCTCTATTTTTACCTCTCAAGCTTATAGAGGTCGTAGTTTAACGATCAAACCCACCGCAGTTTGACGTAGGATAACGATCACACGTGTATTTCGAGTAGCTGTAATATCGTGGTATCAGCCATGAATACTACCCCGGATCGCTTCCAGTGGATGTTGTAAATGGCTGGAGGGTAATATCGAGAGGATGGTCAACTGTATCTACTTTTGGAGTATTTAGTAGTACTTTGGTCATCTATTCGGAGCTGGATCACTCGTGAAGTTGGAGTAGCGTGTAGTGCGGTATTCCGAAGCGCTAAACCGAAGTATCGGCCGAATGTTCGGCCGTTTTATAACTTCCACAGTTTAATTTTTTGACTTTGAGTCCTTACCCGACTTCAAGTCACAATTTTGATTTTGGCTTGTCTATTCGACTGTTTTTTTTTTCGCCGTATTCAGCGATAGTTAGCCTAGTAAAGAAACGACCGAACATTCGGTCGATACTTCGGTTTAGCGCTTCGGAGTAGACCCCCGGCTGTGAATATCGCTTCCCGTGGCGAGTCACTGGAAAGAAGAGGGTCATATCGGGAGAATTGTCAGTTGTGCCTTACTTGTGGGTTTTATTAGAACATCACACTTTGGTTACCTATTCAAAAAATTTCGACTGCTAAAATTCTTATCTGTCATCTGTAACTTTTAGTGGGCGTTTATTATTTGATAATAAAAAACTTTTTGTTTTAACATTTATATCTGTAACTCTTATGGTGTTCATAATAAAGAGTATTCTATTCTATTCTAACATTACAGATATGCAGTTTCAACTGTATTTCTAATTTTCGAATATAAACAGTGACCGTCTGTCTATTTCGTTGTGAAGTTTGCCTTCACATTCTTCATTGAGGAATTCGAGATATCGACCAAGTGCGCCACCTGTTTTTGGTAGATATACATTTTCGTTGGACCACTGCCTCATGGGACATGCAATGCAATTACAATTCTGTACATTGGTATTCTCTACATAAATTGGATTATGTTCTATAATTATTATTTTATGCTCGATTTATATTTGATAAAAAACCGGCCCAGTGCGTGTCGAACCATGCACAATGAAGGGTTTCGTAGTTGGGATGAATCCCAACAACAAACCCCAATAACCCAACAACATGAGGGGTATCCCAATAACAAACTTAAAATTGTGGTTGGAAAACATGTTCCCCCATACATTCCAACTGCAAATATAAGTTTGTACGCACAGTATTGAGTGATTTACCATGTTATTTTAAAACCATATAGACTCCTTATAGGTTTTCCTGTAATATGTAAGTATAGAACTACTTACGTTTATAATGTAAGGGAAGAGCGGAGCCTTCAACTACAGGTATTTTCTATGCCTAAATTGAGACTCCTTAACATGCAATGTAAGCCAAATAAGATGAAATAAACTTATTTTATTTATTTTAGAACTATTCTCTGTACTTTTTTTAATATGTAAAGCTTACCAGTTTCGGAAATAGGGGAATGGTAAATTTTAATTTAAAACTTGTTTTTAAACAAATTATTTTAAAATGATTTTTTTTTTATTTACATCCTCTTACAAAGTCCTTTCATTTGATATGTCACACGGTATCTACAGATAGCAAAACTTCTTTTTTAATTTTGCAATTTTTTCGCCCAATATTTAACCGCATATACAAAATTAATTTATTACATTCCACGTTCGTGTTTGAGTCACAGAAATTCATATAATATATGTACCAAATTTCAACTTAATCTGTCCAGTCGATTCGGAGAAAAACAGCACACGAGTGATCTTATAAGGGTTCCGTTTTTCGTTTTGATGTACGGAACCCTAACAACGGCTCGAAGTACTTCTGAACTAACAAAGGATCCCAAATGGCATAAAATAACATTTTGCTAACTGTACACACTCGTATTTTACAAAAGTAAACTAATTTCAAGAAGTACGTGGAAAACACAGAGGCGCTGAGAAAAAGGCTTGAAGCCAGCCTTATTTCACCCTTCCCGACGTCATTAATTGCAGCACGAAAGGAACCATTTATTTGTGAAACGTGCACCTTAAAGCAATTTTATTTCCACGGTCCCTATTTCTTATAAGTAGGTAAGTTTGCGGTCGATCCGTTAGCGGTTCGCTGAGCAGAATTTCAGCTCGACGTAAGTAATCAAATCTTGGCCTTCAGCTATACTAAAGGTGGTCGGAATACATAAATCAAGTGAACGCTACGTGATCGAATTCAAGATCAAGCGAATACACAATTCCCGCCGACATGAACTCATTACAATGTAACCAAATTCAATTTACTGTACCAGCCACATCATAATATTTCATCTCGGTGCGAGTTTAATATTTATTTGAAATGAATTTATTTCAACGTTGCCCTCTGTTTAAATAAGAATAAAATGTTTGTTTAGGTGTTAGGGTGTCGTATATTTTTGCAGTAAACAAGGGCTTAATTTTCGATTTACTGGGGTGTGTTAAACAGTACCTACTTGTCGATGAGCGAATCCAAAATATAAATTTGCACGAATGTGGAGCGCTGCGAATATTATTTAATTTATTTTTACACAACGTATGAAACAAACACTCATCATTTTTAGGGTTCCGCACCCAAAGGGTAAAACGGGAACCCTATTACTAACGCTCCGCCGTCTGTCTGTCTGTCTGTCCGTCTGTCACCAGGCTGTATCTCATGAACCGTGATAGTTAGACAGTTGAAATTTTCACAGATGATGTATTTCTGTTACCGCTATAACAACAAATACTAAAAAACAGAATATAATAAATTTTTAAGGGGGCTCCCATACTAAAAACGTGATTTTTTTGCTCGATATTGATAACGGCAACAGGTAGACGCTTGAAATATTCACAGAATATTTAGTTATATATTCACTTTAAAAATAAATAATTCAATTAAAATAAAACAAATATTTAAAGGGGCTCCCATACAACAAACGTGATTTTTTGCTGTTTTTATAGATTGTAATGGTACGGAACCCTTTGTGCGTGAGTCCGACTCGCACTTGTCCGGTTTTTTAATAATTGCGCTGATGTAGTAAAACATTTGCTTTTATGTAACCTTATTAACATGAAATTGTATTTATTTGGTTAAGATAACGAGCTTTCTCTTGGCTATTTACTCTATTACGTATTGCATACTGATGAACATACAGTTGATTTTATCCGTGATAACATGTAAAGTATTGTCCTCTTGTTTCAGTAATACTCTCTGCCCCCCCCCCCCCCACAACCGGGACTCCTTTGTTACAGCTTTAATTAAAACGGTCGGATTGATTTTAACTCTGCACATTTTAGTCAAATTATTCGTAGATGTTTCATAGAAATTTGAATTTTGAAACCCGCATACAGCAAAACTAAAACAATACCACAGCTCCCAAGTGAAGTTTATCAAAACATATTGTTTACGTTTTCTCTTTATATTCGCTTTATGAAAACGCTTGCCCTATTTTCTTTACAATTGCTATGAATAAACAAATTCATTGTCATGATAATAAACTGGTGGCGGATGTGGCGGTGAAGTTATAAACTTCTTATTCCAACCCTATCTACATAAATTTAATCCAAAAAAATAGGTTTATGGGGCGGAACTTCCCGTCTCATCAACAATGCCCATGTCGTAATCTGGTTACTTAATTTCCAAATACATTTCTCTTAGTTGGCCATAAATGTCAAGGACGTGAATAATTCAGTAAAAGTTTTGCAAAGTTAGATACGTTATAGTGACGCAGGGCGCGCTAGTATCGTGCGCCGGACCCGCTCGCCTCCCTATAAACATAATAAATGAATGCTGCGTGTACCAAACTAATAATTTTACCCAACTTCTACGCCGAGAGAGATTGGCACTTTCCAGAATTTTTCGAGGATCGCCCAGTCTACGGAGGATCCCGATAATCAGCTTTACTTAAGGGATTGGATTCCAAACTCGATTGTATCCGGAGTGATTTTAATAATTCATCATTCTGTACGGTTATTCCATGTTAGGAGATGAAAGATTTTATTGAATACATATACTTACGTTGATGAATGCGGAAATCTTGCAGCTATTGAATAATTTACATATTTCATATTCGACATATCTAACGCGTATCTCCCGAATAGCGGGAGTACCACTGCTGCTTTAATTAAATGGCTATCTCAGTAAAGGATTCTTCCTTTAAGAATAAAAGAATAAAAGGGAAAAGAGTATCGGCAATAGCAATAATATTTACGACAAGGAAATTCATAAGTCCAAAGAATGGCTTGAGTAATAAAAACAGCTCTAAAAGAAAAGTGGGTACTGTCAAGGTCAACGATCACCGTGACTACGGCTTATTGGGCGATAATAGTGATACTTTGTCGTATTATAGCAATATTTATAAAGTTAATTTTGATGGTTCCACGTTTATAATTACCCGAATGCCGAATGCGTTTTATTATGGGAAAGTAAAAAAAAGTGTTTACACGTTTTCACATAAAAGTGTAAACAAATCATATTTCATGTTAAATTCTGACGCAATCACTCACTGAACAGATTTATTTATTTATTTGCCAACATGTAAAACACTGTTTAGTAGGCATGCATTAAAATTTCATGACACAGTAGGTTAATACCTACTGTGTCATGAAATTAAGACATGCACATGTAAGGGCATTGCCAATTTTATATAACATAACATCACGCCTGTAATCCCCGAAGGGTTAGGCAGAGGTGTACCTAATAGTACACCCAAATTTCGCCAGTTATGTTTATGTCCCATAATAGGGGGCGAGCCTATTGCCATCAACCGGGCACAAATCCAGACTCCGGGTTGCTTCTGAGAAATTCCTAATGGAAAATCCCAATATAACTTACCGACCTGGGAATCGAACCCGGGACCTCAAGCTCAGCAGTTGTGCTTGCGACCACTAGACCAACGAGGCAGTAATTTATATATCAAATTATTATTATTTAATGAAATAAAGGTTTAGATTATTAGTAGGTACATTCATCTATATTTAGAAGGTTTCAACTTAATATCTCACCACTTTTTCCAATATATTGTTTGAATAACATTATTAAATTAATAATTGAAAAATCATCGACGACAATTTAGATCATAAAATTAACCTCAATCTTCTAATGAAAAACATCTTTAGGGGAAATATTTAATTGATCCCCTAAAAACTTACTGACCTTCTTATGATGTATGCTATTTTTAATAAATGAGCCTCTAAAAACTTATTGGGCTGCTAATGAAGTACGCTGTTTTAAAATAAATGTGGCGCTTTTTAACTTTCTGGCTTTGTCTCAAAGTTGATCGCAGTAACTAAGCTAGTATAAAGCTATAGGGCACCCAACCAAAGGGGTTAACCCTTTACGTAAGGGGTTAGCAGCTTATAGGTTAGAACTGTGACCAAACGCGCGCGAGACGAGCGTGCGAAGCGAGCGACGCCTCATCAGCGGCCGGCGAGCGGTAGTGTTTTAGGACAAAAAAATGAGAATAATTTGTTGCTCACAAAAAGAGGGCACATTTATTATATTTGAGTGTCAATTAATAGTTTTAGGATATCAAAATGGCAGTTATTTGGGGTTCGATTAAATACATACTCCCCATCTTCAAGGTGATTTAAAATTAGAATTTCGGGTTTAAGTATTCAAATAATCAAATCAAAGCACTCAATTTGTAAGTGGCACCACGGATTGGCCTCCACAGGGACGTTTTCTGATCCATTTGTTTTCATTTACCTCAGTTATTTTTGAAAAAGATTATAGAGCTTGTACCTAGTCAGGAATTAGCTTGTACAGACAACAAGATCATCTGTTTTGTGTAAATATGATTGATTGATTCCGTCGTATAGATTCAAACTCAACTTGACTACTGCAAGAAACAAAACATCACTCTTAATTATGCAGGCCACACACGTTACGATATACTTGCACAAAATTGGACTTGCACAAATATACATTAACGCGTGTGGGATGAATTAGCACAAGTATCCGAGATATTTGGTGTCACACAGACTTGTGCAAGTCTAAACTGGCACGTATATCGTCACGTGTATGGCTACCGTTACATTATTTAGCTTTTCATTTCAAATTTAACTAACCAGCAACATTTTCACGAAAAAATATTTGTCAAAATCAACCAAGTACCTACCGTACTTACTCAGTCCCACACAAAACTGACGTCACAAGCCAAGTATTTAATCTTATTATCCGATTCTTATTACGTTTCATATCTAGTGACGGGAGGCGCAATCCACGTCCTCAGTGCAATACACGCGTTTAGAATTCATTATTAAATGTTCGCTCTTCTCGCGATATTATCTGTAAGTGCGAGAAGCTGGTGACTGACATGGATTTAAACATGTTCAAGTGTTTGTGAGAATAGATATTAACTCGTGTACACGTTTGGTTTTGTTTTAAGTGATCCTGATTTAATTATGTAGGAGTTGTGACTTTTGACGGTTTTTTGGGTGATTAGGACGGTGAAGTTCTTTTACCGATGGCAATAACCCAGATGAACAGTTTTGTGGATGACTTTATACGTAAACCTACCTAATTACGTGGCACACTTGCGTGCCGATCGCGAATGAATCCTACTAACCTTAATAAGGCTAGTAGCGTGTCAATACATGCCTAGCGTTAACCAGTTTAGCTCCAAGAATCTGCAAAAGTATAAAAAACACCGCACTGGTGCGGTATGTGGCTTCAACTGAAGGAGAGCATGTTTAATGTTAAGAGTTGCTACTCACTTCCTCCCAGCCACAGTATGATGGTGGTGAGCTGTGTAGCCATGATGCTGCGAGCGACGCGCCCACACGTCATGTCACCACCGCCTCCAGACGGCTCTTGCGCGCCTTCCTTATATTCTCCTTCATTTTTAAACAGACTGTCCAAATATTGTACTCTTCTTGACACAGCTAAATTGAGTTATCTACGAAGCGTAGAAACCGTTTTCTACGGTAGAGTTCATCCTTTCAAGTGACCATTAAATATTCTGGAACAAAACAAAATTCATATGAAATTTTTGCAGCAAAAATGTGCATTAAAATGTATAGTTTATCAGAGATGCCGGGAACATTTTGCTGTACACAACGAAATCTGAATTGGCCCATTCGTCACTCGAGGTGATCATATTTTCTCATTAACTACATAATATTTTTTTAGAACTCAAATAAACAGCATGTTCGTAGCAAAGTTTTGCAGTTGCAGTGCGGAATCGGCACTCCTACAGGCGTTATTATTTACGTTTATAAACAGATATACTTATTTATTTCTTTGAAAAACGAACAAAGTACCGTTCGATAGTAATAAAACAGGGCGATAGCAGAAAGATCTTTTCATTAAACGTATCGTAGACGTCGGTGATTTATCGCCTCGCGAGACACTCCATTCACGGTATGCGTTTTGTTGTCTTGAGATCGATTGGCTCCGAATAAAATACATTCGCCAATTGAATAGCGCGCCTCAGCGCAATGTTTCAGCGAAAGCGACACTTTTTCAGGCGTGTAGACGACTAATGGCTTCACGCGCTGGCCTCCGACTTTCAATAAATGGTCGACCCGCGTTCGCCCGTCGACGGCGCCCGCCGGCACCCACTCGCGCCACCAAATGCCTAATCTATTCCCCTCATAATATATTTTCTTTTTCGTTTTCAATTCCACATGTAATTTGATAAAAAGACCCAGCTACATACTCGGATTTTGGTCGATCAAACATTTCAGCTGGTTAAATCCTTTGACATTCTGATGATTAAAAAGGGATATTTTTAGGTAGATTTTGTTTTTATATAAATTAATTCTGAATCAAGTCTATCATTAAAGTATACGTATTTCTACATGGATAGTCCATCGTGTAGATTACATTGTTTTATTTTATCCGAGACTAATTACCTATATCTAAGTACGGTAAATGTGGGTAAGCGTTAATTATTCTGGATTTGATCTCACTAATCATAATTATAATCAAATGGTTACTATTCTACTAATTACATCTCAATCAAGCATATCATTCACGGGCTCCAGTAAATTGTAAGAGCTACTTACGTGTTTAGGAATATTCTAACAAGTATCCGTGATATACATATGAAAATTGGATCCCTTGTGACGATGGAAATAAACCTCTTGTATCGTAGGCAATATTCGAAATGTTGTAAACAAATTGGTGCCTCATGAATAAAGCCCATAAAAAACTTGTAAATTCAAGTTTGTAATAAATCCTGCAGGATGTTTTGCTATTCAATCTCAACGTGTAGACATACATAATCGGCCCTCTCTATCAAAACAATAATATATCTTCGTCGAAACGAAATGATAAAGTATACCTACCCACATGTCTTGATAGGCCAAAAAGAAGAAAGAGGTCCAAAATAAGCTGCAAAAAATCTTTAAATTCTGACTAATGAAAGTAGAATCCTTTTATCTACTCTCATAATGTAAAGTTCATTTGAAATCAAAAATAGTATCTTACTGACAGATTTTATCCACGTGCATCTCTGACAAAATTAAAAAGTTATTTTATCTACTCTCATATCGTAAAATTCGAACTAAAAACTTCAAAACGAGTTTATATTGACATACCTACTTTTTAAGTGATAATAAAATATAAACAATAAATAACAACAATAAAAACAATATAAACAATATCAACTCGTGTCAATATAAACTCGTTTTGATGATACCGAAGTACCGAAATTTAAAAATAGAATCATTTTAGAACACCTTTCTCTAACAAAATAATAATTTAAAAAAACCAATACGATACAGGCACCTACCAGACTTCTAATAAACAAGTTGTATATTTTAGAGGTCAGTGGATACAGGGCAAATCCAATAAGTTAAATATCACCAAGGAGTTTCCATATTTTTTTTTTTTTTTCATTTTTCCCTACTCATTTAATTTTGATCTTTTATTTAATAGGTTCAATCCCAATGTATGAGAGTAGTTATCTTTATCTGATACACTACTGTGTATGAAACTGCACATAACTAGGTATTAAAACACTTGTGTGATTCTATTATAAACCTCGCCTGCGGCTTGGTTAAAAACTCACACTCGTGTTATATTCACCCCTGTTATGTAACTATTTCATACTACATAAAAGTAACGGAAAAAACACCGGCCAAGTGCGTGTCGGACCACGCACAATAAAGCGTTCCGTAGTTAGGATGAATTTATCTCTAAAACAAGCTTACATTGTAGTTGCAAAACATGTTCTCCCATACATCGATATACGCCACGGTCAATTTTCCAACTGAAAATTTAAGTTTCTAGTCGCAAAGAAGTTTATTTTAGGGTTCCATACCTCAAAAGGAAAAAACGGAACCCTTATAGGATCACTTCGTTGTGCGTCTGTCTGTCTGTCTGTCAGTCTGTCAAGACCCCTTTTCTCAGGAACGCGTAGAGGTATCAAATTGAAATTAATATCAAATACGTAGGTATAGGTCCCTTGAAGCTCTAAAAAAAATCAAGCTTCCAAGTCAACGCAATAAAAAAAATACGGCGAAATAAGCGACATTATTTCGTCATATTTCGATACTCGCAAATAAATCAAAACCTATAGGGTACTTCCCGTTGACCTAGAATCATGAAATTTGGCAAGAAACAAGGTCTTACAGTACAAGTATAGGAAAAAGTCCTAAAATTGTAAATTTGTAGTTTTATCACATAAAAAAATACTTTTTTGCGATTACAAACTTAAATTTTCAGTTGGAAAATTGACCGTGGCGTTTATCGATGTATGGGAGAAAATAGTTTTCAACTACAATGTTAAGTTTGTTTTAGGGATAAATTCATCCTAACTACGGAACCCTTCATTGTGCGTGGTCCAACACGCACTTGGCCGGTTTTTTTATGTGATAAACCTACAAATTTACAAATTTCGGAGTTTTTCCTTTACTTGTGCTGTGAGACCTTGCTTCTTGCCAAATTTCATGATTCTTGGTCAACGGGAAGTACCCTAGAGGTATTGATTTATGGGCGAGATATTCGCTATTTTTTTTTATGTGATCATACTACAAATTTCAATTTTCGGACTTTTTCATATACTTGTGCTGTAAGACCTTGCTTCTTGACAAATTTCATGATTCTATAGGTTTTGTTTTATTTGCGAGTATCGAAATATGTCGCAATAATGTCGCTTATATCGCCGTATTTTTTTATTGCGTTGACTTGGACGCTTGATTTTTTGAAGAGCTTCCAGGGACCATAGACCTACGTATTTGATATTAATTTCAACTTCATACCTCCACGCGTTCCTGAGAAAAAAGGTCTTGACAGACTGACAGACAGACAGACGGTTCCGTTTATTCCTTTTGAGGTACGGAACCCTAAAAAGAAAAAAAAACGATGGCATCTGATCTTTAACCGTCTCATTTGATCTTTAAATCGCATTAAATGGAGGCGAAGTTATAAACGGGTGCATTTCGAGTCACCTAGATTCATAGGTTGCGGGGAGCGTGTGAGATGCAGGCAAACATCCAAGCGGCAGGCTGCAAGCCAGGCTTGTTTGGCAAGCTGTCTAACTAATTGCCACGTTACCGGCGCTACACTACGCCTCGTTGTTTATGGGATCCAGGTTGGTAACGTTTGAAACTTGTGTAAAGTGTGTTAAGTAGTAAAATATATCTTGGACGTGTGTGTTTTGCTGGCATGAGATGCATGTTTACGATAGCTGTCTAGTATCATATACTTATTATTATTTTTGCATTGTTCTTGAACTATCTTAAAATTATCAGCATGTCTTCTTCCTTTCCCGATTAGCCATCATCTCAGTAGTAACCCAATTTCTAGTCATATCATCTTTTACATAATCCATATATGGTTTCTATGGTCTTCCCGTACTTATATAGCCATCCACATAAACAACCGTAAAATGTAGAGTTTTGATTAAGAATATGGTGTGAATGAGGGCTATGAATTAATGTCGATAAGAGTGTAACAGTTGTAACACGGATAAAAAAAAACTTTCCCGTGGTACTACTGGATCGCTTCGTAGTTCTACGGCTTTTTTTTTTACCAGTGGTACTACTGGTAGTAATCTACTGGGGCAACACGGGCAACAAACGGCAGAAAAGGCGTAAGTAAATCAGATTTTGCGCCAGAACTGTTGTTTCTCTCTTTGGATGCGACTCTATCTAGCTTTTATTCGTACATTAATCAAAACAGCGTAAGTGCAGTTTTGCAAGTTTTTCCTAAACATTCCGTGTGAGTCATGCGGCTGAGTAAAATTAAAAGAGAAAATGATATAAAATATAATTATTAATATTCTAGTGATATTTATTTTAGAAGAATATATGTTTGTATATTGTCAAATTATTTATTTTATTTTATTAAATAAATGATTGTTGATTTTATATACTTATTCTATTTTCTCTTCTACTCTTACACACGGTGGCTACATCTCTTTATCTACTTTCCTATCGCAGGTATGCTGGAAGAGGTTTCTTTAGAAATAAGCATCACCTTTGTACGTTTTTTTCGGTTCTTTTCTTCTTGCCTGTTTATATATATGTGTGTACATAAATGGTTAAATAAAAATAAATAAATAAAATGATGCGTTATAAAATGTTTAGTATCCACTAGACATGCTTTGATACCCTTGATGGCATTACAAGCATGCCATTTCATGCCTGTAAGAACAGGCATTCTTCTATTTTTATGAAGAAAACGCCCTATGAATCGACATATTAAACGTAAACTGCTCAACTTGATTTGACTTTAATAAGCGCGTTGTGTTTATATGATTGAGAGAAGTATGATCCAGGGTGTCAGCTACCTCCATACAAAATTTTATCAAAATTGCTCTAGCCGTTTGAGCGTGAAGAAGTAACAAACACACACACACACTCACAAACTTTCGCCTTTATAATATTAGTGTGATTCATTGTTCAATGTGTAGAATTGCAGATGTTCAATGCCACAGCTATTTCCCACAAAGTTTTACTCAATCTGTTGCAAAAGTTTGAAATAAAACCAAGGCTTTTGTTGAATTTTATTGTTAGGTACTCTTACTAGGTCGGAATTCCGATTAAACAGTTGGTTTCGTTTTAAAATTAACTTAGTTTTATAATTAAATTGTCCCACCGCTTTCAAAACCAGTTGAGCTTCCATTAACTTTTTGTTAAAACTTTTACTGTTTATCCTATTTTACTGGTAACATTTATTTTACTACTTAGGTAACTACTACTAACTGATTTGGTAAATTGAAACTAAATGGTTAACATTTACTGTACATAAAGTGTTTGTTTTTCATAGAAATTACGCATGTAAGCGGCACTGGCTTCCCACGATGTAAACTTAGGAATAATATATGCAAAACGATGTAATAGATGTTTGTAACATTTAGCCGAGTTAGCCCACTCAGCTTTGAGGCGGTAAATCACGAAGTGTAAGTCGGCGGTATGAGCGGCTAATATTAATGGTCTCCTTTTCCGTGGTATGTCGCAATAGTTCGATTGTCAGTGTTGGAGAAATAGCTGGGAGTGCGACCCCTTACTCGGCGCCGATACGTCAGGCACGACACCGCGCCTTCCTTTTGACACTTCATTTTATTGGTCCATTCATAGCTCAGCGAATAGATGATCGTCTTGAAAAAATGCGAGCGTTCCAAGATATTTTAGGGTTGGCAAGTTTGAACTGGCTATTATCATACGGGATGTAAAGAAAGAAAGAAAAAAAAAGCATTTAGATCTGCCGTTTTGGTTCATATTGTTTTAATGACCAATACTTAACTGTTTGATGCTGCTCGTGTTCGACTGTGTGCAGCTTATGATAAGCATAAACTAACGTAGTTAACACGAGTTAGTCGAACCGTTAGTTTGTTTATCTAAATACTAGTTTATCTAATCTAAATAGATCCATTAGATACCTAAATAACGACAATTGTCAAATACATAGATTGTTTTATAAAACAGAAATTCGTCAATGCTTACCAAAACCATTAATTGCAAAAATCAATACCAACTAACTTAATCTCCACGCTGACTACCGGGGTTCGGATAAGAGATGAATTCGGAAACTTTTAAGCAGGCCTTATTCGATCTCCAACGAGCGACCGAGGAAACAAAGATAAAATAAATTGTGAAGTTAGCGTTAGTTAGGGAAAACTTTTGAAAGGATTACGCCGTAGTAAGAGTAGTAGTAAGTGGGTTATTTACAGGTAAAAAGCGAGTCATCAGTGGGTCATAAGGTTGGAGGTAGGAGGCCAAGGCGCTGAACAGCTCACCGCGCGTCTTCGACGTCAGCGGTTAACTTTATTTTATTACGAGTTCACACAACTTGCCCGTATCTTGACTTTCTTGCCACGTTTCTTCCAACTTTGAAACATGTTGGACATGTTTCCACAAGTTAATTCACAAGGCTGTCAAAATACAAAATGAAAATGTTAGTGCATAAAAACTCATAGGTAGTCATTTATTAACTAGTATGATAGACATACATGTAGGTATACTTAAGAGGAGCTCGTGGGTAAGTAATTAATAAAAGCCGCACGGGTCGATCCATGAGGTTAAGGTACGCTTGCCGGGGTTGGTCCATGGATGGGTGACCATCTTTACATACCGAGACTCCTCCGTGCCTCGGAAAGCTCGTTAAGCCATTAGTCCCGGCTGTCATTCATGAATCTTTGACAGTCGTTAGGGGTCGTCAAAAGCCCAAAAGTCTGACAACCAGTCTTACCAAGGGTGTCGTATTGCCCAGTTACTGGGTTATTGAAGTCAGATAGGCAGTCGCTCCATGTAAAATACTGGTATTCAGCTGCAGCTGGTTAGACTGGAAACCGACTTCAACATAGTTGGGAAAAGGCTAGGCAGATTGACATGACATGTATACTTACATACCTGTAAAGTTGACCAATTTACTGTAAAACTACATCTGTTTACACCCTTTAGTGTGACAGTAATAGTATTAGGTCCTTTTGAACACAAGGGAACGGCTCTAAAATTGTGATAGGTTTTTCCTCCTGATGGAGTGAAAACCTATCGCAATTTTTGAGCCGTTCCAATTTCCTGCGTTTCAATAGCGTACGTATGTTGTAACAAAATACCACCAACTACCTACACTATCGATATTTGAGAATGGATGAAATAAAACCAAAAAGTAAATACTTTAGCTATATTGGCATGACAGAAGCTTGCAAAATGAAACTTTAGTATATGATTTATTGGATTTTTTTCTTTCCATGTTGAAAACAGTTACGAAATTGTAATATTTTCGCTCGATACATTTTTTATTCGGGAATCATGTCTTTTTTAAGGATAATTATAAAAACAAACAGTTCGGCTTTTATGTCTAAAATAAATATTAAGGATTCACAGCAAGAAAATATAGTTTATTATCCAGCCACCAGATATTTTTTCTCTAAATCAATTATTACTTTAGTTATAAACGAAATAAGAATTGAGACTTACGCTATTTAGTTTCGTGCTCGAACACGATTAGAGAGCGCACGCGATATTCAACTTTATTACTGATGTGTTAGCGTTTAACACGTAACGGAGTAGCTGGGAGCATGGGGCGGAGCTTGCGTGGAAATTTGATTTAGACTGCCTGGTTTTAAGTCTTGAGCAGAGCGTTAAAAGAGTAATGGTGGAGTTTCTTGCCCATTCTTCTCCATAAGATACTTTCTTTTGGAAGGCGCGACAAGAATCAATTCATATTTTTTTGGAAATTTTGACGTTCAAAAGTGCCTATTTGAATTAAATAATTTGACTTTGGGCTGCACGATTACTAACAAATGCTTGCACTTTTGGATTGGACAGATCCACTCAAATTTGTGTAATAGTCATAGCCTCAAAAGACCATTTCAGACACGGATCTATATGGTCCTCACATGATCTGACCAAGATTATGTCTGAACTTTAAAATATACTTTGACCCCTGAGTTTGTTTCGCCTATTTCTTCTCAGGGGTAGTCAGATAGGAAAAGTCGACTACATCTAGCTTATTTTTTTTTTTTTTTTTATATGACGTGTATAAGTGATTCTTATATCCTATTTACAGAATAAACGATTTCATCTCCTAAAAATATCAAAATCCTTACTCGCTGTTGTTTCATTCACATTGTCAGAGTCTGTTTCAAAACAATGTTAAACTACAAAGCTTTACATACATTGTTGTTTCATCAAAACTAAGAATTAATCAATGGAAATGCGTCCACAGTCCGACAAGACACACGACAGCGAAAACACATTTTTTAGTCCAGGACACACACATGACACTCATCACTTCTAGTTTTTTTGCCTGTGTATACTACCGACCGAGAACCAAACGTTCTTATTTATTAAGAGTGAAGTAAATTCCACTAGTTACTCTAGCCGGTATCGTTTCGTAGAAATCGATTAGAGGTTTTCCAACCCTTTTACAATATTTGTTAGTCCTAAGGGTTTGTGCAACGGGGCTACGTCGTATTTTGTGGACTGTCCATACAAAATGCGATCGTAAATGTGTACACGCCCTAACATATTCGTACTATGTGAGTTAGTGGGTGACTATATATTTATGGGTATCCTCAGAAAATAGTCAGAGCTCAAAGAAAACTTGTGAGTTTTATTCCTGTAAACATAAGTCGCTTAGAACAATTTAAAAATAATTTAATGGAAAAACTACCAGGTTTGCCTTATCACACCGACCCAGATCAAGCTTATACTTCACTATTTAACCTCATTAATAGTGAATTTAGGAAGGTATTCACCTCAAAAACATTGCCTGTTTGTGACCGCGTTATATTTAGTGATTGGGCAACACCAGGTTTTTACAAAAGTAGGCAGAGGTTATATGAATTGTATCATGAAAAAACATATAACCATGATGAAACTTTTAAAGAACTCGTTAAAAATTATTCTAAAACTTTTAAACGAGCCTGTTCCTCAGCAAAAGCCATACATATTAAAAATAAAATAAAATCTTCTGGTAATAAAATTAAAACAACTTGGAATATTATTAATTCAGAAACGGGTAGAACGACAGTACGTAATCGTGACTTCCACCTAAAAATCAATGATGTAGGTATTAAGGCAACGTGGAGGTGGCAACTGAGTTTGAAAATTTCTTTACTAATATTCCCATTTTAAAAACCAAAACTCTATCATCGTCGTCCTCCACTTCTGCTTACTCCATACTAAAAGAATGCGTACCGGAATGTGATAAACACTTTAAATTCACGGTTGTTACCGCTAAGGATATTATAGAATCTTTTAAAGATCTTGATGTAAAAAAAACTGCTGACCTTTGGGGATTATCAGTACATACCATGACTTCAATAATCGATGTTATTTCACCGTTTTTAGCAATTGTTTTTAATTCTTGTATTGCATCTGGTGTATTTCCTGATCTGATGAAAATTAGTAAAGTGATTCCACTGTTCAAATCTGGCAGCACAACTGATCCCACGAATTTTTGGCCAATTTCGATATTACCTACATTGAGCAAAATCTTTGAAAAGTTAATTTTAAAACAAATGTTAGGACATTTCAATACAAATAATTTACTTCATCTGAAACAGTTTGGTTTTACAAAGGGTCGTTCAACTACAGACGCGGGCGTGGAATTACTGAAGAGCATATTCGAGGCCTGGGAGGAGTCGCAGGATGCTCTTGGCATTTTCTGCGACTTGTCTAAGGCCTTCGATTGCGTTCATCATGATACACTCATCCGAAAACTGCACCACTATGGTATGAGGGACAGTGCTCTCGACCTTCTGACTTCTTATCTGAACAACAGAATTCAGAGGGTTGATGTTAATGGCAAGAGATCTGCACGATCTGCGGTCACTATGGGAGTTCCGCAGGGTTCAATTCTAGGCCTTTTCTTGTTTCTAATTTATATAAATGACTTACCTTATCACATAAGGGATAATCACAAGATTGTATTATTCGCAGATGATACTTCCCTCATTTTTAAAACCAAACGTCAGCTAGTCAATTTTGAACATGTTTACGATGCACTCTCTAAGGTTGTCCATTGGTTTAATGTAAATAATCTTCTCCTGAACGAAAAAAAGACTAAGCTCATTAAATTTTCAATGCCAAATGTCAGGCAGCTAATTACCAATGTTCAACTTAATGGAATAGAGTTGGACCCTGTTGAGTCGACAGTTTTTCTTGGGATAACTATTGACGGTAAATTACAATGGGGCCCACACGTAGAAAAATTGTCAGGAAGGCTTAGTTCGGCCGCCTATGCTGTTAAAAAAATTCGACAGATAACTGATGTAGATACTGCCAGAATTGTTTATTTTAGTTATTTTCATAGTCTTATGTCATATGGGATTCTTCTCTGGGGAACCTGTGCGGACATTAATACTATCTTTGTTTTACAGAAAAGGGCTGTTCGAGCCATTTACAATCTAGGTCCAAGAGATTCACTTCGTGAAAAATTCAAAGAAATAGATATTCTGATTGTAGCCTCTCAATATATATTTGAAAATCTATTGTATGTACACAAAAATATTTATATCAAATTTTAAGAAAATGTCCGATATTCATTGTTTAAATACCAGGAATAAACACAATCTTGCTGTACATCGCACTCGCCTCCACAGAGTAGGCAACTCGTTCATGGGTCAATGTATACGCTTTTACAACAAACTTCCTACTGACATTCGAAACTTACCCATTAAACGATTTAAAAGCTGTATTAAAACCAAACTTTGTAAAAAAGGGTACTATAAAATTTCTGATTATTTAGAAGACAAAAAAGCTTGGGATTGAGCTGCTCGCTCTGCAAGCCTTGTGATCAAACTGGAAAATTTGACATTTAATGTTATTATGCATGATTTTATATAAATATTGACATTGCAGAATATTATATACAATTACATTAATGTTTACTTTGAAAAGTATTATATTTACTGCTTTAATTTATTGTGAATGTGAGCACTATGTAGGTCATTTTTTTTTTTTCTTTAAATATTTTCCTATTATTTTATGCTTTGTCTCAGTTTTAATGGTGGTCTGGCATTTTGAGCACTTTATGAGGCCTACCCAAATGTACTTTCTTTGGTATTGTTCGTCGAGTCGTTGAGCTCCTTAAGTCTTGAGTCGAGCTGCACGATTACGACAAATGCTTGCACTGATTGGACAGGTCCACTCAAAATTGTGTGGTTCTTTCCTCAAAAGACCATTTCAGACACAGATCTACATGGTCCTCACATGATCTGACCAAGATTATGTCTGGACTTTAAAAGAGACTTTGACCCCTGAGTTTGTTTCGCCATTTCTTCTCACGGGTAGTCAGATAGGAAATGTCGACTACATCTAGCTTATTTTTTACTTTTTAATATGACGTGTAAAAGTGATTCCGATATCCTATTTACAGAATAAACGATTTCATTTCATTTCATTTCACTAGTGAATCTACTTTCGGCTTTTTAGTGTCATTTGAATAGTACATAATTATGTCATATATTTTTTCCTAAATCCTACCAAAAACTCATTTTTTAGACCATGGTCATTCATCATTCTCCTGTCCTTCAATCAACCAATCAACTCAGCCTATAGCAGTCCACTGCTGGACATAGGCCTCTCCCAGACTGCGCCACAACACCCTGTCCTCCGCTTTCCGCATCCAGTCTGTCCCAGCCACCTTTTTAAGGTCGTCGGTCCATCTAGCTGGGGGGCGCCCCACACTACGCTTGCCGATACGCGGTTTCCACTCCAGGACTTGTCTGCTCCACCGGCCATCGGTCCATCGACAAACATGGCCAGCCCACTCCTACTTCAGCTTGCTTACTCTGCAGGCTATGTCGGTAACTCCGGTTCTCTTCCGGATAAGTTCATTCCTGATCTTATCCTTCAAAGAAACTCCGAGCATAGCCCGCTCCATAGCACGCTGAGTGACCTTAAATATGTGGACCAGCCCGACTGTTAGTGTCCACGTTTCGGTACCATATGTCATAACGGGCAGGACGCATTGGTTGAAGAGCCTAGTCTTCAAACACTGCGGGATTGACGATGAGAAGACTTCACGAAGTTTTCCAAACGCTGCCCAACCCAACTGGATCCTTCTGTCGGCTTCCTTCTCAAAGTTGTGCCTACCAAGCTGGAAAACTTGCCCTAGGTAGACATACTCCTTCACAACTTAGAGAAGCGACCCCCCGGACCTCCTGTCCTTATCACAGTTTATTTAGAATCGCAACATGTCGTTTCCTTCCATACTTCTCTATTAGTTGCCTTCGCGGTAGTCACTCCCTTTCTAGCTATATTATCTCTCACACAGTCCATCCATAATTTCTTTGGTCCTCCCCTACTCGTATAGCCCATCCACATGCATACTCAAAACTTTCCTGGTGACATTTCCCTCATTCCTCCGCATCACAACCTTTTTTCTACACAACTTTTCAGTCACCGGTACCACTTTCAGACTTGCTCTTATATACTCATTTCTTATTCTATCCATTCGGGTAACACCACACATCCCTCTTAGCATTCTCATCTCAGCTGCATGCAATTTCCTTTCATTCATCCCTTTTGTGTCCCAGCATTCTGATCCATACAAGACATAGGCCATAGCCAATGTTAAACCATAACAATATCTCCTGCAACCACTCTGGAACTATCTATCATACACGTGACAGCCAAATTATGCAACTACAGAAAGCAAAAAGTTAGCATGTCTTTAGTTTTTACTCAATTGAAGTCTAAGACCTTGCCCTAACAGTTAAATTCTCATAGCTAAAATCTCATGTTATAAAAAATAACGTAACAAATAACTACATCTCCTAGTAAGCTTGTAGCTAATTCTAAAGTAGCTTATCAGAAATAAGTTCGGACCTCAAACAAGAGGAAACCTCCTAACATCGCAGCCTCCTTGAACTAAAACTATCGTGGCTGCTAGAGATGCCTATAATATGTGTTGAAGAGTTCTCAAGACTACACAAGACTCTAGACATACTTGCACACAGCTATAAATCCTATTAACTAGTTCCAAGTACTAAGTCTGGAATATATATGTGTCCCGGACAGGACGATACTAAAACCGTTGAAAGGTCCTATTCTGATAGCTTAGGTTACTGCGTATTTTTAACATAATTTATTTCTTCATTTATGTACCTCTCACCTACGCCTACACGCAACACCAATGTTAGGTAATATGAAAGAAATTATTATATATAATTTTATAAGTATCAAAATCTTTTTGGCCACTATAACGGCTAAGGTTCTTGACGGTGTGCTTGACCGTAGAATGGTTGGACAGCTCAATCCACATGATTCGCAGTTTGGTTTTAGAGGTCGGTTGTCCACGGAAACTGCTGTTCTGGCGCTCAAGCATACGGTTAGGTACTATACCGATAGGAATACTCCGGTGTATGCTGCTTTTCTCGACCTCTCCAAGGCGTTTGATCTGGTTAATTACAAGATCCTATGGCCAAAATTACGGGAGAAAGCCGTACCTCATGAGCTAGTTGACATCCTCGAGTATTGGTACGACCACCAGTTAAACCAGGTCAGATGGTCGGGTGCATTATCTGGTGAGTATGGACTGTGTGAGGCAGGGAGGTTTGACTTCCCCGGCGCTCTTCAGTTTATACATCAATCAGCTGGTTGAGGAGCTGGGCAGCACTGGTGTCGGATGCTCTATTGATGGTAAGACTATCAATAGTATAAGCTACGCTGATGACATGGTACTGCTGAGTCCCTCGATTGATGCGCTCAGACAGTTACTTGGAGTGTGTGAACGATACGCCACGGCTCATGGTCTCCTGTATAATGTCAGGAAAAGTGAGGTTATGGTGTTTCGTGTGGGTTCCAGACAACTGACGACAGTTCCACCTGTTTACTTGTACGGGGTGGCACTTAAGAGAGCGTCTCGTTTTAAATACCTTGGGCACATTTTGACTGAGAACCTTTTTGATGACGAGGATATCGAGAGAGAGCGAAGGGCGTTGTCGGTTCGATATAATATGCTGGCCCGCAGGTTTGCTAGGTGTACTAAAGCTGTGAAAATTACGTTGTTTAAGGCATACTGCCAGACGTTTTACACCTGCAGCCTGTGGTTCAGGTATACGCACAGAGCCTACAGCACCCTCCACGTTCAGTATAATAATGCTTTTCGGGTGTTGCTGGGGCTTCCGCGGCTCTGTAGTGCGTCGGGCATGTTTGCCCAAGCAGGCATAGATAGTTTTGAGGCTATCATGCGCAAAAGAACGGCATCCCTAATGCGTAGGATACGTGGAAGCTCCAATAGCATCTTGAAGGTTATTGTGGAGAGGCCAGACTGCCCTTTTCTGATGCACTGGTCCAGTAGCCATAGCTGCGAGCCTGGTGCTGAAGAAAGATATTTAAATTGATAGTGCTATAGAATTTAAGTTATGGTCATGTTTTAGTGTAATTTTAATTTATTTTGACATAATTTTAATTTGTTCTTGATTTAATTAACTTTTTTTTTTGATTTGATTTTGATTTAATTTTGGTTTTAATTTAGATTTTGATATTGATTTTAATTTTAATTTTAAATCTTTTGTTATTTTAATGTTTTAATAGATATATATATTTTTTTTTTTTACTAACATATTTTTCTAAGTTTTAATACTAACACAATATGGATGTTTTCCGAATTAAAATATTTGAATTTTAATTTGAATTTGAAAGTTATTTATTCCTATTATGCTCAGTGATATCAATGTTCAAGTAATTTTTTTTAGTCTGAACCCTTACATATAAAAAAACTTACGAATAAAAGGCATTAAACTATTGAAATCTCAGTTTGTTAGCCTTGGAAACTCCAGTTCTATCATTTATTTACAAAAGCTTTATAAACGCAAAGTTTTTATCGGTTTGGTTATAAACATAGTTATGTGTAAAAACCATAGTATTAAAAATAAACCTGCCAAGTGCGTGTCGAACCACGCACAATGAAGGGTTCCGTCGTTGGCATGAATTTATCCCAAAGACAAACTTAACATTGTAGTTGAAAAACATGTTCTCCCATACATCGATATACGTCACGGTGCAATTCTCCAACTTGAAATGTAAGTTGGTCGAGTATTACCCGTTAACCTGTAAAGCCTACTTACCTGTGATAGTTTTTCCTCTTAATTTAGCATTTAGCTGGCCGGAGGACAATTGACTCTAACAAAAATAACACTTTCAAGCTTAATATTACGCAAACGGATCCCTGAATAGAAAAATGGTTTTCACAGACCCGCAATATTTTTGACCGGTCTATCCAACGATACCCCGCACCACGGGGTAGACGAGAAAAATATATCATCCCCACTTAACGTGTAAGGGTAAAGTGGGGATTTAAGATTAAGATTTAAGTACCCTAAAAAAACCTTTTCAACACATTTGCTCAAAAAATGCATTAACATGCATTAATGGTAATCTCATCTAAGTACATGTTTTACCGCATACTCCGTTGTATAGGGCCGTGCGTATCCTTTATGGTTTTTTTTTTTATTTCCATAAAAAATATATAACAATACCACCACGGAGTGTCACACTACGAGAATAAATAAGCTGAATTATCGAACCTCCTTGGAAGCGCATTTGCTCAATACGTTAAGCTCACTTTATGATTAAAGAGAAAATGAGACGAAAGATGTAGTACTAATTTTCACCACGCGCTCGTGGCGCCATTTGCAAATTCGTGCCATTTTCATATTAGAAACGTCAAAGATTGTTGCGACTTTCCGACTGATACTTATAAAGAAAAAAATATGAGTTCAAGCAAGGAATCGGATATTAATATGGAATCTACTCCACCTGGTATCTTGAATGAGGCGCAAATTGCAGAAAATGGTCTCTTGCCGCCAAAATCGCGAGAGCGCTTTTTATATATGATTTTAATGATTTAATTTAATTTTTATGATTTTTAATGAGTTACAATAATTTTATATCATGGAAGATTTGAAAAAATACTCAATCATCCTCTAAAAATGTTGTGATGGCATTCTTGGTGTTTCATTACCTATTAAACTGTTTTCTCGCAAATGTGTTGAAAAACGTTGTATGACACACGTGCGGAAATTGGTATTTACAATTTCGTGACTATGGTAAGCTCTCGACATCTTCGTCTATTCGTTTGTAAAAACCAACTTAGTATCATAAATTTATATTATTTACCCTTACCCTTATTTTTTCAAAATTTTATATGTATTAATATGTAGACCCATGCCAAATTACAGGTATCTATTACTAAGAGTCTCTGAGCTAAACTGGGGACAGACAGACAGACGGACATGGTGAAAGTATAAGGGTTCCGTGTTGACTACGGAACCCTAAAAATGGGTTAAGCGACTATGTTACTGACTGTACCAATGTTACTGGAACCGTAGCTAGCTCAAGTTACGTAAGCGTATTGGTATTAAAGATTGCAACGTCAGTGGCCTCAATTCGGTTAGCTGACTCGTACATACACAACTCATGGGGAGAAAGGAGCATTTACTCGACTTTCGCTTGAATTCTTTTAAATCAGATTATTACTCAGCTAAAATACTCAAATCCCATTATTCTAATGCGAAAGTGAGTTTGTTACGTTTTCAAGCTAAAACGGTTGAACGGATTTGGATAAAAAAAATCACATGGGTAGAACATGACTTGGGTTAACACATAGTATAATTTTCGACATTTACGCGGGCGAAGCCGAGCGCAAAAGCTAGGTATAATCATAAAGATTTTCCCATGTGATGTCAAATAATACATTTGACATTTTGGTGATTTTAAGTTTTTTACGTAGACAGACTTTAAATCTCTTAATTACCTTCTTTAGGGTTCCGTCAACAAGGAACCCTTATAGTTTCGCCATGTCCGTTCGTATGTCTGCCCGCGGCTTAGCTCAGAGATTCTTAGTACTAGAAAGCTGTAATTTGGCATGGGTAATACCTACTAATCACGCCGCAAAAGCGGTAAAATCGAATAGATTTTTAATTTTTTGGGTACCTCCCCTACTCGCAAAGTGAGGTTTTTTTTTTCTCTTCTATACCCTGTTGTGAGGTGTCGTTATATAGGCCGATTAAAAAATATTACGGGACTGGAAAAACCATTTTTGGATTCAGGGATCCGTTTGCGAAATATTCAGATTTAAAGTGCGAATTTTTGTTACAGTCAAATGTCGCAATTTCTTCTCACTTCGCCGTCGATAAGTATTTAGTTTTCAAAGAGAAGTAGGTACCAAAGTTATTTAAAAATATGAATATTTCGGCCATTGCGTCACTGCCATTTTTGTTAAAGTTTCAGCGCCAGCCTTGTTTTTCCATCGCTTCAGAAAAAACTTTATATCGTTAAAAAATGTTTAAAACAATTTGTAACCAATGCCACGGGTCAAAAAGCAAATACTGAATGCTCGTAGAACTCGTTTACGATTTTTCCTTATTTAAAGGTTTACTGCCTCGTTGATAGTGTGACTGCTGAGCGTGCGGTCATTGGGTTTGACCCCTGGGTCCGCCGAAGTGTTATTGGGTTATTTGATTCAGTAAGTCTGGATTTGTACAATTTGGATGGCAATAAAAAAAATATATATTTCATCAACTTATGATTACATTGTAATGTTTGCCCTTTAAGCAAAGATTTGCTTGTATTAGGTGGTTCCGCTCTTCCAGTTTACATTGACCATACATTAGTGAGAGAATAAACAAAAGATAATTTTGAAAGCATGCCAAAGGTTTCAATACAAAATAAAATAAAAACAAAAAATAATTAAATATGGAATAAGGAATGCGCATAGCGTTATGTGTGTCTGTGTGGGGGTGAGTATGTGTGAGGTGGCGATGTGTGTGGTGTAGGGGTGTGAATGTCGGCGTGGAAGGTGTGATTTTTGTAAGTACTTTTTGTTTTACTCGTGACAAATTGTATCTATAGATTATAATGATTTATTTTGGTAATTATGTGGCTATATGGAGCATAGCCTCGATTTCTTCGTAACTTTTGCTCTTCAACCATTCATTGAGTGTCTTTTTGCAATCGCGGTATTTCATAGGGTATATGGTGAGAATTTTGTTGAGAGAATTGTATAAGCGAGAAGATTGCTTTGTGTATTGTCTTGTAGCAAATGTAGTTTTGACTGGGGTTTCTGGAGCTACTTCATTCTTCCTCCTAGTTTGCGTCCTGGGAGTGACGAAGGGAAGGGATTTATGCATCTTTAGAGTAATCAGCAGGACATAGAGCTTTCTAACTGACAAGAGGTTCGAAGTTAAGTATAAGGTTAACAATAACCTTGAATACCATTACAAAATGTATGAAAGTAGAATAAATACGGTGGAAATACGTTCCTTGCGAAGCATGTGTGGTGTGACTATAAATGATAGGCTGAAATGATATAATAAGGCAACGGTGTGGTTTAAAAGATTTAGTGACAAAAATTTAAGAGTATGCTTAGATGGTTTGGTCATGTTGAGAGGTTGAAGGAAAGGCGACTAACGAAAGGTATTTACATGTTTTAGAAACGCTAGGAGGGGACGCCCAGAAGAACATATATACAGTGACCTAATTGGTGATGTTCTTCAGAAAGGTCAGGTACGTAGTACTCCCAACCGGCGTGCGTGTATGACCAGATGTATGAACGTAAACGAAGCAAAAGGAGTATGTAAGGAGCGTAGCAGGTAGCGTTCTATATTTTCTGCCTACCCCATGGGAAGAAGGCGTGAGTTATATTATAATTAGCGAAATGTGAGTGTGTAGTAACTAAACACCTCGTTTTACCTTTCGGGGTAAACAGGCTTGAAGTTATGATAGTTATTTAGCTGAAGCAGACAAAGACATACCTAATTCATTGTATTCTAACACACTAATTTAAAGAAACACATCACAAATAAGTTAAATTTTAAATTCAGTATTCATAGTTGTGTAATTCCAGTAACAGCAAGAGACTCGTCGAATGTACTCGCATGTTACTACTAAGTCCACTTAGTCTCCGGCGTAGTTTATACTCTAGCTAGGCGTTCCTCAAGTTTAGACCACCGAAATAAGCTTGGTCTATGTTATTACATTAGAGTTTAGATTAATACGAACTTTGCTATTCTAAGTGCATAGCTGGGCTGTGCGCAGACTGAGTCAGGACTGACTGGTTCGACATAAGACATGTTCACATCTCTATCTTGCACTTGTAGTTTGACAGTTGTGCGATAGTGATAGGAATAACGCTTAGCCAATTAAGTACGTGCTTAGTAACGTTTATGGGAATCTTCCTTGAACAGACTATCGCTCTATGGACACAATGAAGGCGAGCAGACTCGTTACAAAACAGTCTCAGTCAGGCGGGGTAAATATAAGACACCCAAAATTTCGGATAAAAATAAGACACGATTGTAATTCCGTAGAAAAAGACTTAAAAAGAACCTTATTGAATTCAAAAATATGCTTTATGTGTTCTCTGTTAAGACCCATTTTTTTTTAAACTTGTTACTTATTGGATTGAATACTCTAAAAGACATTTTGTTAAGTACCAAAAATTGGCCCGTAACCTTTATTGAAATTATTGATAAAACTGTTTTGGGTTTGGTGTGAGGACCTATTTCCGTCCGTATCTTGGATATTACTGCAGTTTATTTTTCCACTACTTAGGTAATCCTAACATGTGATCAAACACATAATATTTCAAAATACAAATTGCATAGGTATTTTTATTTAAAAAGAATCACGCAGACTGCAATAAAAAAAAATATTTGCTGTGAGCCGTAATCGTGTAAGAACTTGCACGACAAAGATTTGGTCCCTCAAGAATCTTTGTCAAATATTTTGAAACCGTTGTGGAAGATGTCACAGCGGACATTAATAACAGAAAATAAAACAAACTGAAGTTTTTTTTGAGTAATGAGAACTTCAGGGTTATAACTTCGGATAATGCCTGATTGTAGCTAGTCTATGCTAGCCCAGCAGTCAAGCGTGTAAGTTAATCAGGTAGATAAATCCGAACTCCATTAGAGGTATCTGGGGCATACAGTAAATGTCGAAACAGATATAGAGGAGTACGGAGGTGAGGTAATAAGCTGCTGCAAGTAATGTTTGCAGGGTAACCAGGGACCCAGGGGGGGGGGGGGGGGGTGCAGGGGGCCTGCATAAGTTAGGTACTCTTACGCACTATGAGACCTTAGAAAGGTAAATTATATACATACCTAATTATGCAAGAACTTATCCATACGCTGTAGAGCTGATGAAGTTGACACTTTTACAGCATACTGTCAACAACTAGCTTTCATTCCAACTCGCTATAAAAAGACTACAGTAAAACGTTGCCAACCTCTCTAGTGATTACTTCTATATTGTAGATGCTTTATACAAATTCCACATTTACAAACTTCCAGATCTGATCTGCCTACCGGCAAACTAAACGAACATTAATTGTTCGGTGCGAAAATCGAACCTGCGATCAATCACTCGACCACTGCGCCAACGCATAACTTTGCAGCGATGAGGACAAGCTGACACACTTTCTCGTAGATAACGGATGGCCCGCATCAGAGGTTGATTAGAGCGCAAATTGGACGGATGTCAACAATTTTCAAAATGACTCTGCGTTATATCATATCATGCACTACGCACTACTGGCCTTTTTAGGGTTCCGTACCCAAAGGGTAAAACGGGAACCCTATTACTAAGGCTCCGCCGACTGTCTGTCTGTCTGTCCGTCTGTCACCAGGCTGTATCTCATGAACCGTGATAGTTAGATAGTTGAAATTTTCACAGATGATGTATTTCTGTTGCCGCTATAACAACAAATACTAAAAAACCGAATAAAATAAATATTTAAGGGGGCTCCCATACAACAAACGTAATTTTTTTGCTCGATATTGATAACGGCAACAGGTAGACGCTTGAAATATTCACCGAATATTTAGTTATATATTCACTTTAAAAATAAATAATTAAATTAAAATAAAACAAGTATTTAAGGGGGGCTCCCATACAACAAACGTGATTTTTTTGCCATTTTTATAGATAATGGCACGGAACCCTTCGTGCGCGAGTCCGACTCGCGGCGGCTTGGCCGGTTTTTTTCGATTAGATCTAGGACCTTGCATTATTTTAATAAGCAAACCTAACTTTGTTGGTTTTCTAGTCTAGCCAAATGAGCAATTACACCATTTTTTTACTCAAAGTGACTGATAGCTGACTTCCGCCACCTATTTAGCTATCAGTGGATACCACATAATAAGCTTGACAGGCTATCTATACTAACTTTCTTTTACGAATATCGTAGGGACCGGTTAGGATACAAGGACCGCCGAATTTAACCAGTTCTAAATACGTTGCACGAAGGAGTCATGTTCGGTTAACAAAGCACTCGTGCAGTACTCTTTCCCTTGTACTTGCTAAGACATAACGTAACTATATTTCTAGTCTATCATATTACATCCAAGAGTTCATCACACAGCTGAACTATTATTGCACTTCGGCATAAACTTGCTCCCATTCAACAAATTAGAGATCGGCAAGTGCAAGGCAAAATAGATCGTATTACCTACCTGCTTATCATACCGCAAAGTAGAGGATCAGCTAAGTGAAATAGATCACAATAGTGAATGACTAGAGGTAGGTTGTATCGTCATTGTACTCAATCCAAGATCCTTGATAACGTGATTCATATCTCTTGCCTGCACTGTTAAGCTTTGTCAGGTCTTCTCACTGCAATAAGGTATCAAATGACATATAGGTACTATAATAATATACGTTTACTTATAGGTACTAACGACACAGTTAAAATGTGCCATTTACTTGGAATGTTTCTGCTCTGGTTTGTAAATATTTCGCAAATAACAACGTGTTTGAAATAAAATTATAGAACGTATAAATTTTCAAAAAATCCGTTTTAAAATAACTTGGAATGTTTGTGCTCTTTTTTGTAAATATTTCACAAATAACAACATGTGTTTGAAATAAAATTGTAGAACGTACAATTTAAAAAAAATGGATATAGGTATGTATATTCGAATTCTATCGTCGAAAATACTAAACGATCGATGTAATCGTACACTAGAATAAAGCTCATTCATTGTGGCCAACCTAAAACCAAAATTGCAGTTAATCTACCCACAAATTGGTAGGTATGTAAACTCCTAAAATAATAATCTATTCATGTTGCGGTAAATTCAACCAAATATATATACGAAATGCCGGGAATAAAAGTTGTAAAGAATATAAAGAAATAATCGTTACTCACTGTCTTTACGGTATGCCAGCTAATCGAGGCAGCCAGTGAACCGATTTTATTAAGGTCCCACCATGTAAAGGCATTCCTTTGTGTAAGATGCATGACATTAAATCTCATTGCTTGTGCGGGGGAAAGGTGGGGAAACCTTAGAAGTGCAGTAATCAAATTGCTGTTACTCCATTTGCTTTCAAGCCTGTCGTTGATTTATTTCCCATGAGAGTACTTGCTTGCTTTTACCCACGTTTATTTATTTACCTACTGGTTTTTTCATACTAAAAGACAATTCTTTGTTATGGGAACAGAAACGTCTTGGTCTTATCGGAAATAAACTTCATAAGACATGGAAGCATTTATCTACACAAATAAAAATCGAATGCTGTTTGTTGATAAACGCATCGCATGAGATCGGGTGGAACGATTTGACAATTTTTGTTTTAATTTTAAAACAAAAAACTGTATTTCATTGTAAGGAAAATTGGAAAAGTTTCCCGGAAACTGTTTTCAATGGGATTTAAGTATGTATCATTGGGTTTTAGACAGGACAACGTTTTTCGGTTCAGCTAGTTTAGAATAAACCATAAAACTAGACTAAAACGAGTTTGAGTTTAAAAAAAAAAATGTAAATTATAAATTTACATTACCGAATACTGGTGTATTCAATATCGATATTGTCATGCAAATTCTCCAATCGACACAACTCCACAATAATATCGAGCTTCTTACCTACATTGAATGCAATAAATATAAATTGCTTATTTCGTTGTTAATTTGCTTAATTCGGAAACAAAGGGGTTTAACTTAACTATTGACATAAAGGTCATTTGATTCCGCTGTCAATGTTGTTGGCGGAGTGTTTAATTTTAAATTTCCTGATTCATAATAATGCATTGCTATTCAATATAATATGGGTGCAATATTGTATTATTTATTTGTTTGCTGACCACGGCGATACGAATTTGAACACCACGAAGTACGAGTATTGGTATAATAATTATGTAGAAATCCTACTAATTTTAAAAATGGAAATTAGGTTTTTGTGGATGTGTGTACTAATTACCTACTAGCTCCGTGGGGTGCCGAACGTAAAGAATAGCATCACCCCATTTCTTCCCGTGGGTGTCGTAAAAGGCGACTAAGGGACTTACTAGAGAATGGGCAGCATCGTTCTCTGTGCACTTTAACACCATACTGCGATCGCCAACCCGCCTGCAAAGCGTGGCGATTATTGCAAACACCCCCCCTTAGGCGGAGGCCTATGTCCAGCAGTGGACGTTTTTTGGCTAAAATGATGAATGTATTAATTACCTACATATGTTTGTAATGTAATAAATGATTTGATTTTGATTTTTGATGATCTTTTCTTAGTCGAAGTTTGGGACTGTACGATATTGTGAGTTTGGATGTTTATTCCGCAATCAAGCTTTAAATGCCAAACAACATATTAAAGATACTTATTATCTGGGGGCTTGGGGTATATCTTGGGTGTACATATCTTGTTTGAAAATAAAATTAATGTCTCACTTATTTTAGTTCGAACAAAAATAGTGCATTTATTTTGACACAAATGTAATGGGTTTTTCAAGTCAATGTGTTTCAATGAAGAAGCTCATCATAAATATTCATTAAATAACGTTATTCTCGAGCCCGGTACCCAGCGTAAGCACTAATTGAAGTTGTTAATATTTACTAAATGATGAAAGGGAAGAGAACCGGTAAACATTTGACATTTTGTACCAGTACTTGTACCTATATTATTTTAAAATTTCTGAGAATTTAAACGGTTGATGTACCTACGATGTACTTATACTCAGGCTAAAGGCTCATGCCGACTGGTGCGATATCTCGGGCGCGATGCGACACTAGTAGCACAATTTCTATGTCGCTGCTTGTCGCGCCCGCGATATCGCGCGAATCTGTACGAGCCTTTACACTGCCCTCCCATACCTATTAACACTAATTTGAAAACATTGTAAAAGCCAACTATTTTTAATATAAAAGAATAACCGTGGAGTTTCTTGCCGGCTCTTCTCCATAGAAAACGACAATTGGAACCGTGCACCTGGCTTCTGACATTTCATAAGTGCCTTTCATAGGTTCTTGTGAAATAAAATATTTTAATTTTGATTTTAGATTTTAATTATTTCTTGGGTATTATTATTTCTTTATTATTTCTGGGAATTTTAATGACTCAGTAGAATCACCTCCGAAAATACGTACTTTAGAATTGTAAGACCACCTATACCAATAGGCAATATATCTATACATAATAACCACCTCATAGGTCTCTCTATTAGCTGCTTCAGAGCATGGGGTTTTTAATTCGAGTAAGGAATCAAAGAGCAAATGGGTTTTCCTATTAAGAAATTTTCCCCAAATAGGAATTGAACCGGGTACATTCCAATGGGGTCGCTTTCTATTATATGGGATTGAATACTGTCGAAATAGCTAACAATAATACACCTTTGTTTACGTATTCCTTTTATTTTATCTTTTTAATATATTGCATTCATTAATACATGTATGACTTTGTATTCTTTGCTTTAATACCACTTATTATGAACCACTTATTTTTAAGTGTCACTGACCAAACTTTAACCAAAACTATCCATCGTTAAACCAATTTTTCTTGTAAGGGGGCTCAGATTTTGTAGAAAGTCCTTTCATTTATCCTGAGTTTATTCATTTCTAATACTAGCAAATCATCCACAGCAACATTCCTTTACGAATTTCAATACATTATCTAAAAAAAATGGGTAATAAATTGGTTCCAAATAAGAACAATTTCACCTCTATGCGAGGTCTATTTTTATCACAATTAATGGTCATTACTCTCGAGCCAAGTTCTTGTAAGGGTCCCGGGTAGGCCCAGTCTGGCCCAACATGGCCCAACTTGACGTATACGCACCATTAACTTGATTACCTGTTGGGTGTGCCAATTAACCACCTATGCATTCGAATACCAGTGAAAGTATATGAGATGTTTCCGTTATTATTATGTTGTGTGAATGTGAGTAAATACATCACTCACATTTTAAAAAGTATTATTTTTGGGGTGATTTTGATTCATGAATTTGATTACACTTCAATTGATTTACTTGATTTTATAGCGTTTGTCACAATAAACGGATAGTAGTAAGATTCGCTACTACTATACTGTTAGTATTAATAAAGGAAAATAAATAAAAATATTTAAAAAGCTTTATATCTTGAACATAGTATGTAGGAAAATCACGAATATTAAGGCATCCCGACTTTTTTCTAATTTTAATGTGTAGAAGAGTACGTACGCACAATGGCGCACTTCATATTCATTCGTTCATATTACTTACAATATAACAAGCCCCATTTATACCATGAATGGGTAAAACTTTCTCTCACTCTGTAATAAAGAAATATTAGGGCATAAACCTTCAATCTTTGTTTAACAATACCGCTTAATTTACCTGTGTAATGTAAATTTTCAGATTTAGATTTGAATACACTGTAAAGGGTTGCTTATAAAAATACCTTATGCTTATTTTACACACGTGGATAGGTCGGTTTAGATTACGTTTCCCTCATATGATGATATCAAACGGCCCGCGTGGAAAGGTCGCTCGTTGTAATAACACAACAGCCTAAAGAGAAAAAAAATAAAACAAATCACAAGTCAAATCTAAAAAAATAAACAGAAAACTTTAAAAAAATATGCTTTAAGGATCAATAAATAGAAAACTTACCTCGAACATAAATAATCCAATAAAACTATAGTGTACGTAAACACAATCTTGTTCAGTAGTTTATTTCCACAATGACTTTTATTTTGCACGCAACAGTCGAGGCACTTATTTTTTAAGTAGCAAGTTCAATAACACTAGTGTGGCTCGTAGCACTCGCGCTACGGCGTAGGCGACGTAGTGCGTAGACGGGCGAGCGTAGCGAGGTCCCGCAAACAACTGAGCGCGGCCGCTGCACCGCTCGCTCAGAGCCCGGGTGCAAGCGTGCTCCGATATCCTTTTTGATTCTTACTAACTAGCACGATCGTTTATGTATGCGTCATTTTTTTTGTCGTAGTGATTAAATTAATGTTATTAAAGAAATTGGCTTAACGAACTAATTTGTGAATTTAATTTTAACTTAGCTAAACTAACTATTCAACACTGCTACTTATTTTCTGTGCATTTATTTCCCATCTGTCGAAATAAAAATCATAAATTGAATTTATATGTCCTGTACAGAAGATTAATTAAGAGACATAAGCAATCGCTGCGCAATCAGATTAACGAATCTGATTCCGCCGTGTGCAACAATTTTACGTTGCGTCCATTCACTATTTAAGTTAACAGATTTTGAGTTTTCCATAAAAGCGGAATCGATTCCCCATAGAATTTGAACCGTTTTGTCACAATGTTTACCCGAGATCGATAGGCAATTATGAAGGGATGTAAAGGTAATAACTTCGTACAAATGGAAATATGACTATGTTCATCTTCGTCGTGAGGTTGAACCGCAAGACAAATGAAATTCCATTACGATATTAAAGAAAATCCCCAAAGCCGTCGGTGGCTTTATGAAAGAATTTAATAATAAGGAGCAGAATATTATTCAATTTTTCCAGAAAACAAAGATGGAGCAGGAAGAAAGTCTGTTCCCACCTGGGGCTCGGAGGCTAGTCGAATTTATTAGCATTCAAATGATTTATAACTAGCGAGCGGCAGCTGAATATTTTCTGATTCGTCTTAAATTAAATTCTTTCTTTCCTTTGGCGGGATTTCATTAAGGGTAACGAAATGCCACGGAGATGAAAAGATAATCTGTCCGTCGTGAGCTGAGTGAGTAGGGCGTCGCCGCCGTCAGCAGAGCGCCCGCATGCCGGTTGTAGTGGACGCCAGTCCGATGTACACCTCACCGGTTACAATCTGTACCGCATTATTTTATGAATACGTTGACGCGGTTTTCCATACGACCAAAATACCAACAACACGTAAAATGCCAAGCTGAATAAATTGAAACCTCCAAAATATGCGAGCATTATTTTTTCCAACCTAACTTGATTTGTGAATTTGTAACTCCACGGAATTTACATAACAGAATTAGTAATTATCGTTGACAAGCGAAGATTTATTCTTCGTGACATTTTTTGACGGCGTACTGATTAGCCAGAGCATATTATAATTTTCTTCATCAATGCTACGTTTACTTTGATTTTTACTCATTGTTATCTGCTCTTATACAAACAAACCTTTAAACATGAAAACGTGAGATGCTATCCATCCTGATACAATCACCTCTTCCCCCTCACGTGATCCACGCAAGATACGGAGAGTCCACACAACACGAACTTGATATACCTACGTAGAGGTACTGTTGTAACAAAATTGTACCTTCATTGATTGCAAGATAAGATAAGAGAGATTAGGGGAGGGACGAGTGGACTCAACCCAGCAATCAGTAACCGTGCAACAAGAGAATACAAACCACTGACTACAATAAACATGTAAACATCTCGGTTGGTTAAGCCTCTGTCTAAAAGGTAGAGAAAGGCCATTATTTTCAGTGTATTTATAAAATACATAAACTATCAGCCGCTGCCTACAGTGGTTACGGGAGAGAGCTCTCGCATCCGCGTAGCATTTTAAAGCTAAAATATTTAACGAGCGCAGAGCAAAGAACAAAGCCTGGCCTGTGTTTAGCTGCACATGTCTACCGTACCCCAAAGCCTCCATCATTAAATTCAACGCCCCTTTATGCGTTTCTGACTTTGTTAACTATAGAAGAGCTTGCAACAGAATTGGGCCAAGCATAACGTTTGGCAGCAAGCATAACGTTTGGCAGCAAGCATAACGCTGTTGTCGCATTCATATTTAATTCCTTTGAAAACATAATGTGTGTAGTCTTGCGTTTAACAGTTATTGTATGTTATCGGTAATATTAACATGCTTTGTTAGTTACAAAGGAAATCTTACCGTTATATGATTCCGTATTCAAACGAAAGAACTTTAATAGTTGCGCCATGTTCATCTGTATGTTTCCTTTGCAGCTTTCTCAATTGTAGGAAAACGTTTGAATAGGTCTACAACTAAGCCAAATTTTAGCTTCATCTGTCATCTACAAAGTAATTAAATAAACTCTTAAAAATTAGGTTCGCTCCCCTACTTGTAAAGAGAGGGCGATTCTTTTTACTTTATCTACTTCCTCCTGTAAGTTTTCGTTGAATATGTCTTTAAAAAGTGTGTGGAAAACATCAAGGTCGAAAGAATTGTCTTTTAAAGACAGATAATAGTGTCATAATGACACTGCGTGGTTGCACGTGGCCGAATTTAACGAGATTTGTAAAAAAAAAACCGGCCAAGTGCGAGTCGGACTCGCGCACTAAGGGTTCCATATATAATAATATATAAAAAATCACGTTTGTTGTATGGGAGCCCCCCTTAAATATTTGTTATATTTTAATTTAATTATTTATTTTTAAATTGAATATATAACTAAATATTCTTTGAATATTTCAAGCGTCTACCTGTTGCCGTTATCAATATCGAGCAATAACGAGCAAAAAAATCACGTTTGTTGTATGGAAGCCCCCTTAAATATTTATTTTATTCTGTTTTTTTTTTGTATTTGTTGTTATAGCGGCAACAGAAATACATCACCTGTGAAAATTTCAACTGTCGAACTATCACGGTTCATGAGATACAGTTTGGTGACAGACGGACAGACAGACAGACGGCGGAGCCTTAGTAATTGGGTTCTCGTTTTACCCTTTGAGTACGGAACCCTAAAAATGGATTAAATATAATCACAATCTGATTGTCGTAATAATGTACAAATGATATACCTATTGAATTTCTTCGGTTAATAATCGCTCAGAATACGTCTTGTCAAACAGGCGTATGAGGCGGTACGCACTTCCGACAGATTTTATAAATTACTCCACGATTGCTCCCTATACCTAGTATACAAATCTATTTTTATATTAGGTTGAAACATAACATAAGATTTAATAACATAAATCAGCAGTGACAGCCTAGTGCTGTGACCTTCGGACTCCCAAGTCATAGGTCTCGAGTTGGAACCCAAGGCGCAATTCTGAGTTTTCGGATTCATGTCCGTATTGTCACTTGCTTATAAAACGGTGAAGGAAAACATCGTGAGGAAACCGGCATGCCTGAGAAATATTTCTCGACGACATGTGAAGCCAAGTCAGAGGCCCACGTATCCTATCCAGGCCCATATATCCACGTATCCACGTACCCTACCATAAAGTATATTGACCTCTCCGTGTGGTGCCGGACGTAAAGAATAGCACCACCCCATTTCTTCCCGTAGGTGTCGTAAAAGGCAACTAAGGGACTTACTAGAGAATGGCAGCAGCGTTCTCTATGCACTTTAACACCATACTGCGATCGCCAACCCGCCTGCCAAGCGTGGCGATTATGGCAAACACCCCCCCTTAGGCGGAGGCCTATGTCCAGCAGTGGACGTCTTTTGGCTGAAATGATGATGATGATATTGACCTTAAACAAAAATAGCAACATTACATGATTTAATTATTATACGTGACTGACGGAAATAGAACCTAGCTACTAATGGAGTACTGCCAAAGAGTTTACCTAAATTATTTGAAAACCTTCACAATCACACTAATATTATAAAGGCGAAAGTTTGTGAGTGTGTGTGTGTGTATGTTTGTTACTTCTTCACGCACAAACGGCTAGACCAATTTTGATAAAATTTTGTATGAAGGTAGCTGACACCCTGGAATAAGACATAGGCTACTTTTTATCCCGATATTCCCACGGGATCGAGTCTTACGCGGGTGAAACCGCGGGGCGCAGCTAGTTAAACATAAATCAGCTCCAATTAACCATAAATCAGCAACCATAATTCGCTCAGGCGCGTGTTCACGACTTCCATGGAATGGCGAGGAAAAAATCGGCGTCGCTATTAGAGAGAACGCGGTCAAGCCTTTAGCATTCTGAAGATATTAGTGGACAAATTTAACTCGCCGATAATGAATCACTTCATGCAGGTGTTGGTTAGGCAGGAGTGATTCATTACATCTCGTAAATGTAATATGTAAATATTTGTATTTTTTTTGTAAACTTAGTATTTAGGTATTGTACGTAACTAACTAACAAATGGATCATTGTTGTCCGAGTTAATAAATAAATTAAATATAAACTAGCTAGAAACCACCATAAACCCATTTATGAGGTGAAGTGTAAAGTCTTATCAAGACCTTGCGTCGTAGATAAATAAAATCAAATAGACGCTTTACGGCGACGTCGACGCGCTACAAGCTCCTACACACCGTCGTTTGCGCACTTTTAAAGTGGGACATTTGAAAAGAAGTGAGCTCTAATTACGTAGGCGCAACACGTCAAAGTATTTGAGTAGTGCGCGAGGTATCAGGGGTTGATTTTGTGAGGCGACGAGAAACAGCTTATAATCCCCGTCTGCACCCTTCACGATGCAACCTGTTCCACCCTCGCTTCAGAAGACTTTAGATATTCTACCTACCCTACTTTTGTTATGAAAACTAACGAAGGTATATGTTTAAACAAACAAACTTCTGTTATGGCAGGCGTTTAGTGTAACATCTGAACACGAACACAGAATTAATTATTGTGAATATATGTACATATAATAGATACCTGAAAATATAAATTATTCAGGCTTACTGGATGTTAAACATTAACAACAACAAATACCTCTATGGTAACAATAATGTACGGTACAAATCTAAAAATATTTTCCGACGACAAGCGAATAAAATAAAATATGGTGGCGTAGTTTCTATTTGGCGCAATTACACGGTGGATTTCACAATTTGGCCTATTTATTTTTATAAAGTACAAAGGTCCGCAATTTCACGGGTTAGTTGTTGACATTATTGTGCCAACGTCAAATGTTCTTGGATCTGGGGCCGCGGTTGGTCTAATGAGGCGTGGGGAGCAGAGCAGCCGGAACGAGTGTCGATGTGCACCTCTCATGGTGGCTCATGACCGCATAACGACCCTACCTCACGCGCACGTCGCCTAAATGTATGTGACCTCAACTCAACTTACCTGCTTAGACAACATGTGGAAGCGGGATTGTTTTAAACCGTTGGGTATCATGTCCAGGATAGGAACTTAAACACTGCACTGATATATTTATTTATAAGTTTATTTCAGAACGTAATTCTACATAAAATTGTTAGTAAAGCTTAAAATTATGTTAGTACTTATACCTACTTATTCTTTTCAATTCATCTATTTACCTTACATTAAAAAGGACACCACCAGAACTGTGTTCCTTATTCCAGTACCCCACAATAGGACACTCAACCCTTTCCGTTATGGTGTTTAGAAGGTCATTGGTGCTGCCCCGCACACGACGCATCAGGGAGGCGGATCACTATTGCTCTAAAGCAGTCGGTGTTGGCCTACGTAAACATCCCTGATGCACTACAGTATCATGCCAACCCTATCAGCATCCTAAACCCATTATTGTAGAGGATCCGTATGGCTCTGAAAGTCATCTACGTATAGCGGACTCACAGGCTGCAGGTGTACAATGTCTGGCAGTACGCCTTAAACTGAGTAATTTTATCATTTTTTGTGCACCTTGCAAACCTGCGTGCCAGCATATTGCATCTCACTACCAATGCTCTACGTTCCCTCTCAATGTCCAAATCATCAGAGAGGTCCTCGGTGACCCAATGCTCCAGGCACTTGAATTTGGTGACCCTAATTACCGGAATTCCTCCAAATTTGGCCGGTGGAATGGTAGTGGGAGATTGATTGCCCGCCTTAAACACAAGTAGTTCAGTTTGACCCTGCTGAGCTCATCTATCAGTCCATTCACATATAGGTTGAAGAGCCGTGGTGACGTCAGGCCTCCCTGTCTCACCCCACACTGCAACCTGTACTCTGTGGAACATGAGCCCGCCCACTTAACATTATTGGTTTGGTTGCCATACCAATATCTCAGTAAGCTGATTAGCCCCTGGGTGTACTGGTTTCTTCCGGAAGCGTATCCCACAGCAATTTATAAGATACAAGGTCAAATACCTTCGACAGGTCCAAAAAACAACCGTAAATCGGAGTTTTCCTTGTCACGTAGTACTGGATAGTATGCTTGAGTCGCAGTATCGCCACTTCCGTCGAAAGCCCAGCTCTAAATCCAAACTGGGGATCATGCAGATGTTTATGCTTTTGTTAGTATAAGCTTAATAATTTCTAAATCACTTCAACAACGTACCAAAGAAAACAAATAAATAAACACACGCTTTTAAATCTCTGTCTCAATGAAAAAAAAAAGTAAGCACTTCAAACATTCATCTTCCACGAGCTTAGCTTCTCCGAAAAAGAAACAAAACACAGTCGCATTTTTTCTTTTTCGAACCCGTCGTAATTTTTTTAAAAGTTTTAATTAACAATTGACCGTCGTATCGTCTATCCTAGCCGTTTTGTTTCATTCTTACTCAGCCACTAGCACTGTTTATCAACATAGTTAAATGTTTGCGATTTACTAACGATAATCCGTTTTTTTTTTTTTTAAACACACATTATTATTTTCCTTGTTTGGTTTGCAATGGCTTAAATACAAAATATTCACGAGCATTTTCAAATTCAATCGCAGAGCTGTTGCTCTTACGGCCGAGTTCAATATTTCAATAATTCTGTACCTACGTGTAGCACAACTACTGCTCACCAATTTGAGTCCATTTTCCGTAACGAAATATACTCGTAGTTGATAACTGACGCATCCATTAAACAGGAGCTCGTTTACTTGTATTCATTTCAACCATTCAACCGTAGAGGCTTTCTCTGAAAACCAAATGAGCGTTAAAATCATAATATTCGAAAATAAAGTTTTTAATGAGCATCGAATTCAATAAAAGCAGCAACAATGGCGTGTGTGAACTCGTATTGTGACTCTTTTGTTTTACGCCAGCGACGTCATTATAAATTTTCACCGCAGCTGTCTAATGAGTAACGCTATATAAATATTATATTATACATGCACTAACCGCGCCTGTGGTACATATTTTACACCTTTATTTATTTTCGAATACTTACGTCATAACTTTAGTTTGCCACTGATATTTTATTCGTAATTAAATGTGTTGTTCATGCACTAATTATTAAATTAATTATAATATATTTGCTTTTGTAACCACGATCATCATCATGTTCATTGGGTTAAAAATATAAGTAGATATAACCTGTGACATAAAAACAAAGAAAATATTTATAGTTCTAAAACTTAAGCTATTTAGAAGCATTGTAGTTTAGCTAACTTAAAACCCAATTTTAATACATATTAATTTTAAACAAAATTGATAAAAGCTATTTCCGTCAAATCCAACGAATTACAGAGCACTAAGAATGTACCAGGCTATACAAAATTATGTAGAGCTCTAGTGGCTAGAGAGGGCCACTAGATCCTTTTTGAGAGCAGCTATTGCGAAGGGGTCATGTTATGATGGTTATGTTGGCGGTGAATTTCGGCAGGTCAGCGAAGCAGCGCCGAGGGCCGCCGGAGGAGGCATCGCATGGCACCGGAAATAATGACTGCCGCTCTGTAATTGGAACGGGCCGGCGCATTTTAGCTAGTGACTCGTCACTGCCTTTGCTGGCCCTTTTATTTTTTAATTTTACCCGACAAAAGTACCCACTTTAATTGTTTGAAGAATTTTAGCTGTTTTTTAAGGCAAAGTGTACTTTTATTTTAATAAATATTTTTTGCTAGGTTACAAAGAGAATACTTACCCCTTTTTCAAACACTTAGGTACTTCAAGAATCCAAAACTTTATAAATGTTAGAAAATTTTGAACGACTGAAAAGAATAAATAAGTAGCTCCCAATTTGCAATGCTTTTACGGTTTCGTATTTTAAACGTGACTTGAAAAACCTCATTACTGCTCACCAATTTTTCGTAAAATGTGCTTTCAAACAAACACCGATATTATAGAATAAGCAGAATTTTCATAGAAGAAACATTATATGCCAGGTGTTACACATTATATTTTTTTTTTTTTTCTTTATGTAAATCGAATCTTAGTTTCTTGATTAAAATGTATTCTCTCGTTTCTCTCTATTTGTATTGACTTTTTATAAAAAATGCTATAAAACTATCCATTGTTTTTTAAATAGTGGCATACCAAATATTTTAATAAAATAATTTGCCACCATGTTACCAGCATAGAATTTTAATAGCCAGTTTTATTCCTGTGTCCAAAATTTTCCGGACGACGGTGAGTCTATATGAGTATGTCAAAAATAGCTGCATGTTTGCCAGTGGTGGCGGGCACAGGGTCCAGCATGTGCAGGAAATAATGACGTCCGGCGGGCCGCCTCCGCAATTGAAACACCGCGACCCGTCGAGCACGCCTAAATTACTGCACGGAAAACGATTACGTACAACGGAAATTTACTTAAATACTTATTACAGGAATAATTTTCAACAACCTCCCCAGGATAACCCAACCTTCAGTTACACATCCAAATATTATTTATCGTGTAGTCCCAAACTTTGTCAGGTTATTCTCAAAGGAAAATTGTACTTTGTTACTTCAATGCAATTTGTCAGTTGGAAAATAAACTGATTTTGTTGCAAACTGAAATTGAGAAAATGCTCGTATACAGCGCCACTGAAGTTTCAGGAGCAGTGTAAGAGAAATAAAATTGTTTTTTGTAAATACGTGAAGCGGTATTACTATTTTAAAACTAGCAGTTTTGTATGAAGTTGCTACATTCTTCCACTTATTACGGTCAAACAAACGAACAAACGAAAATATTAATATCTACTATGGTACATCAGTTTTATGTGTACGTATTGGTTGGTACTGGTCAATAAAATTCATTCAAGCAACATAAAACTAGAGTCACTCTCTTCAAATTGATAGCAATCAAACTGTAGAGGAGTGCTTTTTAACATTCCTTTTTCGATAAAATACTTTCATAGCTATCCACGCTATTGACTTGTTTACTTTTCAATTTCTGAACGTATCATGTCGTAAAAGTTCTGCAACAGACATTAACATATTAAGTTTGTTTATAGTATTACAGACTTTTACTTTGTGATTCAATTACGTGCAAGTTTTGAAGCGAAGTAACTATGGATGTGTACTAAACATTTATAAGGTAAGATACTTGTTTCCTCATGCTTGAGTTTGAAATAAGTTATAATGAAATTGCACAAAAATACTCTTCAATTAAATTAATTCACAAACATACATAAATTCACGCCTTTCCATGGGGGTAGGCAGAAACTATAGAACGCCACCTGCTCAAATAAATTCATATCTTGTAAAATATGAATACATACAAGTAATTTAAGGAATTGAACCTCTAAAGATCTTCGTCAAAACAGTCTCAAGAATTAAAAATTGTAAATTGTATTAAACCTATTGTGTATACTAGGTGTGTTATAACTATTAGAAGCATAAGACCCAGCGGGAATATTAATTGTGGTATTCAAGCCATTATAATTATTGTGTATTTGATAAGGTTCTGTTGACCGATATTAATGTGTACCTTCTACCTAAAAACAAAAAACTTCACAAAGAAGGAATCCCATAGGTAATCAAATTATACAGTCTGCGGATAGTTTTATATGCGAGGCAATAACGAGACGGGTAATCGTGACAGAGGCCGCCTCGGGAGGATCAAGACTGGGCCTTAAGAAGCACCTGATCCCTTCCAAGCCCGGGGCGGCGCTACGTAAACTTCTACAAACGAATTAGACGGAGCGCCTAGAAAACGGGATTATCCACTAACTGTTTTACCCTACGAAAATAGGTTCGCGCCGTAATCGTATCTGTACCGTTTAAGGTATGGTTACACTACTTAAATGTACGATAATAATGTCAGCTTTGTGTAGGTTAGGCTGGTTAATGTCAGATCAATTACACAACGAAATATCTTTTAACTAAGTTTAGTAATTTCTAACTCTTACATATCTGACTAGATTATATTATTTTGTCAGACTTTTAATTCAATTGGTTTGTTCGCAATGTAATTTAACATCTCGTGTTACAATTTTCTTATTGGCATGAAAAATAATAAGTTTAATTAGAAATTTTGAACGTGTAAATAACTTTGGCATAACAATGCCTATACCAATAATTAGATGATATTTCAAATAAACACGTTCACAAACTACCAATTACAATGTCTAAATTGGATAGCAAACAAAACATGTTCACTATTGCATTTCAAATATTCGATAATTTTAGTCTCGTAACAATAATGTTAGTTGAGGACCCCAGGCCTACTTATTAACTGTCGAACGGAAAGCAATAATAAAAACAATTTCTGTACGGGAGATTATATGAATATAAATAATAAATTAGTAACCACTTTGTACTTACAGTTCTAATCAGCTTTTAATGGTGATTTATTAGAGTTCATGTAAATTGTGGTTATTACAGATTATCTTTGTAGCTGCAGAGGTACTTACCATTATGTATCTACTTGTATTTTCCCTGATGAAACCTTCAGTAATATACAGAGTGTATCAGAAATTTGTAGTCATATTTAAGGGTGTACAAAACTTCAATACCTACTCGACCCAAATGTAAGGGACGTCTGATTATTTTTTCGCGATTACAATGTTGGTCTCATGGAGAAAGTTTTTCAGTTTGATGCTCTGTACCATACCCTTAAATATGACCTCACCATTGTAACACATGCTGTATAATTACTATTTTACTGGTGTGAATTCCCAGAGTTTTTGTTAATAAACTAATATTATAAGCACAGCAAATGTCCTAGTTTCGATTTAGATTTCACCTAGGTTACAGTCAAAGACACAAAATGGAATTTTATAGTAAATAATCTGCTTAAAGTCTACAGAGGACTAAAGTATCATTTGACGAATGTGTCTCAGCCCTAACACCGTGTAATTAGATTGTATTAATTTAATGTAAGTATTTAAGTTTAAAACTTAATTGAATCTTCAACAGAGCCGTTAGGTACAACGTTTATTACATTAATTAAACGGTACCTTCAAACATCACTGAAATCTCACTTTGTATCTACAAACAAAAACCGACGTTTGCAGGCCTTTTTTAAAAGGGCAAGTGGAATGTACACTAATTAATTAAATTAAGTCTAATTATTACTGTATACTACATTTCAAAGATAAACTAGGTAGGTTACCTTTCCAAGAATTTTATACTTCTACAGACTTCGTCCGCGTGGATTTCGTATCTTTAAAAGTTAGTTTCCGAAAACGAAAGGTTGCAATCTTTTTATTTATTATATTATAACAAACTTTATTATTTACTAGCTGCATCCCGCGGTTTCATCCGCGTAAGTCTCGATCCCGTGGGAACATCGAAACAAAAAGTAGCCTATGTCTCAATAAAGGGTGTCAGCTACCTCCATACATAATTGTATCAAAATTGGTCCAGCCGTTTGAGCGTGAAGAAGTAACAAACACATACACACACACACACACTCACAAACTTTCGCCTTTATAATAGTACTGTGATGTGATGTGATAAAAACAACTATTAAATTGTTTCTAGTTTACAAAAAAAATTATGTGTAGGTAACGAATAGACTAAGCGGTAGGGCTGTCCGCTCACACCGTAGCATTTTTCTTACTTTAAGCATTTTTATACCCATCGCGTCGTAACTTCTAAACTGGTTGTGACGACTTAAATACCAAAGTGTTAAAAATATGTGCATCGACTTTAGTCTCGCCTTTAAGCTAGGTAGGTATTTTTTTTTTTTTTTTTTGGGTGGGAAATCATCAAATAACTTCTCCCGCTCTGGGCGGAGCGGGAGGGCGTGTCAGACTTTTACTGACTAAAACCCACCCGTGTTCCTTCCGTTGCCTGTGTGCCAGGGCCACGATATCCCTTTCGGACAAACTCGCAACCCCGGCAGGCATTGGTCCTAACGGACCCCGTCAGTTTGTGCTGACATCTCTTTGAGGCGCGCGTGGAACACAACGCGCCGTCGACCCGGGCCTGGTCCTTATCGGACGGCGAGCTACCCATCGCTCACCGTCCGCAGGCCCGCGCCTACGGTGGCCGGAAATCGGCTTGCAACTCCCGACGCCCGGGGCGTCTCCTGCGGCGACTAGGGGCGCGAGGGCGCGAACCTTGTCTCACCCTCACGCGTTCCGCCTCCTCCTTCGCTAGCATAACTGCTTCGCAGAAGGAGGTGACGGCCTCCCATGCACTCTCGCTCCGAACCATGGCCTGAACCAGGGCCGGACGCGAGAGATCGCCGCCGTCGATCGCCTCCGTGAGGACACGGCGGTGCTCCGCCCAAGCTGGGCAGACCTCCACCGTATGCTCCACCGTGTCCTCCGGGCGATCCACACAGTGGTGACACCCGGGCGTTTCCTCCCGCTTAATCCTAAACAGGAACCTCCCGAAACATCCATGTCCGGTGAGGACCTGCGTCAGGCGGAAGGTGAGGACGCCGTGGCGCCTCTCCAGCCACTCCTCAAAGAGGGGACTTATCGCCACAATTGTGGCGTGCCCAGCCCTAAGACGCTGACAACAGCTGAACCGCGTACACTGTCAGCCTAGACACTACACTGCCTACACTGACAGCCTACACTGTCAGCTAGGTAGGTCTGACGTTTCATAAGTGCCCATGTAGGTTTATGTGAAATAAAAAACTTTTTTTTTTTTTTGGTACGTAATAAATTTATCCCTAAGTGAAGGAGGCTTCCTAAAACGATTTAAAATGTCTATTGTCAAACCTTTATTCAAGAAAGGCTTAAAGTTGGATACGAGTAACTATCGACCAATCACTTTAATCCCCTTTTTATCAAAAATATTTTAGAAGGTTATGTGTACAAATTTTTGATATCATGTAACATCCTTAAAAATTAAAAGTTTGGATTTAGAAAGGGGAGGCCGACGGCGTCAGCATGTTTCTCCTTAATTAAACAAATAACCGAAAGTCTAAACTGAAAATCCAAAATAGGGTGTGTCTTTCTAGACATGACAAAAGCCTTTGACGTTGTCTGCCATAAAATATTACTCTCAAAACTTTCTCACTATGGAGTCCGTGGGAAGGCCAACGAGTAGATCAAAAGCTTTTTTACCGACCGACTGCAGAACGTAGAAATAACAAGAATGTCAATCAACGACCTACCAGAGGCGATTAATGAAGAGTGCGTACTATTTGCTGATGACACAACATTGATTATTAAAAGCGACGACTACAAAGACTTGGAAATACGAATTGTTAAAGCATTAGACAAGGCAATCAAATGGCTAGAAAATAATAACTTAATAATAAACATGACAAAAACAAAAATAATACAATTTCAAGCACTCAACACAAACACAGATAGTCTAGACATCCAGTATAACAATTCCCCCTTTTACACTGTTAATGAATGTGTATTCTTAGGTATAACCGTAGACCCAAATTGCAGTTGGAAACCACACGTAGATAAAATACTCAAAAATATAGATCGCTTTCTGTATGTTCTGAAAAGAATAAGACAAACGGTTAATCTAAACACCGTAATGGTTGCTTATCATGCTTATGTGGCATCTGTACTCAGATATGGTCTTATAAATAAATAATAATAAATAATTTGGGGGAACTCAGTAGACGTGCAGAGATTTTTAAAGGACAAAAAACAATGCATACAGGCAATGTGTGGAGCCCACTTATTAGATAGCTGTAAACCTTTATTTCAAAAGCTTAAAATACTGTGTTTACCATGTCTTTATATTATTTAAATATGCATTTTTGCAAAAAAAAAGCAGTTACAAAATAAATAGTCGAACACGGTACAAAGACAAATTGAAATTACCCCAAATAAAACTAATGCTATTTAAAAGAAATACTTACTGCATGGCAATTATTATATATAACCATTTGCCAAATAGTACTCAAGATTTGCCATTGCCGTTGTTCAAAAGGCTATTGTGCAGACTGTTATTAGAAAAAAAATATTACAGTGTTCAAGAATATTTCGAGGATAAATCGATTAATATAATACACACACACACACACATACATACATAAACTCACGCCTTCTTCCCATGGGGGTAGGCAGAAACTATAGAACGCCACCTGCTACGCTCCTTACATACTCCTTTTGCTTCGCCTACGTTCATACGTCTGGTCTGGCTAATATAATAATGTAATAAAAATAGCCTTTAATCCATGACATGCAAAAACTACATATTTCATTATTTTTCATTATTATTATTACTACAATACAATCTCAATCGGTAGATAATTAACTATTATAGGTTCATATTTTATTCTCTAATTCATTATTATTCATAATATTAAAAATAGGTTAGTAACATGGGCTTTGTGTTTGTATAGATATGTTTGTACCCCATACTATGGCAGGGTATGCTGGAACCAATATTGTAACATCTATTGTACCATATCCTAACAAATAAATATATTTTGATTTTGTACTTGAAGTTATTACCGACATATTTAGACTGATAACAGTTTTAAAAACACCAAAAAAGTTAACTTGTATTAATACGGGCATTTAGTTGATAACATCTTAACGTCTTCCTCCCATAATCCGCTCTTGCTGAGGTTGCGGAGGTCAGGCGGTAACACAATAGTGAGTCTTCATTATCTCAAAACGAAAACCGACAACTCAGCGATGTAGCCCGAATTACAGTTTACATGTACCTTATTATTTAAACAGAATTCCTTTAATATGTTCAACCCGGTAATTCCATTATTAAGGCTCTTACACACTCACGCGAAATCGCGTGTGTTTGTAATAGCCTTTATAGTTTTCGAAAATAAAATTCATGTTTGAGTCATTTCTGAGTTTTCTCTTGGCATGAATGCTTCTGCAATAGTTTTCTGCATGTTATCATAGTAAAATTTATTTTAACTGTATGTTTAATTTTCAATAAATCTGTTTAATTGCTGTGCACACCTGTAAGTGACTAATTCACTCTAGATTTTAAGTTTAATCGTTACAGTACCCCATAAAATGTATTAGTGAATAAGTCGTTGGAGTGCCATAATTAAATAAATAAATGAATAAAACGATATAGCTCGACAAATTTTGGAAGTCAGCCGGAGATCACTAATAGGGAATTCTAATAAAATACAAGTGATCAAAGCCATGCATCGCGGCATCGGCTTAAATATCTTCACGGTTTGTAATATAATCACTTAATCATATTTACTTTATATCGAGGATAAAGTTTCGTAAACGTAAGCCTTCTGACAGGGCCGAAACTACTATGGGGCAACCAAGCCAACGCCCCGGGGCCCCTCACTAGGGCAGGGAGAAAAAAATTACAGCCCTTTAAGCACCGAACAAAATTTTACAATACCATTTTACAATAATTTGAATTTCCTTTTTAAATTTCGCGTCTTATCCATTTGAATTTCGCGCTAACTGTGCAGCTCTGCAATTGAGAACCTGCCTTTGTGCTATCTAGCAGTCTCCGTCAAGATAGATGACCTGTCATGTCACTGACAGTGTCACAGTTTTGAGCTTTGTCTCAGATTTGATCCGCTTTGTTAACATTGCGAAAATAAGTATCATTATAATAAATATTTTAAATAATGCCTATTAATAAGTATTTTTGTTCCCTTCAAAAACTTTCAAGCACTGAAAATTATTGATGAACGAGGCCTCATTTTTTATCCTGCCCCGGGGCCACTCAAACAAAAGTTACGGCTCTGTTTTCTTACGTAAGCCTTCTTAAAAGTTAACGTACATTTTCACATACTCAATAAAAACTGGATTAAGGTCGCTGTACTAGAAAACTAAAACGTGTAAGTCGGTGAAACCTGTTAACAAGACTTTGTTATCCCTGAAATCCAAGCAATTTTCAATAATCCCGCTGCGAAAGTTTTTCGCTTGATGGTAGTTTTTTACTTGAATTCACAACGTTTGTATGAGTAAACGGCTTATAAGTACCTACTTGATAAGGTAGATTTCGTATAAAAAGCAAAACTAACTTACTGGTATTACCAGTCAGTCGGTATCCTTCCTAAGATCAGAATAGATGGCACGGAGATTCTCCATGGAGATTTTCCACTACCTAATTAGACAACTCGATGGTAGTTGGTCGTGGGTTGCAACCCAGACTTTCTGTAAATTATTTCATCACCACTGCTCTCAAAACGGTGAAGGAAAACATCATGAGGTAACCGGTATGTCCTGGAACTAAAAATTCGAATATATGTGACATCCACCGACACGCACTGGACGCGCGTGGTGGATTACGGCCACTCTCTCTCACAGAAAAAAGAGGCCTGTGTCCCAGCAGTGGGAACATTATAGGCTGATTATGGTATGTAATTAAGTAAGAATCTAGCAAAGGGCTGACAAATATACATGGCTAACAAATACACTAACTGGTACAGACGCCAGCAAATCAAGCTACTACAATCCGTCAAATTTCTTTAAAAGATTTTCAAACTTATCGTTAAAGCATAAGGTTCAAGGTTGATTGAGAAAATTTGACAGTTTCGGGTAGCTTGGCTTGCTGGCGTCTGTACACACAGCAACTGCGAAAGAGGATCACAATAATTGCATCCTAAATTAATCCTCATTTGCAAACAACAAACGCAGTTTATTGAAAATCGGGACAAATAATCTCTATCTTTTCCGATATTTATCAGAAAATAATGTATGTAAATTCAAATTAGCACCATTTTTACGAGTAGGTAATCGTTTCGCGGTTTATTTAACATTAAAAAAAAAATCATTCACAAAAATAAATATAAATATAAATAAATAAAAAGTAGTATAAATAAATATAAAGGTTCTAAATATATTAATCACAAGAGTTGGTGATACTGGTTCCCAAACTAAGCTATCGCTTGTATTTTGGGACACAGCGTTCAGCCGTGAATAATGTTACAATTTGGTGTCTTTAGGTACTTGCATTTGTTAGGTACTTGAATGTGAATATGAACATTTTTTATTTTATTTTTTTATTTAATTACATAATATTTCATACATCACATAATATTGCATTTTCAATCATTTCCAGCGCTCTCTGGTCCCCTGCGTCTGGAGCCATTCCCCGATCATTAATCACCCTAATTAATTTCATTTCAATCCACATCGATGACGTCATTCGATTAAATATTATTACTTGCAGAAGTTTTATTATTTTTTAAGTTTATAGTATTTGTGATGTAAACAGGAAACACGCGTTTATTTATTTACAATTACGTCGCGATAAGCTGGTGAAATACTCACCTTGCTGACCATAAGTAAGGCTGTGGGTGAGGATACAGTGAGTGATGGAAGTATAATGCCACGTTGGACCAACTGTTTGGTGACAATCTTTTGATACTGTTTATAGGTTGTTCTAAGTAACTCTTTAGCAAAACATTCCGTATCTACTTTCGAGAAAATTGTGAACAAAATAATTATAATCATAATTGCCTCATTTCATTCAAATTGGCTAATTGACCAGTGCGTGTTGGCTTCGGCCCCTCATACCAAAGGCTAGCAAAACGCGGCTCTTAAAGGTCCGGGACCACAGGATCCCGAGAATCAAAGACGAAAAAAGAAACAATATCTAATAATAATGGATGGATGGACTATTATTATTTTTATTTTTAATGTTTTTTTATAAAAATATTTAAAAATGTAATCAATATGTATGTGTACGTTATAAATGAAAATAATAATAAAGCTCTTTTATTTCCTTAACATACATACAAATTAACATTAGATATATTTACATAGTTTTTTTTTTTTGTTAACGCCCCTGACGTGTATAGGCCTCCTCCAACATTTTCCAGGTTGTCCTTGTTTTCACTGTCTTCTCCGAATTTTGAATATAGAATAGATTAAATAATAATAAAGGATCAGGTTTCAAAAAGCAAGGTAATCTATGACACATTCGCTAGGATAGGTATACCATAAACCGACAATATCACAATAAAAAAAAAACGCCTATTCAGCCTATAAATCGCAGAATTAATAATAAGGCCAACATTGCTGGCAGTGCACTGATAAACATAATTATGACAATTATATTAAGTTTATTGCATTAGATGCGGACTCACGTTGCAAGCAATCAACAATTATTCACGAATATAAACGTCATGTCACACTGGAATTAACTCTGTTAGCTCGTAAACATGTCCTGACATTGATTTATTGCATTAATTCCAGACTTCAGGCCATAATCATTTAGAAACAAGTGTTTACATAAATCACTTAAGTAAATAAAATTGTTTACCGCTGTATTGTATAAACAAGGTATAAACTGTAACAAATGTTTATAAAATGCGTAGACGTCTCATTTGCAAACGGTATTTGAGCACGGCATCCACTAAATTTCATTTTAACTCAGAAATTATGTGATCAAATTACTTCATTTTATTTTTTAAGCGCGTATTATTAGTATTTTATTACACTATGAGAATTTTCCAGGTCGTAAATTTGGTGTTAATAGACTTATTTTCTTCATGATAATAGAGTGGTTGCTCCTTCAGCGCGGTTTTGTTTACTTATAAATTAACGAAAGTGCAAAATTAAGCAAAATAAAATAAAAGTAATAAAGTAAGTCGACAGCATTAAGTTTCTATAAAGAAGTAGACGATACATCAACGTCAGGCCGCACCGAAGCTAAGAAGTGATTTCCAAACGAACCTCGACGTTCAGGAATGTTAAGCGATTCCGGGAGAGACTTCGTGCGAGCTAACATCGAAGAGGTTCCAGCTAATTACTGCAAGGAACGTAATACTGCAAAATTGCTTCTGCAATGTTTTACATTATTTGAGTAGGTACTACAAAGAGGGGAACTCTTTTGAGATGTTTCCGTAATTTAGTACATCCTTCACGATAGCTCTACACTTTTTAAGTTGATATTCGAATTGTAAAACAAGCAAGGAGACTGAAAAAGTTTATTAAGTGTTTTTTGGGTTTATTAAGTGGTTAAAAGATGATTACATAGTCATATATTAACCTAAAAAGCATTGCTAAAGTTTTTCATATACGTCCTAAAAGCCAGATAATCAGAACTTTCTGTTTTGGCAAAATATGTCCTTATAGTAATTAATATGAAGAATGTTATCAGACTTTGTGACACAATTACAAAGAGGTAAGATTTCTATTTTTTTTTTTTTAATTAGTTTAATGGCCTGGTTTCTGGGACCTTTTAGCCAAAAGATTTCTATTAATAATTTTTGTTAACAGATTAAATTAAAGTTTTGTGTGACTCACATTGAACAAAACGTTTCTTTAAATTTGAGGAAAAAGGAGTGCTATAAGGGCCTTACCATAGGTACGGAACAAAAAATTTGAACTTGTGTATTTTTTGTTTTTCATTGGCAAGTCAAAAATGTTGGTTGTCTACATTAAGTTATAAGTTTAATACCCAACGTCTAATCCTAATTGTAAAGAACAAAACAATCAGTAAAACAGAAAAGATAAAAGCATTGTCGCCTTGAAACGTTCACGTTTTTGCCAAGGGTCCGTCGTAAAACTTTATTAGGCGCATTAAGGTCGCGGTTGAATCCTGTTTATGTAATCGCCGCCGGGGACCTTTAGCAGGAAAAATATTAAGTGAAAAAAGAACACACAATGTCACCCTAAGTAAGATTATATTTATGACGACCTCTATCTAAGGAGAGGGTGGTCAGGGGCACTCAAAATGTCAGGCTAAGCGAAATGAGACGAGAGCTCACATCACACATGAAACATAGGAACGACCGCGGTGGCGAGGTCGGCGGAGACACTCGTTACACAAAGATAAGCGTTTGATTGTAAGCGGATAATGTGTATTTTGTTTTGGGCGGTTTTTGGATTACATCTCCAATATTTATAATATTGTTTATTATTCATACAGAATAGCATTTCTAAATGAATATTGTAATTGTATCGTCGATGTAGAAGACGGAAATCTTAACTATCCTAACAACGGTTACAATTCCAAGACATTCAGAAACTTCGCTGGAAACGTAATTCCGTGAAATGTGATTATATGCAATTAAACATATTTCCTTAATACATTTCCGACAACGGAGCACTTAACGTCTTTGTTAAATCGTTCCTACAGTAGGCACCTTACTTTATCCGCGCTGTCTCTACTTGGTGCTCCTTGGCACGAATAATTTCCTTAATATTGCTCTGCGAAATCTTATTCAAATAATCAGAAGTTCGCGACTCCAATCCGCCTAGATGCAAATTGCATGCAGACTGCTTAATTAACAGCCTAGATACTGCATAAGCTGAACCGATAGCAGACACCATTGCATTTGGATATTGTATATCTTATTAATGCGAGAATATTATAGTGTCTTACGTTAATTTTGGTTTTGTTGACCAAGTTGGATTGACCCCATCAATCGAAAGAGATATCCAACAAATCAGCAAATACATGAATATCACGACAGTTTACTTTCTTACGGATCAGTGGTAATAACAATGAATAATGCAGAAAAGAATCAAAACGACTGCATAAAAGATGGGATTGTTATTGCAGCGAGTGTACAGGGACAGTGAGTAGTGATCTGTCAGTGGCTGCCGCCCCGTCTTAGGAGCGACGTCGGGCTTACACGGATTTGAGGGGGTAACCGTCCCCGGCTCACTTGACTGATGCGGCATCCTCGGCCACATTTCTTCTACCGTTTAATTAAGTCGGTGACTCGCCGATTAACGTGATGCTATTTCTTTCATGATATTGTTTAGACTTTTTAACGGTAACGATGTGCTAAGATCTTTCGGCGGTGTTGCCTTGGGGATTGTACTGAACGAAGCCTGGGTGTCATATTGCTAATGCATTATTTTTGTGGTAAAACTCGGATAATTAACTTATCCACGCATCCACGTATATATATCTTGCTAGGTGCAATTAAAGTTTAAATTTAATTTAAAAGAACGCATGGTTCTAACTTTTCTCAAATACAGGCTTACTAGATACTTGTCTAGACTATTACTAAAAATACAGATTAGATTCTGAAAATTACATCCCAAACTCAATACTGCTGAATGAAATATATTTATATTTGATATCAAGAGATATACCTACTGTACTCTCACATTATATCTTTGGACATCAAATAAAAGTATATATCATCTTGAAATCGCTGCGGTCAGAATATAATACAGTCAAGGAGGTGCTTTCAAACATTCATAACAATTTCTTACCTCAAAGGATATAATTCGAATATTTCATATAAAGTTTTAACGAGTTCACGTATCAGCAAATAAAACATGATTTGAAAACAACGCAGCCGTAAAATCCGAGCATTTTATGCGACTCCATTATCTTCAGTGAATTCTCATGCATGAAAAAGTGTTTATTTTCACTGAAATATACGCATGAGTCTAGTGTATGTCCCGAATTCACGTATGTATAAATCATAAAGAAGTTCATAAAACTGAACTTCGCCTTCTAGATCTAGTAGTCATGTCACCGACGTTTTATCACTTAGCTTTAAAAATATCTCGTAAATCAATGAATCCGGGATTCATACCGTGACTGTCATATAAAATAATATCAAAAACTATTCCACGCTAAATAACTCGCAGGTACATAGGATAGTTTCCCGAACATTAATGCGTGTCAGCATTCTAAAAATACGTTTAAAACTTCATAACTAATCAACTCAGCCCAGCATAGGCCTCTCCCAGGCTGCGCCATAATACCCTGTCCTCCGCCTCCAGTCTGTCCCAGCCACCTTTTTAAGTTCGTCGGTCCATCTAGCTGGGGGCGTCCCACACTACGCTTGCCGATACGCGGTCTCCACTCCAGGACTCGTCTGCTCCACCGGCCATCGGTCCTTCGACAAACATCACCCATCATCATCTTCAGCAGATCAGAAATGAAGCTATCCGGAAGAGAACCGGAGTTACCGACATAGGCTGCAGAGTAAGCAAGCTGAAGTGGCAGTGGGCTGGCCATGTTTGTTAAAACTAATATGAAGACATCATTAAATTAGTGTAGAATTATCTATCGTAAGATCAGCACCATAATTGCGTAACACACCTTTTTTTTTTTTTTGGTGGGAAATTATCAAATAACTTCTCCCGCTCTGGGCGGAGCGGGAGAAGTTATATGTCAGACTTTTACTGACTAAAACCCATCCGTGTTCCTTCCGTTGGGCCACGACATACCTTTCGGACAAACTCGCAACCATGGCAGGCATTGGTTCTGACGGACCCCGTCAGACCCCGCCGGCCCTTGGTGCTGACATCTCTTTGAGGCGCGCGTGGAACACAACGCGCCGTCGACCCGGGTGCGTAACACACCTAACAATCACAATCTGAATGATTTTTGAAGTATCTATACCTTAAAGTGCTAATCCATGTTTCTTATGTTCGAAAAATTTGTCTGCTCAACAACGTAAATTACGCAATGAATTAAAAAAAAACATTTATATCTAGCATCGCAATAACAACCTTAAGAATAACAATTTATACATATAAAAAATATGGTTGTTAGAGAATAATGCACACTGACCTCCATTCTAGTAAAAACTTAATCGCGGTAGGTCAGTCTTCCTCGTTCTCCAATAATCACACACATAACAGCACTTTATAGTGAACATAATACTTCGAGACATTTAGCAGGTGTTCGGTATTAATTAATACATTCTTAAGGTGGGAATGTTGTTAAACTGTCAAAATGAAACCCTCATTGGTACCGATAGTGTGTCACGCAATCATCCCTCAGGTTAAATATTCTGATTTTAATTTTATACGTATATGGCTCTACTTAGCATTACTTATTAACTAGGTAAGTAAGAAATTTGTTGGTATTTAGTCGAATGACTGTGCAAAAATGAATTGATTCTTACTTTCTGATAATGACAACACTATCAGTACTGTCACTCAATGTTTAATATAAAACCGACAACTGTCCTCAGTTAGTTCCTCTCAGTTCCTCTTTTCATATTTACTACGATGGGAGACAGACATAATTCCTTCCCTGTGAAACGTTCAATATAATTGAACGTTATTTAAATTCAAAGTACGGGTTTTTAATTCACGCCCGTAACCTAATTTCCTACAAAATTCTAGGTATAAATTTACGCAATATGTTATTTTCGTAGATTATATTTCCGTTAAAAATAATAACAGTTGGTTAAAAACAAAAACCCGACTGCAAAAAAGGTAGAAGAGAAAGAAAAATTTAATGCAGTCGGAGGCATCTAGGATGTGACGAATGCTTTAAAATTTGCGTCTGATTGCATTTATTTATTTTTGGTACTTAAAGGATACTCGTTTTTCTTTTCATATTGTTTCCATCTTTTCAGTTCCTTTTTTTGTAGTCGGGTTTTTTGTTTTTTGTTAGGTATATTTTCTTAAGCTTTTTAGTATTATTAATGAACAAATAGTTCAGTTAAGTATTGGTAAGTGAATAAGCTATACGGTAAAGTAAGGTTAGCAAGATAGGATAGGATAGGTTTTAGAAAAGAAAATGTACTTATTTGTTGTTTTGTCAAAATAGTAGCTTAAAAGAGCGTTGAAATTGGCTATTTACTAGCTTTTATTTGATACCCAAATTATTACGATTATGGCAATCGCCCCTTTGGGGGAGGCCTATGTCCAGCAGTGGACGTCTTTCGGCTGAAATGATGAAGTTTAAATCCATCAAACCGTTTAGGCTACAGTGCGTGGCAAAGAAATAGAAACACTCGAAAAACATGGGTAAATATTAAGTTAATAAAAACGAAAAGTTAGATTATTTACACGTTCCTCTCTACCCATATAAAAACAACTTATTTACTTCTCACGTTACGTTACGATACGATACTAAACACGCTGTAGCCTTGCAAGTCTACAGTCGTATGTGGCGATACGTCAGGCAAGTTATGTTAGTGCTGGAACCATTTCGCGAGGTAGCTGTAGTCACATTTACGCTTCTTCAGACTCTCACGGACAACTTGTCCTCGTGAAGATGTGACTCTGAAAGTTTGATCAGTAAGAAAGTTTTAATTGCTACTGAACGGCATTTCCAGTGTGCCCGACGGAGTTCATTTTGCAAGTATTTTATTCGTACAGAGGAAATAATTTGCTAGAACATATATTATTTTATGTAAAAACCGTGTACTTAGTTAGAATAGAGTGTTAATTAAGATCGACTGTCTTTTGTTTTGAAGTCAATACAACCGTTGACCTTTAATTTTTATTATATGGAATTACTGTTTTTATGTATTTGTATGGTTACTGTTACTAGCCGTGCTCGAAATCGGCTGATTTTGATCAACTTTGTTCATTGCTTGTGAGAAGGGGAAAAAAATTAAAACAAAATTATTTGTGATTTGCAAAGTCGAGTTCTTTGTTTTGCATGTGGGTTAAAGGGATTTCTCAAATAAATTAAGTATTCATGGACAATCACTAATATTCGCAACAAGTTTTCCGAAGAGACTGACGTTTGTTCATCTTTTTTTTTTCTAATAAACTTCTTTTGATTTTGAACATAAAAAATATCATCAAAATCAATATATGGTCTACTTGTATGTGGATTAAGAACTTTTTACAACTTCTATACAAAATATAGCAGAAAAATAATGTTGAAAAAACCTATATTTTTGTAAAAACCCAGTCGTTAATGTTTTTTTTTCCCATTGATTAACAAACCATATCAAGAACTTTAAAAACCATACACTGGGCTTCAGCTATCCTTGTGATAAAATCAAAATTTTATTTTATGATTATACAATATCTTCATTAAGTAGTGTAACGGCGAAATAAACTATAGGTATTTTCGAGAGCGCAAACGTGATGAAACTATTAACAGGTGCTGAGACTGACACAAATGGTTTATCACCGCGAAAACTGTAGTTTTATAGTAAAACAGACTTAATATTTCAATTATTTCAAGCTTTCTCACAATTAAATAAGAAATTGACGAAAAACGGTTTTTTTTTGTGCACGGAGCCTTAATTATTTTTTTTTACATGTAGGTAATTTCATTAATTGCTGCACTTTTTGAGAAAAATTGGGGTAATGAGAGACATCGATTATGCAATGGTACACACAGTGTCAGTATGTGCTAACCCTTCAAGTTTTAAAATGTTACACTGCTACATTAAATTCGTTACGAATAATCTAACGAATACTTCAAAAAGAGTTCATTATTTTGACTTGGACTCGAACCATCGAATCGCCGACCATCGTTTGACGAACTAGCCAGCGAGCCCATATCTACTATCTTCCGAGTCACTTTATCTTTAGGTCTCTGTCTAATCGATAGATGTTATAACTTGAGGGTATTTACTTACGTTTTCTTTATAAAATTAATCCATACCCTCAAGTTATAACTACAACTTATGATGTATACGTTCACATAAATGATGTCACTTGTCCGGGGACCCGTTTGTGTCAGTTGTCAAAATATCATCAAATTGTAAAATATAAATCTTTGTAGTAAAATAACATCAGTTTTGTTAATTAATAGCAAAAATAAATATTATTAAATGATTCTTAAAATATTTTATTTTTAAATTCTTTATAAATATTACTAAAAAATATAAAAATACTTTATATTAAAAATAAAGTAATGCATGATAGAAAGCACATTTCGTGCCTAGAAATTGAACGTCCAATCTTATGCAAGGCAAGCGGTCTTGACACCTACGCTCTATTTAGACTTTGAATAACTTTTCTTAAATGTTAACCCTATTATTGCTTTTTGTTATACGCCATAATAAAAGTATTAACGTTTTATTGAAAAAAAAAACAACTTATTTATTCACTAAGCAATACATTAATTATATTAAAATGTTTTTTGCAAAATACAAAAACCAACTTGGGCCTACCACGGATTTGACCGCACATGTCTTTTGGCTAGTAACCACTTAATGGAGCTGTGTGTACCTACCTACTTTTCAAAATTAATTTAAGGTGAATCCGCAGCTGCAGCCCGCGAAATTCAAATTTTCATACTTTTGTTGCAATTTGCAGTCAGTGTCATGTTGTATCTTGATCAAACTATAACAGATATTTTATTTACAGAATTATAATCATTAGAATGACTAATACATCTCGCTAAGTTAGGGTTGTTCTCCAATGTGTTTCATGAAAAAGTAATTCAATGGAACAAATCTAACTTAGTGATTATATTTCTGTAACGTCTCTGTGACTTCATAACAGAATTAGGTATGTAAACACAAAAATAAACATGGTTTTCTCTTCACACCCTAAATTAACTGTAATTATGATCTTGTCCTGAAATAACCAACAACAAAGAAATAATAAAACTTACTGTTCACGTTGGTGTCATGAAGACTGAAACAAGGGTGTTTTATGTGTACACAGCCTATTTTGTTGCCGCACCCACATAAACACACGCACCTTGACGAAAAACTGAGCCGTACCTAATAAACATCCCTTTAAACACGTACTTTGGACATACAGTTTATTATCAGAGTAATATACCGAAGTAACGTATACCGAATCACAATAAACATTGTTGTATATGTAGATGGAATGTATCAGACGACGTCTTCCAAGGCACCCTACGTATATGGGTATATGTCACCTACATTCGATTTGTATTCCGAGTTCGTTAACTCTGCTCGCAATGATTACCCTGAGGCAAACGCGTTTCTGAAGCGAACATGTACATTTGCTGTAGCTACCTTATATTGTTAGTAACATGTCTTACATTATTACTCAATTATGCTAAATAGTACAAACTAATATTTAAGATTAGGTTGACGAAATTGGAGATTGTTTTCCTTTGTAATAAAGTTTAATTGATAGGTTACCAAAATACTTTAATCCGTGTTGCCTAATTGTAAATTCATGTATTCCGTGAACGAAACAATTTGTGGAAGAAATTTTTTCATTAATTTAATCTTTATAATTGAACTCTCGATATATTTAATCCAATGCCTACATATGGGTGGGTATTTTATTTTATTAAAACCTCAGTTTTCAACGCTCGACCGTGCAACAAATTATTGTTATTACGTTTCCAATTCGAAATTCATACGTGAAACCGGTTCGGGTGTGAATTTTCATTTTAAAACTAAATTCGAGTTACAAACCACGTCAGACACTCATAAGTGACATCGACAAGAGCTATAATGGCTCATACGGTGTGCTCGTAAAATTTTATAGGCAACTCGGAGGTACAGGATGTATCCCCGGAGGCAAGCCACTCCGACCTCACATTATGCCTCCTCCAGACACACTTATCTAACCGTGATTAATTATTGTTTTATCTTTTAAACGCTCCAAACGATTTATTTCACTCGAACGATCATGAATGACGTAAACCTAATGCCCCGGCACTTATCAATGAACTTTCACAACAGAATTTCAAAATACTTGTGCATTTTAAAGCCCACTCGCATGAATGGGCCTATGAGTCATTATGTGATATTTTCGACTTTAATATTTTATTGTTCACTTGTGCATTCATAATTAACACGATTACAGATCGGCCACGCACATGACATTGTGTGTAATGAAGTACGATAGTCATACGTTTTTATTTAACATACATATATACTATGGTGCCCCGATAAATGCTTATGCAAATTCGGTAGAAAATCGATGAAGTTAAATTAATTTCTTAATTTATAAAAATAACAAATCCGCTGCGTTGAACGGTCAAGAGAAAGACCAGTCGGTCTATTCTATAAGAATCTCGCCGTGAAATCTTAGGTGAAACGAGATTTAAGTGAGCCGTCATTCCACCTGATGCTACGAATCGCTAGGGATTGACACTGTTGACAGCTCACTTCAAGCTCACTTCACCAAGGATTTCACGGTCACATTTTTACAGAATAGCACTGCAGGATGCATGGCAATCGGATTGGTGACAGCTAATAGAGAACGCAAATACCGGTACCACCTCTCATAAGATCAGCTAGACCCTTTCTCACTAAAAATAAATATTAACACTAGGATCTCTCACTTACCAACAAAAACCTAGAAAAGTGGAAGCTAGAAACCTACTGCAAATTCAGTTCAAATTAATGAAGCCAGCAATACCTATCCAATCTAAAGGATGAGGTTCAATTTTCCTTGTGTCGCAGTTAGTCTACAGTCAACTAGTTCGTCATATCGATCTAGGAACAGACGCAATCGAGAAACACACGAAAGTACCTACCGTTATACTAGATATTTAGAACATACAAATAAAGAACTCTGCTTTATCCTAGTGTCTCTAGTTGGCTGGAACTGCTTTAAAGAAACTGTTCGTTTTATATTTTATCGATGGACTGTTGCATTATAAATGGTTTTTAGGGTTCCGTACCAAAATGGTAAAAAGGAACTCTTATAGTGAGACTAAGTCTGTCTGCCTGTCTGTCTGCCTGTCTGTCTGTCTGTCACACCTGGATATCTCAAGAATCTATCAACTTCTATTTGAAATTCTATCAACTTGAAATTGAGAATAGTTTTAGATGACGTTTGCCCAACTATTTTGCAAACAAGAAAAAAAAATCTTTTTTGCAACAGGGACTGAAACAGGGTCTTAAAAATTTGAAGTGGGGCTACTAGGGCATGTGGGGTATCATATGAAAGAGCGCTGTTTGCAAAACCTCAAACATTTTTGTTTTAGGCATCATAGTTTCCGACTTTTGATGAAAAATGTAAAAAAAAATACCGTTCCCCCTTATCTCCAAAGTTTGCATAGATATAAATCTCAAATTATTATGTGATAGAAGTTTATGTAAATATTACAAGAAAAATAAAACGATGTCTCTAAAAAGCACAGTTTTTCAGAAATCATCAACATCATAAGGAACCCTCGGTGCGCGAGTCCGACTCGCTCTTGATCGGTTTTTTTTTTACTCTGTATTCGATATTTTTCCTTTGTTTCCTCATTAGAGATTGTGAAGTTCCGAGTGATTGCAATAATGAAATCTATCTTATGGAACGTTTTACACTCCTCTTCGCCGACGGATTTGTGATCGCATGACATGTATTGTGTTGATGTTACCCATTTTAATTGTCACATAAAACTTTACGACACTAAAAGGTAGGTTAGCCATGGAGATCAAACTTGTTAATTAATAGACACAGGATTCTTTATCAAACTTCCTTAAAAAAAACAATATTAAAACCAAAATAAACTTTAATTTAATTTAACCTAAACTCTTAATCCTATAATTCATACTGTGTAAATCAAGGGTTCTCGCATTAATCCATAATATTACATGTTCCGAGTAGCTGTTAATGGATAGATAAGTATTACACAAATATATTAATGTAACTGGCGAAATGTGGGTGTACTATAGGTACAACACCTCTGCCCTACCCTTCGGGGAAACAAGGCGTGATGTTATGTTTTACGTTTATGAAGCTGAGTGTCTGACGTTAGTTCTAGTGCTTGATATTCCAGCACAGGCCTGTCGATTCTTAGTTCACAACTGATCTAATAATGTCACTTAGGTTCATATACACTATGAAAAAATGGTTACTCGTAAAATTTGTTCTAATTTTAGGTACCTCCTAGATATTACGAGAATATCTAAATACACCGTGCCGCTACAATGGCGACATTAATTTAACACACGGGTAGGGCTAGTGCCCAGTAATCATAAAAAATATAATAAGATAAAATAATTAGTACATTGAAAAAAAAAAAAAAAACTATCTTTTTCCTTCAATTCACGTACTCTTTGCACGTTATTCGTTTTAATTTCATTGCTGCAATGTTATGATCCGTGACCCCGGCAAATAACCTCAGCGCTACAGTTCTTTAAGTACAGGTTGTTCCAAAATGCTAGTTTAGAAAATTGTTAATAAATCATAAATAATAACGTTTAATTAAATTAAAATATATTGATATAAAGAAAACGCGGAACCGTTACACCTATAGGTGTATTAAATTAATGTCGCCATTATAGCGCCACGCTGTATAGTCGTTCATACAGGGTAATTTGGGTTTTGTGATTGCACCTAGCATGTTTTGTTTCTTCATCACCTAATAAAGACTAGAAATATTAAAGAACGCATAAATAAATAAAAAATAAGTTCAATGATATCGTCAGTGTTTCACAAAAAGTAAGTACTGCGTGCACAAAAGAGCATAACATAAAAATATTCAAACGAGAGCGTAAAAGTTTTGACGTTAAATTGTCCCTCGACAATAGTTGGGAGTTCAGGGAGAAAAAAACTTTAATTTAGCCGACCTAATGATAAAAAGAGTTTCAAACCTAATATAATATAAGTTATCGGTGGATAGGAAACATTATGTAAAGTCGAACAAGTATACAGCCAGCTAACTTGAAACTACTTTTGTATGAGTATTCCAAGTAGTCAAAGTCTTTAAACACCGTGGCATTTTAATCGTCTTACAACGGCAGCCCACTTCATGTATCCAATGACTACTAATCATTCATGAAAGTATTTTTTTTTATCAACCTTTGTTTTTTTTCTCATAACTTGGTGTTTCAAACTACATCATGCGTCTTATTGAATAATATTAAAAAAAAAAATCAAATGTTTAAAATATTTTTTTGTAACCCTCAACCTACACAATATACATATATATAACCCTCTCAGATAGACTATCTCTTCTTACTATTCATCCCCTTTGCTGCTTCTACATACCATCAACCATACTCGTCCCACATTCACTCAAGCAACCTCTCACATACACTCTCACATCTCTTTTATAATACTCTTTGTCTGGTTACTCACAGACTCTGGTATTTCCACTAACTTTTTGTATTTTTTATTTTATATTATATTTCTTAATTCAACCCTAGTTAAGTACACTGCATTATTATGATGGTCCAAATCACAGACATCGAGCCGCGAGAGGGCCCTGGTGACCTGTAATACAGGTTTTTATATAAACCTACTTCAGGCACCAGTCTCTCACAAAGTTAGCTCCTTGTTCGTACACTATTGTCAAATATTAGCATTAAGTAACTTGTGTAGATAAATAAAATAAACGATTTATATTTATCTCACTCTCTATAAAGTGCCATAAATTAAAATTACGCACACAATGAAAAGTTATATTGGCAGTGTAGTGGAAACATGAAAACTTGATCGACTGTACGTCTTACTTGCAGATATACATCGAATATAAACGATATATTAAGCGTATTATTCTTGTATAAAACTGTTGTCTACGAGTATCATCCAGCTCTACTTGTAAGTATCGACTAGGAAAATGGGTTAATGTGGTAGTCACAGGCCATCGCTCTAGTAAGGACAGCCTGCTGTAGATAGCCTTTGAGCTTGTACAATGTACTACCTATGTTGTAGTGTAGTTTGTGTATATTTAGGAACACTATTGCTACACACTGGCTTTGAATAGTACACACGCTGCTTGGATTAGACATTCGAATAGCTTCGTCACATCAGATTGTTCGTGAATATTGATTGTGTTTAGCATTGAAGCCCCATTCAAGACTTATCACACAGACATTGGCTATTCTTGTGAATTTTAAACGCTTTGAAACTGATATGAATATAATGATGATGCTTTTCATTTAATTTTTTCTATGATTTCCTCTGATGTTGATCTGATTTATGTTCCTCGTGGAACTACAAACTCTTGGCGAGAATTTGGGATTTCTGTGATGGACTAATATTTTATATAGGCATGGTGACGTCTTGTGTATATTTGAGGACTATACTCCGTCTAGTCGCGTCTCGCGTCGCCTGCGCGTCCGGTCCGGCTCATTTATTTACTCGCCCTAATGGTGCAGACAATATATATTTACTGCTCTGTTTACTTCCACATTTAGATATCGCATACTTAAATCGATATCAGAGGTACCTACGACAATAAATGTTTGAATAAGATCGATATACTCGTAGCGTAATCACACTAATATTATAAAGGCGAAAGTTTGTGAGTGTGTGTGTGTATGTTTGTTTACTTCTTCACGCTCAAACGGGTGGACCAATTTTGATAAAATTTTGTATGAAGGTAGCTGACACCCTGGATTAACTTTTTATCCCGATATTCCCACGTGATCGAGACTTACGCGGGTGAAACCGCGGGGCGGAGCTAGTATACATATAATTTCCAGTTCTGTTCAGTTATATCAAGTGTAATATTCTCCCAAAACAAACACCTAAAGCTGAGAAAGTTCGCAGTCCAAAAGTACAAGAAAAGTTTTTTTTTTCAAACCGATAAACTAGTAAAACAAATCTCATCCGGTGTCGGACTTCAGTAAACTTGTTTAGCTGGTCCTTAAGTTGAGTCTACATCTGCTAATTGCTTCCGAACTTGTTTTTGAGCATAATTTTGGCTAATTGCAGTCGTGCACTTGGCGCTGTGCCAACTACTGGTCACAGAAAAAGGCACCTTAATTCAAACACTTTAAAAAATTGAGCGCGCGTTCAGCTTTGATTTGTTTACCCTACTTACACTTATTGGAAGCTTCTGCTGCATATTCATTCATAGATTTCTGTTTAATGAAAAGATGATCTGGCAAGGACTTTTGCTGCGCGTTTTTATTTTCATCTGCTTTATTAAGTTTTCGAAATGCAATCAGACAAATTGAAAATTCTAAATATTTTGTGTCTTTTTATATTGAACAGAATGAATTCTTCCATTTCCCCATATACGTACAATTGACCTGTCAAATAATAAAATGGACGATTAATTGCAAAGGATTAATGACCTCAAAGTGGTTGAAGTAAAGAAAATGACAAAGCGTTGTCTCTGAGTGCAACAGCAAGCGGGTGGCGTCTAGCGTCGAGCGCCGAACGGCGGGCGGTCCCTGCCTCCTCTGAGGAAATTACTCCGGAATATTGTTTTGTATTGCACTTGTTACAGTCTCCCCGACACCGCTCGCTCTGCCGCGCTGCAGCGCTGCGCTGCGCTGCCACGCCGCTGAACTTCGCACGGATTTATAGAGTACACACGCGACCGTCTTATTGCTACGTGGCACCGCGACAAATGCTGCGTTCGATTGTGCTTTACGTTTCAATAACGTACGATTGGAGTACCGTTGTACGTAATTTAATATATTTTCACCATCTACAATACTACCACTGTTATAACTATAATAATTGTTTCTATACGTCTCACCCTTTCAAAGGTAGATTTTTTTCGATATTCTGAATAACATTTGCTTCATTCATCTTCTCAATTTTCTGGGGAACCACATTTTGGCAGAACGGTGTTATTTATGTATGGGTTAATGCTTCCATGCATTCACGTGATTTAATCCCATAGTAGCCTCTTACGACATGGGATAAGATGGGGTAGCTTTTACTTAACCGGAGATCACACGCTTATATCTGGTGCAGTTTTTTCTATTGATCAAATGTCAAGTTTTAAACAAAACTAATGTGTCCTAAATGTGATGATAATAAACCAAACGGAGGTAATAATAAATATGTATAAATGAAACGATTTATTTGGGAAGCGCGAACTTTTTCATTGTGTTAACTTTTTGCTCCGGGCCGGAATTCGCGTAACAAAACATTGTGATCGCTTCACGGGTCATGTTTTGATAACGCCGTGACATTGTTATCTCGTTTGATGAATGGACTTTTTGTTACAAATGGACGTTGTTATTAAAATATAATGGATGTTGTAAGCGGGCGTGAATCGTCGAGACTTGAACACTTTTAGCTGCTACGAATATTAATTATAATGTTTTTCTTATTTCCTACGGTTGACCGTCGCCGTAATCGAGTTGGAACTAGAGAAAAACACATAATTTCAAAGTAAACTCAAACTTCTTCAAAAAGATTATCTTACTTAAATGTTACGAAGTATATTTAAACAGAATCTAAAGTTTAATTAAGATCAAGTGGATTCCAACAAAAGGTTATCCATAACGAAATACGATGGGAATTGTATGATGTGAACTCATTTGAAACAGTCTTAGAAACAGATTTTGAGTTAAAATTGGCATGCTGCGAACTTTACTTGAGCAGAGGACTTCAGCGAGGAAATGAAAATTGTTGAGGAAGTCGAAGCATCAAAGGGCTCGTTTAAGACAAAGTGTCACACAGCTATCTTTGATATTGCTTACGCCTTTTATTGGAGAAAATAATATCCTACCCTAAACAATTGTTTTCTTTATAACTTCAGAACGTAGCGAATAAAGACGTCGAGTAACTTTCTGAGCTCATGAGTTTTTCATGCTTTTAGTATAACCCTTTTTTACGAATATAAACAAACGCAATAGGTTTATATTTCATAGCGCTTAAAAATTAATTTCCCGCACTCCGTTCGAGTTTATTTTCCTATATACACCTTTAGGATTCAATTCCACATGACAGCTGACAAATCGCACGGTTTTGGCCGCTCCAATTTCCGATGACAAGACCTACATTAACCTTGAGGGCCCTCTGTCACCAGCTCCCAACACATGGAAAGAATAAATCCATTTCAAGAATAAATTAAGGTCTTTGTGTCATAGAATTGTCCGGAGTTTTCAATAAAACCATCTGGAGCCGGTATTGCCAGGTACCGTCTTTCACGTGCAAATAAACATATGATTTACGGGTATATTTTTCGGTTCCAACGACAACTTTCGGTTGAGTTTGGTGTTTCTATGGGATTTTTATGGTTGTATATGTGTTTGTGAGTACGTATATTCAAGCTTACGATTGTTTGGTTACCGTATAAAATAAGCTTGATGTGCGTCCTTGGTGCGCAGGGTGCAAGCCAGTTCCAACAGCATCCTGGGAGTTATTGCTGACATGCTGGACTGCAGTACTATAAGTCGTTGCTCCAGTATTTCAGCTGGAATGCTGAAGCAGTGATTACTTTGTTGTGTGTTTGTGTAATTGTATCACTAACATAGTATTAAGTTAAACTCATGGTTACTCTCAATAAAGAATTTAATTATTGATATTAATTAGAAATATTATATACTTTGAAACAAACAGCTAGCTGATCTTATTTCCTAACCTAACCTAACATTTTCACGCCTGTAATCCCCGAAGGGTTAGGCAGAGGCGCACTTATTGTACACCCACATTTCGCCAGTTATGTTTAAGTCCCATGTAATAGGGGGCGAGCCTGTTGCCATCATTCGGGCACAAATCCAGACTCCGGGCTGCTACTGAAAAATTCCTGGTGCAAAAACCCAATAAACACTTTGCCCGACCTGGGAACTGAACCCCGGACCTCGTGCTCGCCAGTAGCGCTCACGACCACTAGACCAACGAGGCAGTCTCTCAATCTTGTTTCCTTACAACAGAAGTATGAAATTGTAATAATATCCCATTCCAACGCCGTGTAAAATTCCATTTATTTTTTTGTTCTGTCTGAATGAATGCATATAATATATACACCGTTCAATGCCATTACAGTTAAATTCATTCCAATAATAAATTTTAACTTCAACGAAGACAGATGTTCGTTAAAATCGCCGCATTCATCCAATCATTTCCTTTACACGGTTTATGAACATAATACTCGTAGTATCGCGATATAAAATTTTCGGCGCCCTGATTTTATGCCAATTTTATGGTATTGTCTTCGTAAACGTTGTCCGAGTTTTATGAGACACTAAAAAAGAAAAGCTGCGGGTACTATGATTATATTGACGATACAAGTCCCTTTTTGTTGACACAAACGCGTGTTTTGACTTTAACAGGTGAACGCAAAATGCAATTCGAATCAACATTTGCAGTCAATTAAATCTACGCTTTATTAAAACAATGGCTGATTAAATCATGCAAATATGTCAGTAAGTTATTATAATATAATAATATTGCCGGCGCGTTGCTGTTGGGAGCAAGCGAATTAATTAAGTTAAAAAGCAAACACAACAAAGCTGCGGAACTTTTGTTTCGCTCAGCATCCAATCACCGAGCACAGCGCTGCATTATAAACAAATCTGTATTCCTGCACTTTTTGTAAATATCCATAAAGCTTTACATGTGATTTATATTTCCGCGTGTTATCCGTTAGATACACATACGCTCGTTAAAGCATTAAAAAAATATTTGCTATTATTGTATTCATAATCGTATTTTACATTTATTTAATACATCATTCATCAACATTAATTTTAATTTCTGCTATTATGTAGTTCACACTATATAAAAACAATGATAAAATCCTAAGTACTAAATACATCAGGATTAGTTATAAAACATTTCCGGATTCCGGATTTATTTGTCAACGATAGTTTACAAATAAATTAGAAATAATAATATGAACGAACAGTAATTGCCACAGTAACGGGTTTGAGAGTACGTGAGGAAGGTTGGCGATGCGCCACATCTAGTGTTGCAAACGCTTGAATACATTCACTCGTGCGATCGTTAAACCAAAATATCACTAACTCTTTACATTATAAGTGAGTTTAGAAGGACAGCTAAAGATGAAGTGCAATCTGCCCCAAAGACGGGCATCGAGTGAAGTCCTGTACTTTCCCAACCGCTCTGAAACACGACGTACATTCGATTCCAGAATTTCACGCTCCCCTACCTACCAATAGGTACGGTTATTCGTGAATGCGAGCGCTGCGAACTGCGTGACAACACAACAGTCGTGTCTTTGTCAACGGACTCGACTTGGCTTAATCCCAAACGACTGAGGAAAGGTAACATATCTCTTTATTTACGTTATATTTACTATGACAGTAACAAATGTGCCATACATACATACATACATACCGGTTCATACTCGTGCCTCGTATTACAATGAAAATCAGAAGAATAACAGAAATATTGGTCGTGTTTTAGTAATGATACTGGTAACCATAATGTGGTTGTAACAAATGAACAATAATAATTATGTCAGCATAATAATTGCGCTACATTTGGTATATTGCGCTTGCCTCTGAACTTTGTATTCAATATTATTTTTGGTGTGGGGTAAATTTTTCGTATTGAGGTTTATTTTCTGAAAGATAAATTATTACTACTCCTCGTGGTGGCAGTTTTCCCCATTAATTGGTGTCTAGATGACAGATTAAGGGTTGGAAAGCAGTGACGTAATTGACAGGCCAATCTGAGCCGCGGTTTGTGATGGATCTCGGTATGCTGTCCAAGGAACAGACACCCACCTACTGGAACGTATTATATTATAACCATTATAAATACCTTCTCGGGAAATAGATGTTCCGGATCATTTCTCAAGTCCGCCTCCGTTTTGATTACGTTTAGTGCTGAATATATCTTACGAGAGGCTAAAAGGTTCCTCTTGGAATATTTCTTCATTGGATTTAAGTTTTTTCACAGGTTTTTCGATTAACGAAACATCAAAATAGCGCTTGTGAAGTAAGTTTTTCCTGTTCAAAGAAATCAGATCGTATTCATGAACCCTAATATTTTCTTATTTATTCAAAAGTAGGTACAGATGTTATACCAACTACAATTTCAAATGGTTGAGATAAAAGGCCAAGCTCTTTTTTAAAAATAAAACTGAGTACAACAGAAACACATAGCGTGAATAATACTGGATTTCTAAAAGGACTAGGTACACAAAAGTATAATGTGAAAAGAATACTTATTTTAAAGGAAAAAATCATAAAACATGTTACAACAAAGGGGAGATGAAGGAGTGGCTCGGCTTCCGCGTTCAAGCGTTTGTTATAACGCGGTCTATGAGGGCACGCCTCAATGGACAGTGCGCCCAACTTAAACAATAATCGCAAAGTTTAACTTTTTACGTCTTTAGGGACGGTGGGGCAAAGGACTGCCGTCATCGCCTGCCCTCGTTAAATGTTCCGTTATGAAAGTTCATAAAAAGCCCCGTCAAAACTTTTTTGGTATCGTCCACAGGTCGATTCCCTCGATCTCGTCTTTTACTTCTCGCGTGAAAACTACTCCGGGAGAGTTATTGCTGTAGGTATGGCGGAGTAAAGTGCGCAGTAAGTCTCTATTATCTACGCCGTTAGAGTCGCGTGAATGAAGGCGAACGAACGTGGTGGGAATCTACAAGCTAACTCAATTCTCACCGTTCCGTTAATACATCTAGAATGGCGGGAGGTTTTTCTTCGTGCTCTACTTGCATTCAATTAGTTTCAGGCTTTGTTTTGCCCAAGAAAATGGTGTCTAATTTCCAAGATAGGTATTTGATAACTAAAAATCCTATGCCCTGTGTAAACCACAGAGTATAGCAATACTATCGTGTACAATTTTCCATGATAGTTATAGGGTCATAAGTACTCATACTTAATACGCTTGGATTAATTTAAACTGAAAAGATTTTCATAAAATATTTTTTTTAGTCCCACAAAATATCTATAATTTACGTGAAAATAATGTGCGTTTGGAAACCAAATCTGGAAACTACCGCATCGATGTTTGTAAAACATAAAATATCCGTTACATTTAGTAATTATTAAATAAAATTTAAAAAAATATATTGTAATCCAACTTCACATTTTAAATAAATAAGTAAACCAAAGTACCTACACTTAATTTTGAAAGGTAAAGCCTATAAAAAGGTAAGGCCCATTTCTTCTATTATGTGTCTTAACAATAAAGACAAACTAACAAATATTCAAAAGATCTTATTTATTTAAAAAAGTTTTCTAATACAAAAATATGATTTACGTAAGAGGTCGTTAAACTCCACAGAAACTTATCTCATGATTTTCACCGTATAGCAATGAAAATAAATTATTCGCTGTAGTGGTGAAGTTGAAAAATATTATTTGATATACTCGTAGCTGAAGCCGTGGTTGTTCATGTTCAGTATACGTATGATCGTATCTTACATCTTTACCTAAGGAGCCGAGCGACTGAATAGGGTTTAATTTGTTCTCTAGAAGGATCCCGGATCCCCGCTGGCCGCCATTCAGCTGATACTACACTTTCATGAGAAAGCCACACAAGTTCTAAGATTATGTTAGTCTACCCCAGACTCCAACCAAAACATAGCTCAATTATCTTGGTTTGCTCCAATAAAACTCTAAATTAAGTTGCGAATTATCGATTGATTCAGAAAGTATATTTACAATTCTACATACGCAAGCACTAACATCTTTATGACTACAACAAAATACTAAGTACCCACATTATTATTCATATCTACGTACATAATACGAGTACATCGTAGAATTACAGATATTATGGTTTGTTACAGTAAGTAACATTCAGCTTATTCCAGCTCAATAATGCTTCTCGTAAAATTTTATGGAGAATCTTCCATAAGCTTTGATTGCACGATCAGTGAGGTAGATGTCTCCATATGTATGTAGAATGATGTTATTATTATAACTTTTCTATGTTTATAAGTATATCTGTTTTGAGTTCGTAAATATGCTTAGTATAATGAGGGTGGAGAAAGATTTCATAAATATTTTATTATAACTTTATTACAACTAACTCAATTTTTGAAACATAAAATTATGAAGGATTTTTATGGCATAATCGTGTGTGGGAAAAATTTACTAAGATAAATGAAAGCAGAAGAATGAAAGGTCAACATGTCAGGGAACAAGTTAAACTCTAATGACAATCCGTCTCATAGCGAAACTGTCCTCCAAAATCCAATGTATCACGAAGTGAATTCAAAAATGAAATATAGAAAAAAAGATTCCGACATCGCTTATTTCCTTTCTTGCGTAAACAGTCTCAATAAATTCTTCACGTTGATCCGAGGATGAACCCTTGTAACGTATGAAAATAGGGGGTTTAGAGTACGTGTCGTGTGTTCGGGAAGGATCCGTGATTCGTTCTTGCCGGGCGGTGGCGGCCGGCGCGGCGCGGCGCTCGCGGGCGGTCGGCGCGCGTCATCGCGGCCGCCCGCTGTCTCCGCAGACGGTCGCAGCATCGCTCACTGCCACCGTATAAATCACCAGACATGAACTTCATTTTGTTGCAACCCTAAAAAATAACTCACATAAATCCCTGACTAAACAACCTTTAAAAGTATTTTTACTCTTACTTTGATGTATGAAACTAATAACTAATTCAGTGTAAGTTACCGCTGTCAAAGTTTGTTGCTGGTTCATCGATCTTGTGGCTTTCATGTATAAGTGTTTCAAATTGAACTACTTCAATGTCGATCGCTCCAATCGTTCATCAATGACTATTGAGCAAGATAATTTTATATATTTTATTCTATTCAGTTCTTTTATTTACTTTCTGGGCTAGGACCGCTGCCATTAAATTAACAATAGGTCTTAAAAGTTTTATTAAGACCTACGTTTCTATATGAAACGACTCTAAAAAGATCTTTGACAGTCTAGACAACGCAGGTATTGGCTGAGTAAAATTCGATGTAGGGATCAGCTAACACGTCGTTCGAACTTCGGTGCTTAAAAATATAACTTTTTGTTCACGTTACTTGTGCAGACCAACAGACGACCTTTTCTTACAAGACTCAGATGGAGAGTCCGTGGATTTTATTATTTAACTTGGACAGAAAGGGGAAACAAAGACAGTTTTCGAGAAATTCATCAAAACTTTTGATTGTATTACGTACACTCCGCCCCGAATGCTTGTTAATCTTTCGGTGCCGCTTTTGGTGTATCCTTTTTTATACAAACTCTTGGCGTGACAGCCGCTTAACAAACTTGGAGGAAGTTTCAAAAATATTTTAAATATCTTTTATGAAATATGAATGAAGTGATCACATTTTATCTACGTGAAATTTAGGATATAGGTGAGTATAAGCAATTTTAATTTATATAGTTTATTATTTTATAATTATTACAATTATATTTTATATTAATATATTTATATGTTCCGCGTGGTGCCAGACGTAAAGAATAGCACCATCCTATTTCTTCCAATGTATGTCGTAAAAAGCGACTAGTAAGGGACTTACTATAGAATGGGCAGCAGCGTTATCTATGTATCTTAACACCGTACTGCGATCGCCCACCCAGCCAAGCGTGGCGATTATGGCACCCCTCCCTCCTTGTTGGAAGCCTATGTCCAGCAGTGGACGTCTTACGGCTGAAATGAATGATTATGAATATTTTATAAATTATTGTATAATAATAAAGCAAATTATGCATATTTTGTTCCTACGCACACAAGGAAATCTGTGTTTTATTTAATAACTAGCTGCGCTCCGCGGTTTCACCCGCGTAAGTCTCGATCCCGTGGGAATAACGGGATAAAATGTAGCCTATATGTTAATCCAGGGTGTCAGATACCTCCATACAAAATTTTATCAAAATTGATCCAGCCGTTTGAGCGTGAAGAAGTAACAAACACACACACATAAATACACACTCACAAACCTTCGCCTTTAAAATATTAGCCTTATATATTCTCCTTTATATTAATAATAAAGCAAATTATGCATATTTTGTTCCTACGCACACAAGGAAATCTGTGTTTTATTTAATAACAACACATCTAGTCCAAACAATTAATTCCAGTCCTCAGTCACTCAGTAATCAAACACCTTCATGATGAAGTGTCTTAACAAGACAATACGGCGTAGGAAGTACATAATGAGTACGGCAAGACTGTCGAGGCGCCGGCGCCGGCTCCGTTATACATGTGTTACAATATGCGTGAGTGGCTTGCTGGGATCGTGGTCGGCTCCACTTTAATTAATCTGGATTTGATGAGGGATTAAGTTTGCGCGACGCGTGACGGATCGAGAGCTCTACGCGTCCTGCCCCGTCTACTGTGGTTTAAAACGGATTTACCTCTCATTCCCCTCCGCACAATTTGTACACACGTTCAAGAAATGTAATTTGCCTTCCTAACTTATTAAAGTGAATTGTGAGGAAAGATTATGTGGTTTTGTTGTCATTGCGTGTTGGGGTTGACTGTTGTAAGTATAACAACCTAAATTAGCTTTTAAAGTGGTTCCGTGTTGAAGAAACCATAGTAACTTAAAATTCGCACTCTTGGACAATATTACTATGTAAAATATGCAAGTTAAGGCATGCATTAGTCTTTGAGTACATGAAAGTCCATACATGTATATAAGGCATTAGCCAGTGTGTTCACAAGGCACCTCTTAGAAACACTCAGTTTAAGATTTTCAGGTGGTGTGTTACACAAAGCAAGAAGCATTCTGACGTCCACCTGCACACAACGTAACTCCACAATGGAATTACTGTTCAAGCACCCAAGCTATTATGTTGAGATGTTTCAGGAAACACGTGAATTTAAAGTTTTACTCAGAAGCTTTGTGTTTATACAGACAAACCTCGTCTTTTCTGGAAAAGTGTACTTCTTCAGAATAATGTTATTATTGTTAGGATAGCTAGGTAACTTCTGATTTTTACTGGTTTGATTTTACTTGAAAGTGAAGAATAGGATTAAGCTGTATTTCTAGTTAAATTTTTTCGGCCCATAATTTAGCTTCTGAAATTATTTTACACAATTGGTCCCACATTATTGCATAGGTACTACATACACCATGAACATAATTCTATAAACGAATTTGGCACATTACCGCCAGTGTGCTACGGATGTGCTACGGCGTAGCGCTGCTACGTCAAGTGTGACGTGGTAGCCGGTAATATTAAGCGCTTTATTGCCTCCTACACTGTTAGCGGCCACACTAAGTTACTCTATAATATAGCTGGCTATTCGGAACAACTTAATCATTACAATGTGTTTGGGTTACTATAGGTAGAGGTAGGTACATTGAGGAACAGGGACATCTTATAACAACTTTGTAATATTTCGAGGAAGATTATTTCGTCAGCCATACTTTGACAACCTTACTGCTAATACGTTTATTTTACCCTTAAAATTAACATTCTATCAATGTAACATAAAATAAAGCTGAAAGGTCAGCTGATTACCCATTCTATATGCACGAGCACTTCGCGGTCCATCAAAAACAAAGTAATCAAACCCCGAGATAAAACAACAAAAATTTAATGTATAAATTAAGCAGATCGTAAAATATGCGATAACTTCCACAACATGAAACAAAATCCATTACATTAATGTTAAAGAAGAGCAACAATACGTCACTGTCAGAGAGGAGAGTGGGGCCGGGAAGTGATTTCAAAAGCGGAATGCCCGCAACGTGCCGCGACTCCCGATTACACCCACGTGAACTACATTAATATTTCGAAGAATTAGCCGACGTGACCGCTTCATCAAGTTTAACTCCACTATCGAGTTTAAACACGAATTCAACTCGTACTTCGATTCAATTACATTCTCCTTACTCGCCTTTCAATGAATTTGATGATGAAGATCTATTCATGGAGTGGTATCAATTAATGCGATTTAGCTGCGCTTGCTTCTGTCAATTACTAGATGGGTGACTGGTTAGACAAATAAATCGAGACTCTTTGTGTATATACCTACACAAATCTGGCTAGCCTTTTCGGTCGGGTCGGCTTCCAGTCTTACCAGATGCAACTGAGTATCAGTATTTTACATGAAGCGACTACCTATCTGACGTCCACAACCCAGTAACTAGGTAATATGATACCCCCTGGTAAGACTGGTTGTCAGACTTTCGGGCTTCTGACGACCCGTAAGAACTATCAAAGATCTACAAATGAAAGCCGGGACCAACGGCTTATCCTTTCCCCTTAATCCATCCAAAGGTTGTCTTTAAAAGATCGCTTTCAGTGATAAGACCGCCCACTGTGTCACAAGATAAAATAAAATTTAATAAAATTACCACATTGATATATCTAATTCTTATGGTGTACCAGTACATCATAAAGAGTATTCTATATATCTATCTTAACGTGCTTTGCGAGGCATAGAGCATGTAAAGATGGCCACCCATCCACGGACCAACCCCGGCAAGCGTAGCTTAACCTGATAGCCCGTGCGGCTGGAATTATATACCTACCGTAGCTTTTTGGACATTGCCCTGTCATCGGTCACTGGTAACATACTAAAGTTTGACAGAACGTTTTTTACTGGATATTCAATTGCATCATGATTTTTGCTCATGATAACATAAACAAACCAACAAACAACAACAACATAACACAGCTTAACATACCTTTGAAGATATGTTAAGCCGATGGCATGAGATTCTTACGAACAGGGTATTTGGCTTCATGTAAATCTAACACCCTTTGCACACTAACGCCGCGGCGTAAATCCGCGTAAAACGCATTACCTGAAGAGCTACTACAAAATGGATCTTGAAATCTCGACAGAAATCGTCCGTGTACATACAGCGTAAATACCACCAGACCACCAACACCACCATTCGAAATACTTTAATTCAGTCACATTCACACTTCAGAATATTAGCGATCCTCAGAGTCAGCTCCTCATCAAAACGCCAACAGAAACAATTAGGTCGCACATCAATTCAAATACACTTAAACTGCCCTCAACTGTCCGCTTTGCTAACAACCGTCTACGTATACTAAATACAATGCAATCCTGTCTTGTCATAGACGACTTGCTTTAGCCCGCGGCTTCGCCCGCGAGTAGATCGGAAATTACACCACGGGACATACTACCAGGATAACAAGTATGCTATGTGTTAAAACCAGATTATAAACCATAGTCATCAACCTGGCCCTCGGTTTCCAGTCTAACCGGATGCAGCTGAATACCAGGGTCTTACGTTGGAGCGACTGCCTATCTGACCTCCACAGCCCAGTTACTGGGTAACACAATACCCTTGGTAAGACTTGTTGGTAGGTAGGACCCGTAACAACTGTCAAAGATATACATATGACAGCCGGGAGCAATGGCTTAACGTGCTTTCCGAGGTACGGAGGGGTCTTGGTATGTGAAGATGGTCACCCATCCACGAACCAACCGCGGCAAGCGTAGCTTAACCTGATCGATCGACCCGTGCAGATGTTATGACTTAGCCACAATCCCCTAAGTTATAAACATATTTATGCCAAATTTCATCCAAATTCATTCAGCCGTTTTTGCGTGATTGAGTAACAAACATCAAAACAAACAAACTTTTATATATTTATATAAGGATTTCATGTGATGGGTTCTCGTAGTTACTTGAATAGTATTTGCGTATAGTTCCCAGAACTGTAACACAGATTTGATACCTAACTGATAGCTTTCATGGCGTGGCTATGTGTATTGAAATTGTGCGTTATTGTCTACGTTCTGAGCTGGCTTGTCTTCTCTCTGTATAAAGGGGTCAGGGCTTTTCCCAGAAATGAGACTAAGCCGATTGTGATGAATGAACTCTACTTTGATGGTGAATCTTTGTTAGTTTTTGGCGAAAAATCTGCCGCTTGACGTGGTCATGTGACGTCTCTTCAGAGATGATAAATATTTGTAACAATTTTATTTAAGCAGCGTACTCTTAAATATGTTTGAACTCTCTGCTGATAACAACAACATGCGTCAGCAATCTGTCTAACAACGGTTTTGATAATCAACTTATACTCATAAATGATAGTGAGAGGCCTATTCCTAGCGAAAGTCTATTTACACATATTTCAATACACAAGCAAAGGGTAGATAGATAGATAGAATACTCTTTATTATGAAAAAAACAAACCCATACAAAATCACACTAATATTATGAAGGCGAAAATTTTGTGAGTTTGTGTGTTTGTTACTTTTTCACGCTCAAACGGCTCGACCAATTTTGATAAAATTTAGTATGGAAGTAGCTGACACCCTGGATTAAGACATAAGCTACTTTTTATTCCAATATTACCTCGGGATCGAGAAATACGCAGGTGAAACCGCGGGGCGCAGCTAGTCACATTAATATTATAAAGGCGAAAGTTTGTGAGTGTGTGTGTGTATGTTTGTTACTTCTTCACGCTCAAACAACTGGACTAATTTTGATAAAATTTGGTATGGAAGTCGCTGACACCCTAGATTAAGACATAGGCTACATTTTATCCCGACATTCCCACGGGATTGAGACTTACGCGGGTGAAACCGCGGGGCGCAGCTAGTACAGATATAAATGTAGAAATTTTACAAGGGATGACACAATGGGCGGTCTTATCGCTAAAAGTGATCTTTTAAAGTCAACATTTTGGATGGATTAAGGGAGAAGGAAAGACAATACTGCAGGTAGTCTGTGGTATACCATTCACATAACTATACTAATGCTAATAATAATATAAAGTTTGTGAGGTTGTAGGGAGGGGGGGGGGGGTAATCTCTGGATCTACTGAACCGATTTTGAACATTCTTTTACCCATAGAAAGCCACGATAATTGTAAGTGTCATTGACTATATATTAATCCGAAAAACAAAAAGACTTTCCGCCCAAAGAAGTGGGCACGGGTCAGCTAGTATACAATAAATACATAGGTAAAACATATTCAATTATGTATATAATTATATACAATAATAATCATGTAACAAGTGCAAAGAACAAAAAAAATATCTTTAAGGAGAGAGATAAAGATTAAAGAGATTTTTTTACCATAATGTTTAAAATGGACAAAGATTGAGCACGCCTTATCGACACGGGCACGGCATTCCGTAAACGTACTGGGTAGCTATGTTTATTCATTAACTAACAACTAAAGAGTTCAGACACAACTTCAGCGAACTAATATTCGAACTGACAAAAGCAAACAAATTAGAAAACAAGCACTTTCTATAGTGTTCCTTTCCAATACCTTAGCAATCGGAGAATATATATTTCCCACAAATCCTAATTGGAATTAACCGTTTCAAAGGATAGAATAGAGTGATTTTGTATTTTAATCTAGTTGAATAACAATCTTCAAAATATCAGAAAAAATAATAATATTATTTAATGAAAATTCATTTGATCTTTATTTCTATTTCGTGACGTCATCTAAGACACGGCAAGAATGTCTTTACTCTAAAAACTAATCTAAAAATCATTATTCAAATACAAATTAAAGATGGACAAGAACTTAAAGCTTTTTATTTAAAAACCAAAGTACTCAGACTGCCATTAAAAATAAAAGCATTTGAAATGCTTTTGTATCAAATGCCGTCTAAAGCCAAGATATTGTTCACATATTTGTTTACAAAAATCAATGATTTAAAAAAAAACATAAAAATGACATATTTTTGTTCAAATCATGATAATTTTATCTTACCCATTTAGTTCTTTTTATGTACAGCGTGTATTAAAAAGGTGTAGTCATATTTAAGGATGTGGCAGAGACTATCAAACTGAACAACTTTCCCCATGAGACCAACATCGTAATCACGAAAAAATGATCAGTCATCCCATACAGTTGGGTCGAGTAGGCATTAAAGTTTTGTATGGGACAGTTGACAGGACAGATTACGATGTTGCTTGACCCACGGAGAAAGTTGTTCAGTTTGATGGTCTGTACCATACCCTTAAATATGACGACACTTTTCTGATACATGGTATATACAGCGTGCCGCTTTCATAGCGACATTAATTTAATACACAATATTTTAATTTCAATAAATTTTATTATTTATATTAAAACAATTTTCTAAAATAGCATTTTTGAGCAACCTGTACTTAAAGAACTGTAGCGCAGAGGTCATTTGCCGGGGATCGGATCATAACATCGCATCAATGAAATTAAAACGAATAGCATGCAAAGAATAAGTGAATTGAAGGATAGAGAGAGCTTTATTATTTAGTTTGTTTGAAAATTTTAATTTTTCAATGTACGGTTTATTTTATCTTATTATATTTTTTATGATTAACTGGCCACTAGCCCTACCCGTGTGTTAAATAATTAATGTCACCATTGTAGCGGCACGTTGTATAATTCCCGATACTTCGCGAGTAAATCCCGGAGTAGTACCAAGTTCACTACAAAGTAAGAGTATGTGCCAGGTTATAAACGCGATATTATAGCTATTATGAAACATCCCATATCCCCTGATCCCATAGGATCAGGTACTATAAAGATGATAATGGCTGAGGATTTGTATAGCCCCCAAGTACTTGCGTTCGCGCTCATGCCTCCCAGCGGGATAAGCAGAATTCTAAATCGTGGCGATTATTATGAAAATAAAGAAACTATGTGGGGTTGTAAATAACTTAGAGGGTTGAAAGTTGTAAAAGAAAATAAAAAACCGGCCAAGTGCGAGTCGGACTCGCGCACGAAGGGTTCCGTACCATTATCTACAAAAACGGCAAAAAAATCACGTTTGTTGTATGGGAGGATTAAATATTTGTTTTATTTTAATTTAATTGTTTATTTTTAAAGTCATTATATAACTAAATATTCTGTGAATATTACAAGCGTCTACCTGTGGCCGTTATCAATATCCAGCAAAAACGAGCAAAAAAAAACTCACGATTGTTGTATGGGAGCTCCCTTAAATAAATATTTAAGGGAGCTTTATTCTGTTTTTTAGTATTTGTTGTTATAGCGGCAACAGAAATACATCATCTGTGAAAATTTCAACTGTGTAACTATCACGGTTCATGAGATACAGCCTGGTGACAGACGGACAGACATACAGACAGACAGACAGACGGACAGACAGACAGACAGACAGACGGCGGAGCCTTAGTAATAGGGTTCCCGTTTTACCCTTTGGGTATGGAACCCTAAAAACATTACCCTCCTTTTGAGGCAGTCAATCAAGTAAAAAGAGGTTGATAAACTGATTTTGTTCTTCCGCAATGATGTCAAAGATAAAAGAAGGAATCTTCGCTAAAGCCTTTTTAATTTTAATTTTTATTTGTGTAGGTAGACAATTCTTATTTGAGTGCTACATTCTAAACAAGACTAACGACTTAATTTAGCATACCACTTGAACAAAAATTAAACAATCAATTTCTAAAATCTACAACAGAAATTCCTTCAAACAATTATTTTAAGACCAAACTTCCGTACGTCAATTTCATACAGTGAAGTTTCACTGTATAAAATTAACGTATCAAACTTGGGTAGTAGCAAGTGTGGTGGCGCCTTAACGTCAATGTCGCAGCAAATTCGGGTCGTATATATAACAAACACAACTTTTAAGCCTCGGCTTACCCACAAGGGTTCAGAAATGATCGGACGTAATTAGAAGATGTGGCACATTTAAACTTTCCTCGTATAGTAAAACAAACGACGCATTCAAACAGAGAATGGCTTTGGCTTCATGGAGACGCCCACATGCATACATGTATGTATATGTTATGTATTTGACGCTGTTATTTTGTTTTGTAAAACATGGATATGCAGATAATTGGCGTATAACGATATCAATTGTTCTTCTTATCTTACTTCAAACCAAGGGTTGGAAACCCGATAATTTTCTATGTAACCTTAACCGTTATTATAAAGGATTTTGAACATATTTCGTTAATTATTTAATATTTTGTTACAAAATCAATGCTAAACTTAATGTGAAGCTAATTAATATCAATTGTATCAAAATAATTTGTATCTTCGGAAATGAAAATTAACCGGTTTGAAGCCTTGCCCACAATATTTCCATTAAATCGAAAAAAATATTTGGAGTATTTTTTTTTTCTTAAAGCGCCTGCTGCCTGTTTTGTTCTTTAAGAAAAAAAAAATACTCCAAATATTTTTTTAGAAGCATTTGTAGGAGCTAGTTAGGCTAATGCTAAATTAGTCTTTGCAAAAAAAAAAGCACCATAATGTTTGAATTATTGGTGACGTCAGTGCATGCGACTCTGTGTCTCATAGATACAGAGAATATTTTAGAAAGAAAAGAAGGATCAGACATTGACGTAACTTCCTGATGACACATGTGTAGTCCCTTTTGGTTCATCACGTTCCAGGTATATTTCGCCTATTCTCCTTTGTATTGTTATCCTGTTAGCCGTTACCCTCGAGCCCACGCACGGTGGAACTGTGTTTGACGCAAAGCCAGTGACGGTAAAGGTGGACCTAATTGACGTGTAGCACATTTTGCTCTTTTCGCTAGCCGGTACAAATTTTTTTGACATCATCTACTTTTTCCAAGAATATTGGGATCAGCTTCCAGGAACACATGTCATGCTGCTGTCATCATTTCATTACTTACGTATCAAAATAGGGCACTCGGGCCTGGGGCACTCGACTTTATTATCTCGTTATGTAAAGAGCTCCGCGTAAAACTTGTTGCAACAAGAAAATTTCAATTAAAGCAGTGTTTACTTGACGCAGAAATTAAAGAAGAGCGAGGGAGCGAATCCACTGTGTCAACTAGCTTATAACTGCAACGAGAACAATGTGCAAGTACGTGTCTACGCATACTAGTGTCCCAACTGTAATATCGAGCCAGGCCCGCATTAGATTGCCACGGCCCCCGCGCCAAAATACAAATAACACGTAGCTATTAGAATACGCAGCAATACTTTGCGACTCCTACTTGAAATACAACGCAATATACAGTAATGTTAAATTCAAATATACGTTAAAAATTAACAACAGAGAAGCAGTGGTGGAGAGCAGTGGTGGCCCATGTGGTAATGGCCCCGACTTAAGAGTTGTAGGTCGGGGGTTCGAACCCAGGCAGGCGCATTACTTTGTGTAAATAATTTCATCACCACTGCTCTCAAAACGGTGAAAGAAAACATCGGGAGGAAACCGGCATGTCCTAGAACCAAATATTCGACGACATGTCATTGTGACATCTACCAACTCGCACTAGGCCCGAGTCGTGGATTACAGCCCACTCCCTCTCACCGAAAGGAGGCTTGAGTCCCAGTAATGGGAACATTATAGACTGAATATGTTATGTATACGTTAAAAGCACAGAATCCGACTTCACACAAATATTTCAATCAGAATACTCCTATATTATATACAAACAGTGCAGTGAAATACTTCAACGTCATAAGAGCAACATATGTGACCCAAAAGCGAAAAACATAAAAAATCAACAAGCAACACGTTGTCGCAACCACGGCCCTCTTTTCGACGAATTTTGACTGTACTGAAAATAAAAATGTCGTGAAATAAAAGAACTTTTTAAATTAAAGTTTTCATTCACTTCTTTTGAGTAAAAACCCAGTCAAATTTTATTCCGCACAGTATTTGCTGCAAACTTAGAGTACATTTCGTTTAAATACAGTATTTATATAGAAAAAATATATCCAAACATGGGCGAAAATTTTATTAAAATTGGACACTGTTAGGTGCCTGCTAATAGTTACTTAAGTTAAGATTGGGGTTTACGCACATATAGGTACCTACCGAAAAAAGAGAAGGCGTAATAAAATTGTCATTTAATTAAATCGAGACAGTTCCTTAATACTAGGCCTCGGAAAAACAAGTCGGCAAAACTGTTCGCGACGTTCGATTGTTTCTGTCATAAGTTTCGAAATAGTAGCGAGTTGTAGGTTGTACCGGTTTCGCTGGGACGCCTGACTACACAGTAGAGACGAGGACACGGGCGCAACTGCGACCAGTCCCGGGGTACGTGACGTTGAATAACTCACAGCTGTAATACTGGCAACTTCGCTCGCTCACTGCTCTCGGCGGAGAATTTTATGCGCATTATTATAACGGTTTACGTACCTACGGGCCCCGCTCAGCCACAGTAGAACTCAATCCTAAATGTCTTTATGGCCCACGCTAAGACGATGCCATTTCCGCTAAAACAACTAATTTATTACAGGGGTAGTTCAGTGTTAGCGGTTCAACTGGGCAATTTCGTGGTAAATACAAAGTGATGTTTATGTTAACCACCGTTCTTACTTCTTACTATAGAAATTACGGTACCCAACCACATAATAACAAAATGAAAGTGGGAATTCAGTTCAACTAGAGTTTCAGAAAATGAAATTTGAATAACTCAATACACTTAAGAGATAGAATTTAAACTAGCAAAGTTGTACGAAGAACGCGGATTGAAACGATTTAAGAAAACTTTATTATGCAGTGTTTGATGGTAGAACAATAATAATACGCGAAGCGTGATTAATATCATTAATATTCAAAACATGGAGTGCCCGCCAGCTGTTTGATTATCTTCGATGGAGCGCAAAGGAAAAATTTAAATTCCTTAGACGTTGCAGCGAAGCGACGGCTGAAACTAAATTGTGGAGCAACCTTTTATTATGGACTAGCTTCCCAGCCCTAGAAACGAGGTTGGGTTGGTAGCTGGAAATTTAAAAAGTCATTCACCGGAGACACGTCAATCTTTTAATTTCGTCGCTCTTTTAGTTTTATATAATGTAAAAATGCTTGATTTTAAAATTATAGACTCGACTGAATATGAATATTTGTTAAAGCTGAAGATAATGTAATGGAGGGTGCATCGATCTTTTGGAAATAACAAAAAGAGCGTGCTGATTAGACGTCGTGCTCACCCAGCTGTAATTAACAGTAATCTGATGTTTACCGTAGTGAACAGACTTGCACGTCAGTGCACGGACACCGACAACTTTTTGACACTATTTTATTATGTTTGTACGAGTACTAAGTTAATTAAGTCGCTTGTCACCGGCAACGCAGCCTCGTTGCTTAATACTTTAAGCTCTTAAAACGCAAACTACAACACTACACTGTATTATATCCTCTTAACGAGCTCTTTTAGAGAGCTTACTTCAAATTTAATTAATGGCGATTCAGTAAAAATCCGGGCCAGTTATTAACATTAATTAAGTTTAGAGACAATATTTTATGAACGAGAAACCACTTTAGACGGGGATTAAAAGCCAGGAAGCTTACACCCGTTTTGATATATTTTATACTAATTGAGTAGAAAGAAGGTTGAATAGACAGCTATATAGTACAAGTAACAAAATAGGCACGAGGTTCTAAACTATGAGAACATCTCTAATTACCTATTACTAAGACATGGCTTGTTAACCCAAATGTAAACTAATTAGTTATAAACATAATAACCAACAACCTAATTGACTTGTATCCATATTTCGGTATTATCTAACTTCTGAAATATGTTAAAACTGCCTAAAAAAATAAACCTATCACATGTTTACCAACGGTGTGTGAAGATTTTACTTGCATTTAGAGAGCAAAAATGCTGATGATGCTTCTGTTATACCTAACTTATAATATATTTAAGCCACTTAATAAATTATATAGTGCGGTTTATGTACCCCAAAAGCATCTTGGCGGAAACGGCACTGAGATTCGTCTTTATCCACCGCAAACCACCCGTAGCCCACCGCCTCTACTGGCTACAATCCATCATCCTGCCTAGATCAATTAAACCCGGGCTAGGCCTGCCACGTAATGTTCCTTACGCGAGGATAACACGTCTAACTATATTGCAATCTTCATCGCATTCTACGAGCACTCGGACTGTGATTACGTATTATAGGCAAATAAATTACGCCTTTCTGACCTATGTTTACCGTAAGTTACATGTTACATGAGCACACCGTTCGAATCCCACCTGAGGATTCCTTCCCTATTGAAGTGTATTTATAAATATTCAGTCATAAGCTGCATATTTTAAAGTATAATCAAGGACAACCCATGAAGCTAATGCGGAAAACGTTCCACTTGAATTGTTTGAAACATAAAATATTGTTAACAAAAATAATACATGTAAAATGCAAATATGAGAGTGCAGTAAACGAGATCTTGGCGGTAAATATGAGCGTGGGCCTGTAGGTGGCATCACCCAACATAAATATTGGGCGTAACTTATGAGCGCTGTGTCGCGCTATTCACAGACAAAAACACCTCTGAAACGGAGCTTTGATTTTAAATTCTAATTTTATGAATCGTCTAGTTTGCATATCGCAGCATATTTTGGTTAAAACGACACGAATATGTTGAGGGTCCCTTACTAATGGCTGCTAATTTATAATAAACAAATCTCGCATGTCTGCTCGGGGCGCAGTGCACGTTCGTTATAATTATATGACACATAAAAAGTATGCTTACGTCGGTATAATTTTGATGATTCGTGTCTTACAAAACCTAATTCATTCGGATTACTTTCAGCAAGTTGCGTAACTAATGAAGTAACTTGTGACACGGGTCGGGCCCTGGGATCGACGTAATCAAATTAATGAGAAAACTTCACTTCAATTTAGGGTTCCTACCTCAATCTTTAGGATATTTGGTAGCGGTCAAGTGCTCGACTTGCCCGCTACCAAATATCCTAATGAGCATGTTGATTGCAGTTTGAATAACTTGCTTTGACCTTCGTATGTTCAAGAACATGGTTTGTGGTAACAAAAGTTACTGAAATAAATTAGGCAAATACTATCCTGTAAGTCGAAGTCTCACTGCATGGCAAACCTTTCCTTTTTCCACTCAGCTCGATCTGAGCCAATATAGACCAAAATGAAAGGCCTTACTTTTGTTTTTGGCCTGCAGTGGTACACGCATACAGGCTGATTATTGACCGAGCGAGCGAAGCGCCTTCGCGTCAAGTCTAGCAAAATTTGCTTTCTTCTGTCAGTTTATTGGTATCCTATACAGGTCGTATTTTACAACCGATCTGACGAAATTGGTATACAGATTTTACGACTTTATAATTTTTTTTGTCGTCGGGGTTTATTGATTGGATTAGATTTACTTCCTCCGAAAAGGGACAAAAAGGGGGTTGCTGGATATCTCCGCCTTATGAGATTCGATTTTGATGGTTTTTTTTTTATTTAAAGTTTGTAACTTTAAGTTGGTGTCATAGAAATCTGGGGAAGATCTGATGAGGATCTTCAGCGTGATGAGCACTCAATAGAATAAAATAGAATACTCTTTATTATGTACACCATAAACCCGAAAACGATCGCAATACATAGTGTCATAGCGAGGTGGTTATGAGGAGTGAAGAGATATGTCACGCCTATCAGGACAATCCTGGAAGTACGGTCAAGATCCCTACCAGCATCTTACTGGAATACTTCCTTCCTCCGAACAAGTTTGCTCTTGCAAATCTCCACGCCAATAAAGGCAAGAAAGAGGTGAGGAACAAGACTTTTCCCGGGAGGTAGTGTCCGTAGGGTCGCTACTGCCAACAGCTTGCCACGTACTGCGCTGCGGGTTTCCTCTCCTGGTCTGGCTCCTCACAGTAAAAGTAAACTCTTACGCCGCACAGACCTAGTGTTCAGGAGCGCGCAAGCCAAACCACGACGTCAACGTAGAGATACGGGGTGCGGCCATTCAATTATTATTACTGTAATGTATTTTTTAACATACAAAATAAACCAGCCAAGTGAGTGTCGATTATTAAAATATGTCACATTAATCACCGTATTTTTTTATTGCGTTGACTTAGAAGCTTGATTTTTTAGAGCCTGCCGAGCCTGAGCTTGTTTTTTTTTCCTTTTTTTTTTCCTTTGAAGGGACCGTTGACCTACGTATTTGATATTAATTTCAGGTTGATACCTCCACGTGTTCCTGAGAAAAAGGGTATTGACAGAATGACAGACAGACAGACGGACAACGAAGTGATCCTATAAGTATATTTCATAACTTCCATACACAAATAACCTACTTAACAAAAGTTTAGTTTTTATGTAAAGTTTAAAATTTTCACTCGAGCCACCAATGTTTTTTATAATGTTGATTTCTTTTAGGTTGTCAGTGTACAAGTAAATAAAAAATAAAATGTATCATTTTGTAAAAGGGCGGAGATCTGTGATCTGAAATACAGGCCTAGCTTAGTTTAGGCACTAGTCTCACACAATATTAAAACTTTTGTCTGGCTCTGATACCATATAATATGTATTTTGTAATATTGTGGTGAGAGAATAAATCTTATCTTATCTTTTTCCTTTTTAGGTACGGAACCCTAAAAAACAATATATTCAAGTGAATACAGAACAAAGAACAGACACGAGAATAGAATGTACGATATACCGAGCATTGGTGACAAGCTAAGTCTGAATAACATTGGACCTTTGATGTTAGTTCTTTCTTTTCTTTGTTAATTATGATGTTAGTTAAAATAAGCTATACCCTTATCGATAAGAAAAGTGATGACAGTAACAGAGATAATATCTACACCTAATGCTATCTTAGGATGCAGACCAAAAGTAGTTTCAGAAGCAGTTAAATCTGTTTTATTAAGACTGGTCTTGTCCCGGAGACAAGAAACCCCAAAGAATAAGCTCCAGTCATGTTATAATTTAATTTTATAAGGCATTCTAAACTTCGCTTCTGGATTAAATAATGCCACCACCAATTTAATTAAGCAATGAAAAATATGCAAAAAGATTACAGAAGCCTTCGGATAAAGACTCGACAGGCACAAAGTTTTAGAACAATGTCGGCATGAAAAAAAAACCCGCCATGTACGTGTCGGACCACGCACAATGAAAGGTTCCGTAGTTGGGGTGAATTTATCCCAAGAACAAACTTAACATTGTAGTTAAAAAACATGATTCCCATACATTCCAACTGCAAATGCAAGTTTGTACGCACAATATTGAAAGATTTTCATGTTATTTTAACACCTTAGATTTCTTATAGGTTTTCCTATAATATATAAGTAAAGAACTATTTTCAGTATCAACAAAAAAATTGGCGCAGTTGTTTCGGAGATAAAGGGGGAATGGTAAATTTCATCTATTTTCTTAAATAACATTAAAACTTTTTATTTTAAAATTATAACAAAAACATATTTGAGACCCTCACAACAAGCCCTTTCATTTGATGTCATGGTACAGTTTGCAAAAAAAAATATTTTTAACTTTCTAATTCATCCCCAAAACTGACGGTCTCATACTAAAAATTCACACGTCTGTGATTGGGTCACAGAAATTCATATTTGTTCCAAATTTCAAAATTTCCAGTAGATTCGGAGCACATCGGCTGTGACAGACGGACAGATAGACAGATGCGAGTGATCCTACAATGGTTCCGTTTTTTCCTTTTGATGTACGGAATCCTAAATAGAGTTTCCATAATCGTCGGTACCTAATTGAATTCTAAAGTTGGAACTGTTGGAAGCCTGCTGCACTACTCCAACTTCTAATCATAAATTCCACTGTTATAACATTTAACAAAGTTTCCTGTCATCTACAGAAATTGGCTTTACTCCAATTATCCGCTTTTTTCTCGCCGCCTTTAATAGCGGGTGCTAACTGTAACAACAATGTAGGCATTTAGCTTTTGTTAAAACTCCACTTTACCCGTTATGTTTATGAGCTCTCAGCAATAATACCGTCTTTAACACAAAATACCAAGTTTTTTGGTTTCATGCCAAAGTGCAGAAAGATTTGTTACATGCTGGCGTAACATTTACCATGTTTAGATAAACAAAATGAATATTAATGTCAGCAGTAAGTACTCGTATCGCAATGGTATACTAAAATTAAACTGTTTGATATTTATCACCACAATTGAATTTAATAAAACTTAATAAAAAAAACAACTGACTTCCAAAAAAAAACACTACAAAGTGAATAATAACTTTAAATTCGGAAGTCGGTGTCTTTGGATCTGTATTTTAGTTGTTTGCCACTGACTTCCGAATTTAAAGTTATTATTCACTTTGTAGTGTTTTTTTGGAAGTAGGTTGTTTTTTTTTTGTAAAAGTTTTTTATTTTTCACGTTTTAGTGGGTCAGTTGGTAAATTATCTAAGTTACAATAGCCTTATGTCAAATACTCATCACCTTTTTACAAAATATTGTTTTTCCTATGGTGCTTTCCGACTGGAAATGCATGAGTTACTATAAAAAATACCCAAATCGCTATAGGTGTGCCTATAAATTTGAGGAATTCCCTCGATTTTCATTGGATCCCAGAATCATCAGATCATCAGAATCTGACTTAACATAAAGAAAAATATAAACATCCGAATTGATAACCTCCTCCTTTTGGAAGTCCGTTAAAAAAAACTGGGCTAGTGCGTGTCAGACCATGCACATGAAAGGCTCTGTAGTGGGGATCAATTTATTTATCCCAAGAACAAACTGAACATTGTAGTTGACAAATCATGCACTCTAACTGCAAATGTAAGTTTTTACACACAATATTGAGAGATTTACCATGTTATTTTAAGATCATAGACTTCTTATAGGTTTTCCTGTAATCTATAAGTAAAGTACAATTTTTTGTATTTTTTTTTTAATTTTTGGCTCATTACTTTCGGAGATAAGGGGTAATGGTAAATTGTCATCAATTTTCTTAAATAATTTTAAAAGTATTTATTGTAAAATTATAAAACAATCGTATCTGAAATTCTTACCTAACCAACTAACTAGCCCTTTCGATTGATATGTCACACGGTACAGTTTGCAAAACACTTTTTTATATTTTCTAATTTCCCCCCAAAAGTGGTTCCCCCATATTCAAAATTAATTTATTTACGTTACACGTCCGTTTTTGGATCACAGAAGTTCATATGTGTACCAAATTTCAACTTAATCGGTCCAGTACCTTCGGTGCAAATCGGCTGTGACAGACGGACAGACGGACAGACAGACAGCCAGACAGACAGACAGACACACGGTGATCCTATAAGGATTCTGTTTTTTCCTTTTGAAGTACGGAACCCTAAAAACAACTGAAATAGTAACGAAGAATTTTGTCCGTTTGTCTGGATGTATGTTCCGGATTGGCGCAAAAACGGCTGTTTATAACCTGGATTAACAAAGGATACTTTTAATCTCGGTGCCGGTAGTACGTTTCCGTGGAATATTTTCCGACATCCACGAGGGTGAAGTTGCGGACAAAATCTAGTTCTTAAATAAAATACAAAAATAGTCTATGTAAAACAAACACACTTAACATTTCTCGTTTGAATGAATTATAATATTTACATAAAAATCCCGCCTGCATACTTACTGAAACATAAGTAGCAAAATGCTACTTATATTTGTGTAAACATTAAAGGTATCATTACGTGTGCGTCGCTTGTTCACAAAACGTTTGATCATTCCAGCATTTGTTCCATATCTACACATTTGAACGCATTTACCTGAATAAAAGGGTTGCTTCGTTCTATTGTTAAAAATATATTCCGCACACATTTTTTTTAACGTGGATGATCCAGTCGAAAACATGTAAACACAATCGCGTCGTCCCCACGTTAAAGCGGGTATTGAAGTGTGAAATTCAAAAATCAACTAACATTTTCTAGCCCAGTGAATCACTCATCCCTCCGTAGTCTTTTGCTCGAGACGTGTTTGCTTTTCGCTGAAGAGATTTCCCTTTAGATAAATTCATCGTGTTGATTCGACAATGTTTACACAGGAATCCTTTTAGTTGTGTTTGAACTTTGTTTGTGTTTTTTCAGAGGCAAAAAAAAGGTGATGAAAACTTAAAATATATTGCTGCGAAATGCGTGTAAATGGATTTTGACTTCTCTATAAATATTCAATGTTTGTTTTAAATAAAAATAAAGAATGGAAAGAGGAAGCTTTAGTAAAGGAACTTTATAGACTATTTGACCTAATAACGAATCGTACACTACTGCCAGAGGGTACAGATAGATAAATCACCCAATATTGTTCTTGATTGCTTCCTATTTGTCGAAAGGAAACGCATAGCGCACTGTAGTCCCTCGTTCATCTAATTATTTCGAGCTTAATCAAAGTATCACAATTTGAATTTATTATATTGTTAAATAATTAATTATACGACTAATAGAGAAGTACGGAAGAAAAGGACATGTTGCGCCAGCCCCAAATAAATTGAGACGATTGAGAGCAGGAGAATGATGATAATATTTGTATAATATTATACACTGGATCGCAAAAATACCGGGTCGCTAATAAAAACCGTGATATCTCTATAAATTATATACCTAGATAGCTAGAATAAATAATATGTAGTAAGCAGGCTACTAATGCTTGTTCTTAATCTCTAAAGAGGTTTCACTTATACAAGTTACAGGTTTAAAAAAAAAATCTGCATTTTGAAAATTTAAAATTAGGAAAAGAATATATTTTCTGGTTTTGTTTCAACACGAGCTGTCATTATAAATGGTTCCTTGGATTGATCAGAGTATTCAGTGCAATATCATGTCGTTAACACCTGATGTACACGTATGATGTACACCTGATGTATACGATGTATACTGAATGTACACGGTTTATTACTATGGTACAAGAAGGAAGAAGTCAGCGTAGCACTGCTAGAACAGTAGGAGTATCTTTATCAACGGTCCAAAGAGTACTCCAGCGATTTCAAGAGACCGGCGTGAACATCAGGAGACCAGGAAATGGCAGGCCAAGGTGCACGAGAAGACCGATTCCTCGTGAGCACTATGTTAAGAAATCGACATCTCACGGCTGTTCAGATCCGAAACAGTCTTCAAGAAATTCACCACATCAATGTGATGTCTTCGTGAAGCTGATATAAAGCCTTATATACCAGCAAACGGCCCCAAACTGCTCGGAGAACATCGAGTTGCCAGGTTACGGTTTTCTCGAGAACACATCCGACGGACAGATGAAGATTGGTCAAAGGTTATGTTTTCCGATGAGTCCAGATTTTGTTTATTTACGCACGACGGGGAACGAAGAGTATTTAGACGACCAGGATAACGGTATCATCAAGCGTGTTTTGAAGAAAAGATGCGATTCGGTGGAGGATCAATAACGGTTTGGGCTGGGATATCTTCAGAGGATCGCACGGAGTTAGTGATCATATAAAACGATTCTCTGATTACTTTCAGATACGTAGAAGAGGTTTTAAATGAGCATGCTGTCCTTTCTTAGTAAATATGGGTGCAAATTCAATTTTTATGCACGATAATGCGTGACCACATACTGCTCGTTTGGTCAATATGTATATTCAAAATGTCGGTATTACCTGCATGGAGTAGCCAGCTCGCAGCCCAGACTTAAATCCCATAGAACATGCATGCGACGAGCTCGGGAGATGCGTGAGACAACGCTCCCCTGCTCCCGTTAACTTACACGAGTTCAGGAATGCGCTAGTGGAAGAATGGGCAAACATAGAACAAAATTGTATTAAAAGTTTGGTTTACAGCATGCCACATTATCTTGATGAAGTGCTATGGGCTCGTGGAGGAAATACAAAATATTAAATTGACAATTTTTTTTTTAAGATTTACTGCGAAGTGTATTTTTGTTGTCATAAGTTAGAAGCGAAATTTTCTTATTTTTTAGTATTTAATTAAAGTTATATAGTGTACAAAACGTGTTACACATTTTTATATAACAGGGTGGAATTTTGTAATGCCACCTGGAGGGAAAGTACTCTTAATACTGCAGATAGAAAGTTTTACTCAAAGGAAACATTCCTTTATTTTTGAATAGAAAGCAAACTGCATTCAAAGATTTTCGAAAATTCTCTTCTCCCACACCCGGGAATCGAACCGGCTAAAATCTGAAAAAATTATACCCTGTACTTTTATTGCATCGATCGTTAGGGTCAATTATAAGGATGAAATCTCTCTAACAAACATGATAAATTAAATTAAAGGAAAACCAGGAAATCTTAAATTAATTTAATTATTTACAAAAAATGGTAAACTAACTAATTAGTTGCTCGAAATGGGCTCCATTCTCTTGGATACACAAATTTATTCTTTTAACGAATTCATTTCTAGTAACCTTTAATAAAGTGTTGTGGTGAATATTATAAATCGTATTCTGAACTTCAACTCTCAACTCGTTGTCATTCGCATAAGATTTCATGTAAATTTGATTTTTTACATATCCCCACAAAAAAAAATCTAATGGGGTGAGATCTGGCAATCTCGCAGGCCATCTGATTGTGCCGTTTGTACCAATCCAGGTATTAAAATGGTTATTAATGTAGGCAGTAGTGATTCTGCTGTTATGTGCTGGAGCACCATCTTGCTGTAGAATTATTTGGTTTCGCTCTTCCTCGGGGAAACCATTTAACTCGTTTCTTAAGAGATCCAGTATTTCAATATACTTGACAGTGTTTAAATGACCTTCGTACACGTGGACTAACACTACATTATTTCTCATAATTCCGCACCAAACGTTGAAAGAAAATCTTACTTGATTGTTAGTTTCATGAACACGAACAGGATTCACTCAGAGACCAATAATGGTTATTGCGGCAATTGTACATGCCATTATTGCTGAAGTTGGTTTCGTCAGACCATACAATGTTACTCAAAAAATTAGGGTTTCGGTCAATTTCTCCAAGCATGTTTTCACAAAATTGTAATCGTCTGTCACGATCCCCAATATGCAATTTTAGCACCAACCGACCTTCACGATAGCATTTATACTTATACTTTTTCAGCACTTTAAGTACGCGAGTGTGGGTTGTTCCTAATTCATCGGCAGCATCTCTACTTGAACCCTTTGGAAATGATTCAAAGTATGTTAAAACATCTAGATCAAAATCGAAATAGTTTTGCTGAATAGTTTGCCGTCTCTTCTTGAAACCACCCGTATTCTTTAAATTTTCTACCATTCTTTTCAATACGAACCGAGTTGGTGCCTGTCGGTCTTGATATCTCTCTCCATACCACCGCAGAGCCAGATTCACGTTTTTGTTATTTAAAAGATAAGCTTCCATTAAATCAAACTGTTCTTGATAAGCCATTTTCACCGTGAGACAAAATGTGAAATGAGTTGTAAAAACAATCAAATGTGAATAACAACTATGACAATCTAATTTTCAAATTTTAATCTAACATTCCATATTTAAATTACCTCATATACGCAGCTACGAGTATGTCGCAAAGGAGTCTGCATTACAAAAGATTGATGTTAGTTAAAGAGCTTTAACTTGACTCATTGAATTTGTAACTTCAGATTTCCTGGTTTTCCTTTCATTTAATTTATCATGTTTGTTAGAGAGATTTCATCCTTATAATTGACCCTAACGATCGATGCAATAAAAGTACAGGGTATAATTTTTTCAGATTTTAGCCGGTTCGATTCCCGGGTGTGGGAGAAGAGAATTTTCGAAAATCTTTGAATGCAGTTTGCCTTCTATTCAAAAATAAAGGAATGTTTCCTTTGAGTAAAATTTTCTATCTGCAGTATTAAGAGTACTTTCCCTCCAGGTGGCATTACAAATTCCACCCTGTATATTAATCAGTCATCTACAATATACTATAGTTGAAGCACGGGTCCGGACTCGTTTCGCAAATTAACCTTATGTATTTAAGACGGTCATTAGTATAGACACTAAACGAAGCGCAGCACGAGTTCCGGGAGGTGCCAACACCGTCGTGATGACGTGCATACTCGGCTAACTTCGTGCTATGACAGAGCCTGACTGATGGAGGATCGCTGGGACAATAGGACACTTACCATTCTACCATCGAGGGGATCAGTACCTCCAACCTAGGAACAGTCATTGGTTTTGTTTGGTCGGTGTGGTTATTTGTTTAATTAATTTTTGAAAAATAATAATAAAAGGTGATTATTGTATTCGCAGTTTCTCAAGCTCGATCACCCTAGCTAAATGCCCGCATGATGTCGGACGATGGTGAAAATACTGTCGATCAGTCATATAAAGGACATCAATATTGAAAAATATATTTTAAATAATAAAATAAAATAATATTATTAAAATTAATTTAAATACACTCTTTTTGTCATATTTTGCCATAACCTAGTAATACAGGCTCTACGCCACGTAAACTACGCCCCTGCCTACGCAGCTACGCCGTAGCATACGGTAGCACAGTGTACACAAAAGTCAAATAAGGTTAAATATTATTTTAATATTCAAACTCAATACTCTGCATTTACGAACGGGTTCATTCTACTTTATAAAAAAAACAAACACTGCCTTTTATGTTTCGCAATTAACGATATATTTCCATGATATTTTTTCCAAGAACGTTAGCTAATGTTCCCGTAATAAAAATTATGAAAGAACACAGAACCTCTTTTTCAAGGCTATCCCGAGCGTTTATAAATAAACGTTTGATATTTATTATTATTTGTTCTGCTCACGCTTTCCTTGTTTGTTTGTTTGCAGATACACAGAACCGCTTTAATGGGACATTACCAGTTTATTTTTATTATGCGACAGACTCTTAACGGTGGTTTTGTGGGTTCTATTTATGAATTTTAATGCTTACTAGCTTCTGGCCGCGACTTCGTTCGCGCGGGTGTCGCAAGACACCACAATATACTAAATTAACAGCCACATTTTTATAAAACTTCCATGTGTACTATACTACCAAACGGCACTACACTGATACACTGACCTATGCATTCTTACAGATTATTCCTCGAACGGCTATCACTAAAATAATATAAACCATAAATATTGATTTTTATTATAACCATAGATGACAGAAGAGGCCTAAACTTCATGTTTTTCTGTGTATGTATTAACTATCACAACAGTATAACAAAATGTAAAAATTAGAACCACAGAAATTATCAGTAGTTGGGAATCGAACATAGAACCACAGATTAGTAAAGCAGTCGTGAAACCGCTATTTACCTTGTTGGAAATTGACCAAAATAACCGTTCTTATACATGTCATTATTGACTGCTTAGCTCCATAAGGGTATAGCGTGATGATAATCATTTAAAAGGTAAAATCTGTAACTATCTGCTTTATTCGTTCTCTATTCAGCTTAGTGATGTAATGGAATAATTCGACTCTTGGCATACATGGTATATTGTGTTAATTTAAATAATAGTAGGTATCTAATCAAAAAGTTATTTCCAATTTAAATATTGCCCAAATTTTTCATGATCTAAAAAAGTTAAAAAGAATCAGTAAAAAATAAATTTGCAGATAAATACCGATTATTATATTTTATTTTATGCAAAACGTACTTCGAACAGCATAATACAGTATAACAAAATGAAAAACAAAAAATAAATAAAAAAACAATAGTTTGGAATCGAACTTTCCAATCACAGGTTTGCGAAGCAGTCATCGAGCCGCTAAGCTAATGGTTTTGTTCAAAGTAGAATAATTTTTCCGTTCTCATATATGTCCTGATTGACTGCTCTGTGATAAATCTATAACTATCTGGAATATTCTAACCTGGTTCGTCTTGATTATAAGGTTAGAATGTTATGTTGTTATGTTTTTTTACGATTTGCGGTAAACTGTAGAAGAACACGAACATAATACAATAGTATTAATCCCCCATAACAAATAGCGTGATAATTTATAGCCCGCAGGACTGACCTTACTTATAGGGAATATCTATATAAAATTTGAACTGAACCTATCCGGTAGTATTTGCGTAACTAAAAAAAATAAAAACTAAAAACTGTATGAGCTGCATTAAAATCGTTCCCATAGCAATTATATTTTTTCAAAAATATTCAATGTAGGTACACTTTTGACAACGCTAAGATTTTATTGTATGTATAGATAAAATCAATCAATCAAAATCAAAAGTTATTCAATCAGCACGAACGTCAAAATGACATAAGACAGTCCCCCAAAAACGCCCGCCCTTCACCACTTCCTAGTACTTTAGCTGGGAAGAAGAAGTGGTGCAACAAACTCCCCAGTAGCACAGCTTTCTGTTTAGTTAGATAAACTTGATTCTATATGTATAGATAAGTACTAGTTGGTACTTACATAATAAGTAAAAGAAAAAATTTATGTTATGATATTTTTTCTTTTTTTTTCTTCTTATTTTTTTGCGTATATGGAACTAGTTCCATGTATGCAAAAATGGAGATGCAATGAAGACATAGGTGGTAGTTTACCACGATGGTGTTCATAGTTCAACTGCATTTGTCTGTGAGGCAATCTGCAATAGCAATTATTTCTGTGGGCCCATTGAACAAACAAATCTCACAGGCACTAAAACCCATGCTTTCAACAAATAGGTACCTGAAAAACTTTGGTATTGCATACGCAATACCGAATTTTTCCCAATATGGGATCGTTCGTAAAACAGTAAACATGTAGGTATTCTATTTTTGCCAATTCTCGTAGTGCCGATTAGGAACTCGTATAGTCGATTGGCTTCCCGTGACTCCGAGAGTGTACCTATGAATTGATTTCGAAATTGAAATACGCAAACACTTTTCCAAACATTGTAAAAAAATAACATGCTAGATTTAGTTCTAGAATTAAAAAAAATATGTTAGTTTAAATACCTAATGTAAATTGTAGGCAATGTTTGAGTACAAGAATATGATAAGCGTATTACATAACTAAATCAAAACTTTTCTACCAGTCCCAACATCGCAATGGTTATCTACTTCATACATTTAAAGTACATTACACGGCACAAAGACACGTTATAAACATAGTCATAATGGATTTCATAAAAACACGTAGAAGAAACAAATAGTTTGTTTATGCAGAAATATTACCCTTTTAAGGTTATGGCCTGGGGATGGTTCGCGTATGACCATAATGTTCTTTGGCGAGCTTTTATTTCCATTAAACGCTTATCTTGGAGATTCATGGCTAGCCCCGGCAAAAATGATGGTCGTTAAAGAAATTGAATACCCTTTACTCATGCTTGAAGTTTCTCATATCCATTTGTTCTTAAGTTTTGGTGCCCCCGTGACTGGGGTTGCATCGATTTCACTGGGTTGGTTTAAAATTCTAATACCTATATCATGAAACACTTTTTAATGAGTCTTTCCTCTCGCTTTAAATGGGAGTGATTTTGTGAAAAGGGACGAAAGTATATAACAGGAAGTGACAGCTTGAGCATGGAATAAGTAAGTATTTTTGAATAGCATGTAATTAGTGTACTCATGGAATTAGTAAGTACTTTATAGATTGTAAGCAGAGGGGTCGAATTAGTAATGACTTATTCTAATAAATATTTAAGTATTTAGCATTTTTAAGTTTTTAGGTTAAACTGTCGTTATTCAGTTACTTATTACCAAGGTGAGATGTCAGATGTTACACATCATATGCGACTAAGGCTCGTTTTTTTTTTGTATTTTAATTATGAATAATGTATGCATGTACTTGTTGATTAACGGACTTGTAAGTTGGCCAGCAAATAGCACCAAACTAATTGAACAAAAGGCAAAGAGTAGTGATGAAAGGCTATCGTTTATCAAAGTGGTTATTACAAAATGTGTTACGAACGGGTCAGTATCGAGCTTTATATTTTTGGCCTCATGTTAGCCCCTCCAGTAGAAAAGACAGTATGAAAATGTTTACTACGTGCGATCAGAAAATAGTTCACGGACAGATTATTGCCAGTAATAGGGTATTTGACTGTATTTTTATTTAGATTTTTTGAAACCAACAACAAAATTAAGCCACAGTAAAAAAATATATTTCAATATCTCAAAAAATGCCGAACTTGTATGCGTTTTAAAGTCTGTTGTAGACAGAGACAGCACAGGAATGCCATAGTAACTTCGTGCCATTCAGTAAAATTATCGTTTTGCGTGACAAGGATAGTAGAATAATTTCAAAAGCGTGTAACTTCTTCCTCTTTCCACCGATTTTATTTTTATTTTTTTTCACAAATCGTCTTTTTAGTAACTTAACCTTTAGGTTAAGTTATTAATTCATGTATATTTTTGATAGCAGACAAATACTCTATTTATATGCTATTACTGTCTAGAATATTGTTATTCATTTGTATTCTTAACAAAATAAAATAAATAAATGGTACAGATATTGGAAGACCGCCGCTTCTCATTATGGTGGTCTGACAGCGATCGCATAAGATTGTATTCCATCGATCCTTATCATATTCGCAGATTTACCAAGAAATAACTAAGGGTAGGCAGTACGTCATATTCAACAATTTCATATACTTAACGCCAATGAAACTCGCACAGCAGTGCAACGCAAAGTTTTAGAGATTGTATGAATATGCAGAGCCTTCAAATTGTAAGCGCAAACTTTAACTGACGGTTAAAGGAAGGTATACCTACTTGCTCTTTACTGTCTAAGAGAATATTAATAATTAACCGAAGAACATATCCTTACTCATTATAAAACGCTATATTTCTCTGTACGTTAGTGTGCGGATAACTAGAAAACAACCTATCCGATATACCTTTATTTTCCTTAGCTAGGTTTCAGTACTTATTTTGTTACTTTAAGTAAAATAGGGCAAAGCGAATACGTAATAGGTATAAGTACATATTTGTATTCTGCAGATGTTTGCCGTTGAATGTGGATCTCCACTAATGATCGCTTCAACTAACTTGGCGAGGGTCATGATAACCAAAAGTTCTGTACAAAAAAGCACACTGGAATAGTTACACGTGGAAGCTGTTGACCATACAAAGCTATGTAATTCTTTAGGCCTCTCTTAATCCCCAATTACGCACTTCTGCGTTCGTAAGTGAACGACTCTTTGGTTCAGTCAAGTGAGAAATACATTAAATCACGCCTAGGTTCCTGTATTGACTTTTATCAATGTTCGCAGAAAAACAAAGGATAATTTCAAACTTTGATATAAACATGAATATTCAAAAAAAATGTTCATCATCATCATTTCAGTCGAAAGACGTCCACTGCTGAGTCTGCTGAACATAGGCCTCTCCCAAGTTCCAAGTATTTTCGTATTGACCACTCCTGCGCCGCACGGTGGGCTGAAAATCGGCTTTTATAGACTTAGGGATTTCAATTTGCAAGTGCTTGTTTTTATGCTGGATATCGCTTCTATTAGTCATTACTATGTACAAAAATGACACCCGAGTTAATTCTGCCCAAAAACGAAGGAAATATAATTTTTTTACGAAAAATTTGTATGTAGCTTCATACAAATTTTTAGTAAAAAAAATATATTTCTTTCTCTCTTTTCGGACTCATTAGAAGAGTAAACTGGTAATTTGGTTGTATGAAAAGTTTTAAAACTCATGATGTGTTGATAAATATCTAGCTCAAACATAGTTGTCTACGTGTGGGTGTACTATAAACCTCTGCCAACTCCTTCGGAAATATAGGAGTGATGCTATTTTATGTTACGTGTAGTTAAAAGTCCGTGTTCTTCAACATAAACACTAAAAGAAATCGTAAAAATAAATAAAAATATTTTGACGATTTTTTTTAAAAAAATGGCATTCAATTTTTCGTCAAATCGGCAACCAAAAAATCATAAATAATTAGCACTATGACCACCTCCAAGGATATTACGGTTAATCATGCCGTTTAGGAGATAATTCGATTTTTCATATTAGCTTCATACAAATTTTTCGTAAAAAAATTATATTTCCTTCGTTTTTGGGCAGAATTAACTCGGGTGTAATTTTTGTACATAGTAATGACTAATAGAAGCGATATCCGGCAAAAAATCAAGCACTTGCAAATTGAAATCCCTAAGTCTATGAAAGCCGATTTCCAGCCGACCGTGCGCCGTCCGCATACGGGAGCTCGCCCACGTACTACTTTTTGTAGCTCCGATAATCGCAGCGAGTTTTTTTGAGTCCCGTTTATGAGCGACTTTTTGTAGCACGTGGGCGTTTCAGTGTTGTATTCTGAATGTCTTATATTCGGCGACAAAATAATCGCTTAGCAATTGTCGCCAAATTCTCGCTTGTGTTCTTATTGGTACATCAAACTAAATAAACTAGTCACCCTTGTACATGAGCCCTTATTATTAGGTAGCTCATCGGACAGGATTTCATTTCACGTCAATCAACGCTTCGGGCAGCGGCCTATTGTCACGTCATCATGTTGCCACTGGCGATCAACAATCCATTGTGTATAATCGCTGTAATCATTACACTCTACTTAGTTGTTATATAATATTACTTTATAAAAACATTAATAAAGTAGAGGTGAAGAATACGTCAGTAATTATTCCGGATACATTATTATTTATGACGGTGGGTGAGTCATATTAGACATGAGATGTATTTACAAGAACAGGTATGCGCACTAAGTATTTTTCTGAACTAGACCGAACCTAGTACGACGCGTAAAGTACACAGTAGTGACTAATAATTGTACCATTAATGATGTTAATAGCGCTTTACAATGTCAACCCTCAAACGTCACTTTTCGTGCTTAGAATATCCGGTTTTACATAAAAACTATCCTGATTTAATATATTATTTATCAGATACGGGACGCGATCCATTGAGTCCGTTTTAAGTACTCATGTTCATAGCGTACGGCTATCGAGTATCCGCATAGTCCATTCATATTATACATAAATAAACCTTATTACATGCACGTAAAATCTTATTTTAAATTAAATTAATACTTCTTGACTATTGATCTTAGCTAAGTTGTTTAGTTCACAAAATCTTAGTTGTGTGTAGTACAAAAAAATATAGGTATTCATCATACGGAATAGTTTAATTTAACACAAAATAAATTGATGCATGAGAGTGTCTATGCCTCGCAATCCAAACGTGGTGGGAAGGGCCATACGATATAGGCATGGAGGAAAATACCATACGATACTATACGTCCAACCGTACGCGAGACTATTTGAATTTAAGTAAATACTTCATACGCACTCGGATTAGAAAGAAAGAAAGAAAAATAATTTTATTTGTCACAGAAACACGTGCAAGATATATGAAAACATAAACTGAACTAAAACATAAAACAAATAGTCGGCAGCTGCACGTCATGACTGTGGCAAGAAGGCTTGCACTCAGCATGATGCTGTGCTATGGGGGACCCACAGCCCGATTAGGCATTTAGACTAAGTATTTCCCAATACTCGTACTAGGTGGAACTAGTACGAAAATTACCTAGTACGGTACACTTCTACAAGATATTATAACAATATAAAGTTCGACAAATTCGTATATTAATTAAAAAGACGTATTATTATAAACCGAATTACGTAGTAAAAGCAACTGAAAAACACATAATCTTGAAAGTTACACAAATAATTCGCCTATAACCTGCCGTAAGTGAGTAATGAAACGTAAGTTACAAGACAAAATGATAGTTCGAGCATTTCAGTCGAGATTGTAACAACATTTTTCCAGGGGGCCTAAAATGGACGCTTTGGCAGAATCATAATATGATCTGCGTACAATTCATCCATCCCGCAATTCATCTGTTTGCCAGCTGCTATTTGACATTAGACTTCAATAAAGCAATTCATAATTTGTGGACCATTTTACGAAACTCCACACAAAACTGTCAAACAGATGAATTGCGGGATATGAATTGTACGCAGATCATATTATGATTCTGCCAAAGCGTCCATTTTAGGCCCCCAGAAGTTCCTTTGCCATCTAGATAAATCTATAAGATAGCGACCCTCGAGCACATTATGTGAAAATATCGTCGGGTGATGGCGAAAATGAACTCGCGTGTTTGAGTAGGGAAACGTAATTTATAACTATATAGTGAGATATCAATCGTCATTCCTGAGAAAATTGAGCCACGTACCAACCGGCTAGACGTTTTATATATTTTATAACATTCATGTTCTTAATGAATACCTTGGCATTGTTCACGTCGACATAATTACAGAATTAACGTTTATGACGCTTTGTGTAAAATTAGGCATTTGGGTTACAAAAGATATTAAGTTAGAACATTTAAATAAGTAGGTAACATTAAAGATGTACGTAATTGTGTTAATGGCCTGTGTCAAAAACAGGGCCTCTCGGCTTAAAAAAGTTATGTGGCACGGCACTCACGGTAGGTACATTTTTTTTTTTTTAATTTTGGCCGTTATCTGGTTAACGTCCAAATATTTGTATCTACCTATAATGGCAACCAATTTAGGTATTGAATTTTACTTTTACCAATCTTATATATTTGAGATTTATGATGTATCTAGGTGTCTTTTCTTACATCTGGGTGCCAATACCTAAGAGTCAGTGTAGAAGTTTCAAGTACAATTACAGTGGTCTTGCTTTTATGAAACTTTTGAACTTTAAAGACGGCAAGCGATTATTATTTTGGCCGCGCTTCGCTCCTATTTCTCATTTTTATGATTACAATTGTACAGTTTTTATTATAGCCGCAGAAAGAGTTTATTATTTGCGACGATTAAATCCCAAGTTTTGATAATATAAAAGGTAGTATTCTAGTGAACTGACCCAATATTTCGAATTTATGGGGAGTGAACAAAGGGTACTTAAATCTCACTGTTTTCTTTGTTTTGCTTGGAGACTATCAATTAAAAAAAAATAACAGCTACGTGTAGGTACGCGTTTTATGTTTTTCGGTAGGTATTTTGTATGGCATAGGTTGGCAATAAGGCTTCTAGGGCATGCCTTAAGGCTCGTGCAGACTGGCGCAATATCGCGGACGCGACAGGCAGCGCGACACTTTCCATGAAGTTTCGTCGCACCTGTCTGTAGGAGCCTTTATATAAAGTGGTTACTGCCATCGTTTAGACACCTGTGAAAACAACGGGATTACTAAGTTTACGGATAAGACATGGTTATAAAAACAAACGTTATTTTACTTATTGGTTATGCGTTCCTTTCAGATGTGAAATTGAGAACGTATAATTTTGCTGGCGCAAGAAATTTGTATGGTGGTAGAGCTTTTCCGGAGGAGCTTGTGGCTCAGTAATAATAACAGCCCCACGGGTCGATCCAACAGGTTAAGCTACGCTTGCCGGATTGGTCCGTGAATAGGTAACCATCTTTACATACCGAGACTCCTCTGTGCTTCGGAAGCCACGTTTTAAGCTGTTGGTCCCGACTGTCATTCGTGAATCTTTGACAGTCTTTACGGGTCGCCAGAAGCCCGAAAGTTTGACAACCAGTCTTACCAAGGGGTATCGCTACCATTTTACCATGTTACTGGGTTGTGGAGGTCATATAGGGATGTCGCTTCATGTAAGATGCTGGTATTCAACTGCATCCGGTTAGACTGGAAGCCGACCCCAACACAGTTGCGAAAAGGCTAGGCAGACGATGATTTGAGCTCCACACGAATCTAAATATATGCTCATCCTGGAGAGTGTACAAAAAAGTTTGTGAGGTAGGTACTTGTACTTGCACTTGTATACCCATTTTATCCGGTTATTTTATGTATAGTTGAATAAAACGAACTGATGGTCGGGGTACTTAGAGGGAGGTACAGACGCAGGACATCAAGCTACTTCAATCTGTCAAATTTCTTTAAAAGGTTTTCAACTTTATACGTTAAAGCATAAGGTTCAAGATTGATTGGAAGAATTTTACAGCGTCGGGTAGCTTGACCTGCTGGCGTCTGTACATAATGCGCATATTTTAGGGCACATTGACGTGTGTCCGGACAGGTACATGTGGCCACAACGACGTCCACGAATGCTGGCGGAGTCGCGCGGGAGTAGCAATCTTTTAAGTGACGCGCCACTAATGTACGTTCACGAACACTTTAATGGTTAATAATCCACCATTATAATATTCGGCTAAACACAAATTTTATAAAATAAAACTGCTAAACATGACGCTTCACTTTCCCGCCAAGAAGTCATTTCTTTTCAGTCTAGGCCAATAATTTCAAATCTGGAATTAAAGGACTGTTTTCGACATTTGGATTTATTGATTCTGACGTACGAAATAAACTGGGAAAGCTGCAAAACTAGTCACAGTTTTAAAAAACCTAAATATGAAAAGTAATTGTTGTCTTGTCATAATGCTGTCTGACACACAATTTTGATTTTATAATAACTTATTTTTTATTAAATAAAATTGTTATCATTTGAACTTTAATTTATTTGAATATTATAATACCTATAATGCATGTTTTAAAAATATGTGTTTTCTTATCTTGTCCTATATAAATGCACCAAATATTTTTTGTTAATTAATGGTATGATTTTTAATTTTGGTAACTGAATTTACCAACAATAGAGGGGATCTGGCGTTAATGGTCACTGTTCTAACCTCAATCAATAAACTCAGCTTATAGCAGTCCACTGCTGGACATAGGCCTTCCCCAGGCTGCGCCATCCGCATCCAGTCTGTCCCAGCTTCCTTTTTAAGGTGGTCGGTCCATCTAGCTGGGGGGCGTCCCACACTACGTTTGCCGATACGCGGTCTCCACTCCAGGACTCGTCTGCTCCACCGGCCATCGGTCCTCGACAAACATGGCCAGCATACTGCCACTTCAACTTGCTTACTCTGCAGGCTATGTCGGTAACTCCGGTTCTCTTCCGGATAACTTCATTTCTGGATTTATTCTTCAAAGAAACTCCGAGCATAGGCCACTGCTCTAACCAAACCCAAATGATTAAATATCAGTAGATGCATAAATAGCATCATACCACAGACCACAAACAATTAGTTTTGAACTTTTGTATCAATTGGCTGAGTCTAGGTCAGTCATCTTCAAAGGGCTGACTTTCAATACGCCAATTTGTTAAACGTTGAATGATTCTTTAGGTTCAATTAACTATCGGCCTAGGCATCCAATTGGATGCGTTTAATGAACGGCCTAAGCGTCCAATTAGCTGGCTAAGATGGCTGCGATATAATATACAATGTGAGTCTTCATAAAGTGCACATATCGAAATGAGAGAAACTAAGCTTAATTTTATCGACGGAAAAAATGTTAAACAAATAAAAAAAAATACAAAATAAAGGTCTCTACCTGATAAAGTACGTAGCCGAGTGCAAGGCCTTTCTTTAACAGTTGATAGGAAATATGTTTATTGACTTATAAACATGATATTTTTACTTTTAGAAAGCTGATACGATGAAGAATAATTTTAAGTAATAAAAAAGGGTAGGTAATTGAGACTTTTATTGAGATGTTGTACAATTGAGACAGACGGACAGACAGAAGACACACGGACAGACGGTTGTTGTTGTTTTTGTTGATTGTTGTTTGAGTTGATTGATTGTGTCGACACGGTTGGCGCAGTGGTTAAGGGATTGACTGCTGCGCTGCGTGTCGTGGGTTCGATTCCCGCACGGAACAAATATTTGTATGACCCTAGAGGTCATACAAATATTTGTTCCGTGCGGTTGCCGTCCGTGCAGTTGTTCCGGGTCTGGCTATTTATGTATGTGAGTTTAAATGTTTGTAAATGCACCCACGATACAGGAGAAATTCCTAGTGTGGGGCAACGTTTAAAAAAAAAATGTTTTAATAATTGATGAAAAAATATCAGATTCTTGTTATAAAATCACCCTAATTCTCAATTGAGGGCTAGTTTTTATTTTATGAAGACGCCCTATTATTTCCAGTCATTACTAGTTTGTTTCATCGTGATAGATCGTTTAGTTTAAAAGTTACTCCGATTTGTTTACACAGGGGTCACAGCAGTGAACAAGAATTTAAAAAATTCTATTAAAAAAAAATGTTTTTTTTTAAATTCCATCGGTAAAATTAAGCTAAGTTACCCTCATTTCGATATGTGCACATTGTTAAGACTCACACTATTATAAGGATTGTTTAGTTTGGTCGCACAAATTTCGTAGTTGTGTGAACCAACCAACCTACACAGTTCCAGACTTTTACATTGTTGTCCACATCTACTAAGCTGCTGCAAACATTGTACAAGTGACTGCAAACTTTATCTTATACACCTGATGCCGATAGTACATTACACGAGTAGGTAAACTCGCCAGCACATCAGGTTATGCCAAACTGTCAAATTTCTCTAATGATTTTAAACCTTCAAATGTTGACAGTTAAGTTCAAAATCGAATAAGAAAATTTTACAGTTTGTGGCTCTACTTAGGTGTGTGAGCCAGGATACCTATGAAAAATCTTAGTAGGGTAGCTTACCTGGGATCAAAAATGAGTACTACGTAGGGATTTGTATTCCATGCTTGTATTTTAAAAAGATATTTGATAATAACATCACGGATCGCAAACGGGCGTGGATGGAGCTAATAGATAGGATGACATGACAATAACGACAGGTATAAGCCAAACTCACGGTAAATGCAAATATCAAAGGAATGGACAGTAAGTTAGATAACCCGCCCGATTAGAGATATTATTGCGACTGACTGAGTAGGCTCCCATTAACTTAGTGGCAGTAACATCTCTTTAAGATAGATGTAGGTACCCACATCTTAGTACAAAGGTTCGTATCGTAGTAGGCTATATGTTTTTACTTTACGCTAAATAGTTTTATCGCAAACAAACATAATGATTTTATCATCATGTTTGTTTGCGATATTTTTTTATTTCAACTAAATCGTTAAATGGCAACGTAAATGTGTTATTAATTAAATCTCTTAAAATCAACATCATAACGGTTAGATAAGCATTTTTCTTTGGCGCGTAATCTTTTGTTTTTTTTTCTCTAATTACAAATTGAATGGGTGACCGTAGTTTATTTTACAACAGTGAAAATGTCATCATCTAGTGAGAATGGAGACCCGTATTTGCAGACGGATGAGAAAGGAAAATAAATAATTTTCAATCTGTTGCCGTCAAGGTGTATTGGATTATATAATTTTCTCGCAGTCGTAGTGAAAAGTATAGTGTAATAACACACGGCGCTAAAAACCCATTATAGCTCGGTTTCTATTTACTAGTACAATACCTTCATTAAGGGCTCCCACACATAACTGCGAATTCGCAACGCATCGCAAATATCTGCGCATAAATCTATACTATCAATCATACCTAATATCGCATCGCGGTTTTGTGTGGGCGCCCTAAGTAAATCAAAAACGAAACAAACTAAGACAGGCAAAAGTGATGAAACTATTAACAGGTGAAGTGACTGACACCGAATAAACTGTACTTTTATAGTTTCACAGACTTTTGGTTTTTTTTTGCGTGGGAAATTATCAATTAACTTCTCCCGCTCTGGTAGAGCAGGAGGGCGTGTCAGACTTTTACTGACTAAAACCCACCCGTGTTCCTTCCGTTGCCTGTGTGCCAGGGCCACGATATCCCTTTCAGACAAACTCGCAACCCCGGCAGGCATTGGTCCTAAAGGACCCCGTCAGTTGGCGCTGACATCTCTTTGATGCGCGCCGTCGACCCGGGCCTGGTCTTACTACTACCATCATAGCTACTCATCGCTCACCGTCTGCAAGCCCGCGCCTACGGTGGCCGGGAATCAGTCTGCGACTCCCGACGCCCAGGGCGTTTCCCGCGGCGACTAGGGGCGCGAGGGCGCGAACCTTGCCTCTCCCTCACGCGTTCCGCCTCCTCCTTCGCGAGCATTACTGCTTTGCAGAAGGAGGTGACGGCCTCCCATGCACTCTCGCTCCGAACCATAGCCTGAACCAGGGCCGGACGCGAGAGATCGCCACCGCCGATCGCCTCCGTGAGAAAACGGCGGTGCTCCGCCCTAGCCGAGTAGACCTCCACCGTATGCTCCACCGTGTCCTCCGGGCTATCCACACAGTAGTGACACCCGGGCGTTTCCTCCCGCTTTATCCTGAACAGGAACCTCCCAAAACAACCGTGTCCGGTAAGGACCTCCATCAGGCGGAAGGTTAGGACGCCGTGGCGCCTCTCTAGCCACTCCTCAAAGAGGGGACGTATCGCCACGATTGTGGCATGCCCAGCGCTGGGTTGCGACAATCGCAGTCTCTATGTGGCCATGAGATGCCGCCGGAGCTCCGTCCACTGTGCCGTGATTTCTCGCGGCAGCGCAGTTACGCCCCGGCGTTTCTCCTCCTCGCGCCACTCCTATATGTGCGCGAGGACCTTTTCTCTCCAGATCCCAATGCGGCAGTCCGGCAAGGAGGCCCGCCGCCACACGTGAGACCGTGCGGCATCCTCGGACCAGCCTGATGTCCACCCTTTGGGACGCGTTCGTGGATCGCAGCCTTATAGAACGCGCCCACACCGTTGCCCCGTAAAGGGCCATGGACTGCACGACCCCCGCGTAGAGCCACCGGTAGGAGGTTGTACGCCGTAGATTGGGCAGGAGGACGAATCCCAGGTACTTCATAGTCGACTCGACGCCGATGTAAACCCCTCCTGCCGTTATCTGTGAACCCGACAGTGACGCGTTCCTAAGTTCATAAAAACCCATGGCCTCGGACTTGTGCAATGCCACCTCGAGTCCCAATTGCCGGTTCCTACCGACGATTGTCGCAACCCCACGCGTCGCCAGTTCGGCCGCCGCCTCATGCGACCTCCTGTGCGATAGGACCAACGTGTCGTCATTGTAGCAAACCACGCTGACGCTGCTATGGAGGTCCGACCCGATATCCCACAGGTGCGGCCCCAGGACCGATCCTTGTGGTACTTACACAGACTTAATATCACGCTTTCTCACAATTAGATAAGAAATTTACGAAAAAGGGTTTTTTCGTGCACGGAGCCTTAAATATAACTTTTAGTACATCATACGCCTCTCCCTAGTTTATATTTAGGCATGTAAAGAGCAAAACAAGCAAAGATTCACACTTACCGGAAAGCGATATAAAGTTGAGTAGCGTTTTAGCACGAAACTAAGCACATCGCAAGTTGCCAGGCGTGCTTGCGCACATGTGGCCGAATTTTCGCCCCGCTTGCCTAAGTGCAATGCATAGAAACTCGGCACCTACGAGCAGTATCGTCTTACCTCCACTTTCTAGCAATTTAACACATATACGTATGTATACACATACCACGGGCAAAGTTCGTGTTTAGGAGGAATCTAGACTAGTTGCAACCCCCCGGGTGTTCGTTTACATTTAAATAATACACAAGCAGCTCTTTATGCTAAATTTACAATTAATTGGAGCATGGGATCTCATTTCATCACACATTATATTTCGACGTTTCATTCTTCAGATATATAATAACAACAATGTAGTAATTTTTATCCTACTGGCAACTTCGCACTGGTAAAGAGTAATTTCGTTACTTATTTATTTTATTTTTTCTTCCTCCGGGTAGGCACTATGTCGGCTCGTCATTATTTTTTCGTGCGTGGCAACAAGCACACCAAATCTCCGGAATAAAATAAGTTTTTAAAAACTAAAAATGCCCAAACGAAGTGCTGACGAAAGAATACAATATTATAGTGCAAAATTAAATAAAGTTGAAAAAGCGTGGCAATGAAAAACGGCGTAGTCGCTTAATAGTGTACTCCTCATCATCTGATTCCGAGGAAATACACGGTGAGTTTATTTTTTCCGTTACAAAGTGAAATGAGGAAATTATTTTCTAGTAAGTGGAATTTATTTATGCGTTCAGCGTCTGTCTATAAGCTTCCCTGGAGGATCAACTGCGGGTTATCACGATGGGTTAGCATGTCGCTAGAAAATATCAGCCTGGAGGTTCAACTGCGGGTTAACACCTTTGTGTTAACCCGCAGTTTTGATCTTGTAAAAACAAGAATAGGGTACCGTTTGGACCCTGGGGGCAAGGATCCCTTTATAAATCTACGATTAAACATCGTAAAAATTCTATTTAAATACTTACAATCTGAATCGTCATACCGTTTTTTTTCGTAAATACCCTCAACTAAAAAACAAAAAAAAAAAACAGATAACAGAATGCAAAACCAAGAGGAACACATTGATGTCGATGAAACACCACCAGATGTGCCATCAACTTCCAAGTCGCCCGATCACCAGCCACAAGCCTCAGAACAAGTAAACACTGAACCTGAACTTGACCCAGAGCTACTAGAAGCTTTGGGCGATGCTGTTGTCGATATTCCAGTTTACGGCCCGGACATACACGACAAGCTGGCTCAACGTCGGTTACCAATTCTTAAAAAAGGTATGCAAATCGAAGCCAAAGCAACGGTTCTGAAAGGATATACGATTCCTAACAATTGCAAGCTACTCAAAGCACCTACTTTGAACGTAGAAATATCGGCTGCTGTCACTGATTTAGTAAAAAACAGAGACAAAAAGCTTCAAACCAAACAGGACCAACTCGGCATGGGCATTTCGGTTATCAACAAGGCAATGACCCTGCTGCTGACCGGCGAAGACAAGGTACAAGCTGTAAAATTTTTGTCAGACAGCTGCCGAATACTTACTGATCTTCACTTTACCGAGACGCAAGTAAGAACAAAACTTATGACTCCAGGTTTGGATAAGTCGATCTTAACCTTAATACAGGATCAAGACAGAGATGAAACCCTCTTCGGAAGTAAATTACCGGATAAAATCAAGGCCTCAAAAGCGATCGAGAAACATGGACTGCAAATAAAAAAAGCACCTGTTCCGAAGCCGTCAACATCAAACATTCCAACGTCGACAGCTCGTTTTCAGAACCAGGGAAACTGGTCAGCGCCTCCTCGCTTCCCGTCAGCGAGAAGGGGGGGGCGGACATCCTCGTACCGGGCACCAGCACACCAACCTTACCGCCGGGCGCCGCCTGCGCCGCCGACGTCGACGTCAGCGCGTGCCGCCGCGATCTCCAACAAGCGTGCCCCTACGAGGCAATAACTCAGGTACATGCTGGTAGACTACAGTTTTACTATGATTGTTGGCGAGGCATTACAAAGAACACGGTTATCCTGGGTTGGATTTATCATGGTTACCACATACCTTTTTCGCGTAACGTTGTACAGAGTACTATTCCCCGAAATTATTTTTCCTTCAAGGAAAAACGGGACATGAAAGTAGCTATTCATAACTTAATAGATTTAGGCGCAATTACATAATGCAAACCTAGATTTGATCAATTTGTATCTAACATTTTTTTGACACCAAAATCGGATGGTAGCTATAGATTTATTTTAAATCTGAAACAATTAAATAAATTCGTTTCAAATGAGCATTTTAAGATGGAAGACCATAGAACTGCATCAAAAATGATACCAAGAAATGGCTTCATGGCAACCATAGATCTTAAAGAATCATACTTACTTGTCCCTGTAGCTAGATCTCATCGCAAGTATTTAAGATTTCAATTTGAAGACGAAAAATTACGCAATTACACATATGAATTTAACGCCTTGCCTTACGGACTATCCTCCGCACCTCGGACTTTCACAAAAATCATGAAAGAAGTTGTAGGTTATTTAAGGCATCGTGGATTTAAATCTGTCATATTTCTTGTATTATGTATAGGAGATACCTACGACGAGTGTCATAAGAATGTTACCGAAACTCTTAAATTACTGAATTGCTTAGGTTTTGTAATTAACTTTGGTAAAAGTAGACTACACCCACAACAATGTTGCAAATTTCTAGGATTTATGTACAACTCTATAGATATGTCAATAAGATTGCCGTTAGAAAAGCGACACAAAATATTACGATTTGTGCAAAAATATTTAAAGTTACCGATTTGTACTATTAGGGAATATTCTCGCTTGTTAGGGGTTCTGACCGCGGCATGCCCAGCCGTAAGATATGGCTGGCTCTATACAAAAGCACTAGAGAGACAGAAATAATTAGCTCTTAAAAAATATCAAACATACGAAGCTAAATGTAGACCTTCTGCTATAATCTTATCTGACTTAGAGTGGTGGATTAAAAATGTAAATTTCACATCAAATCCTCTTGAATCTCAAAATTTTGTTTAAGAAATATTTACTGATGCTTCTAAAACAGGTTGGGGTGCATTTTGTTTACATAAATAAAATGGGAGGGATTCAATTCCCTCATTTAACTAACTTAACCAAAACTATCTGGCAGTGGTGCGAGAAACGGAATATCTGGCTGTTTGCGTCTTATATAAATACAAAAGATAACATAGAAGCAGATCAAGAGTCGAGAAAAATCAATCCCGATATCGAATGGAACCTCTCTAACTCGGAATATCAAAAGGTATTGGCAGTTTTTGGCGAACCAGTAATAGATCTCTTTGCTTCCCGTACTAATGCAAAATGCAAAACGTATGTCTCATGGAAACCAGACCCTGACGCCATGACAGTAGATGCATTTACAAAAAAAAAAAGTAGTTTTAAATTTTGTCGCAGAATGGATACCCAACAGAGAGCTGTCAATTGAAAAAAACACCAAGAAGCTAGTGGTTCTCCTAGCATTATGTACAGCGCATAGAGCACAGACGTTCTCTCTAATAAAATTAGAAAATATTGTGGTAGGTTCATCTGGTATTCAGATAGGTATTTCTGATGTCATCAAAACACCCGCGGCTGGACGGGAACAACCTGTACTTATATTACCGTACTTTAAAGAGAATAGGGCAATCTGCCCTGCCACTATCATAGAAGATTATATGTTCGCCACAAAAGATGTAAGATCTGAAACGACAAACAGCCTTATATTAACTTATAGCCGCACAAACCAGCAACTGCTCAAACCATCAGCAGATGGATCAAGCAGGTGCTGTGTGCGAGCGGCGTGGACGTGTCTGCGTTCAGTGCGCACAGCACGCGGCACGCAGCCACGTCCGCGGCGTCCGCCTCTGGGCTCTCGTTAGATGCCATTAGGAATGCAGCTGGCTGGACCAGTACCTCTCAAACCTTCGCAAAGTTCTATCACCGCCAAGTAGTGGACAAATGTAACTTTGCTGAGTCAGTATTACAGACAAGCAATAATACTTTGTGATTATAATTGCAAAAATTAATTAAGTAACTTAGAACAGAATTTTGTTATAATTATTTACATTAAAAAAATATATATATATGTTGTAATATTTAAGAAGTCATTGATTATATAGATTAGCATTAATACCGTACTTTACATGCATGTATGAATAATAATTAATATTTAGAGTAGATATTAATTACCTACAGAAAATAAAAGACGGTTCTTTTCCTTTCATAAATCTGTTTATTTTATTTCACAATATTTTCAACTCTGAACATCTACATTGTTGTTATTATATATCTGAAGAATGAATCGTCGAAATATAATATATGATCAAACGAACTTGCAAAGGTGAAGTTCAATCGATATTATATGAGTACGTTTCATTCGAAGATATATACTCCCACCCTCCCAATACCCAGAAATGAAAATTTTGAAAAATATCTCTAAAATAATGACAATCCGACATAGTGCCTACCCGGAGGAAGAAAAAAAAAAGAAAAGTAACGAAATTACTCTTTACCAGTGCGAAGTTGCCAGTAGGATAAAAATTACTACATTGTTGTTATTATATATTATTATCTTCGAATGAAACGTACTCATATAATATCGATCGATCTTCACTTTTGCAAGTTCGTTTGATCATATATTATTACGTATATGTATATTAATTGTCTGGCTTATTCATTCTCATCGCCCATCGCATTTGTCTTCATTGTTTTGGCTTCTACATTAGGTTAGCATTAGGTATGCATTTAAAAACGAAAGAAAACTACGGTGATATTTACAAAGAAGCCTACTCTTTTACAACTTTCAACTTTTTGAGGTAGCCAGAAGAGGTTTTTTTTGCACATCATGATTATACATTAATCTTAATCGTAGTGACTGTTTTAGGGTATCGTATCGACTCAAACTATTAAGCCTAGACGGTCTGGAACTTCAGTTACCTAACTTTTACTAATTTCGTTTTCGAACTTAATAAAGGTTCCATTAGACTTACCTATAGCGTGTTCTACACAAAAACAAATACCCCTCTTCTCTTCTTCTAAAAATACAAAGCCATTTTCCATTTTCCAATCGAGCAGCTCGGGTCGGCGTGGTGCCTCATTTACATACATCGTTGAAACTTTTGTTCGATTGAAGTCCATCGCGCCAAAATGCGGTCGGTGCGAATTTTTAGAAGAACGCGCCGTTGTAATTGTAACTCGAGTTCGAGTGGTTAAAAGCTTTTCTTGGGAAAAATCTCGACACGTCCGGAAAAGTGGAACTTTGATTTTACCTTAGAGATAACGTTTCTTAAAGAGAGACCGAATCGTCCAATCGGTACCTACTTAGTTAGGTAGTTTAGGTGAATTTGGGATACAAATAAATCAGAGGTTTGAGACTTACCTAAACTAGGCAAACAATATTGGCAATAGGCATATATGCTAACACATCTGGTTTAGTGATCAACGTGTCTTGTGACACATAGGCTTCTTCCAGCTGTTTCCATTCTTTTCTGTCTTTAGTTCTCTTTTCCATGACCAAATAGGCTCTCCAACATTTGTAATGTCATCTGTCCATCTTTTTGCCTGTCTGTGTAGTTTCCTTTTACCATCGCGTGGTTGCCATTCTGTTATAATTGTTGTCCATTTTATCCTACTGTCTCTTGGCATGTGTCCTGTCCATCTCCATTTCAACTGTCTTATTTTCTTTTTTATATCTTCCATCTTGGCCAAGGATCTTATTTCATCTGCTCTTCTGCGACCTTTTATCGTGGCGCCTATCATACTTCTTTGCATTCCCCTCTGACATATTCTCATGAAAATTGTTTGTTTTTGAATATCTCCTTCAGTGACCCAATTTATGTCCATGTATTCACAAGCAATTCTTCTTTCGATTTCCATGTCTTTGGTTTCTGAATGATATTGATTGTCCTAAGTATGTATATTTTTTTCGTATTCAATATTTTAATCATCTGCTGTTATTACTACTGAATTGTTGATTAATTAAACGCAGGTGAATGAACGTTTATACAGTTTTCGTAATGTAATTTTCAAACGTTGTTGCAAACACAGTATGGAATTATGCAGTTTATAATGAAACTCCAAAATTTCTCCAGGGACCACTACCCAACTCTAGAAAAATGGGTTCTCGGAGATAAATATGATCTGAAGAAATTAATTTAAAAATTGTTCTGTTTGATTCCCTATCCTTTGAGCTCTGCAGTATCAAGGGACTACTGTAATTTGTCTTTAGTAGGTTTCTTATTGCCTACGTACTTTTGATGAAATTTTACTACTTATGGAAGTACCTACCTATCTACTTAGATCCGGATACGTTGAAAATTATGGCTCGTGGAACCATTTTATTAAACACCGGCGGGCTCCGCTGAGTATTGAGGGTTGGGAAGGTTGATAGGTAACACTTATGATTCAATCGCACTGTGAGAGCTATCGACTCGTGCAGGGATTGTTGTCGATACGCCCCCACTGCCTAAAAGTTTATTTTAGAGGGCGTCTGCAGAGGAACTTAAAACAATATGTGTTGATTTGTACTTAAAAATAAAAGTACCTACCTATAAAGTTTATAGGTGACAACTATTTTGGGCAACGCTTACCGTAGATATCTTTTTGACGATATTTTTTACTCTTTTTTATCGCGGGAAGCCTATGGCCAATAGGCGCCCATTCTTTGGGGATAAGACCGGGGAGTGTGGGATTTTTGCCTCACTAAACCACCCCGGTAGTCACCATCTACATATGGAATGGGCACCGCTACCTCTCAAAAGAGTGAAGCGAAACCCCCTATGTGCAACGCCTGTTAGGGCACACCTGTAGGGAGACTGTAAAGGGGTCTCTCCGATACCAAACTGTGCAAACGTGTAAAGTTATATGCTCTGTGCAAATGTGCAAGGCAGCACGTGACCACTGCGCGCCGTCTTCCCTGAGGTCACTCAGTGGGCGTCCCCGCAAACCCAAATTCGCCCGCGAAGGGGCCTCCTTCAGGATCATCAAGGTCTCACAGAAGGAAGCCTTTTCCCTCTATTTCTCCAACTCCGCCAGCATAGACCCAACTACTGCCGGCAGAGACAAATCTCACCCGATCCTGGCGATCAGGAACCATTTTTCCCACGCAGGGCACTCCTCGAGCGTGTGCCTTTTGGCCTCTCGCCCAATCTTGTTCAGGTACTCTCCGAAGCAACCGTACCCGGCCAGGACCTGAGTGAGCCTATAAGAGATTTTCAGGCTTCAAGAGCGATAGGACGGCTACGACAACGCGCTTTCGCGAATATTGCGGCTGTTGCAGCCGCTTAGATACGCAGCCGCTTAGATACGCCACCGCTCGAGTGCGTGTTCGCGTTCCTGCCGCCTCAGCCGTACAACAGCAATTCCTGACACGCCATTGCCACTTCGGTGGATGACACGGAATCGGTTATACACCCTCGCAACCATATCCGCCAAGATGTCTAGCGGCGGAAAGTAAAAACAAGAAATGAAGTCAAAAAGATGTAGATTCCTGGTAGTCATCAGCTTATCTCGACGAATCACCGAAGCATAATCGAAGGAAGTGACACTCGTAATCAAAACTTTAAGGAAGATTATTACTGACGTCTGCACAACGCTTAGAGCATGACGTTATTAGCACCGGCACCCTAATTGAGTTACACAATTTGAATCACAATCTGAATGATTTCGAAGTATGTTGCTAATCCACTGCTTCATAATTATGTTAGAAAAAAATATCTGCTCAACAACTTAAATAACGCAATGAATATTGTTGAACAGTCAAAATGAAACCCATTGCTACTGATAGTGAATTGATTACGCAATTAGGTACTCCGCGGGACAGGTTACCGCTGATCGCCATCCTCTCGATATAATCGGTTGGGTGTTGGTTGGGTGATAGGTACTTGCCAAGTTGCCAGCAATGAAGGTAATGGGAAGCTCTATTAGTAGAAAATAGCGCACGATGGACCATAATGCTATTTTCTTAAACTCTATGTAGGTACAGTTAAATCTACATGAAACAAATAGATAAATCTATTTTAGTTTACCTACTCCATAACAACGACGAAATATTTTCAGTAAAAAGCACATAGAAAAAGCATGTATAAACACTGAAGTGAAACCTCCGGAAACAAAAATAAATTCCCTCTTAATTCTATTAACACTGGCATGTAGGTACGCGAATTCCGGCTTAAACTTTGAACTGCGCAGAGATTAGGTACTTAGTTCTTTAGTACACAACGCAACTTTAGAAGAACGATAATTATCCAATTTATTACATGCGAATAGGTAGGTAATCTCAATTAAACTAGTTTTGTTCGAAACTAAGATCGTTTTAATCGTGTATGTATGATGTAGGTACCTACCTACCTACATCTACACAGCAAGGGACCGCCAACACATAAACTGAAACTGTAACTGTAAACAAGTCTTAACAAAGTTTCGTGGTTAAGTTGTACGGTCTCTTAGTGTTTCGTACAATTCTATTGTTTAGTATGAATAACTAAGCGAGAAGATAATGTGACCACCGTTATTTATTGGCTATTAACGTTCCAACTTCATTTGCTACACTATAGAATTTAACACTGTTTCAATAAACATAGTTTCGTTATTTATGAAACGTTTATTTTGGTGCAGAAAAAAGTAGTAACCATTTTTTGTATACAGTATGTTAAATAACAGAGGGCGTTCCCCTAAACTCGTTAATCTATATTATTAATAGATAAAAATAAAAATATCAGCATAGAAAAATAAGCATAAAATAATCCGAATTAAAAAAAATAAATAATTGACAATCAATTCGAAACCTCCTGTTTAACATCAAAATAGTAGCGCGGAATAGTACCTAGCGTAGTAGCATTGTGGCGAGCGGCGACTTTTATAATGGCGGCATAAAACGTCTGGGAACTAGAGTTCCCACGGGCACTTAGCGGTATAATGAATTAGAAAGACACGTCGTCGTCGGGTTGTTATCAGTAAAATTAAACATTTATGTAAGTATGTGTAGGTTTAGCAATAACATTTAACAACCCGTCTCAAATGCCCGGCTGACAAAGGAATGCGTCACTGAGGCACCTTGGACTTGGAAGGACCTATTCGCAAACATAGTAGGTAAATAAAAAAAACATAAATTCATGTATCTACCTATCTAAGCCACGTTTTAATAACATTAAAATTAAAATACAGAGTATTAGACAGTTATTCTGCACGCAGTGGCCGCGTAATGAACGCGAGGTGGTAGCAGCGCTTCTTTACGTTGCGGGCTCGTGGCCACAAAATAAACAGATACGAGTACAGAAGGTCCACTCACGGAACAAGTACACAAATTTGTTTTACCTAGCCACTCAGACCGGGTGGTACGACAGGCTTACAGTGTTAATATGAAAAAAGCTTTTAAAAATTAATTTTATCTAAAAAATAATGTACCGCTAATAAATAGTGTGCGGTTAAGTTTGGAGAAAGTTTCATTTATTAAAACCACAGTTTAGGCTAGGATTTAAATCATAATGACGGTATTACACGTTAGCAAGTGATTTTTTTTCTCCAATACAGAAATTTAAAAACTTTTATTTTAAGCAGTTGCCTTCGTAATTCCTAAGTACTTGCGTTTATTCATAGCAATCGTGTAACGTCACAGTAGTAACACGTTCGTAGAACGGGGTACTCCCTGAGTATAAAAGCAGTTTTAGGAAAGAGTGGGCCTTCTGAACTTATTAATTTTGTAGCACAGTCGTTTAGTGTTATTTTTTATTTTAATGTTTTCGAAATGTTTTAGCTATTATGATACATTTAAATAATGTTAAAAACTTACCTAGATTTTGAACTGCTCAATATGCTGACCTCCTCTGTCTACACATTGTTGCAATCGCCGACGGTTATTTTGGTGCACTCGTCGCATTAAAAGCGGGTCCTCGCGTATGCGGTTCCTGATAACACGGAATGCTGTGCGGATTCGCATTTCCATCTCCTCCCGCGAGTGGCTTTCTTTTTTATAAACGAGTTGTTTGACCCAACCCCAAAAAAAGAAGTCAAGTGGCGTTAAGTCAGGTGACCGTGGTGGCCACGCCTCGGGACCGTACCTCCCGATCCAGCGGCTATCAAACAACTCGTTTAGCCGCGACCGCACTTCTGTTGAAATGTGAGGGGGTGCTCCATCGTGTTGAAACCACACATTTCGGAGCTCGGCTAGCGGCAATCTGTCGAGGTAGCGCGCGACGGTGTCGTTAAGAAGAGCCAGATACCTCACACGGTTTAGAGTCCCTGGGATGAAGACAGGTCCTATTATTTTATTTCCCTTTATCCCAGCCCACACATTCAGTGACCACCGTATTTGATGTGCTAACGGCCGAGTGGCACGCGGATTATGGCCTCTTTCTGCCCAGTGATGGCATACACGTCGATTCCACATGCCATTGCGCGTAAATAGGCTTTCACCTTTTTTTAATTCGTTTTACCTATTATGGTATAGTAATTTTATTCTAGGTGCATCGTCTTCACATATAATCATATAATTAATGTAATCAAACAAAATATTGTAAAACATTTTTAAAAGAGTACCGGTGGAGTTTCTTGCCCATTCTTCTCCATACGAAACTACCTTTTGGAAGGGGCAACTAGAATCAATTCTATTTTTTTTGTAAATTTTGACGTTCAAAAGTGCCTCTTATGTGCCTATTTGAAATAAATGGTTTGACTTTTGACTTTTTTTGACACCTGACCATATGACGTTTTCGATGAAGTGGGTGTCCTCCGCGCATCGCTGCAGTGCCCACTGGCAATAAGTTAACCGGCGCTCGAAGTCAGCTGGACCAAGCAGACCTTGTACTTTTTGAAGTGAGTACGCATGCTGCTTGTTTTTCTTTAAAATTTTAAAGACTGCGACGTGACTCATGTTTAACAGGCGGCCGGCTCTTCTAGTGCTTGAACCGGGCTCCTCCTCAAAATGCCTTAGCACGTTCTCTTCCTGCCGCACAGAGATCACGGGTCGGGGGCCACCAGAACGACGCGGCACTACCGGTTCATTGTTACGAATACGCACCAGGGCACTCACAATAACACGAGAATTCCGCGGTTCATGTGCATTGGGGTACCTCTCAGCATACATCCTCAGAGCACGTGCACCATCATAATTACACTGCATAGCATAAATGAGCACCATGTTCGCATACTCCTGAGCACTGAACTGATAACGCGGCATTTTTCACACAAGAATGACGCAAGATGTTGCAATGCGAAAATAATGCACATCCGCTCAGCGCGTGATATTAGTTCCGACTAAAATTAGGTGGACATCCGGGGGCAGGGGGCGGGGCTAGGCACATCAAATAGATCGCCGCTGGCGCGGCGCGTCATTCATAAATAGGTAAATTGCGAAGTTGCCGTCCTTCAAGTACGCGTGTACAGAGTGTTTCTTTTACGCATCAATTTAACATTTTTAGTGAATATTTTAATATTAAAAAAAATAAAAACATTTTGTTTTCGAATGGTAATATTTTTTTTAGCATGTATGGATGCAATACTATTGCGGGTTAACGGGAACGCCCTCTGTTAGTTAACATACTGTATAATATCGCCGAAGACATTTTTTTTTTTTTTTCACATTACACATACCTGCCTACTTATATTAGTCAGTCCGTGAGTTACCTACGGTAAAATCAGAACGCCCGATTATACTTTCCTGCAGTGTTTCTTTCAGGTACTACTCCGGGGGGGCAAGCCCCCCCGCACAGTAGCCTTACTGTCCTCCCGGGGCATTTGAAACGTAATCAATAGCAATAGGTTGCCGCTCGCTCACTTTCGCGCGTCTACAGCAGATTTACGTATATTCGCGACGAATATCCCTACAATTTGGCAAATTATTTAAACCTGGTATCATTTTAGAGCTGGAAACCCTTTATTGACGTGACGTGCAACTCAATCAGCCAATCAAGAATTGAGTCGTGAAAATATTAATAATAATTGGAATTGATTTTAAATATTACTTTGTTTCCTTTATATACTCCCCCCCCCCCCCCATCCCTTAACCGCCCCCCCTAGAGAATTTTGCCTGAAAGAAACACTGCTTTCGTGCCAGTCTTAGTAAAAACAAAATTAAAATGATGGCAATACGGCCTACTGGCTACGCTCAGGTTTTTTAAGCTAAAAACCGCGACCCATATCTACCTACACATTGAACTTATTGTTACTGTCAGCTTGTATGTACTACCATGGAAAACACAAATTAACAGAAAGAGTAGGTTTAGGCACGGAATGTACAGTCACGCCAGCACATCAAGTTAACACAAGCTGAAAAAAATTCTCATTCGATTTTGAACTTAACTATCAACATTTTAAAGATTGAAATGATTTGGAGGAATTTGACAGTTTGGCATAACCTGATATGCTGGCGACTGTACCACGTAAGAGCTTTTCTGTTGGTTTTGTTAGGAGTTGTAACTTTTCTCATATTTCGCCTGCTCTTACATTTCAATCACATGTATAATACGAGCCTATTTACATCGACCGGGCGCTGACAAATCCAGGCTACAGGCAGCTACTTAGAATTATCTACAAAAAAAAAAACCCTTGTGTCGACCCAGGGATCCGACCCAGGACATGACATGACTCAGCAGTCATGCTTTTTGTTTTATCTTGCGCCTCTACGAGGCAGTCAACTTTAACAAAGTTGGGTGTAATACGCGGTGTGTTTACTTTTAATTTCGTAAAATATTAGCCCTTTACCAGAGCAGTCAGTTCTAATGTAGGTACACCCTGAGGGGCTAAACAAATGGCATTCGCTTCGCAGCGATTCTATTTCTATAATCGCTATCGTTATTTCACTTTTTGACAAGCGTTATTTTATTTATTTATTTTTAAAAAAAGGGCAGCCACATCACGTAGTACATTAAACTTATGCTAGAAATTATCTTAATAACTAAAGGACTAATGTACATGACAATTACGCTATCGCTAGTTTTCGATTCGAAATCCTTCATACAAATCGAAAACTAGCGATATTGCTTTTCAAAAATTGCTACTTGACTACGCATCTCTATGGAAGTTATCGTACGACGCTGTCGATTCGTTTCATGGAATCGAGTGAGGATAACCTCAGATATGATAACATTGTCTAGCTAATTTCTAATCTTTGACCTATGATCACGTGACATTTCAATAGCTTTAAATGTCAACCCTATACATTTTGTGGCTTTTCTACTAGCCTAGCTTAGCTAGAATGTTACTTTGTCTGGCCCTCTGTGGTTTGAAGACTTTCTTTCAGAGGAAATTATAAAAATATAGGATTTTAGAAGAATGCTTAGAATTATACATTGCATATTCTTTAGTTTTTAGTTATTAAAACAAAATTATTTAACATGTATTATATAATTTCAGATAGATTACTCTACCTACTAAAACAACAAATACAAAAACTGTACATTCAATAAATAGACGTCCATTGACAGAACAACATATTTCATTTAGATTCATTCTTATTTTTAATTTTTAAATGAATATCAATAACTACAGTTTTCTTAAATAAATCGATTAAATCGCTTCGAATGTGCGACTTGATTTGTTGTAGCCTACCACCGCCAGCGCCTGCTATCAACCGTGATAATCTCTCATTGGGGCACTCTACTGATACTGAACATAGAATTTTCTGTTGTTCCTCAATATCTTCATAGTACTCAAGCTGTACATTTAGTTTGTATGGGATCTCTTGCGCCAAAAAGTCTAAGAACTTAGCCCTGACTGCTTCTTGTATCAATGACTCTGGTTTCTGGTCAGTAAATTCAGTAGGAGAGTACTGGAAGCCTGCAGTTTTAGCATTGCTTATGAGATATTCCTGCAAAATAAAAGAATAAAGAATAATTTGAATTAGTTCCTCATTAATGTTGTTAAGGGGGATGCTCTAAGGTAGCCCGCGAAATTTAAATTTTATGACGTTATTTGCAATTTGCAGGTCATTAACAGGTTGTATGTTGATCTAAATATGATTCGCGGCCATAACGAATTTGGCTTTACAGAATTATAATCATTAGAATCAAAAAAGCATCATCATCAGTTCAAAAAATTGAACTTGAACTAGCTTGAACTTGAATTTGAACTTATGCTAATTCTATTGATTATAATTCTGTAAAGCCATATTTGTTACGGCCGCGAATCATATTTAGATCAACATACAACCTTTTACTGACCTGCAAATTGCAAAAAACGTAAGAAAATTTGAATTTCGCGGGCTACCTTAGCGCATCCCCCTTAATGGTAAATGGTTAGCTGTTTACTGCGCAAGAATTCTCTCTTGTGTAGAACATTGGAGCCTTCTTGCATAATTATGTTTCAGGTTTTACCTTAATATCTTGCACCCCATCTCCATTCAATGCTGATACAAGAAAGACATCAGAAAATTTACTGTATCCTGTAGGTAAATTCTTATCTGTTTTACTTCTAATCTTATCTGTCCCAGGGATAGGGTTGCCAGCAATGACACCATTGGTAAGGTTTCTTATTATTGTCAGCAATTGATTTTTAGATTTTAATTTATCAACCTGTGGAAAAAATATGTAATTATAATAGGTGCTTTCTGAAAAATAAGTTCTAAAAAATACACTGACTTCCACTTACTTTATTGATTATTAAAAAACTTGGTGTATCAGCTACGATGTTTAACATATTGACAACATCAGAATTAAGACAGTCCTTCGTGTATCTGTTAGAGACGTCATGAACAGCACCTACAACATCTGCACACCTCAAACTTTTGTGACATGCTCCAATCATAGAATCAGGCAAATTGTATCTGGAATCACACAAAACTTTTATTGTTTACTTCATTAAGGATAATTATGTTGTTTCAAGTTTGGTCTATCTACGAGTATCTACCTGCCTAGCCTTTTCCCAACTATGTTGGGGTCGGCTTCTAGTCTAACCGGATGCAGCTGAATACCAGTATTTTACATGGAGCGACTGCCTATCTGACCTCCACAACCCAGTAACTGGGTAATATGATACCCTTTGGTGAGATTGGTTGTCAGACTTTCGGGGTTCTGATGACCTGTAACAACTGTCAAAGATCCACGAATGACAGCCGGGACCAACGGCTTAACGTGCTTTACGAGGCACGGAGGAGTCTCAGTATGTAAAGATGGTCACCCATCCACGGCCCAACCCCGGCAAGCATAGCTTAACCTGATGGATCGACCCGTGCAGCTGTTATTACTTAGCCACAAGCTCCTTGTTGTTTCAAGTTTGGTATAAAAAATAAAGTAATTATGTATACCTAGGCATGTTAGTTTCACTGAGCAGTTTACTTACTTCTGTTGTTCTTTTTCAGTTACAACTCCAGGAGTGTCTAAGAATATAATCTGTGTGTCATTTTGATAACACATGGCTCTTACTAGCTTTGTTGTTGTGTGTACTTTGTTGGATGCGGCACATATCTGCAATTATAACACAATCCTGTTATGGTTGGTTTTAGGTTCCTTACCCTTAGACTTTTTTTGTTGTACTGTGCGTTTTGTTTGTGCAGAATAAATAAGTTTTCTTTCTTTCTTCTTTTCTTCTCTTACCCAGGGCCGGATTTAAAGGTGTGGAGGCCCTGGGGCAACCAAGGAGTGGAGGCCCCTAATTGTTTTTGGAACAGACGAAAATAAATAAACAATTTAAAAAGTTACCTTGGGAATGCGAACTTTTTTGATGTATCTTTCCTCTCGCTTTCTGTGGGAGTGATTTTGTGAAAAGAGAGGGAAATGTGTAACAGGAGTGGAATAAGTAATTACTTTTTAATAGCATGTAATTAGTAAGTACTATATAGATTATAAGTAGATGGGGTTATTTAATTAATTAATAATTATTCATTACTAGTGGTCGACCAGTGGTCAACCACTAGTAATGAATAATTATTCAAATAAATATTTCAGTATATATTTATAGGTAGCTATAGCTATTTAGTATAGCTTTTTTTATATTTTGAGGTTAATTTCTGTTGCTGCTCAGTTGCTTTTTACCAAGGTGAGATGTCAGATGTTACACGTCATATGCGACTACTGTAAGGCTCGCTCGTTTTTTTTTCCTTTGGTGGACACAAAGGATTTATTTTTTTCTTATAACAAAAAAAAAACCAATTGTGGAGGCCCCTTCTTTGTGGAGGCCCGGGGCTCAAGCCCGTGTTGCCCTGCCCTAAATCCGGCCCTGTCCTTACCACCTAAAAAGTTGCAGTTGCACCCATTCGTTTACAGGTTATAAATCATCAAAACAAAGTTTCACCATACCTTTCTTTCCGTAACTTTATTGATGAGAGTACTCTTTCCAGAATTAGGAGCTCCAATAATAGCTACATTAACAACTTTGCCTAGCTTTCTTTCGTCCGCACGTTCTGGTTGTGATGAAAAAAATACTGCTTTAAAATGATGTTTTCTGTATGTTAAACGTAAGGCAGGCAATACAAATGTCATCTTGCAGTAGTATAATTACATATAGTTGGTCGGCAAATGCACTTATTGCAGGCCAATTTTTTAAGTACAGTACAATATTATTCGTTTGTTTTCAATTTCCAACAACATGCACACAGATGACACCTCCCGAATATTAATGTCAATTAAATTATGTTCTGTGACTTCTGTGGGTGACACTGACAATCATATGCTGCATTCCGAATTAGGATAAAATACCTCACATCATTATTTTGCGTTCCGATTTAGCTATCACGATTATGACAGCTGAAAGCTGTCAACAATTCTGTACGCTCGTGTGCCTCACAGTTGGATTACAGTTTTTGATGTGAAACATCTTTATGCGCACGTAAAACCGATTGCTGTCGGGGCGATGCATGCCGCGTGGCGTTCGGCCAATATACACTTATATAGTCTATATGTGTAGTAGTGTGTAAATGTGTGTGTAGTGCGATGTTTCACATCTGTCAGTCGTCCCGTGACGGCTCAATGTTTTGATGTGAACCATCTATAGGCGCACATAAAACCGATTGCTGACGGGACGACACAAGCCGCGTGGCAATCGGCCACTATACACTTATTACAGTCTATGTAGTAGTGTGTAAATGTGTGTGTAGTGCGATGTTTCACATCTGCCAGCCGTCCCGTGACGGCTCAATTTTTTTTTTCTTTGTGTTTACACCACTTTCTTCTTCTTTGGTTAGGTGGTGACTGTAGCCCTTTGAGTATTTTATATGCTCTAAGCTGTAGCCAGAAGCACAACTTCGAATATGTGACGTTGCAAACGTTACAACGTTTTACGTTAGTTTAAACAGGATGTAAAAAGACTCATCACAAACCCGTCAACTACGTATACTGTACATCTATCGCGAGCAATGTAACGCGAACCCAGGCAAACGGAGCCCCGCCTCTTCTTTCTACGCGGTACGGGTATGTGTCTAAATATCGGTCTGTCGGATGGTCGCGGGTATGAACGAAATGAATTAGTTTCCGTAATAAATGTACAGACGCCAGCACATCAGGCTACTACAATCAGTCAAATTTTTTTAAAAAAAATCAAATTTATCGTAGCTGGTTCAGGTTGATTAGGAAAATTTTGCAGTTTCGAGTAGCTTAATTTGCTGGCGTAGATTAAATGCTCTAAGGGTGGCGTCTGTACAACTTAGTATCTACTGACATCCACGATTTAAAACTAAAAACAATAGTGTTTAGATAGCCTATTTAGTTACTTACCTACTGTCCATCGCTGTCACGATCAATCATCGGTGGCCTGTCGACACTTACGAGCTGCGGTTCAAACTGCCGACCTCCCTCCCACGTGGAGACAGACGCGCGGTCTAGTCAGCGTATTTTGATGAACCCGCTCGAGGATTCCTTCTCGATCTGACAGCTGCTTGAGTTCATCAAAAACCAATGATTTTCTGACGCTTTCTATCCCTTTTAAAGTACCTTGTATACTGTGGAATGATACACCACGTGCCTAACGCGATTGCCAAGCCGTCTTCGCAATACTCTTATAGGATGGCCATTTCTGCCGCTGGTTGTCCAACAACCGTTGCCCTGCCCGAGTGAAAATCCGTGAATCAGAGGGCTGAAACGCGTTCGTATATTCAGTACCGTAAACTCCATTATCTATGCCTTCATGGCCATACCGTAGCAGTACACCATGTTTTAATATACTCGCGCGCAGAATAATCATGAAACGGTATCATCGAAAACACAACATAAGTTAAGGGGGATGCGCTAAAGTAGCCCGCGAAATTCAAATTTTGTTAAGTTTTTTGCGATTTGCAGGTCAGTAACAGGTTGTATGTTGATCTAAATATGATTCGCGGTCATAACAAATATGGCTTTACAGAATTATAATCATTAGAATCAGCATTACAACTCTCTAAGTTCATAAAATCCTACTGAATGATTATTTCAGAAATAGTCATTCAATATGATTTTACGAAGAGAGTTAGTTGTATTGCCGATTCTAATTCTGTAAAGCCATATTTTTTACGGCCGCGAATCATATTTAGATCAACATACAAACTGTTACTGACCTGCAAATTGTAAAAAACTTAAGAAAATTTGAATTTCGCGGCCTACCTTAGCGCATCCCCCTTAACATAACCGCAGTAGCACAGAATAAATAATAGGCAATAGTCACTACATCTAACAAAAAAACTCAAGTTTTTTTTTTTGGCTTCGCACGGTTTGTGCATTTAGCCAAGTACAAAGTATGAAATGAACTCCATTCAATGCGTGATAAAGATGATAAATGATATCCCGCTCCGCTCCCCTTGATTTCAGTAAAGACGTGGCACTTTACTGAAACCTCGCGCGGACTTCTTGAGAGAACTTAAAGTGATGTTGCACTGTTTTGTTTCATTTGCCTACACTAATGCAGGTTCACGAACACTTAATGGTTAATAATCCACCACTATTACACATTAATTTCGGCTAAAACAAAACTGCTAACATGACGCTTCACCTTCCCGCCAAGAAGTCTGGTGCATTTGGTGGTGCTCTGTGTGACAGGACTGACAGGTGTGTGACAGCCAGTTACACATCACAATCACTAGTGGTAGTGACAGTGTTTGTGTTAGATAAAAGCTTGCATGTGTGCCTGTGTGTGACTTGACACAGCGGTGTGAGTGGTCAGTAATTTTTTGGACAGTGTAAGCGAAAAAGCTGAAATATTTTATTTTTAAAAGGTTTGCTTGCATTCAATCAACCGGATCTTATAAGTAACTTGATAGGTGGTTTCATCTCAATTCGTTATTATAAAAGGAAGCTGGCATGCTTGGTTAAAAAATCGCCGGCATGATTTTGTTCAGGTAAAGTTTTCAACCACTCAGTAAAATACTTTCCCTATCCTTATATTTTACGTTTTGAATATTATTTGGAATACATTTTTCATCCAGTTGTTTCATTTTTGTTTTTTTATTTTTATTAATGTTTTGCTACTTGCTTTTTTTTTCCTACTACTTACCTATTTTATTTTTTTGTTTTCCAGAAATGTCAGAGATAAAGTATAAAAATCAGATTTTGGCCGCTATTGATCACTTGCGTTCACGTAAATCGCGTCCCGATATAAATAGAATTTGCAAGTTTATGTTAAAGTGTTATAAAGTTCTACCTAAAGATACTAAAGCAGATCTCAAACGTTGCCTGAAGGAGAAAAGTATTTTTAAAGTTGATTATAAAGATAATGTAAGCTATAGGAACGCTGCTAAGTGGCGAAAAAAATCAAACCAAAACAACAGTGAGTTGAACCTGTATGAGTCTATTCAGCTTAAGAAATTTCTCATAATTTGATATGAGAACAAAATATCCCATGAAGTAGCCAGTCACTTCTGTCCATGGCCATATCATACAATTGAGGGTTTTTAAAATTATTAATATGTAATATCACATAATTTGCTTCTTTTCTTTTTAGAAATGTCTTCATCAGTTGCAACAAGTGAGCGACGAGTAATAACTTCTGCAATTGCTACTCTTATTTATCAGGATCAAAGCTATTTGGAAAATGGCATTGCTTTTGATGATCTTGTGTCAGCAGCAGGTTCACAGGGCACAAAGTATTCCAAGAAACAACTGGAAACTATTGTCAATAAAGAATTATCATCGGGAAGTTTAGTTAAATTACAGAATGGCAACTTGGCACTAGGTCCTGCTGATCATGATGGTGATAGCTCTGATAGCTTCAAATTTGAGTACAATGCAGATTTCAATAATACAAAGGTATGATTATTTCTTTTTATTCTCTAAGTAACTCTGGGACATTTCAATTCTTTGAAGAAACAATCAAACATTTAGATAATTTATTGCCCTCTAATACACTATTTGAGATCATGATAAACAACATGAACAATAATTATTGTTCTGAAAAGTAGATAATTATTATAATTTAAATCCTTGAACTTCCTGATAGCACATTTCCAGCAACGTTTTTTAAATATGGATTTAAAAAAACACTTCTAAATTTAAAAAAATGTTAGCTATATTGTCATCACAATCATGATCTTAGTGATCATAACTAACTCTGTTTACTTACAATTTTATTTTAAAGTTTTTTTTTAGGCTGTAAGCCAAATAATTATGTGGAATTATTTATAATTAAAACCTTTTAAGCACCATACTTTTAGCAAAATAAAGATATTATATCCTAATCTATTCACAACCAAAAAAAACATTAAACAACATGGGTACAATGTATAAAAATTGTTTTTCCATTTACTTAAATCTAAAGCTATAGCTTCTAAAAAATATGTCACATTCATATCACATAATTATACAAATCTTTTACTACAGCATTTGATAATTTTCCTACAACCAGGGCTATAATTTTTCGAGCTAATAAATAAAATGTTTACTATTTCTTAGGTACCTAGTCTTTCACATTGAGTATAGTTTGCAGCTAGATTTTGACAAATAAAGCCCACAGCAACATAAATCAAATTTAAAATTCTGGCCAAGTACGTGTTCGACCATGCACAGTGAAGGGCGGAACCCTTTAGTTTTCAGTTCGGATGAATATTTACGCATGCACAGTATTGATTTTACCGACCGCAACATAACTTTGTATTTCTCGAAAAACCTATGATAAACAAAGTTATTTCTGCAGTTGTAACCGAAAACATCCGATATCTCACAAACTATGGACTTCTTAAGGGGGATGCGCTAAGGTAGCCCGCGAAATTCAAATTTTATTACGTTTTTTGCAATTTGCAGGTCAGTAACAGGTTGTATGTTGATCTAAATATGATTCGCGGCCATAACAAATATGGCTTTACAGAATTAAAATCAATAGAATCAGCATTACATTTCTCTTTAAGTTCAATAAATCCTACTGAATGATTATTTCAGAAATAATCTTTCTTTCTTTCTTTTCACCCACATTGATAGGAGCTGGGTTTCTGGATTTTACTATTCGTTTCAGCAGGTCCCAGACTTGTTCTATCGGATTAATATCCGGTGACCTTGCTGGCCACCCCATAAACTGTGATAATCACATTATTAAGATATGCTTGAATTGAACGAGCAGTATGCGGCCGAGCACTATCCTGCACCAAAACGAAGTAGTCACCGAAGTCAGTCATCAAATTTTGGAGCCTTGGGGGGCACTTACGAACCAAAATCAGCTTCTTTGAATCTTCTTCGTACCTTACGTTCACTTACTGTGAATCCTCGAACTTCCTCAAGCTCATTTCTGGGTTGGACGGCCGTTAGAAGTGGGTTCCTACGTAAGCGAAGCTGAATGAAACGATCATCCCTGCTCGAAGTAGGTACGACTTTTTCTGCCTTGTCCCGGTCTTCTGACAAAAGCATTAGTCTCCCTGAATCCCGTAGGATATTGCGATAAATTGTTGAAACAGCTCTGCGAAGAATTTTTGAGATCACTCTGTAGGTTTGATAACTTCTCATCTCAAGTGCCCTGGCAATTTCAGTTACGCTCAAGTCGGGCATAATGACTTTGGTCCTTGACTTTCAAAAAGATTGAAAAGTAAAAAAAAAACAAATGAAACTGATTTTTAATTAACATTTTACGAAATTTTAAATCAAAACCATAAAATGATGAATAAAAATACGCTCTAAATTATGTAAGTACTAGCTGCGTCCCGCGGTTTCACCCGCGTAAATCTCGATTCCGTGGTAATATCGGGATAAAAAGTAGCCTATGTCTCAATCAAGGGTGTCGGCTACCTCCATACAAAATTTTATCATAATTGGCCCAGCCGTTTGAGCGTGAAGAAGTAACAAACACACACACACACAAACTTTCGCCTTTATAATAGTAATAATTAATTAGTGTGATGAATAAAATTAAAACAATCGCATAAAAGGTGACGTTCAATTGTTTTCTCAATTTGAAATAATTGTTTCTAAAATAAAATGAATTAACAACCATCCAGTAATGTTACTTAAACTAGTTTTTCGAAAAAAAAATATGTTCCGCTAAATTTGCCGGTGTGTGTTGTTTTATTTTTTTCCAGACAGAGGTGATAAATAAATAAATAATAGAACTTGTCTATTATTTATTTATTTATCACCTTTTACAATTTTCGTAATGCGAACTTTTTGTAAATGCTGGCCTGTACCTGTAGAAAGATATTGATAAGTTGCTTTTTTTACTGAATGACGTTATTTTGACTGACAAAATTCAAAGATTTCAATCAATTTAAATCTTTGCAAAATTCATAGTAAAAAAAGAGCATTATTTTGACCTGTGATTTGTATTGAGTTAAAAAAGAATTAAATTAACTCATTGATGTTAATTCCAGATGACTTCATCAGCAAATTCTTCATGCAGGTCTTCACCTCAAAGAATGCGGGGAAGGCCAAAGAAACGAGGTGGTGGATCGTCTAGCAATGGACTTAGCGGCAGCACCTCTAGAAATGCGGGTGTACGAGTCGGCGAAAGACGTAAAATGGCTAAAAAGGTGTTCGACCCATCTGATAACAATGTACCAAGCAAACGAAAAAGAGGTCGCCCAGTGGGGTCACTTAATAAAAGTACAATTAAGAAACGACTTATTTCTGCTGGACTCCAAAAATCAGATGTTGAGGGAACACCATTATCTGAAAGCCAATTATCTCTAGATGGAAGTGGTGATGAACTGGAACAGGAAGACTCATTACCACACGAAACATCAGGAGGTGTATGTTCAGTTTGCCTTGTGCAGAAACCTCGTGGTTCTAATGACAGACTAGTTGAATGTCGAGATTGCAACAACAAGGCACATTTGAGCTGTCTCCAATCAGGGTCTGGTATTTTAAAGCCTCGACCTGACAACACTTGGCAATGTCCACATTGTAAAACTTGTGTGGTCTGCTGTGAAACCAATGATGCTGTAAGTTTTAAATTAAAAATGTTTCTGTATGCATGATAATGATAACATATTCTAATCAAGATTATCTTTAATCCATATAAAAACAAAGTTCCTAAATAGGTATCTTATATTTTTGTTACAGGGCATTTTAACAGTGTGTAGTATTTGTTCTGATGCTTATCATGCTCTTTGCCATAGTCCACGTATACCAGAAAGACTGAAAGCTTGGGACCAATGGGAATGTAACAATTGCCTGGAATCTCGACCTGCTGTAGTAGGATCCCCTGCTATACGTCGAAGTATGGAATATAATGCCCAGAGTTCGCCTTCTGTGGACCCATTCCTGAAACCACATGAGCTTGACAGAGCTCCTTCAAAACTAGAGGACTTGCCCATTGATCCAAGTATACCAGACATAACTAATTGGACAACTGATGATGCCTTTGAATATTTTTCAAAGTACTTGCCAGAAGCTGCTCCAATTCTTAAAGAACAGGTAACTACTACGACATAATAACCCAACATGAATTAAATAGTAATAAGATGGGAGAATTAAGAGATGAACAAAAAATATTTATTTTAATGGCTTCAGAACCTTCGATCTGCATGTTTGATATTTTTTGCCATGATTCTGGATTGAATAAGTTTATAAGAAACTGTATTTTCAGGAATTCGATGGTCAAGCATTGAGCATGGCGCGGCGTGCCGACATAGTGAGAGGTTTGGGACTACCTCTAGGACCAGCATTGGCCCTATATCGGATCATTGTCAAATTACAAACGAGAAAAGATGACTGGACGATGTGCTGGGGTTAACGACTCACGACACCAATGTTCATGAGGTGTCTAGTCTATTTATAATTAAGGATATTGTATTACTTTATGTTAGTGTTTAAAATAAATTCTATATAATTATATAAAAGTATAACACACAGATATGTACTTAATTAACGCTCGGCTCAACTCCGAAAGTTGACATTCCAACAGCACGCTTTTATTTAGGTACTCATTTAGGTGTCGCCTAGTTTTAGTGAAAACGGACAAAAAATGCTAAGCAGGAATTGAAATTGAAATTTGCCTCATAACCTGCTTAGCAATTTTTCCAGCTAGTTTTAGGAGCACCTATAAAGTAAGATGATGAATTCTTACTCTTGATTGTACACAAAAAAATACAATAATCTGATACACTGGGCGGTCTTACCGCTAAAAATGCGATCTATGTGACAACCTTGCATTGTAATCGGTTTTTATTTCATTGCACGACCCTATTTGTCGTAGATATTTATTTGTCGATAGCTGAGCGTTGGGGGCACGGCAATTGAAAGCCAAGACTTGGTTTTGGTCCCGACGCCGGGACCAAAACCAAGCAGTCAATAGGTTGATTTGCCTGTGAAACCTTTGTATTTTATGTAATGTTCGTTTCAATATTACCCATTGCTGAGGACAGGTTGACGCACCTCAATAATTTGTAACCATTAACCAGTGTGTTAAATTCTGAATCAGGAAGCAGATGCATCTGACCTTCACAACCAAATCGACATGCTCAATTGGTCAACCAATTAATTAATTTGTTATTATTCTTTGGGTACTAATCGTTTTTTATTGAGAAAATAAGTAAATTATGTTTAGAGTCGGTAGGTTGATCACAGTGTATAGGGTAAAGTCAGAGAGTTTTCTGTATTCAAATGAAACTCATTTATTGTTTTATTGTCTTAAATACTTAACTAAGCAGCGTATAAAGGAAAACAACTGCAAACCTTACTGTATGTTTGGTTTGAGGCTCAAGCATTATTGGTCTTCTACCAATGTACAACAATGTTAAGTTTTGCCTTGAAGTCTAACCAGAATGATGCAGCTGAATAATAGTATTTATTTGACTGCCATAGCAACAATTCTGGGTGATGCCAAAAATGATCTGATCTGTCTACCATTTACAGCTTCTACAAGTACCTACCAACAACTAGGAGCAATGGTAATCTTAACTTTTAGCTATGCTTCCATCAGCTGGTTTGTATTAACCCTACACTGCTTAACAAATTAAAAAAGGAACTTTTACTTGAAAGCACTTTTAACTCTGTAAGGTGCAGTTAAAAAAAAAATCTTATCATTAGTGTCAAATAATGAGAATATTTAAATGTTGGCCGTTGTTTATTTAAGTTGTTGTGCATTGGGCTCAAGACCATGAAAGCTCAAGTTTACAGCTGTCTTGCTTTAGATTATTAGATACTTCCAAAAGAAATACTATGTATTTCAGAAGAATCAAAAAATATTTACATTATAAATATTAAGTACATCACAAACCTATGATCATTGGTCTTTTTGATCATAATGTTTCACAAATGAAAGGAAGGTGTTAAACACCATAGTTGCTACATTTATGTATACAACCCTGTACTGTGAAGGTAAAAAATAGAAATTAATAAATTGCACTGGTGGCCAATACAGACAATCCCCCTGAAACAAAGAAATAATGTTCAGTCATAATCATAAAGTTTATTTGTGAAACATAGATATACAATAGGTCATACATATAAAATAGCAGGCTATTTCAGTCACAAGACAAGCACACAGGTTCTGGAATGAAACTCAAATGTCAACTCGATAATAGTAGTGACAAACTTTTATTATTTACTGAAGCAAGTCAATAAATAATAAAGTTTAATCATTAATAGTCCTGTATTACAGAACGTAACTCAATACTCAAGCATTACTCTTAAAACTAGTTTCAATCTTTCAACCAATCAAATGGCTTGAATATAGTTTTTTTTTTAATATTTAAAAAAGAAAATACTCAAGCATTACTTATAACTAGATTCAAGCCATTTCATCGGTAGAAACTAGTTGGTAATAATTGAGTATTGAGTGACGTTCGGTAATACGGGACTAACCGCCAGCTGCACGTAGGTACATCGCCGCGGGCCGCGCGGGATTCGGGAAAAGTAATACTATCACTTTCTGATAGGTGTACGTTCCGTTAGATAAAGACAGCATTACATTTAATGGAGTTACGTGCAACTAGCAGTTAGGTAGTTTCTTAAACGTATTAAGGATTTCAATGATTATGATTCTGTAAATAATTTAAGGTCGCGAATAATATTTGGATAAAGAAAATTTGAATTTCGCGGGCAACCACTGCTGATCCACCTGAACTCGAAACTGTGTACTAATGCGTAATAGTTATTTATGATACTAGAGCGGTAAAAATACCAATTTCCGCGCGTGTCATACGTTTTTCAACACGTTTGCGAGAAAACAGTACAATAAGTAATGAAACAAGCCATCAAAAAATTTCCAGAGAATGATTGAGTAGGTACCCATTTCTTCGAGTCTTCCATGATATAAAATTATTCTAAATAATTAAATAGGGCTCTCGTGATTTTGGCGGCAAGATACCATTTTCTGCAATTTGCGCCTCGTTCAAGCTATCAGGTGGAGTAGGAAAGTTGCAATAATCTTTTATTTACCTTACTGCTCGAGTTCGTAAGCTCATATATCTTTTTAAGACGCTCAGACACATTGCCAATACTTATGAATATAAATACGCACCGTGTACCATGTGTCAGTCAGTTGTCTCCTACTGTATTAATAGTTGGGGTGGAGATGCGAAAACTACACACAAAGCTCTGGAAGTTGCTCAGAGAGCCATTCTAAAGGTTGCGACTTTCCGGTCAGTGCTCTACCCAACCTTTGATCTATATAAAAAATACAATGTCCTCACGGTCCGACAGGCATTCATTCTCAACGCTTTATTATAGCAAGACACAAAAACTCCTTTTACACAAACTCAATCCTCACTTGGTGAAAAATGCAAAGTTGCCTTAACACGCTTTTCTTTTACTAAACGTTTCTTTTACTACCTTGGGTCATTTTTATATAACAGAATAAACAAAACTGTCCCTGTACACCAATCCTCTTATGAAATGTGTAAAAAACAGATAACATGCTTCCTAACCAGTTTAAATTACGACGACACCGAATATCTGCTTACTTCACAATCGTAGTGAGGTTTCTAACACTCCGTATCCAAACTCAACCTCTTTCCCTTCCATTTACACACACACACACCCACACTTCATCACAAAACACACACATACTAACACTTCCCACACTTAGTTTAAGTTAAAATATGTTTTCACCTTATAGTCCTAAGCAGTCTCTATTGAATTTTTTGTACTCCTTTGGGAACCTGGGCTGGCGAACCTTAATACAGGTTACCATGTAACCTGTATTAAGATTCGCCAGATTCAATTATGTTGTTACTCTCTACGATTTTTATAAATAAATTATAATAAATATTATGAAAAAGTCACTAGTTTGTAAATACCAATTTCCGCACGTGTGTCATACAACGTTTTTTGACACTAGTGCGGTAAGTTGGCTTTTACACACGAGTAGACTAATGTAAGTCCGAGACGAAGGCGAGGGCTTACCATAGTCACGAGTTTGTAAATACCAACTTCCGCACGTGTGTCACACAAAGTTTTTCAACACATTTGCGAGAAAACAGTACAATAGGTAATGAAACAAGCAATCAAAACATTTTCAGAATGAGTATTTCTTCGAGTCTTCCATAATATAAAATTATTGTAATAGCGCTCTCGTGATTTTGGCGGCAAGAGACCGTTTTCTGCAATTTGCGCCTCATTCAAGATATCAGGTGGAGTAGATTCCTTAACGGATTTCGCGCTTGAACTCATAATATTATTTTGTCTTTATAGACCAGTGCCCATAAGGATGACGGGTTTTTTTTTTGTTAATTATACATAAACGGGGAAAAACAGATTGGACCGCAACAGATGACCGGAAGGATGGGGATACGAAAATGTGTTTTTGGGGGTGACGCGCAGTTTTTCACGATTTCTGGGAGTCACCTCATATCGAAAAAATAAATGTAAAAGTTGTAGGAACTTAAAAAATCTACAACTTTTACTAACGTACTTAGATGAGAGTATCTAATTTACGGCACATTCCGTTGTAAGGTGCGTAATTGGACTTCTTGGCGGGAAAGTGAAGCGTCATCATGTTAGCAGTTTTGTTTTATTTTCAAAAATTTGTGTTTAGCCGAATATGAATGTGTAATAGTGGTGGATTATTAACCATTAAGTTTGTGAACCTGCATTAGTGTAGGCAAATGAAACAAAACAGTGCAACATCACTTTCAAGTTTTCTCAAGAAGTCCGCGCGAGGTTTCAGTAAATGGCCACGTCTTTACTTAAACTCAAGGGGAGCGAGCGGGATATCATCTTTATCACGCATTGAATGGAGTTAATTTCATACTTTGTACTTGTTACCTCATTTTACATGACACTGGCTAAATGCACAAACCGTGCGAAGCCAAAAAAAAAAAAAAAATAATAAGGTGCGTAATTTTTAACTTTCGAACAATTTATACCTACAGGCTTCGTAAATGCATTTTTTTAGCAAATGTGTTGAAATTGAAAATATTTATTTTCGAAAACTACCTTTAATAGGGGGTGGTGTGTTACATTATGGAAGTACTAAATCCACCTGGACTAAGTCGCGGGCGAAAGTGCTAGTTTTTTTTTAGTAAGGTTCAATCAGTTCAGACTTACCATGTACACATACAAAAACTTCTTTTTAATTTCGGATGTAATTTCTGTTATTGATTTGTTTTCTAGAATCCCCAGTGCAAAGAAAAAAGCTAGAATAGTTGATGGTGATGCAATTGCTTGATCACAAAGTATTTTTATAGTCACTGTTTTCACGTCAGCATATGGTAAATGTTTGTCTAAATTAACATAATAATAATGATGCAACGGGCCCATTGCCATTCCCACTGCAAACATTCGAACTGAAACAAATGATTGTAGATATACAAGGTGGAAAGTTGAAGCAGGTTCTGAAGGGGAAGTAACATAAACATTTTCATACGTTTGTCAATAGTACTTATAGGATTTAATTAAAATACCACTTCAAATATTAAGACTTCAGAAATACAGTAGGAATAAACAGGGCCTTAAGTAATAGTGTTGTTTACTTTACATAGTTACATAACAAAATAAATAATCATAATTTGTTAATTTCCTGAAAAGTTTAATGAGATGTTATAGTTTCCCTACCTTAATAAGTTCCTGTAAAATACGGTAAGGGATTATTGAGGTAGGTAAATTACAGATCTGAAAGATTACATAAAAATATAAAAACCTGATCTTCCCCAGTCATATCTTTCTAATATAAGTTTTGTTTGGAATTCAAATTCTTGCTGTACCAAATCACCAACAGTCATGCATATTCCAGATGTTAAACTGTTTGTTAATAATAGGTTTTTCTTAAAGAAGAATCTCACACCACGGTGAAATATTGATTGTCTCGACATTTGGAATTTAAGTAGGGTTGCTTGCTTTATTCTCATACAATAGAAGCATGATAGCGAATAGGAACATGCTACAACCTGTAAACCAAAATACCAATTAAAGCAAAATAGGGAGTGTGGCCTATTTTAGGAACATTACTGCTGTTTACTAAAATAAGGAGCTGGGATTGTGACTGCGTAATGCTCACATTTTATCAGTTTTAGTAAGAATTGGCTTAAATCATGAACTAGATTATACCTGGTGATTATTGTGGCAGCAAAAATCATTACATTTTTAAATTAAATATTGCGCCTCCATCCTCCATCCACAGACACAGAACTTTTCCAAAAGCAAATTGAAAATTGTTGCCTGAATGAAATGATTGGTAAATGAATGTCATTTATTGACACTGACAATGACTTCATAGGGCGCATTCCTAATTGCGCTGTATTCGATTTGAGCGTGCTTAAACCCATTCCGAATTAGCGTGAGCGCGATATCGATGTCCATAGATGACGTCATGACATGAGCCATCATGCGATAACGCCGACCCTATAAAAACATTAACATCGCAACTCGCAACGTGATAAAAATGTGTTAGACTGCATTCCTAATGCACCCATGTGTCGTGTCAAAAATGACAGTTGTGCATGTCCGTGACTACCCGACCACCAACGCTAATCACTTCCGTAGTTGGTAAATAATTAGTACTCAAGTGGCGCTAATTAGTTCTCGAACAATAAAATTGGTACCTTAGAAGTTTTCGATAAAATCGACTTAGGTAGTCACGCTCCCTTCAACAGGACCACCATGAGCAGGGAAAAAGAGGGCATGCTAAAGCTATTCTATATAAGCAAATAATAGTACCATTTTATGTGATTTATTTCGTAAAAAAAACAGAACTGATATATTTGTATTTACCGAGAAATCAATGATGATAAATTTCGAGCGCTCTTTCAACAGGAACACGATTTTGAATGTTGATTCCAAGTTTCAGGACCTTATCGCTTTCCTCAAACCTACATAGAAAATTAGTACCCTACAAGATAAAATCAATATCCAAAATTCAAAATTACTAGGTACTCCAGTAGTTTACGAGATATACTATACCTGGGGTGACGGTAGTCACAGTGTTAAATTTTAATTTCAAGATTCGCTACTAAAAACTATGTGATTTCTTCCCAAATTTATACCAAAACTAGTACTGTTACTATGTTTATATATTTTTTAATTTTTCTCATTTTCGACAGTAACTGCGATTTGATATAGATACGTGTTGAATTAATCAATAAATATAATTTTAACGGTGGTGTTTTATGTGCCGGTGAAGCTCTTGAGTTGGCTCAGAATTTTAGTAACATATTGGTCTAAGACTTCCTGTTTTCGCGTTAGCATCTCGATGTTATATTGTTAAACAATAACGAACGGTTGTTATTTAACGAAAACTATAATAGACAAAAATATCTGCGACTTGGAGTGTAGCGCAGATAAAAGTCGAGCTAAGGATAACGGAAGCGTCTACCACTAGTAAAAAAGGAGTTTTAGCGAAAAGGTCAAGATAACAACGTTTTATAATTTAGCTTTTGCCCGCGGATTCGCCCGCATGGATTTCGGAAAATATCTCACGGGCACGTATGTATCTACATGCTACCGGGATTAAAAGTAGTAAATACTATGTATTAGGTAATCCACAAAAAATAAAATGTGTAGGTAACTAATAGACCACCCCACCGCGGCATTTTTCTTACTTTTAGCATTTTTATACCCATCGTAACTTCTAAGCGAAAGATCCGATTCGAATAATTTATAGAGGAATTTACAACATGTTCATAAACAACCTTGATAAACTATTTTGTTGGATAAGGATATAATAGACCAATTTTCCCCCCAAGGGGAAGAAAATTGATATTTCGGGTCTTGCCGTAGGCCTGACCTCTGAGATTACCTCTTCCATTTACGTTCACGTACCGGTGTGTGTACCCATTATCTATCCTGTTCCCTCCCTAAACAGCCTACCTATCGCTGTCTCTTTCTCATGCTGTGCTTGACGGCTAGAGTCGGGCCGCGCCGAGGCTCGCTTACTTACTTCAGTACCATAGATCATCCGGCAAGAAATTGCTCCGGTCAGGCCTACGGCAAGACCCGAAATATCAATTTTCTTCCCCTTGGGGGGAAAATTGGTCTATTTCGGCTCTGTGCCTATGGCCTGACCTCTGAGATATGTCTTAAATCTGCCGGCATGTTAGTTATCAGCACAGCAGCGTACTGTGATAAGATTCAGGAATGTAAAATTGAATTAAATACTGGATAGATTTTAAAAGTTGATTGCCATAAAATAAAAGTTAGAGATAACCATAGTTTTATTCTGGACCTCATACAAATAAAGATGTTTTAGACTTTAAACATCATATAGGTAATATCATAAAGTACATCACCTATGGAGGTTTTAATCAAATTAAGTATATCTCTGCCTTCTCCTTTCTATTAATAATAAAGTAAAATAACTTCTTGATAAAAGAAACAAACTTCTGAGTACCTAACTAAGTGATAATCTCCCATCGACATAGTTATAAGTACAATAATTAACACTGCATATAAAATCGAGTTAAAAAACACAAACTTAAAATAAATGAGATCTTACAATCACAATGGCACAAAAGATTCAGTGATCATGTTCTTAATATTAATATTAGCCTCACCGGGTGCAGACTTATCAATCTCTGTATAGTAATGTTTAAAAAAGTTGTTTGGGCCTTGCCAATTTCCTCTCTTCAATACTTCGTCTAGTGGCAGACAATTATTAAATCTGTAAGTGGCCACTGCCGATCGGGTACTTCCTGCACCTGCTTCAATTCCAGCTGACAATAAAGCTGTTCGCACCCATCCAGCTATTACAGAACGAGAGGCCGGACCTGTTTTTCCTCGTGTCTTCACAAATAAATATGGGATTACCTGACTATTGGCATATCGTCTTGAATGTGATATGTCAATATATTTCTTAACCCAGTTTACAATATCCCATAGCTCTTGATCGTTTTTCACTAGTTTCCATCCTGATTGTAAATGTTTCAACTTATCCGTCTTCGACCCGTATTGTGGCCAGAAAATAACTTCATTTTCTGACTGTTCCAGGAAATCGGCATCTATTCTAAGAAGGGTCAGGTCATGAACTCTCCTTCCGGATGATAAAAGTAGTAGTATCGCTAAGTGTCTGGAGGCGTGAAAAAGATTGATTGGATCCGGAGGATTATGACGTATCCAGGTTAATAGTTTATTTATATCCCATATTTTTGCTCTTATGGTCTGAGGGTTTGTATTTGAAATTCCTTTGAGAGTATGTTTTATTAGCGGGTTGTTACTTATTTTGTCAGAATTTAGAGGATTTGAGAATGTTGCTATTGTTGATTTGTGCAGATAGATAGTTCTATATGACATGTTTTTCTTATAGTGTAAGTAACAAAGGTATTGTGCTACATCTGTGGGATTTGGGTTATTTATTGATACTTTTTTATCCTTAGCCCACAGGCACCACCTTTTCCATGCTGCCGAGTAAGTGCCAAGAGATGATTTGTGCCATGAAGTCTCTAGAATTTGTTTTTCTTCGGTTGACCAATTTTTCACTAAATCGGCCCACCCCGTACATTCCATGCTTCCAAGTACAAATCTTGCGTTTTGGGAGGAGGTTGATTGGTTTGAAGGTCTATCAAATGGTCGACTAGGTTCCATATTGTGAAAGGTTTGTCTACAGATCTTTTCTTGAGTATCGGTCGCCAGAAGACATTCTCCCATCTGGGAACTATCAATATAAATGTTCCTTGACATTGGTTGAGATGTTGTAGGATCCTGGGTATTAACGGTGGAGGAGGTAATATCCATCCTAGTTTGTAGTCCCACGTCCTTGTGAATGCGTTCACAAATTCTGCGTGTCGGCATGGAAATCGCGTGACGTATTTTGTGACTACTGCCGATTTCTCTGTTGCGAATAGGTCGATGCATGGGGTACCCCATTTTCTGAAAATCGTTTTCAGTATCCCGTTCGATAGGTGCCAGTCTGGTAAGCTCTTGCCTCTGGATAGACGATCTGATATTACGTTGTAGTGACCTGGAATATGTTCTATTCGTATTTCTATATTCTTGCGTATCGCCATATTCCAGATGTCGCCTGCAAGTTTTAGGAGTGATAGCGATTTGGTCCCACCCTGGTTCCTTATGTATGCCACGACAGTTTTGTTGTCGCATTGTATAAGGATACTTTTGTTCTGTAGTACGGTCTGGTAGTTTTCCAAAATTTTGTAAACAACAAAATTTCTTGTTTATGTGCCATTTCTTTTGGTAGGTATTCCATAGTCCTGAGATCAGTTCGTCTTCTAACTCTGCTCCCCAACCCGTATTTGAGGCGTCGGTGACTAGGTGGATTTCCGGTTCTTTCAGAATTATCTTTGAGCTTTGTTCTAAGTTTACCAACCACCAATGCAGATCTTGAATAATATCTGGCTTTATTTTGAAGTGTAGGTTGGGCGTAGATTCTGGTAACCGGTTCACGGCACGTTGAATCTTTCGACAGTGTAGTCGAGCTAGCGGTATCACGAATGAAGCGAATTCCATTTTGCCCAATATCGACTTTGCTTGTTGCCAACTCCATTTTTTGCTTTTTATGAGTTTTAGGATGTTTTTCTCTAGAGACTATTTTTTGTACAGGTAGGTTTTTTGTATTCAATTCTGTATTCCAGTTTATTCCGAGGAACGTTATTTCTTTTGTTGGGTTTAGCATTGACTTTTTCCCGTTTATTCTGAAGCCAAGATTTGTAAGAGTCTTTAAAACCATAGACACCTCGTTTCTCAGAAGTCTTGGGTTTTGATTCACGATCAAAAAGTCGTCGAGGTACACGATTACCCGTATGTTCTGTTTTCTGAGTAATTTGGCAACCCAGTTTATTATTTTTGCGAATATTTGAGGCGCGGAACTCAGGCCAAAAGGAAGTGCCGTTAGTGCGTAGGTTGAATTGCGGTAGTGTAGTGCTAGGTAACGCCAGTGCCTTTTTGCTATTGGTACAAGTAGATAGGCCTGTGATAGGTCTATTTTGACCATGTAGTCTCCTTTTTGTAAGAACTATTGTAGTTTTCGATGGTTTACCAGTCGGAACTTTTGTAACTTGACAAATTCGTTCAGTCTTTTCAAGTTGAAGACTGGTCTCCATTGTCCGTCTGACTTTGGTGTTAAGAACATTTTTGAGAGGAAGCCAGTCTTGCAGTCTAGTTTTATTAGGGTCTTTTGATGAATCATTTTTGTAATTTCTTGGTCCATCAGCGGGGAAGTTGGTGTTTGGAATTTTTCCAGTAATGATGGTGTTAAGGTTGTGATTGGTGGTTTTTCCGAGAACGGAATTACGTAGCCTTTTATGATGATAATGATTGATTTTGGTGCACCTAGATTTTTCCACGCTGATATGTGGTCTGCTAGTTGTCCCGCCTGAAAGTATTGGTTGTCAAAGGTAACGCCGCTTCTCCCCTCCGCCCCTTTCCTTAAAATTGTGACGTTTATGGTCCTTTGATGACTGTGGTTTCTGGGGTCGCTGTTTGAACTCCGTTTTCCTGAATGTTTTGACTCTTTGATGTGGTTTTCTGTTGGAGTTAAGGTCTCGGGGCTGCTTTGGTTTGTTTTCCTTTTCCGTATACATATGGTTCCATAATATTCGACGGGGGGCTGGAGCAATTTTAGAGGCACCGTGTGTTTTTATCGCCTCTTGTAATTTGTCTTCGTCCCATAAATGAGTTCCTGAAGGCGGAATGTCATTGAGGACTGATCGGTAAAAATTATTTTTTGGCTCATACAGTTTTCGTCGAGACTCAATTACTTCGGCACGTTTGCCACAACTGTATTGAAGCAAGTCGTCGGATATTGAGCGGAGCTCACTTTCTGACGCAAGCATCTTTTTTAGGCTTTCTGTGGCATCTGGGTGTTGTTCCGCTACTTTTTTTTAGGGCTTCTTGAAGTTTCAGCCGTTGTACCAAAAGTCCATGAGTTATGGTGCCAAACGCGGAATCACATTTCCCCAGCAGATCCTTTAACTGATTGGGGTGAGAGTGTTGGTACATTGTTGCATTTATCCGAAGACAATGGAACACTGGTGAGGCTTGAAGTTTTTTCTGGGCCTCAGCGTAGCGTATTTTATTCCATGTTGGCGCCCCAAGCCTTTGGCATTTAAGGCCTTGTTGCTCCAGAATTGAGTTTGCTCTGGGTATGGCAGGTTCGCTCTCTTTTGTCGACGGTGAGAATATGTCCCAATTATTATGGGTCTCATTGGTGTCTTCATCGGGTAAAACCAGTAGCGGGCTGGGAGCTCGCCAGCTCGAATTATCGAGACTATTTTCATTCTTGTTTGTGCTCATCATTTCATATAAGTTTTGAATCATGCCCTCCATACGGTCTAGTCTAGAGTCAGTAGCATTTCTTTTTGGTGATGATGAGTAGCGTCTGCATTTGGGAGAGTTTCTCTCCGGTGATGATGCATAAAAGTGGTCACTTGCTGACTGAACTGAGTTTTCTTCCGATGAAGACGATGGTAGTCTGGCTCGCTTTCGCTTTATGTGTTTGATTGGGTTGTTTCTACTTCCAGAATTAGACCTAGAGTAGATAATTCTATTTTTGTGTGACTCTACGTCTGTTGTCAATGCGTCTGAGATCTGTTCTCTGGAATAACTAGACGCTCTTATTGTCTCTACTGCCTTGTTGAATATTTCTGCTTGCGCAGAAGATCCGCGCAGTTTTGCTGCTACTTGGTTCGGGTTAGTAATAAGGGCCCTGCAGATATCCCAGTCTAATAGTTTCAGCTTCATGTTTTTGTAGGCTTTTTCGCCGATTGCTTTCACTTCAGGATAGAAAGCTTTAACCAGCTCCACTGATGGGATTGCGAAACGTATTTTATTCAGGACCTTGTGGTCCATCTTTCTGCCGAGGAGTTCCTCTTTGGATCAATCGATGACTTTCCAGTCTCTCCATCCAATGGGGAGACTCTCTTCGATGATGGATTTAACTTTATCTAAAAGTTCCTCCTCTTCTTCATCGGAATTTCGGGTGAACAGTTCACCCAGTGTAATGAAATTTTGCGAAGTCGCCATCTGTCGATTGGAAAGGAGAAGAGCGCTTAATACCAGGAGGGTAAATGGTTAGTCGGGTCAGTGTGGTAGCTGGTTTGGTCAAGCTCGGTCGGATTGGATTTTGCACCTGGTCGGATCAGGTTCTAGATATGGTCGGATCATCCTTTCGACCCGGTCGGGTCAGACTACGGACCCAGTCGGGCCAAACTCCAGGCCCGGCCGGGCCAGACTCCGGGCCCGGTCGAACCAGATTCCGGGCCCGGTCGGACTAGATTCCCGGCTCGGCCGGACCAGACTTCGGGCCCGGTCGGGCCAAATTTTCTGTCCGATCGCATTAAAGTTCGGGGCCGGTCGGGCCACTCACGTAAATTTATACGTGATTTGAGACTATAACCGTCTGGGCTTTAACCCGAGATCGGAGTCTAAATCGAGATATTATGTTTAGTAATCTATAAATCTGGTTGCAAACCGAGATAGATATGAACTAAAATACTCTCCACTCACGTATTTATACGTGATGCGACTAAACGTCTGGATTTGAACCCGAGATCGAAGTCATAATTCGAATGAATGCTAAGTTAACCTATAAAACTGGTTACAAACCGAGATAAATAGGAACCACCAATGATATTTTACACCACAATATTCTCGAGTGAAAGAGAAACTGAGAAAAATAAACATTCTGATTAATTACTTACCTTAAATATTATTTCTTTTAATTTTCTTCAAACGTTACTCAACGTTTTCGAGAACTTTTAATTGTTTTCACATTTTATTGTATACACACACCACACGCTTGCGTAAACAAAAGCGTACTGAAGTAAGTAAGCGAGCCTCGGCGCGGCCCGACTCTAGCCGTCAAGCACAGCATGAGAAAGAGACAGCGATAGGTAGGCTGTTTAGGGAGGGAACAGGATAGATAATGGGTACACACACCGGTACGTGAACGTAAATGGAAGAGGTAATCTCAGAGGTCAGGCCATAGGCACAGAGCCGAAATAATATATTACATCTGTCTTTCGATCCCACCAGTGATTGACTAATTTGAACAAAAACGGTTATTGTGACTCTACTTTAGCCCCAAGTAACGGCAAAGTATGGCAAAACACCGCACATGTGCGGTTTGAGAGCGTGACTGGTAATATATTATTTAGACATATAGCCTCACGGACTTTTTTGTTGGTAATTATGTATCATCAATAGTTTTCGCCGCGCACGCCTAATAATGACTTATTTTTATACTTTGGGGTTACATTATTGCAATTTTCGTAGGGATCTCCAATTAAAAAAAAAATACAGCCCATGTTACTCGCTGATAATCTAACTTTATGAAAAAGTGTGGCGAACCAATTAATTGTCTATGGTTCCCACTTAAAAGATATAAAGGACAACACTATTTTGGTCTAGAGTTCTCTCCCTCCGGTCGAAGACCCTGATTGGCCTCTAGACCCCGTCTCCCCGGACGAGGTTCACGATATAATCAAGGGTCTGAAACCCCGTAAAGCCCCTGGATCAGACGGTATCACCAGTAGGGTGGTCCAGTTGTTCCCGGCTCACCTGATCATGCTAATGACCACCATCTTCAATGGTGCTCTTAGTAATAACATTTTTCCACAATCGTGGAAAAATGCTACCGTCATCGGTATCCCGAAGCCCGGCAAGCCTAAGACCGAGCCTTCCAGTTACCGTCCCATCAGTTTGCTCGACGTTTTCGGCAAGGTCTATGAGAGGCTTATTTATAAGCGTCTCAGACACTACGCCGAGACGAAGGGGCTCATCCCCAACGAACAGTTCGGTTTTAGAACCCAACATTCTTGCGTACAACAGGTCCACCGTATCATAGAACACATAAGCGCCGGTTTCCAGCGCGGGTTCATGACGGGTGCTGTGTTCTTCGATATCGCGAAAGCGTTCGACAAAGTCTGGCACAACGGCTTATTGTATAAGCTATACAAATTCGGTGTGCCAGATCGTCTCGTGCTCATCTTACGGGACTATTTGTTGAACCGCACCTTCCGCTATCGCATCGAGGGTGCGCTCTCTTCCCCTCATCCGATCCGCGCAGGCGTCCCTCAGGGGTCTGTGCTGGCTCCGCTCATTTTTACGCTGTTCACCAGTGACATCCCGAAAAGTAGAAAGGCGCAGTTAGCTCTGTTCGCAGACGACACGGCCATCTACTACACCGGCCGCAGGCAAGACCAGATCTCCCGCACCCTACAGACCGAAGTCAACAGACTCGGTGACTGGTTCAGGAAGTGGAGGATCGAGGTCAATCCTGATAAGAGCCAAGCGGTCCTCTTTTCTAGGCCCCGGCGTAGACCGGACCTACCACGACAGATCAAGATGTTCGGCAAGCCTATCCCTTGGGAGAAGCGAGCCAAATATCTCGGTGTGATCTTAGATCACCACATTTCGTTCGCTGAGCACATAAAGCAAGTGCGTTCGCGCGCTGCTTTCGCTCTCGGTAGGCTTCATTGCGTTCTGAACTCACGCAGCAAGTTGTCCCTTAAGGGCAAATTGCGTATTTACACAGCGTGCATCCGGCCGATTATGACGTACGCGTGTGCCGCTTTCGCACACGCCCGTCCCCATCTCATTCACAGAATGCAGGCACTTCAAAACCGATTTCTCCGTAAAATTACGGACGCTCCATGGTTCGTTCGGAACGAAACCTTACACGTAGATCTTAGAATCCCCACCATCAAGCAGTTTTTGAAACGCGCGACAAAGCGGTTCTTCGAGTCCGCAGATAGACATCGCAACCCCTTGGTTGTGCAGGCAGCTAGCTATAGGCCATCTCAGATTAGTAAGACTCGCAGACCTAAGCATACTCTCTTAGACCCGGATGACCCCATTACTCTCCTTCAGGAAAGCAATAGGGCCACAAGTACAGTGCACAAACACAAACCGTCATTCCGTCCTCGCCGCCGAGGTACCACGCGAAGTTCAAGAATAAATTGTTCCCCCCGTCCCTTGCACGTCGAACCGCCAGCCCCGAGGCTGAGTGAGCCGTAGCATTTAATAGTAATCCCCGTTAATAATCATGAATTTAAACTTTCGATCCAGCCCGTCCCCAATTTGCTTTGTTTTTCCCCAACGACGCCCTAAGCCGAGGTTCGTACCCCACAGGGGGTGCCCTCAGAGCGCTGTCGTTTAGTTTTTAATACTTATATTTACGCTCCTGGCTGGAGGCTTTAAGCTAATACCTTAGGGCAGCCACAGGAAAGACCGGTTAAGCAGTCACGGCCCCTCAAGGTCAACTGCGAGATGCCATATATAAAAAAAAAAAAAAAAAAAATTGGTCTAGAGAGACCATCATGTCATCCATGCAAGCTACGCCACTAACTGCCGTATTAATTAGTGTTCAATTTGGAAAAGTTATTGCTATACTACTAGCTCAATATTTATAATAGACCAACTATTATTATAAATACGGAAGTGAGTTTATTTGTAACACTTTAACACTAAAACGGCTGAACGAATTTGGATGAAACTTCGCTCATAGGTAGACCATAGCCTGGATTAGCACATAGAATACTTTTTATCCTGATATTCACACGGTATTAAGACTTATGCGGGTGAAACCGCGGGGCGCAGCTAGTAATATTATAATTACATTATATATTTTATGTTTTAAAGTAAACTAGAGCTCAAGACATTTTTATACCTTATTAATAAGTAAGTGTTGTTGTTAGAAACACAGGTTAGAAAATAATTTTAAAAATCGTCACCATCATAATTGTTTTTCTCGCCCGCAGATATCCCGATGAGATGGATATACCGATATAAGTTCGTTTGTTGCCATTTGGCATTCGTTCACTTCACGAACAGCAGAGTGAATCCTATCCATGCCAAGTGAAATGAATCCCAGATTATGTGAACATTAAATATTAGCATACGAGAGTTCGTCGGATTACTAATACGAGGGCGGCACTGAAAATTTCGGGAATCAAGGAAGTGACACAACATTACTATTTAAAAATGTATTTATTGCTTTTCGAAGTATTCTCCGCGAAATTTGACACATTTTTCCATACGATGGCACCAATCATTGAAGCAACCATTCCATTCGGAAGTTGGGGTCTCCAAAATGGCCGTTTTGTAGGCATCCACAGCTTCTTCAGGTGATGAAAATCTCTGTCCACGCAATTTATTCTTTATTTTAGGGAAAGTATAGAAATCATTAGGGCTTAGGTCGGGGCTGTACGGCGGATGGTCTAATAATTCTATGTTTTCTTGCTCTAAAAACTCTTTTGTTCTGTGCGCGGTGTGAGAACTCGCATTGTCGTGATGGAGGATGATGCGGCGGTTGCAGTTCTCTTTACGGAGTTCAGAAACGACCTGTGGCAAACAAATGCTAGCATACCATTCTGCATTAACCGTTCTTTGTCCCTCAAGAGGAATAGTCGTAACATGGCCGGTTTTGGAGACAAACGTGGCCACCATTTTTTTTGCAACACTCCGTGAACGAACAATTTTTGTTGGCTTTAACTCATTTTCGAACACCCAAACTCGTGACTGGTTTTTTGTTTCGGGTTCGTACGCGTATATCCAGGATTCGTCACCTGATACAATGTTGTATACAGCATTTGAGGATCCTGCGTGGAATCTTTCGAGAGTTCTGACGCACCAAGTAACGCGAGCCGCTTTTTGCTCTTCACAGAGCGAATGCGGTATCCATTGGAAAAACAACTTTTTTACACCTAATTGTTCATGCAAGATTATTTGTATTTGACTCATGCCAATGTCTAAAGTTGTCTGAATTTCGCGGTATGTCGCATGTCGATCTTCCTCAATCAGCTTACGCACAGCATCAACGTTTTCTTGGGTGACTGCAGTTTTTGGACGACCTTGACGGGGATCATCACTGAGCTTGACACGTCCACGTTGAAATTCAGCAAACCAGCGATAAATTGTGGTTTTGGATGGGGCTTCATCACCAAATGCAGAAATCATCCGGTCAACACACTGTTTTTGTGTTAAACCAGTTCGAAAGTCATAATAAATCATCGCTCTTGAATTTTCTCGAGTCAATTCCATTTTCTCAACGACTAAACAAGTTTGACAAAACCTTGTGACAAGACCGAGAATCTTTTTTTAAATAAATAAATGGTATTCGATTTTTAAAACCAAGGAGTTTTCAATTAAAAAGATTTTAATATGACAGGAACAGTGGAAATATTCCATTCCCGATACTTTTAGTGCAGCCCTCGTACGTGAATCCATAGAATATTACTAATCTCATAACTAATACCAATATAATAGTCACACCACTAATGATGACATGATGACTATGACACATGACACTGACAATTCTGAACAATTCAGTTGAATTGAAGCGACAACAGAAAAAAACATCCGAGTTGATCCGAGCAAAAACATCATTGGATTGGAATTGGAATATTGCGAATTTTGGAATTATTTGGCTAAAATGGCCATACAAAGCGAAAATTTGGATTTTTCAGGTTTATTTAAATTAGATGTTTTAGTACATCTAGATATTACTGCGTACAGTTTTTATGAAGTTGGGCATAAAAAGTTCTTTGCCTTTACAAGTGATAAAGAATTAATTTTCTTATACATTGATCCTCAGTTAGAGCGATTTGAGAAAAATTATGATTGGGATTTTCTAGATAATCCAATTTATTGTATGTGTTTCGAACCAAGTGGAACATGGGTGATTATTGTTAGTGAACAGAAGGTTCTGCTGGTGCCATTTCTTCCGCTGTTCATCCCTCAGAGTATGTTTGATTACAAATGGTCACTTTCAAGAGTTACTGTTTTACCACTAGGACATATAATAAAACCAACATCTCTGGTATGTTGGCTAACTAAAGAATCAGAGAATGTACTAATTATTGGATCAAAGGTATTGTTATATAGTCAAAACCGTTTATAACGATTTCAAAGGGACTGTCGTATTGCAGATATTATAGCCGGTAGTCGTTAAAACCAAAAACTATGTTAAGTAAACAGAAATGCTGGCACCTCAAAATTTCGTCATAATAACCGGTACGTCGTTTTAAGCGATGTTGTTTTAAACGGATTTGACAGTATTTGTTTTATTATGAAATAATGTGCTTAAAATTAATTTGTCTCGCCTATATAAGTATTGCTGTATTAAAGACGATACATTGTATTGGATTCCCCAAACAAAGCTTTTATTATATGTGAAGGATACCTGACTAATACAGGTACATTGTAAAAAATGCAAAAAATAATGAAAGGTCTTGTGGGAAACCCAGTTGGAACATAGTTTGTTTTGCTGTATCATCATCTGCCTAGCCTGTTTTGTACTATGTTGGGTATGGCGTCCAGTCTAACTGGATGCAGCTGAATACTAGTATTTTACATGGAGAACTGCTTATCTGAGCTGCCTGCCTAGCTGTATATTATGTATTAAATAACAGGCACAATTAAATAAATTAACAACATTTGAGACTAACTTATTAAAAAAACAAAAGTGTTATGATGATTTAAATGTTACTCTTTTTTGTGGTCTAGCTCTCATTCGCCAAGTGTGCAGAGTATAATGTGCAATATGGTACTTTGTTCCTAAAAAATAATATTTTTATCAACTGCACATTTTTTTATGTAACTAATAGGTTGGGGAAAAAGTTTCTTCGCATTTTTTAAGAAATTCAAAACATTTTTTAATATAGTTTATTTACATTTAACTAAAGTATGTAGGTACCATTTTGTTCAATAATTTTTTGCCATCTTGTAGGTAGGGACATGATCCCATTGCTATAGTAATTTTGGGACTTCTGATCAAAATACTGCGACAAGTGGTTTTGGCAGTCCTCTCGTGATGTTAACCTGACACTGCCTAAAGAATTCTGAAGAGACCGAAACAGGTGGAAATCTGAAGGTGCAAGGTCAGGACTATACGGCGGATGCATTAACACCTCCCAGCCAAACTCTCTTAATTTTTGCTGAGTGGCTAAAGATGTGTGAGGTCTAGCGTTATCATGATGAAAAACCACACCCCTCCTGTTGATTAATTCCGGCCGCTTTCTCTCAACTTCTTGCTTTAATCTCATCAGTTGTTAGCAGTAGAGTTCAGAATCGATGGTCCTGCCTGGTGGCACATAATGAATAATGCCCTTCCAATCCCACCACACACACAGCATCACCTTGTTGTGAGTTAACCCGGGTTTCGCCACAGTCTGTGAAGCCTGACCGGCCTTTGACCACAACCTTTTTCGCACGTTCTTGTCGTACGTGATCCACTTTTCATCACCAGTTATCAGGTTCTTCAAAAATGGTTCGGTTTTATTACGTCGTAATAAAGAATCACAAATGAGTACACGGTTAATTAGGTTTCTTTCAGTGAGCTCGTGAGGTATCCAAATATCGAGCTTTTTTGTGTACCCAGTTTTTTTCAAATGTGCCAAAACTGTTTTGTGGTCAATTCCCAGTTCTTCAGCTACGTCGTAACTACTGATATGCCGATCTTGCTCCACTTTTTCAAAAATGGCATCCATTTTATCCGTAATAGGGCGACCAGAGCGACGTGCATCTTTGACATCAAAATTTCTGGATTGAAAACGCTTAAACCAAATTTGTGCTACTCTCACAGACACTGCACTAGGTCCATATACATAGCAAATTTTTTTCGCCGCTTGCGTTGCATTTTTATCTTTTTTGTAGTAAAATTTTAAAATGTATCTAATTTCTTCATTAGATTCACTCATCTTGACAGTACGAAAAACAAATTAAATCACACATTTTCCTAATTTGAATTTAGAATTATGTTCTTTAAAATTTAAACTTACAATGATACCAAAACCAGCCAGATACAAATAGTATAGCCAAAGAGATTTTATTACAAGCTCATACACACTATAATGCGAAAAGACTTTTTTCCCAACCTAATATACTCCTTCTGAAATAAGATTAGAAATTTAAAGAAACCTTTATTACAGTCCATTCAACCGATTTTGACTTCTATGCGTTTGTGGCATGACAAATGGCAGCTGTAATAATCAGTAGGTATTGTAACCACGTTTTTGCTTGTAACACCATCCTTATGCCTACAGAATAGAAGTCAAAATCGGTTGGACGGACTGTAAAAAGGTTTGTTTAAATGTCTAATCTTATTTCAAATGGAGTATAGTTACAAAAATGGTCTAATACATTGCCTGTAGAAAAGTATCACACATTCTTATTATTTCAGACAGGAACAATAACATTTTATTCCCTGGAATCACCAAGTATTGTGGGAGAATGTAAAGTACCAGGAGAAATTACAGATTTACAAATTTGTTTTGATGATTTACTGGATTTATTAACACTTGTGGTAAGTATTTAATACATGTTTTGTTTGTGGAAAGACGAGTGTATTGAACTTGGTGGCTTAGTCATAAGTATAATTGCAGAGTTATTTACCGTGAAATAATGTCTTCTAAATCAAACTATTGTGTAACAACTTATATTAAATACCATTTATTTCACTTGAGTAAATGAATATGAATGAATGAAAAATAAATTGAAACTAGTAAAAAAATTTAAAATTAATCCAAGATGAACATGGAGAAGAATTTAATAAAAATTATACTAAAATGGTATTTTTTTGTTTTTGTGTCTAAAATTAGGACACATTTATGTAGTAACAATGGAACTATATGAAATTCTAAGTTAATTATGTTTACAGATATCTGTGAGCCAGGCACAACAATGTAAGTTAGTGTTGGAGCACAGATCCTTTGGGTACAACTGGCTGCAACAAACAAGAGCACAAAATGATAAAGATAAGAGGGACAGCTTTATGTCATACATCAAACAGCTGTCCAAGGATAAAATTACTTTCTTTATACAGGGTGGTTCTAAAGGTAATGCATATTAAGTTTTGCTTTTCTTTACATCCAGCTCCAGAAAATATTTTATAGTGTTTTGTATATTATTTCTCTCAATAATAATATAAAAATGTATTAATGGTATCATCAAAATCCATCAATCTTTTGCAACTTCTTCAGTTACATATTTGAAAGTGGTTTGCACTAGTTTTTCAAAAGGAGATAATATAATAAATTTTTTCAGATGACAGTAAACCACAAACAGTGGAGTATGTTTTGAAGCCTACAGAGTATTTACCATTATTTCGCAAAGGCTCCAACAACTGGGCACTGACAGCACAGTATGTGAATGGAAGACATTTTCTCACAGCATTCGAATTAAATGAAGGAACTCTGATTGTAAGTTTTTGATTTAGTCGACCTCCATACTTGACTTTTGTATTAAAAATTCTATAGTAAATGAACACAGTGTTGTTTTTGCTAAATACATGGAATTTTCTTTAAAATAATTGCTTATAGTATGGTGTAGCAGATTTGAAAAAAGAATGAAGACTTATCATGCTTATGACCTTTTCAGTTAGAAAGCCCTGAAGAAGATACTCCATCAAGAACTCTTAGGCCTCATATTAAGAAAGATGGTCAATATATCCAAGGGTTATGGTCCCAGAGACTTGTATACCTTTTGAGAAAGAAAGAACTGGAAGTGCACTCTGCAAGCTTTTCTGTCATTCAGGTATTTATGTAACATTTTGAGGAGATAAAATACGAGCTTGAAGAATGCCTACTGAAAAATTGCACCAACTCGAAGTCTCTAGAATCCATTGAGAATATGCTCTTTTTGTAGCTATTTTGGAGCTTCACTTGTTGACCTAAAAGTTGTCTTTTTTAGCTAATTCAACAGGGCATTTAGTTGCATTAATGCACAATCATAATGATTTTGCCAGCTCATGCTATGGCGTTCTGCAATATTTTTTACTTTGAGTAACCAAATTATGGAACTACTATTAAGTATGCAAAATCTCCATGTCGTCTTTTACGATCACAATTATTAACCTTATATTTTTTTTTATTGAATCTTATATTCACTGTCTCATACTGAAATGTTAAAAGTCTGTTTGACCTACTCTGTGAATGATGTGTACGGCTGTACATATTTACAGTACCTTCTTGTAAATGGTTAATCTAAGTATTTATTTGTAAATAAGCTGTGCCTTATTATAACATACATAAACCTATGCCTTCTTTTCATGATGGGGGCAGGTAGAAATTACAGAACGCCAAATACTATGATCCTTATTAATTACTTATTTTGCTTCGTTTACGTTTATACATCAGGGGGTCTACTCCGAACATAAATCCGAAGTATCGGCCGAATTTTCGGTCGTTTCTTTACTACGGCTAACTATCGCTGACTATGGCGAAAGAAAAAAAGACAGTCGAAGAGATAAAAGTCAAAACAGTGACTTGGAGTCCGGTAAGGACTCAAAGTAAAAAAGGAAACTTTGGAAGTTATAAAACGGCCGAACATTCGGCCGATACTTCGCACTGACTGAAGAATATTACCAATAAGGTCCTTCGAGGGCGACCCTCCTGGCGTTTCCTTTTTGTTAATCGCCTTTCATTCATAAATAAAATTCTTTGTAAATACGACAGGGTGAGGCCTTACTAGGCGCTAAAAGGGAGTCCTCAGAACTATGGCGCGCGGAGCTAATCGGTGATGTGCGGCGAGCGCACTTGATGACGGCACGTGATCCTCCGAGCATGGCGGGCGGGTGGCGCGAACCAACCTTCATGTGCGACCTGCAGCTGCCGCGGTTCAGTCTCGAGTCCTGTCTGGTTGTCACCAACAAGGGAGCTTACATTCTTAATACTGTGTAAGTGTATTTTCTACTTAATAAAAATCTTAAATTTATTAATTCACTGACATACAACGCACTGCAAACCGCGAGGACTAGAAGCTTACAATTTTGCACAACAGTTTCTTATAAAACGAAGGAAAAAAAAACCGGCCAAGTGCGAGTCGGACTCGCGCACGAAGGGTTCCGTACCATTATCTATAAAACCGGCCAAGTGCGAGTCGGACTCGCGCACGAAGGGTTCCGTACCATTATCTATAAAAACGGCAAAAAAAATCACGTTAGTTGTATGGGAGCCCCCCTTAAATATTTGTAAAACCCCCTGAAATACATCATCTGTGAAAATTTCAACTGTCTAACTATCATGGTTCATGAGATACAGCCTGGTGGCAGACGGACAAACAGACAGACAGCCAGACGGCGCACAGTGGGCCCATACTGAAAATTAGTGGACTTATGCAACAAAGTTCCTATATCGATGAGATTTTTTTTTATATGACGTGTTATATTATTCCTGACAACTTTTATTCTTATAAAATTTCTTCTAAAGTTGATAGTTTGTCTTGAAAATTAGACTTTTTTGTATGGAGCGAATCACGTTTAATTTTTTTTCTTCAATTGTACTAATATGTTGAGTGTGTGGCGTGAGTATATGATAGCTAGGGTCATTCTCTATCCACGAAAAAAAAATCAGCGCCGGCCATCTGCGGCAGCGCGAGTAATCATTCGGTAAAAAAATAATAATTTGGAAGATTTTTTTTGTCATTTAAAATAAATTCAAAGCATATTTTTTGTCTCATTTGGCTGTTTTCACCTTCTTTTTAGTTAAATAAATAGTTTTAATAGCGCATACGTACTTAGAATTAGCTAAAAATAAAACTTTATTGTACAAAACAAAATATAAAAAACATTCTATATGTGAATGTTTTTTATATTTTGTTTTGTACAATAAAGTTTTATTTTTGTAGTAAAGATATCGTAAAGATCTTTTAGTTTTGCAACTATTTCTTAGACCCTTACTTATCCATTTTTGTTTGTATGTGTTAGAGTTATTTTTTTTAATTTTTATTTTAGGGAAGCATAAGTTATATAACAGACATAATAAGTCATGAAATTTATTAAAAGCCTTATTTGGGTCAGTTTCTATGTGTACTTCTGACCACGATAAACTTGTGAGACATTCTTTGAATTTTTTAATATTTTATTTACAATAGTCTCTTATAAATGTAGTATGATTTGGACTTAGAATTTTGCTCTTTTACTGGAAAGTCTAACAATTGGGCAGTGTCGTGGTCAGATAAATAAAGAGGCAAAACATCAGTCGATGTTGTCTTTATGTTACTTAGAATGTGGTCTATACAAGCGTCTTTACGAGTGGGAATGTTAATGTGCATTTGCAGATTGTAGGTATTACATAAATCTTTTAAATAGGTGGTCACTTTTCCTGGTTTTAGGGTATTTATATTAAAATCACCAGCAATAACAATTTTTGTACTTGGCCCATATTTTTTGTGTGTTTCACACATAAATTGGTCGAGCTTATTCAAAAATACGTTAGGGTCAGACTTTGGCGTTCTATAAAGACATACTATTAATAATTTGTGCAATGGAATTTCAACGCCACAAGCTTCAAATGATTTTTGCGTTGAATATTTTTTTATGTAAGTAAGCTCATTGTATATGATACCCTGTTTTGCGAGAATACAGGTCCCCCCTCTCTGTTTGTCTCTACTAAACGCTGTAACCAAAATATAGTTATTTAATTTTAAATATTTTTCATTACATTTACATTACATTATTTTATTACGCATAAAAGTTTCAGAGAAACATAAAATGTCAGGTTCTTTATTCGCGTCTCGTAATTCTAGTAACGTTAGTTCTAGTATTTCCTGTTTTGATAAAATACTAGCGATATTTTGATGTAATATTTTAAGTCTTGGATTTATTACAATTTTTCACGAAAAAGCTGTTTCGTGTCTACAACCTTAAAATAGTGTGGTATGGTACCTATTTTTGTAGAAGTGGGATTTTTTATATTGGGTTTAGATAGAGCATCTGGCTGTTTTCGTGCAAAGTAATATGGAATTGTTCCCTTAGGATAATTTTTATGTTTGTTAACAGTTTTCGTAAGATTTGGTTGACTACGCAGTATTAATTTCTTTAATTCTTTGACATTCAAGAACTTTTTTTCATAATCATCATAGTCAATAATATAATTAATTAATTTACATGTATAATTTAATTTATGATTAGATTCAATAAAGTTAGCGTTTTTGTATTCATTGCAAATATTGCGTATAGTTTGGTTTAAGTCATTAACATTTAAATACATATTCTTTAGTAAACTCAGAACAATTACATTATTATTGCCGAATACATCGAGAAGTTGACGAAGTTGTGAGGATAAAATCTTAATATCATAGTCATTTTCACCCACACAGATAATGAGTTTGTCACTTGGCGATAGCTGTATATTTTGGTAGTTCTTAATGACCTCACTAGTTAGTGCGTATGGCTTAGTTAGAGATGTGACAGCATATTCTACATATTAGGTATCCTGTCTTGATCGCAGCAATGCAGATGATAGTCCAACACATTGTTGAGTGCCAAAAATATGTATTTTGTTTGTGCGTTCCACTTTTTATGCTTGCAATGGAACATTTTTTTCCTTTTGATATTCACCTTTTGTTGTCAATATCTTCTGAATCTTCAGTAATTGATCCTTGAGGTTTAATATTTCATTTCCGGCTTGTTTCAACTGATGCTCCAGATCTGCGATGTTTTTTTGTAGGCTTAAGATATTCCTACTGAGTTCTATCTTTGTATTGCTAGCATTACTTGTGGGCAAATTTCTAGGTGGCGTAAAGAAGGCTTGCATATCTTGGTGTAACAAAGAATATGTATTGGCTTTTTTTGAATCTTTTGGTCTATCATGTTCTCGTTGCGATGATTGGCACAAGAATTTTTTCAGAGTAAGATTATCTTTGAGTAATTTATCATTAGTTTGATGAAGCTCATTGTTTTCTAGTATGATATTCTCAACAGTGGCGAAGGGTGATTTTATAAGAGAGATAAGCCGAAGCAATAAAATATTTTCCATATAAATTAATAAACTCCTCCTGACGACGTCGATTTTGTTTAGAAACTCACAGGAAGCCGGACGCGCCTGCGAGTTATTTTAGAGCAAAATGTTTTGTTGTTGGGTTATAAAGACAAAAGTGTAATGTAGGCGTTTTGTAATGTTTTAATTGTACGGTGTATTAAATACCTACTGAGTGATTATACATATTATTTGGCATGATTAAACACTACTGATTTTTCAATGACGATAGAGTATGGTTGTGTTCCGAATTTCCGAAGGGAAGCCGGGAGGAATCGTGTTATACGGTGGTTTCGCCACTGATTCTCAAGTTCATTCTGAGAACTACTAAGTTGCGTTTAGATGAGTTCAATCGTTGGGTTGTATATTTACTTATCTTATACAAATACTAATTTTTCTTAGGGGACTTGTGGCTAAGTAATAACAGCCGCACGTTTCGATCGATTAGGTTAAGCTACGCTTGCCGCGGTTGCTCCGTGGATGGGTGACCATCTTTACATACCAAGATCCTTCTGTGCCTCGGAAAGCACGTTAAACCGTTGGTCCCGGCTGTCATTTGCTGATCTTACGGGTCTGATTTTACGGGTCGTCAGAAGCCCGAAAGTCTGACAACCTGCAGTCTTACCATGGGACATCGTGTTACCCAGTAACTGGGTTGTGAACGTCAGTTAGGCGGACTCTCCATGTAAAATACTGGTATTCAGCTGCATCCTGTTAGACTGAACGCTGACCCCAAAATAGTTTGGCAGACTTGTCTTATACAAGAATATAGTCGATTTCCTAGAATCTTTTGTTATTTACCGATCATGTCAGTGCCGATACACCAGTAATCTTGGTCACACAGTAAATTCGCTATACTTCACAGGCGTACGACTAGTATTCAGAGCGGCCATCCGTTTGATCGAGAAAAAACTTGACGTAAACCACAAGGGCACATGCAAACGGTCTGCATTCAGACTGCAAGCTAACTGTTGCGCACTACGCAGTTTGGATGCCATTTTTATGCAGCAGATACAAAGACATCGAAACTGTTAACAAAAAATGTTGTTAACAAAATTAACTACGCAGTCTTTAGGCGTTATCGCAAGATACGGACGCCGATTACAAGCGTCAACTGCCCAAAACTGCTATTCGCAGTTATTTTGCAATGTAAAGACTTAGGGTGGTCGCACATCTGACGGAAGATGCGTCGCGTATCGCCGGTCGCGTAACGGCAGAACGGACAAGTAGATAATAAAACATTCAACCTTACACACTCAACCGATGATGCGTTAGTGAGTCGGGGAACTAACGAAGTTACGCCCGACGCATCTTCCGTCAGATGTGCAACCATCGTAACCGCCTTATTACAAAATGAGTTCTAACTTTAGCCTAAACTTAAACCTTCGTGCCAGTTTTTGTAATTCGAACCTTATTCCAAAGGCGTTAAAGTTCATATTACAAAATTGACAATTTAGACTCTGTTTTAAAATCAGTTGTTTGTATTTAGAACTTTAAAGTTGTTGGAATAAAGTTTGTAATTCAAAAATGATTAGATGGTTTAACTAGGGTCTGAAAAAAAATCTTGTTTTGTAATAAGACCGAAACCGTCTGCATAGAGGCAATACCTTACTACGTCGCTCCAAAAACTGTAGAATTGAGTGTCACCAATTAAATATTGTATTAGTTATAAGTACAAATGCTTGTATGCCAAATGGTAGACTGTACCTACATATCTGGGACCAAACATTATTTTGTAACAACTCACCTGTGTACCTAAAAAACTTCTATTTTATTTAGGAGTGAAGCATGTGAATGGCTGGTGGGCGTCATAATGCGCGGCGGCGTGGGCGCAGAACAGTCGTGTGCAGCGCTGGCTGCACCTCTCCCCGCACTGCTGCGGGCCGCCGCGGATATGCTGCTGTCTCGCGGCAAGATGGCGCCGGCGCATTACTTGTACTCGTTGTCACAGGTACGTCTTAGCGAAAGGAGGCCATTTAATATACAGGCTGACAATTTAGTCACCTACAATCTTTCAGGGGGTTATTCTACTTGTCATTCTAAGAAACATTTGCTATGAAACCAAAACCATGTAGGTATATTGTATAGTCTAGTCTTTAATATCTTCGTCAGTTTTCACATTCTTTCCTTTATCAAGTCTGGATACATAATGCTGAGTCGGCAAAGCAGATTCTATCGTGCAATAAGCAGTTTTTTCTTTCTTATGTTCTTCTGCATTTAGTCCCTGGACTATGAGCAGATTTGTTGTTGGATTTGATAGTGCAGAGTGGGTTCTCCAGGCGAGAGTTCCCTCTATAATGTATTTCATTGCAGCATGCACTAGTTAGCATTGGCATGGTCAACAGCTAACCGTTTCTGCCGCCTTTTGTGATTCGGCTTTGTAAGCGCTTTTGCCAAAGGATTTGAATGATTCTGTAGGCGTGCTCTAGTGCATCAGGAAGCGAAAATCTAGGCAAAATGTTATTGCCTAGATTTTCGCTTCCTGATGCACTGTGTTTTGGTTAAGGTATTCATGAACCTCACAGTTTCTTGTAAACCATGGTGCATTTGTGGTGTTCTTAAGGATGACATTTTGAAATCTTTGGAGCATGTTGATGTTAGAGACACTAGCCGTTCCCCATAGTTGGATGGCATAGGTCCAAATTGGCTACAAGATTCCTTTCAAGGGGCCAGTATCGATTGAGCTGATTTCTCTTGGCTTAGATATGTGTCCGCCATGTAAACCTGTGGTCAAGGTGCATGCCCAAGTACTTCACAGAGTCATTATGTGGAAGTTCGTGACCTAGTCTCAGATGTGAACATTTACCCTGTGTCAGACTGAAGGTAACCTGGGCTGACGTGGAAAGAGGTGGCGAATAAAAGCAAGTGCATGAAGCATGTTGGAAGATGATTAAAACGGACGTAAACAGCAATAAAATAAATAGATTTATTTTAATAAGATAGCCGAGACATGAATAGATATATTTTATAGAGACTTATTTTATAATATTTAAATAGACGTGCACTCGGTGTTAGTTTTTTTTTTGGGTGGGAAATTATTCAATAACTTCTCCCGCTCTGGGCGGAGCGGGAGGGCGTGTCAGACTTTTACTGACTAAAACCCACCCGTGTTCCTTCAGATGCCTGTGTGCCAGGGCCACGATATCCCTTTCGGACAGGCTCGTGCTGTCCGAATGGCGGCGGGGCTCGCGCGCGTGTGTCCCCCCGCGTGTCTCCGCCGCCATTGGTTTGGAATGCGCATCTGCAAGATGCGCACGCATATACAAAGCACTTGCTTTTACTCGCCACCTCTTTAGCCATTTATTTATTAGGTTGGGGAAAAAGTATTTTCGCATTATAGTATGAACTTGTAATAAAATCTCTTTGGCTATACTATTTGTATCTGGCTGGTTTTGGTATCATTGAAAGTTTAAATTTAAAAGAACATAATTCCAAATTCAAATTAGGAAAATGTGTGATTTTTATTTGTTTTTCGTACTGTCAAGATGAGTGAATCTAATGAAGAAATTCGATACATGTTAAAATTTTACTACAAAAAAGATAAAAATGCAACGCAAGCCGCGAAAAAAATTTGCGATGTTTATGGACCTAGTGCAGTGTCTGTGAGAGTAGCACAAATTTGGTTTAAGCGTTTTCAATCCAGAAATTTTGATGTCAAAGATGCACGTCGCTCTGGTCGCCCTATTACGGATAAAATGGATTCCATTTTTGAAAAAGTAGAGCAAGATATCAGTAGTTACGACGTAGCTGAAGAACTGGGAATTGACCACAAAACAGTTTTGGCACATTTGAAAAAAACTGGGTACACAGAAAAGCTCGATATTTGGGTACCTCACGAGCTCACTGAAAGAAACCTAATGAACCGTGTACTCATTTGTGATTCTTTATTACGACGTAATGAAACCGAACCATTTTTGAAGAAGCTGATAACTGGTGATGAAAAGTGGATCACGGACGACAAGAACGTGCGAAAAAGGTCGTGGTTAAAGGCCGGTCAGGCTTCACAGACTGTGGCGAAACCCGGGTTAACTCGCAACAAGGTGATGCTGTGTGTGTGTGGTAGGAAGGGCATTATTCATTATGAGCTGTTACCACCAGGCAGGACCATCGATTCTGAACTCTACTGCGAACAACTGATGAGATTAAAGCAAGAAGTTGAGAGAAAGCGGCCGGAATTAATCAACAGAAGGGGTGTGGTTTTTCATCATGATAACGCTAGACCTCAGACATCTTTAGCCACTCAGCAAAAATTAAGAGAGTTTGGCTGGGAGGTGTTAATGCATCCGCCGTATAGTCCTGACCTTGCACCTTCAGATTTCCGCCTGTTTCGGTCTCTTCAGAATTTTTTAGGCAGTGTCAGGTTAACATCACGAGAGGACTGCCAAAACCACTTGTCGCGGTATTTAGATCAGAAGTCCCAAAATTTCTATAGCAATGGGATCATGTCCCTACCTACAAGATGGCAAAAAGTTATCGAACAAAATGGTACCTACATACTTTAGTTAAATGTAAATAAACTATATTAAAAAATGTTTTGAATTTTCTTAAAAGATGCGAAGAAATTTTTTCTCCGACTTATTAGCAACTTAAGGGTCTTCGTGGCTGGCCAAAACGGCTGTGTCTAATTGTGTGGCAGTGGCTTTAATTTATTGTTAAGACCTGTATCAAACATATGCCCACAATAAAGATATTTTGAATTTTGTGTCATCTGCGTAAGTTGCTGACGTAAAATCCGGGGTATGTGGCACATATGTTGTATACAGGGTGGATTTTTGAGATGGGGCAGTAAGGGCAGCTACCTTAACCGTTGTTGTTACAGGAAAACGGTCTTAAGGCACTGTGCTTAACTTTTTGAGAAATTTTGATCTACATTCACAGATTTTGAAAAAAATGTACAGTCTGCAGGAAAATGGGCAATTTTCACAAAAACTTTTTTTATGCCAATCGACCCTGTTTCTTATAAGGATGAAAAACCTCTTTTGGACCAATTGAGGTTTGGGTACTAGAAAAGTCATAAATCGAAAAATCTTTTCCCATACATTTCGTAGGAAATGAGACTATTTTGCATAAATGAAGTCACGGTATGAAATACGACTACAAGACTTGTTAATGAGTAACATCGCGCGGTGTTAAATTTTAATTACCTGTAACATTGCAGAGTCAGCCTGACGGATGGGTAGCACGTCTTGGCGTATTCGGTAAACTTACCGAGTTGTCATCGTACAAACAAACCGGCAACACTGGCAGCCTGGGCGATACCGCTATTTCTGTTAAACTTCTAGCTACGTTACTCAACATGAGCACCGGCGAGGATATGTTTGAACCGTAAGTTTTGACTTTTGGTATATTGTTTCACAAATAAGAAAGTTTTATTATGACAATGAAAACATACTTAATAGTCAGAGTCGTAAAGTGCAAAGTCGCACGTACAACAACATACGGCTATAGAAGCATGCTCCAGCGCAGTCGCGCGGTCATGCTTGCACTTTAAAACATTGGCCATAAAGTTTATTATTCAATACCATAAGAAGTATTTAACGTTAATTACATGTGTTTCTATTTTAGCGACGCCAAGTTAACACTATTGAAACCAGCTGAATTGCTGGAGTTGTCGTCTTTCGCAGCAGCAGTGGGTCTTTGGGAGCTAGTACCTATGTTCAGTATCCATCGAGGACAACCCCACTTAATGCTGTCTGCATTGAAATCCCGAAGTGAGATATGTCGTGGTGCTATCGATGGCCTGCTAGGACAAAGGTGTTTAGTACCTCTCTTACTGGAAGAAAATGGACAGTGGTTATTTGACTACATCATCGAAAAGTGCCATAAATTCGATACTACGGTTTTGAAGGTAATGAGTACAAGTCGATGCAGAATAATATCCTTTTGCGCGATATATGTCCTAAACTAACGAGTGATTTTATGTTTCAGTGCCTATGTTTGTGGTTAAATCCATTGCAAGACCAATTACGTCCAGTAATGCGTGATCTGAAGCAAGGGATAACTTCGGTTTATGTGAGTAAATACTTGTTATATAGGTGTCGAGCGCGTGTTCGTCATTGTAATTCAAACCATATGTTAAGGCGCTGACAAGAGGCGATCTAATTAGGCTTTTCTTAAACCGAAAAAATGCCAAATCTATATGGTTTGTGGAAGCGGAAAAAATATATGTTATTCTTGAACATATTTCTCAGAACTTGGTTGTTACCAAAACACGTTTAGAAAAAACTCTCGATGCAAATTAACGGTAAACTAACCTTTTACTTTGAGTTCCAATCCAAAATATCTGTATTCAAATTTATTATTATTTATTTCTGTAAATATCAACTTACGGTTGGTATTTAATTAATTACAAGAACGTCTTATTTGAATGCAAATCTTGGTTGTTTTTTATTTTTGATTACTCAACTCATTTTTGAGTAAATAGATAATTGCTTCATAGTTTGCAATAAATTACAAGCGTTGTGTCATCGCGCTTCTCTTTCTTTTGTATGCTGTCTGACAGTGACCGCGCTTTAGCTGTTGTCAGTGTCTGAGGCCCGTATTAATAAACGTACCCCAACAACGTACTCAAGTGCGTAATTATTTGATACGCCATTATTACGATATCAGCATCTCAAGATCATTACTAATTAATAAACACATGAAACAGTATCCCAGTTACCAAGATCAGCTCCTCAAGGAGTTGTACTTGCTGAATGATTACATCACATTGACCGAAGTTTAGAATGACATTCATCACATTTCGTTCTTGATAAGTCGTAAGATATATTGAAATACTTGTATTTTGTTATAACTTTAATGTATAGCGCTGTATCACGTTATAAATATTTCTAGGGAAATTGGAAGACCTCTGTTACTGTATTTCACCAAAGAGTCTTTTTATTAATGTGATTCTTGTACAAATCTGGATCATTTTTAGGGTTCCGAAGTCAACAAGGAACCTTATAGTCTCGCTATGTCCGTCTGTCTGTCTTTCCTTATGACTCTCCCATGGTGTGTTATCGTTGGCCAGGTCTTTCAAAACTATTGCGGATCTGTGAAAACTTAAATTATTTTAAAACTTATTAACTTATTTAAAAAAAAATGGAAAGCTATCACAGCTAAGTAGGCCCTACAAGTTAACTAGTAATAGTCGACTAACTTACATTTGCAGTTGGAAATAGGAATTGACCGTGACGTATATCGATGTAAAGTTGAACTTGTTTTTCAACTACAATGTTAAGTTTGTTTTTGGGATAAATTCATCGCAACTACGGAACCCTTCATTGTGCGTGGTCCGACCCGCACTTGGAAGGTTTTTTTTAAATGTTCACTTGGTAACTCAAAAAGATTCGAGGCATCCCATATATAGATTCTAATTCATCGTGATAATTATTTTCACGCAAAATATTTTCAAACTCCATGTTTCGCGCTACTAATCGCAACCTCAAGTCACGGACTGCCTACACTCAGATTTGAGCATCTCGAATACACAAACCTATATTGTATACTTAAGTGTCAATTTTCATTTATTAATCAGCCCATCCGAATCCGAATCAGCCGAGTGGCTGATAACGTAAACCCAACCCGTAACTTGAGTACATCAATTATTTATGTTTATTAATACAATCATAACCTCAAGACTGTTATCAAGTGCGAGCGCTTGGGCTGAGTAGCGTTTATTAATACGGGCCTTAATGTGCATAAAAGTAACATGACACGCACTTGTGTTTTGGTTCAACTATACCAAATTACGTTAAGGCGAAAGCGCCAGTGTAGACCACGATTAAAAAAAAAAACAATCACGTTTTCGTCATTGCACCTACCACTGTTTATCTCTGCATCACCCAAAGGTTGACTGGTAGAAAATGTCTATGGCATTAAGTCCGCCTCTGTACATTTGTGTGCTATAAATAAATACTTTGTCCTGCAAATTGGAGAAAACGGAAGCAAAATGGAATTTCGCGGGCTACCTTAGCGCTTTAAGAATTTTGAACCAATTCGAAACCAATTTTGTTTCAGACGACCAGACTACAACAACTAATAGCGACATTTATACACATCGCATGTGTCATAGACACCAGAGATCCATGTCCAGAGATACACCTAGAAGTGACACAAAGTCCTGAGACTTGGAAGAATCAGTTCACGCCTAAGAGGACAGTGAGCTGTGGGCTGGCGCACTGGGGTGTAGTCGACGAAGGAAACGCGAAAATAAAGATGACGAATACACCGATTAACAGTGAGCTCATCGGGAGAGTGGTCGATGTAGCGTGCGGAAGGCACCACACGCTGGTGTTGACTGAGAATGGGGTATGTCTCGTTTAATTTATTAGGCCTCACAAAAAGTGAGGGCAAGTCGTAGTAGACGTAGATTTATGTGTTGTTTTGATAAAATGATCGATTAATTAGGTCGTTTTTTCGCCTAATATTGGACTCGAAGATTGTAGTTATCTTTGTTCAGTTTTTCAAAGACTTTTCAATGATACAATGGATACTTTACTTCATTCTTAATTTTCAAAAAGTAAATGAAAAAATTGTGTGTGGACGTTCCATAGTCTACTTCTGCTTGTGGCAGCTGCTCTGATAGAAGCGTCTGTCCATGTCGCGGCATGCAACTTTTAGACTGCACGCCTTATATTTTTGCGGGGCGCCAACGAATCTTATTTAAAGAATTATTTGCTATGAGCTTTCACAAAATTAATATTATTTTACATAGATCTACGCGACGGGCGACAACTCGTTCGGCCAGCTGGGTGTAGGATCTTCATGGGTGGGTGGCGTGGGCGAGGGCGCGGTATCGGCCGGCTCACTGCGACACGTGTCCGGCCACTTCACAGCGCCACTCGCTGCGATATACGCGGGCCACTACCACTCCGCCGTCGTTGATGCTGGCGGACGACTGTACACGTGGGGGTGAGTGACGAAAAATTACATACAGCTTTCTAAAGAAAAGTATGCGCTTCGGGAATCATCGCCTATCTTCAGAAAAACGAACGCACGATTATGAGATATAATAAAGAGCTGTTACAACCATGGAAGTACTTGTATTACCATGTTTCAAAATTATAGATTAACAACTCTATGCAATTCTAATAAAATTTTCAAAACTTGAGTGACAAATGACGATCACAGACCGGAGTTGGTAAACCGAGCGAAAGAAAACTTCACAAAAACGCACAATAATACATGCATGTGTTTTATGGGAGATTTTAATAAATAAATGTGCACTACCACAAAACGTGGTTGCACAAAACTAAGAAGCATTGCGTCTGTTACGGTTACGTCTGTTGGGGCTACAGTGTGGCGCGCTGTTCATGCTAATTTAATTATATTTGTTTGATTACTAGTTTATTTATCTATTTATAAGTATAAAAATAGGTATTAGGTATGTTGAAAATGTTTGTACTTCCCGTCACGTGTCTCTAAAGGTTCATTAGAAAATGAGCGTCAGACAGCATCTGTCTGGCATTAATGCTGAAATGAACCATTTCCACATGCATTCAAAACAATAATTGTTGTTAAAACATTATTTTCACTGTTTTTTTATTTGTATTTTGTGTTTCACGAACTGTGTCCAAATAAACTTTATTCTTTATTTCCAATTCGGAAAGATTACCGAAGCGCACACTATTATATATATTAGAGACTCAATTAATTGTAAAAACATAAAGCATAAGCTGAAAGAACATTACATCAACTCGATTATAACTTAACTGTTAAGGCGGAGATTTCTTGAAAATGGTCAAAAGGTGGATGTTTAAAGCAGTAAATAACTCCGGCGGGATCTCATGGCGACATGGAGAGTGCGATTGTCGCAACCCAGCGCTGGGCACGCCACAATTATGGCGATAAGTCCCCTCTTTGAGGAGTGGCTAGAGAGGCGCCACGGCGTCCTCACCTTCCGCCTGACGCAGGTCCTCACCGGGCACGGTTGTTTCGGGAGGTTCCTGTTCAGGATAATGCGGGAGGAAACGCCCGGGTGTCACCACTGTGTGGATCGCCCGGAGGACACGGTGTAGCATACGGTGGAGGTCTGCCCGGCTTGGGCGGAGCACCGCCGTGTCCTCGCTGCGGCGATCTCTCGCGTCCGGTCCTGGTTCAGGCCATGGTTTGGAGCGAGAGTGCATGGGTGGCCGTCACCTCTTTCTGCGAAGCAGTAATGCTCGCGAAGGAGGAGGCGGAACGCGTGTGGGAGAGGCAAAATTCCCGGGCGTCAGGAGTCGCAAGCCGATTTCCGGCCACTGTAGGCGCGGGCCCGCGGACGGTGAGCGATGGGTAGCTCGCCGTCCGATAAGGTGCAGGCCCGGGTCGATGGCGCGTTGTATTCCACGCGCGCCTGGTCCACGCGGGGTCCGGTAGGACCAATGCCTGCCAGGGTTGCGAGTTTGTCCGAAAGGGATATTGTGGCCCTGGCACACAGGCAACGGAAGGAACACGGGTGGGTTTTAGTCAGTAAAAGTCTGACACGCCCTCCCGCTCCGCCCAGAGCGGGAGAAGTTATTTGATAATTTCCCACCCAAAAAAAAAAAGAAAAGTATATCTCTGAAACCGTAAATATTTTTCCCAAAACAAAAACAGTATAATATTTTTAAGTCTTTTGTGTATACGGTGATGGAACTCAAAAACAATTAAACATAATTTAATACTTACGTCAAAAAAATCTTCAAAGACAACTCTTAATTATTTTTAAAAGCAGTTTATCCCTTCGTTAAAAGTTATAATTATACTTAAAAGTATACCATAAAATTGCAAATGCTAAACTGCATCCGGTGATGGATTAATTTTTATTAATTAGTTAATATCTATTTTTATACGATTTTATTTGCATTTTTACGCCATACGTTGTGTCATCGCGCATCTCTTTCTTTTGTATGCAATCTGACAGTGACAGCGATTTACCTGTTGTCAGCCTCTTAATAGCGCGTTTAAATAAAATAAATAAATATAAGTTTATTGTACAAAGAGAAACACATACAATTAGTCATACACTAAACATTGTTGTACAAGTTGTGGTCAAAAACCAGGTTCAACAGCTGGCTCCTGAACTAAGTAAAAAGATACTTGTATCTCCAGAGCCAAAGTTCCTCATATACATAGATAAGTATAACTTAACTTATATGCAATCAGGTTAAAGTTACTCAGTAATTCCAGGTATCACTATTGATAAAAGTATTCATGACATGATCGTCAATAAATCTTCTGTATCGTTGTAAGACAAATTCTGCATACCAATTAGTTAGCTTTGCTTTCAGCGCAAAGCGCTTGGTCAACGCGTAAATATCAATTAAACGATGTACTCTATTTTAAAGACGAGCGCTTAGGACTGAGTAATGGCGGCCGGCAAATGCGGAACGGCATTGGACAGAGTCACATCCCGGACGACCTCGACGTCTTAGAAGGATGTTTGAGTCGAGAGGTAGGATGGAGTGACGGCGTAAGACTACACGCAAAATGAAGAGTTGTCGCACAGTGAGGACTTGGGTTTCAGAGTACAGCAGGGCGGTTGGGTAGTCTCTACGCTTAAAATGCATAACCTTTAGATTAAAATAGTTTAGTTATCTAGTTACCTAAAAATATGTTGATCCGAGGGAGGAGCAGAACCACCCAATACAAGCATTACTACATGCTTCCTGGGAGGTTCTAGCCACAGAATAATATTGTACAAGAAAGTTACAGAAATAAACTTTTTTTTTTTTAATTTTAATAATGTCTCGATGTGAGTGCGCCAGGTTAGTTTTTCATCAATGTACACCCCTAGGTATTTGACACTTGAAACTAAGGAGAGTGTAAGACAACCGCAGCTGGTGTCATACTTTGAACAGGAATGGGCTTTTACTATACTAGACTCGCTAGGTAAAGGAGTAGAACTCGGCAAGATAAAACGTAAAAGTTTGGTCTTCTCAATATTGAAAGTCAAGAGATTTTCTGCCACTCCATCACCAGGCAGAGAGAGTGTTCCGTTCTTTGTTTAGCCTTGTCCTAGTTAACATCGGATACAATAAGCGCTGTGTATATTGTATATTGCATTTATGTATATTAGAAACAAGGTAGGTCCTAATATACTTCCTTGTGGCACCCCAAAACAGATTCATCCTCGCTGACAAAGGAATTGATTTTTACACGCTGAGTTCTTCCAGACAAGTAGTCTGTAAACATTTTTAACGCAAGGCCACGTATTCCAATGCTTTCCATCTTCAGAAGCAGTGTGGGGACAGAAACGGAGTCGAATGCTTTACATAAGTCTAGAAAAACACCATAGCATTTTTGCTTTTTATCCAAGTTAGAAACAACGCTGTTTACAAGGTCTTGGACAGCGTCTTCAGTGGAGATTCCCTGTCTAAACCCGTACTGATTATTGGCAATTATTTGCGTTGATCAAATTTCAGGTCATGGCATGCTAAGCTAGACCCCAGAGGTCTAATTGTGTGCTTTGTTTAAGTGTAAAGAACTTGTAATTTATAAAAATAAAAAATAAATGTGCTAAATTTCATCCACATCCGTTAAGCCGTTTTAAAGCTCTTACAGACTCACGTGATATCGCGGGCGCGACAGGCAAACACAAAGAAATTGTGCTACTAGTGTCGCGTCGCGCCCGCGATATCGCACCAGTCTGTACGACCCTTTAGCGTGAAAGCGTAATAAATAAACAAACAAAGTCATTTTCGCATTCTTAATATTAGTTAGGATTAGAATTCTGAAGGATGGGCCAAGCACGGGGCTTGAAACCGGTTAATTTTTATTTCTAAAGATACAAATTATTTTTGATACAATAGGGAATATGCACGTAATTCAAAACGTATCCATTATTTTAATATACATTGTGTAGGAGTCAAGAAACAAATTCCAATATTTTTTAATGCATTACTTATTTTACAATTAATTAATTTATGTTGCGTTTTTTTGGTGAAACGGAACGCAATCTGAAAACGCGTCCGCTTCGAAAATGCCGGAAGTGACGAAACAATACATGTGAATAAAATCTATTCTTTGCTAAATACTTGAAATCTCACTAAGGTAAATATGTAAGTGCAATTTCTACTTGAATAAAGCATAATCAATAATTTAATATATAAGATTTGGGGCTAAAAACAGATGTGAACAAAGCAGTTTCGTGAACAATGACGTCACATCATGACCGCGACAGAAACAGACGTTTGAACTGTAGTAGAAAATTGTTGAGAGTTTCATAATTTTTTTGAGCATCAATCAGTAGTTTCAATTTCTTTCAATACTTTTCTTAGGTTTATATTACTGTCTATTATTGATTTAGTGAAAAAAAAATATACATGCATATTCCCTATTGATATTAGCTTCAAAGATTGCTTCATCACATTAAGTTCAGCATTGATTTTGTAACAAAATATTAAATAATTAACGAAATATGTTCGAAATCTTTATAATAACGGTTAAGGTTACATAGAAAATTAACCGGTTTCCGAGCCCTGGTCAAGCATACCAAAAGCTAGGTGTACACGCAGGATACATCTACATCATGCATGTTTTATTGGATCCAAGTATCCCGTATAGCCTTGATACCAACTTACTGTTGTCTTATTTCGTTTTAGATGGGGCGTCCATGGTCAGCTGTGTCATGGCACCATAGAAGACGAGTGCTCACCCAAGTTGGTTACCAAATTCCAAGGCAGAAAGGTGAGGGTGCTTTTTTTTCTGTTATTTTATAAGTTAGTGACATAATTATGCGTTACGATTCAAAACTTTTGGAACGCCGCACGGTGGGCTGAAAATCGACATTCATAGTTTTATACCCGGTTTCTGAATTAAGAATTTGATTTTGAGAACGTCCTAATCTGTACTTAAGGCGACGATAACCGACTTTTAATGATTTTATACTGAAGATCACGTCTAAACGAGTAGTGTTAATGATTTGAAAAAAAATATCTTAAATTAGAGCATTTTCTCAATAACTGAATATACGAATATTTTAGATTATGTTTATATTACATAGTGAAATTAATTTGTAAAGTTATGTCTAACGCGGATAAAAAACTGAGAATTGCGCAAAATCTACCAAGCGTATTTTTCTGAAACCTTCAACAATTTAAAGATATCATTGATCTTTTAGTATACGCGTTTTATTAAAATACCTTTTGTTTTGTTTATAATAAATTAATAATGCGTCAAATTGGGGACAGCGCTCCTTGATGGGCGAGCCCTATTACTGGCTGAACGTACGACGCGTTGCGTGAGCTCAGTACAGAGGGCCGATCGCGCTATTTCTCAACGTAATTACCGTTCGAACGGAACGTTTTTGGTTTTGGTTTAGCTGATGTAAGAAACGGTATCGCGCTATTTTTTCTGAGCGACAAAATCGTTGACGTTACCCAATACTGAAAGTTCGATCGATCGTTCCTCCAACGTAACTTCCAAAGTAAAGCTAAATCGTTTCCGTTGAAATGATTAGCGCGATACGAAACGTGTCTAACGTAACGTTTATGGTTGTGGTTTAGTTTTGGTATTAACGTTCAAAATTAGCGCGATCGGCCCCCAGAACACGCAAGCTAACCACTCAACGTCACTGGCATACATCTGCGTCTTAAGTATAACTTAAACATTTTTTCGCTACTGAATTAAGTTTTTAGGGTTCCGTACCTCAAATGGAAAAAACGGAACCCTTATACGATCACTCATGTGTCTGTCTGTCCGTCCGTCCGTCTGTCACAGGTGATTTGCTCCGAATCTAGTGGACCGATTAAGTTTAAATTTTAAGTATAATATTTTAAGTTTGAACTTCTGTGAGCTAAACACAAGCGTGAATGATTTTTTTAAAAAATATTTCGATGTGATTTTTCCAAGTAAAATGCTCATCAAGTGTTACACCCAGGAACTTTGCATTACGTACCTGTTCTATATTATTATAGTTAAGTGCAACATTAAGGCGTACATGTTTACTTTTAAATGTTTTGCAATAAAGCACATTAGTTTTGGTAATATTTATTTTTAATTTATTAATATCTAACCATTTTATAATGTCATTTAATGCTTGCTTACTTTCAATGTAATTTTTTTGTAAATCTTTACATTTAATAATAATAGTGGTGTCATCGGCGAACAATACTCACTGATGTTTTATTGACTGAGGCAAATCATTTATATAAAGAAGAAACAGTAATGGCCCCAAGATACTACCTTGTACAGTAATTAGTCCGTGCTTCAGAATCAAAATCTTCTAAAGTGTTACTTAATTTGTTCAATTTTGTTATCCTCGTTACCTGGTTTCTGCCTGTTCTGTTGGAATGTATCAAGGAACATTTCTTTCAATTACAATGTTAAGTTTGTTCTTGGGATAAATTATTCATCCCAACTACGGAACCCTTCATTGTGCGTGGTCCAACATGCATGGCCGGTGCATGCTTTTGTTTGATACAATACCTAAAAATATCCTTTTTTTACCAGGTGTTGAGTGTAGGCCTTGGCGCCTGTCACACGGTGGTGCTAATGAAGAACGGTGAGGTTTGGGCGAGCGGCGCGGGCGTGTTCGGTCAGCTGGCGAGCGGAGCGCGGCACAAGAGTTCAGTGCCTGTGCGCGTGCGCCTGCAGGAGCCCGCCAAGGCCATCGCCGTCGGATACTTCCACAATGTGAGACCATAATTTGTAACTAGTCTTTTCAAATCCCTGTTCCCAATTTGGTTATTTCCACTTAAACAAATATCAACCATATGCTAGTGTAAATTAAGTTGAATTCAGAATGACTTGTACTATTGAAAAAGTAGTAAAATTATTTGAACTTGTAACGCATACTGAACTTTGTGTGGGTATAAAAGTTATTTTTCAAAACACATATTTGGTAACATGTTTGGAAACTAAATCGGGAACGCAGATTACATCAATAATGTTAGGGGCTTTTTGTTGTAATGGTATGCCAAATTACAGAATGTTTTCATTCTTTGTATTAATGAGCCAGTTATTGTAATTTGAACATTATTCCAACAAAGGTTTTCAGATTTTAAAACCGAGAGAAAAAGTGTCTTTAAAACTTAGTCGATTTTGTATTAAGAACTTTGCACCCGTTGAATTAAAGTTCAAAATAAAAAACGACTAGAATGTTTAAACTTAGATCTTGTTTTATAATCTCAAAGCTTGAAATAAAGTAAGAACTCGTTTTGTAATAAGACGGTAAGAGTTTTTCTCATTTTTATGAGCATGTTGGTCTATGGAGTCATTCATCTATTTTTATATTTTGTTTTTGGAACACTAAAAGCCGTTGGTCCTGCGCCTGATTTCTCCCCGGTCGTGTCGCATTGCCGTCCTATAGGACTATGAGAGTACGAGGGCTGCACTAAAAGTATCGGGAATGGAATATTTCCACTGTTCCTGTCATATTAAAATCTTTTTAATTGAAAACTCCTTGGTTTTAAAAATCGAATACCATTTTTTTTTTTTTTAAAAGATTCTCGGTCTTGTCACAAGGTTTTGTCAAACTTGTTTAGTCGTTGAGAAAATGGAATTGACTCGAGAAAATTCAAGAGCGATGATTTATTATGACTTTCGAACTGGTTTAACACAAAAACAGTGTGTTGACCGGAAGATTTCTGCATTTGGTGATGAAGCCCCATCCAAAACCACAATTTATCGCTGGTTTGCTGAATTTCAACGTGGACGTGTCAAGCTCAGTGATGATCCCCGTCAAGGTCGTCCAAAAACTGCAGTCACCCAAGAAAACGTTGATGCTGTGCGTAAGCTGATTGAGGAAGATCGACATGTGACATACCGCGAAATTCAGGCAACTTTAGACATTGGCATGAGTCAAATACAAATAATCTTGCATGAACAATTAGGTGTAAAAAAGTTGTTTTCGCGATGGATACCGCATTCGCTCTGTGAAGAGCAAAAAGCGGCTCGCGTTACTTGGTGCGTCAGAACTCTCGAAAGATTCCACGCAGGATCCTCAAATGCTGTATACAACATTGTATCAGGTGACGAATCCTGGATATACGCATACGAACCCGAAACAAAAAACCAGTCACGAGTTTGGGTGTTCGAAAATGAGTTAAAGCCAACAAAAATTGTTCGTTCACGGAGTGTTGCAAAAAAAATGGTGGCCACGTTTGTCTCCAAAACCGGCCATGTTACGACTATTCCTCTTGAGGGACAAAGAACGGTTAATGCAGAATGGTATGCTAGCATTTGTTTGCCACAGGTCGTTTCTGAACTCCGTAAAGAGAACTGCAACCGCCGCATCATCCTTCATCACGACAATGCGAGTTCTCACACCGCGCACAGAACAAAAGAGTTTTTAGAGCAAGAAAACATAGAATTATTAGACCATCCGCCGTACAGCCCCGACCTAAGCCCTAATGATTTCTATACTTTCCCTAAAATAAAGAATAAATTGCGTGGACAGAGATTTTCATCACATGAAGAAGCTGTGGACGCCTACAAAACGGCCATTTTGGAGACCCCAACTTCCGAATGGAATGGTTGCTTCAATGATTGGTTCCATCGTATGGAAAAATGTGTCAAATTTCGCGGAGAATACTTCGAAAAGCAATAAATACATTTTTAAATAGTAATGTTGTGTCACTTCCTTGATTCCCGAAATTTTCAGTGCCGCTCTCGTAGAAGAAGACGGACGGAGAGAGTAGAGAGAACGGAGAGTGCACCTCTGTTTGCGCACTACAATGTCTCCTGCGTACCTGGCTAATCTCCGTTGTGTTTGGTCGCCGTGACTAGAATTCGGTCCCGATAGGACCGAATCATGGATTCGTTCTTTGTTACGTCTTATGCAGTGACATGACTGGTGTCATATTAATTACAGTTGGCACTAACAAGCAAAGGCGACGTGTGGCAATGGGGGGCGAGTCCGCAGCAAGTCCGCGCGGCCACAGCGAGGCGCGCGGCAGACTCGCCGCCCGCCGCGCCCGCGCCCGCCGCGCCCGACCCGCACCTGCTGCCGCAGCGTGTGGACACGCAGCATGTGCGCGGGGAGATCGTGCAGGTAACATAATGTGTACAGTTGCACGCCGCCCGCCGCGCCCGACCCGCACCTGCTGCCGCAGCGTGTGGACACGCAGCATGTGCGCGGGGAGATCGTGCAGGTAACATAATGTGTACAGTTGCACGCCGCCCGCCGCGCCCGACCCGCACCTGCTCCCGCAGCGTGTGGACACGCAGCATGTGCGCGGGGAGATCGTGCAGGTAACATAATGTGTACAGTTGCACGCCGCCCGCCGCGCCCGACCCGCACCTGCTGCCGCAGCGTGTGGACACGCAGCATGTGCGCGGGGAGATCGTGCAGGTAACATAATGTGTACAGTTGCACGCCGCCCGCCGCGCCCGACCCGCACCTGCTCCCGCAGCGTGTGGACACGCAGCATGTGCGCGGGGAGATCGTGCAGGTAACATAATGTGTACAGTTGCACGCCGCCCGCCGCGCCCGACCCGCACCTGCTCCCGCAGCGTGTGGACACGCAGCATGTGCGCGGGGAGATCGTGCAGGTAACATAATGTGTACAGTTGCACGCCGCCCGCCGCGCCCGACCCGCACCTGCTGCCGCAGCGTGTGGACACGCAGCATGTGCGCGGGGAGATCGTGCAGGTAACATAATGTGTACAGTTGCACGCCGCCCGCCGCGCCCGACCCGCACCTGCTCCCGCAGCGTGTGGACACGCAGCATGTGCGCGGGGAGATCGTGCAGGTAACATAATGTGTACAGTTGCACGCCGCCCGCCGCGCCCGACCCGCACCTGCTGCCGCAGCGTGTGGACACGCAGCATGTGCGCGGGGAGATCGTGCAGGTAACATAATGTGTACAGTTGCACGCCGCCCGCCGCGCCCGACCCGCACCTGCTGCCGCAGCGTGTGGACACGCAGCATGTGCGCGGGGAGATCGTGCAGGTAACATAATGTGTACAGTTGCACGCCGCCCGCCGCGCCCGACCCGCACCTGCTCCCGCAGCGTGTGGACACGCAGCATGTGCGCGGGGAGATCGTGCAGGTAACATAATGTGTACAGTTGCACGCCGCCCGCCGCGCCCGACCCGCACCTGCTGCCGCAGCGTGTGGACACGCAGCATGTGCGCGGGGAGATCGTGCAGGTAACATAATGTGTACAGTTGCACGCCGCCCGCCGCGCCCGACCCGCACCTGCTCCCGCAGCGTGTGGACACGCAGCATGTGCGCGGGGAGATCGTGCAGGTAACATAATGTGTACAGTTGCACGCCGCCCGCCGCGCCCGCGCCTTATATTAATATGTAATTAGAACTTTGTCATGTATGACATTGAGTTTGATGTGCCAAAAAGCTTGATAATTATCTAAGATTCTGAATTGTATTTAGCTTACAAGTAAGGGAGAAGTGCGGGTAGTTATCAACTTAGTAATAAGTCATGCACCCGTAGAAATATTAATGAATGTGTTTTTCTTTATTCTGGCCTGTGCTGTCCCACTCCTGGGCAACGGAAATTGCAATTACTTGATCATATTTTTCAACTCGGTTCTGCCGCGTCTCTATTATATTATTTACAGGTTTTGATTGTTGACTTATTTGATTGACAGTTGTCGGCGGGTTGGCACCACTCATTCATACTCAACAACGCTGGCACCCTCTACGGTTGGGGCCTCAACTTCGATGGACAATTAGGTCAGTAGAATTATGAAAAGTGTGAACTGCGTGTATATTACTATCTAAAATGTATTTTTTATGTCCAAATAATGTTACAATTTATTATTTTACAGGAAGTGGAGATCGAAAGCTGATTCCAATTCCAACTGAAATAAAAGTACGCACCGTTTCTCAGACGGACATTGTTAAAACCAGTACGAGTACCGCTAAAACACCAGAAATTGAAACAAAGGACCTTAAAACAAATGCTATTGTAGAATGTGGAGGAGACTTCACAGTTTATATCGATAACGACGGGAGAATATATGTCTCGGGCAACATACATCTACAGGTAAATTACTGCAATCCTGCATTTTTTTTATGATAGACATATTTTATGCCCTCAGATTGAATAATAGTAATTTAATAAAATTTTTTAGTTCCTCACTGAAAAGGACAAAGGCGTCAGCCGCGTTATTATGATGAAGACAACAAAGCGCGTTATAAAAATACCAGCAAATCGGAGCAGCAACAAATTCCAATTTCAACAAGTCGATAGAATTGATATCATGTTTCCTTTTGACGTTGACGATTTGCAAAGGAAACCAATCGAAGCCCGATTAAACCCGCTAGGTTCTATGAATGATTTTAAAAAGAAATCATGGGCTGATGATATGATCCTGATACTGAAACCGTGGTTAAACAAGGAAAACTTTAAAGGAAGTTGCAACTTGGCTGCTAAGTTCGCGTACCATAACAAAATATATTCAGAGTGTTTAAGATTGTTATTGGACAATTTAAAATACGAAATACAAAATGATCCCACTTACATGACGCACACTGCAGTAGAAGATGGAGATTTAAATAATGAGACGAAAACTTTCCCAAAGAAAGAAGAACTAAAGTTAATAATTAAAAACATTATGTCAAAGCGTATCAAGGAGGTGTCTTTGTCTATTCTCAATGAAGAACCATATCCTGTAATAGATCCATCTATCTACAATGCTCTGCCATGTTGCTGCGATGAATTAAAATATCGCAAGGCGGGAGTATCTTCAAACACGACCGTAAACATTGTGGAGTGTGACGTTTCTATAAAAGCAGCTCAAATAATAGACAAATGTATGAGTATTTTCCCCGTAGATACAGAGTTATGGGAATTATGTTTCAGGCTTTCTAAGAATTTCTTCATAGAAAATCATTTGTCCATATCAAAGTTGGAAGTAGTGTTACGTAAGTATATGGAGTCTGATGCAACAACGATGGCTGCGGCTATTATGTATTCCAATGATTGTGCACAATATAGTAAAATATTGTCACCTAAATTTTACTTGAATATGTGCAGTCAGGTTTTGGATACTTGGGGTTGATTCTCTCGAATATTTCGACTTGGGTGCTTTCAATGCAGTGAAGGATGTAGCATTAATGACAGTAATTCGATGCTACTAAATTGAACGAGTGTCGATCAATCGTAGACTTCGATTCGAACGTCGCAGAGCTTGCTCCTCACTACCGTGTCGCATTGGAACGCCGTCTCTTTCAGTAACCTTTACAAATTACCTAAATTGAAAGCACCAATAAGTTTCTGCAAGTAGAATTTAGTATTTTAACTCGAATTGGCTTCAGCGTATCGATGATAAGTTATATATACATATATTCGAATATTTTTATAAACGATTGTACTCGCTTGTATGTGGTAGCGTCGTAGGAAATTGTACTATTAAGTATTAGTAAAATCTTCCGTTATAAAGTAGGTATTCCGTTACAGGAAGGGTGTTGTAAAGTTTTATGCACAGCTCTGAATCTCTGTTATAATAATAATTCACTCATGTAAATCCAAGAAGCTATAATCCAAGTAAATACAGTTCACTTTACAAATCAAACTAAACGTTTATTTGCTAGAAATAAATTGTTACACAGACACACACACACACAGGGTTACAGGTTACTATCAGCCTGCAGTCCTAGTGCTTGGCAAAGAACTTTCTCAGTAATTTCGTTCCAGGACGAATGTAGACAATTGCTTGTTGATTTTGACCAGTTCGTCAGAATTTACCCACTTAATATTATTTGGGTCGTTTACTTTGTTCAATACCTCATGAACGTTCTGAGTGGGTATCGTACAGTTCGAGGCACGAATTTTAAAAAAGTTCGGCTTTGTAGAGCGTTGTCTGTCACTCATACCTATGTGACAGTCTTTTTCTAAAGCGTGTGTCAATAAACGCCTTCATGTACTGTACCCTGCTGCCCACATGGTGAAAATTAAAATACTAATGGCCCATTTCAATATTTTACCTATAAAATAGTAGTGAAGTCAAAACTGTGAATTGAATATTTTTGGAAAAAGTAATTGCTACCAAGTGTGGGAACGATTCTGATGCCGAAAATATAGTTTTTATAACTTTCGTCTGTATGTCCTGAATATTTATGTTCCGGATTGACGCAAAAACACTGAATAGATTCTGTTCATATTTTCCACAATGGTGAATCGAATAGGCTATATATTATCACGCTATTTGCTATGGGGGATTAGCAATATTGCATTATGCCCGTATTCCTCAACAGTTTACTGTGACATTTAATTGGACGAGAAAAAATGATTTTACATTGCAGATAGCCATCACGCTATACTTACAAGGTGCTATTCATGACTGCTTTGACTGCCGATCTTGACTTGTATAAAAACAGCTATTTTAGGCAACAGCAAAGTAATCAGCGGTTCCACGTTTGCCATGTGTAAGCCTGGGTTTATGAGTTCGATAATCGATTTTGTAAAGGATATGACTTCATGTTTAGATTTATTTCCAAAAGAATACACAGTCACGTGAACTAAGTCGCGGGCACATTAATAATGGTTATTTTTGTAGGCTCTTTACTTTGTTAACACTCGTGTTTGAATGAAGTAAAACATTTTAAAATATTAATGTTTATTATACACGATTTATCTGTTTAATAATAGTAATGTATGATCAAATACCGTTTTTATAGAAATCCAAAATGATTATTGTTCTGATTCAGTCATTATATTTCTGACTAGCTGCTGCACGGGGCTTCGCCCGCGTGGATCTTCTAAAAGAAGCAGCCTAATTACTCCTTATAACATCAGCTATCTGCCAGAGAAAGTCCCGTCAAAATCGATCCAGCTTTTTCTGAGATTTGCCGTAACAAACAGACAGACAAAAAATAATTGTTTTTCTTACCAATACCTTTATAAACTTTCATATTGGTAAAAATTGTTATTTTGACATTACAAACAGGCTCTTCAATTTTATGTATTTGTATAGATAGACTGTTTATTTTCTCTTGAACTCGAATTTATGTACAAAACTATACTGTGCGCTGACAGCGAAAAGTTACAAGATCAAGATACTCATAGTACACGGTCGTTAGAAGGCAGATGCAGCTTTAGAAAAAGTTGTGCTTTTTAGAGCATCGACGTTGTGATAGACAGAAATGTTTCTGTCTATAACTCCTGCATTCGGCCACTTACTTTACCCTTTTTTTTTTTTTCTAAACGCCGCCGTAGAAATTACCCTTTTTTTATTAATTTCGGCATAATGTACTCTGAATTCAACTACGCTACTACGAGAAGGAATATCAGAAAGCGTAAATTGACTTTTGTGACTTTTCGCTCATTTGACCCTTGTGACAATTTATAGATTATTTTTTAATGTGTTGTTTTTATCTAGTCATTAGTTAAATTTTTGAACTGTTTATAATTTTAACGTTGTAATCTGATTTTATTACTTTTAGTACAAAGATATTGAATTATATATCTAAGATTGTTTGTGTTAGGTACGTTATATTACTGTTATAAACAATACCCCGGCTACGTTCGAGTGCGAGCCGCCTGTTATCTGTTATTATTTGTTGCGCTCAATCTTATCTTTGTTTTTTCTCCTGAATATTTAAATTACATTTTGTAAATGGCAGTTTTTTTAGATTAAATGCCTAATAAATAAATTATTTATTTTATTAACGTCTTTCCTAAAAGGAAAAAAAACCTGGGAGTTTAAACTAACCTTAATTTCGGAAGTCGGTGTCTTTGGATCAAATTCAGTTTTTTGCCACCGACTTCCGAAATTAAGGTTATTTTTCACTTTGTAGTATCTTTTTGGAAGTCGGTTATTTTTTGTATGTATTGCCATTTAGTTTTTTTTATAATTTTCAAATCTTATCACCACCTCCAAATGAACGTGATAAATTTTTCTTAGTCATCTGTCAAAACGGGTGCGCCCATAGTAGCAAATAAGACATAATAGGCCCAACTCCCACCTAGCCGCCAAGAAATTATGTCACATAACAAGAAATTATCTCACGCCCGCACAGTGGGCCCATACTGAAAATTAGTGGACTTAGGCAACAAAGTTCCTATATCGATGCGATTTTTTTTTATATGACGTGTTATATTATTCCTGACAACTTTTATTCTTATAAAATTTCTTCTAAAGTTGATAGTTTGTCTTGAAAAAAATTAATTAAATTTTTTTGTATGGAGCGAATCACGTTTAATTTTTTTTCTTCAATTGTACTAATATGTTGAGTGTGTGGCGTGAGTATATGATAGCTAGGGTCATTCTCTATCCACGAAAAAAAAATCAGCGCCGGCCATCTGCGGCAGCGCGAGTAATCATTCGATAAAAAAATAATAATTTGGAAGAATTTTTTTGTCATTTAAAATAAATTCAAAGCATATTTTTTGTCTCATTTGGCTGTTTTCACCTTCTTTTTAGTTAAATAAATAGTTTTAATAGCGCATACGTACTTAGAACTAGTAATTCTGGTAGAGATTTAGTTATTATTGCATGTTATCGGTACAAATGAGTCATCAATCACAATGCAAGTGCTCTGCATTGTGATTGATGACTCATTTGTTTGTGCGCGCATAACTAATGAGTCATCGAAAAATGCTCGTCTCTGATTGGCTGTGTTATTTTTTAACGCACGTTATCTATTGTTGAATAAATATATCGTAATGTTTCAGGTTATACTAATTTTGTTAATGATAGGTGAAATAATTTAAATTTGTACGGGCAAGTCGTTGATAATTATCTACATAATCAACTGTATGTATATTATTATAGTATAAGTTATCGTACGTATGATCAATATGAAACTGTGAAGTAATTGTAGCCCTGAAAAGGGCTGTTTGTCATATTCCTAACCCTGATGGGCTTTTGTGGGAATAATTTAGAGCCGGATCACATTATTTCTTGTTCCAGAAGTGCTAGTGGGTCCGGCAAATTTTCGGACTCTGCTATGAGGCATTCTTCTTCCTCCATAATTTCACTGTCACAAGGAGGCTCAGTAGTCTGTAACAACTGAGTTGCTTCAGGCAACAACTCATTATGAACCTGTTTCATTATTTTAGGCCTTATGTAGGATATGTGGGGATCAGAGCTTATTAGAAGTCCATGGAGGATGTCTTCGTTTGTTGCTATTCTCCTCGTTTTCCGAGTGTGCCTCTCCCTGACGTTTCTGAAGTCCTTATTACGGGCTTCCGAAGCTTCTTCAGATAAGGTACCTAAAACGAATAAGTACATACATTTTAATTTCAAAACGCAATCGAGTCAAATAATACATCAAACTATATTTATTTTTTACTTACCGATTGGCAAAACACCAAAGTGGTTACAGGTGTCTGCACCGTACATTAGAAGTTTATGTACACTAACTGGCATGTAGTACCACGAATAGTGTTGCACGTACACATCAGCTGTTTCTCTACAGTATCTTCTAAATTTTTCACAGTCAATGTTTTTGCCTGATGATATGGCTTGTAGAATAACGGAAAATCTGAAAATCAGATTTTCGTCAATTCCCGTTATTCTGGAAGATCTTTTGTAATCTTGGAAAAAGCGCCTCGCTGTATTCCCGTCGTTTGTAGTTCCAAAACCCTAAAATGGGAAAACAATACTGTAATATACAATACATAGAGATATAATTCACAAACAACATAAAGAGAGCGAAAATTAAATACATACCTGTTTGACTATATCAATCAGCATTCAAGTTTGCTCACGAAACTCTTGCTGTGTGGTGTTTTTTTTAGCTTGTTTCCAAAGCCTTATGTTCGCCGCGAGCAGTCCATCGTTGAAAATCCAGATTATAAGATATATGGAGAAGACATTCCATACACCGAATCTTCATATGCAGTGAAGAAATTCCTTGTTTGTAAATTTCTTCACGAAGTGGCTTAGAAGTCAAAGCGTCTAAATTATTCATCTCACTCGGTTTTGCCAAGCAAATGGGACACGTTGCATATGATGGTACTCCAGCAATAATATTGGCCACTTTTCCATCAATCATGGTCATATGCAATTCATGTGATACAATAATATTTCCACACTGTGTAGATATTCGTTCATCAATTTGTTTTTTCATCTCAGACTCTTCAGACTTTATAAAGTCAGCTGTCTCCGAAGTGAAAGTGAACTTCACTGGTCGACAGTACAGAGTTGAGCAAGGTGTGGGGTTCTCCCAAACTAGATTTTCATTCCCAGATGATGGCCTAGTAGACACTAGCCGAAGAGGGACGATGCTTATCATGACTACTGATGAATCATCGAACTCTGTAGCTGTGTTTGACGTTTTCTGTTTATAGTTACTCTGCGACGAAGAACCATCAAGTCCCCATTTCCAGGTCAACTTGAGTTCTTCATTTTGAGACCTATCAACAGTATTTATATCAAGTAATATCCTCTCCACAGTGTGGTCCAATAGCGCTTGCAATTTAATGTGAGCTCCGTTTTCGGTAATCTCCATACTCTCTTGTGGTGGGTAACATCTTTTCTTGGCATTTACAAGCTTTGGATAAGATGGAAAGGCAGCACAGTTTTCTTCTTTCAGAAATTGTCGAAGAGCTAAGTACTTCCATTTCGAGAGCGCAACTGATGTATAAAGAGCTAAACACTTATCTTCAGAGACAGTACTTAAGCTCTGCTTTTTGAATAGTCTCTCTTCTACTTCGGATAGCGCATCTGGATTACTGGAAAGGTATTCGACCACTTTTGCCAGATTCGTTTTGCCGTTGTCTTTCAATTTAGTTATGTACCAGTGCTGCAACTCTTCCTCGGAATTTTCTTCTACTATGGAAGTAGAACGTCTTTTCTTTTGCTTATTACTTAACTCTTCGAACGGTTTTCTGTGCTCCTTTTCTGTAGATGTTCCCGCTTCCGCAGTACATACTGCAAGAGTAGGAACATGGCAATCTATATCCACAAGCTCAGATAAGGCTGCGTCCGAAAAGCCCATCACACTTCTCAGATCAACACTGTCACAAACAGGCCAGTTGATGTTTTTTTCCAACCACTTGCGATTAATTACACGATTCATAAAAGTTTTTTGATTTCTACTTGACTCTATCCACTTTTTATTTAAATTTACACAAAAAAGTCGACAGAACGCCTTGATTCGGTTCTTGTCTTCTTCAGAAACTTCGGTAGTCAAGACAGAAATGATACTTTCATACAGAAACATGATTTTTCAGATCACCGCCACTTCTTAATTTCACAAAAAGATCTAGGTTGGTACAAAATCCAGCCATAGTTCTAATGTAAATATAAAAATACAAGTATTTCACTGTGTTCACAAACAAGCGACAAGAGCGAAACTAGATGGACTTAATGAATGTCTTTATATTTATAGTTAGTGTTAATTACTCAAGTAGTGGACATAACAGTGAGTGAAAATTATTCAGCCAATCAGAGACTAGCATTTTTCGATGACTCATTAGTTATGCGCTTAGCCGAGTGCACAAACAAATGAGTCATCAATCACAATGCAGGTGCTACCGATAACATGCAATAATAACTAAATCTCTACCAGAATTACTAGTTATAAGTACGTATGCGCTATTAAAACTATTTATTTAACTAAAAAGAAGGTGAAAACAGCCAAATGAGACAAAAAATATGCTTTGAATTTATTTTAAATGACAAAAAAATTCTTCCAAATCATTTTTTTTTTTACCGAATGATTACTCGCGCTGCCGCAGATGGCCGGCGCTGATTTTTTTTTCATGGATAGAGAATGACCCTAGCTATCATATACTCACGCCACACACTCAACATATTAGTACAATTGAAGAAAAAAAATTAAACGTGATTCGCTCCATACAAAAAAATCTAATTAATTTTTTTCAAGACAAACTATCAACTTTAGAAGAAATTTTATAAGAATAAAAGTTGTCAGGAATAATATAACACGTTATATAAAAAAAATTCGCATCGATATAGGAACTTTGTTGCCTAAGTCCACTAATTTTCAGTATGGGCCCACTGTGGCCCGCCTTGCTAGATTTAAGACAAAACGGTTTTATCGCCCAAACTGTGATAAAATGTGTGACTCAAGCCATATCACAGTAGGCCGTGCTAGCCCCGAGAGTATTTGTGTCCATGTGGAGGCAACACTCTAAATACCTAAGTGAAGACGATTGTGGGCCGACTCTCTCTTTCTGAATACATAGATAAGAACGAGACAGTGATATGTGTTTTCTTTATCTTATGTATATATTCAGAAAGTCTGCCCACAGTCGTCTTCACTTAGGTATTTAGAGTGTGGCTTGCACTTTTATCTATACCTTCATGTTTGTGTCAGCTGAATAGCCAAGTTAAAAAAAAATGTATAACTACCTAAGTTAACGCGTTCTTGATATAAGTAAGTTGGGGTCTCCCTTGTTTGACCGAAAGGAACTTGACAAATTTTCACTTCCCAAAAAATTTCTCGCATAATTTCATTTGCCAAATTATTACTTAGCAAAAAATCTATTCACAAAAAATTGTAACGCAAACCTAATGTTTGACAAATGAACATTTAAACTATAACTTGTTTACCAACTAGTACTTTTAACATTTTTTATTTAGTCAAATATTTCAGTTGGAATAACAGTTTTTACGCAAAATCAAATAATAATATAAATAAGTAATTAACCTAATCTAAATAGTTCAGATCCGGGTAACCTACTAAAAACAATCTCTTTTTTCTATTAATGCAAGTCGTTTCTGGCACTCGCCGGCCGCTACCGCGGCACCGCTCGCTTCGCTCGCTCGGCTCGTGCGCAGGAGGTCACAGTTTTAACCTAACCTACCCATTTTCTTTTTAAAAGAAATTAACCTAATCTAAATAGTTATGTTCCGGGTAACCTACTAAAAACAATATCTTTTTTTCTATTAATGCAAGTCGTGTCTGGCACTCGCCGACCGCTACCGCGGCACCGCTCGCTTCGCTCGCTCAAAAACGTTTATTGTCTGAAGATTATTTGCTGTAATAAATCATTTGATTAAAGGCCATAATGACATTACACTTGGTAATATTTTGCCAAGTAAAAATTTGACCAAATGAAAATATGCGTACTAAAATCATTCGAAATATTGCAATGGTATAAAAAAGGGTTGCTAAAATTTGTTTGGGTAATGAAAATTTGGCAAAATCTTTTCGGCAAAACGGCAGGATCCCAGAAAGTTGTCTACACGTGAGTATACCTACCAGTTAAAACGTCTGTGATCTATCAGCACACCCAAGTACCTACTTTGTCTTTGGAGTTATTGCCAGAGCACGACACGTGCATGAGAGGATTCTTGAGTGCTAGGCACGTATGACCTTTAATAAAATGTGGTAGCTATGTTGGGCTGAGACTATTGCTTATAGAATATGTTACTATTTTAGTTTTTTCTGTATTTAATGTTAGAAGATGTTTCGCGGGCCAATTCATTGCCGTGCCTAATGCCGCCTGAGTATGCTGTTCATTTTATCTCCAGTCCGTGCCATGTATAAGAAGTGCTGTATCATCAGCGTAGGTAAACACGCAGCAATTAGTGTAGGTATATTAGGAGTGTATACAAGTCATTAATATATACAGGGTGCCCGGTAATTAATGGATAACCTTAAAATGGGTCATGGTACAACTAATCGCCATTCAGAAAAAAAAAAAACAAAAAAATTAAAAAAACAAGTAGTACCAAAGATATGATTTTTTTAATAATAATCGGTGTTTTTTGCTACCCTATTTTACATTTTTGTACACCACGACCACAAATTAAAGAATTCTATCGGTTTTTTATTGTTATAGTAAATTACGTTAACTGAGCTGATAGATAAGCAATAAATAGTATGACTACTATTACACTGTTTTTTTTTTAAACAACTTGAATGTTTGTTCTGGGAAAAAATTTGTGAAAAATATTCATTTTGACAAAGTTTAAGAATCCGTAGCTTAAAAAAAAAAGTATGCAAACACAAGTGACCAATTATTTTAAAATATTATGCGCTTAAAGCAGATTTCAAAATGGTATTATTCATTATTGTATCTAATGTAAATTGTGAATTATTGCTATTTGTGTAGAAAAGGTGTGAATTTTGGTTTAACAACAAAATTTGCAATATTTGAAAATTTATTTACATTAAATGTACCTGACCATTGGGGTTTAATAAAAACATTAATAGACGTTAGTAAAGAATAGTAATACTTAAATAAAGTCGCTTTAAAACCAGAAATATTTTAACAAATACAAATTGGATTTGAAATAAATGTCGTGTGTGTGAGTTGTGTGACCGTCATTCTGGCTACCTTCGCGCACCGCGCACCACCCGTCTTTTGTACATGTTAGACAAAGAGGATATGAGTTAGATGAGTGCGAGCGAGATAGTAACTGTGAAAAAAACCGGTAGGGACTTAGCTAGCTTACTAGTTTAGTGCATCACTCGACTTGCTCGACTTTGCATGTGTTTATTTCGTTCCTGGTTGCTATTGTTGCTATTTACTGTGAATCAGTGTTAAAACGACGACCTGGCCATTTTACTGGACTATTCGTTTTGTTTACTGATTTGGACTTGTTTTGTGTGGTGATATTTGCGACGACTTGGCTTGTAACTGGATTGTTTACTTTGTGAATCAAAATGCCACGTATTGAGTATACGCCACAAGAATATGCAAACATGCATTTCATTTACGGGGAATGCAGAGGCAATGGAAATGCAGCCGCAGCTCTTTATAGGGAAAGATATCCTAATGCGCGTCATCCAGATTACCGCGTACTTATAAGAGTCAAGAGGTTGTTACTCAGAAGGAAGAATCCCTTCCTTGTGGGACGCCGCCGCCGTAATAAAAACTTCTATTCTATTTTTAGTTGTGGCAAGCAAAGCCGATGTCGACTATTCTGCCAATGTCAAAAGTGAATTGGAAAAGCAAGTGTGCTTTGTTATTGAAAAATGAAAGATAAAAATCTTCGATACTACAGTTGAACTTATTGTAGATCTTGTGGGGTTAGTACTGGACTGAAACAAACAAAAAGATAAAATTACGTAAATATTATAATTTTTAGCACATAAAATATACATATACCACATCCACACAGACTTATTATTTAGGGAAAAAAAAAATCATAATTTGATATTATTGTGCCGTCACAATAATATCAAATAATGATTTTTTTTTTTTGAAAATCATCAGCGCCACAAGCAGATCTGGAGAGGGATAAGTTAAAAGCGTAATAAAAACTTGCCGTAAGTGACTGTTAATGAGCATGACAGCTGATCGTCTGGAATAATCTGTAAGAATGCATCAGTCAGTAGGTATATTAGTGTTGTGCCATTAGGTAGTAGGTATATGCAGGAAAGCAGGAGTTCATTAATTCACTAAAAACGAAAAACTTCCAAGTAATGGGAAATTGCTCTTGAAGGCTGCGCCTTCATTAGCAGGGAAATTGCTAATGAAGGCTGCAAGTTTCGACCTCAGGGCGAACGGCTTCTCACACAGACAACTGTACGTCGCTTGCTCCGCATCACCAGTCTTGACTCTCTTTATATTTTGGTCTCCGGTCATGATTTCATGAAAAAGTCATTCATTGGCACAAATCTAACTTAACAGAGATGTATCGCGACCTATCTACGAGCGCGCCGAAAGTTCCGCCGCCGCCGCAGCCGTCCCCAACACCGCTCCTGCCCCCGCCGCCACCAATTGAGATCGAAAATATTTTATCATCTAAACTCTAACGTAACGAGCCGTGTCTAACGCGCTAGTGCTGAGCATGAGGTCCTGGGTTTGATTCCCAGGTCGGGCAAAGTGTTATTGGCATTTTTCAGTAGCAGCCTGGAGTCTGGATTTGTGACCGGTTGATGGCAATAGGCTCGCCCCCTATTACATGGGACTTTAACATAACTGGCGAAATGTGGGTGTACTATAAGGACACCTCTGCCTAACCCTTCGGGGATTATAGGCTTGATGTTATGTTATGTGTAAAATCTAACGTCCACTGTCGTACTTTTTATCAGTCTGCTGTCAGTCTAGATTGACCGTGTAACCGTGAAAATCATCCATCATTCTGGCTTCAGTCAAGTCAATCCAGACTGATAGACTAAACTGACACCAAACTGAGCGTGTAACCAGTCAGCTCGTGGCAAGCGATGGCGAAGTGCGTTTGTTTGTATGCGGCTGCGCTGAACAAATTTTCATCCCGATCTTTTTTTTTCCGGTAAGTTCAGAATTTTGATATTTATTCAATTGTTAATATAGCTTTCCTAGGTTCTTAATCATTGTATATTTTTAAGATGACTTATTCAATTTTCAACAATTGCTTTTTAATGTTTGTTTAATTTAAAGAAATTCAAAACGACCGTTTGGGGTTATCCCGCTCACATGAGCGCCATTACCCCTTAGTGACTTCTTTTTCAAAGAAAGAGGAAACAACATGCTACCACATTATCTGCGACCCCTATGAAAGATATTTTAAAAAGAAAATAAAAGGATTGCCAAACTTAAAAAGACTGCAAAGAATAAAGACACAAAGCCAAAGAATAAAGTAAAACAAAAATACAAAAAAATCTTACAAGAGAAAAATATTCCAAGAAAGTTCTTCAGAGAGTAAAGTTGAAGAGCAAGAAAACATTTGTGACGATGACAGTGATGACGAAATGAATGTGGGCGATGAAAATATACAATACACAGATAAATGGCACCCTCTGCCATTTATCTGTGTATTGTATATTTTGTAAATGAGCCCCCGAAAACTATAGCTAGCAGTGTCGTAGCTACAAGGGGCAACATGTCCCGAGGTGTTTATGAAGAGTGGAGAGGTATTCCACAGCTATCAGGACAATGCCGGATGTACAGTCAAGATCCCAACCAGCATCTTACTGGAATACTTCCTTCCTCCGATCACATTTGCTCTTGCGAATCTCCACCCAAGCCGGCCAATAAAAGCAAGAAAGAGGGAGCTCTGTTTCTCGTCAGTGTTCACTCTGGCTGGTCAATAAAGGCAAACCTGCGGGTTTCTCTATCTTATCTCTCTTGGGGTCCTCACCCTAGACCTGTGTCGCCAAAGTAAACTACCAGTACAGACCATAGGAGCACGCAAGCCCCACCACGACGTCAACGTAGAGATACGGCGGTGGGATTATATTGTGGTCCCACTGCTGCGCAAAGGCCCTCTCCTCATACAGAGAAGGCACGAGCATTGACGCAAGACGAGTTGTCGATTTTAGACTTACCTATATTAACTATTAAAACAAAAACACCATAATTTTTGTAAAACTATATTTACAAAATAAATAAATATACAAGGTACATACAAATTATTTCCTTTCAAATGCAGGAGCACGTCAAAGTAATCATCACTAAATATAAATAAATCAAAATCGGAATGAATCACACTAAAATTAAAAAAAAATATATATCAGAAATAAATTAATAGAAAAGGCATGTAAACGAATTTTTATAAATAATATCCAATAAGTGCGGCTCGTTCTTTAAAACATTGCACTGAGATAAGTGACGATTACAGGACGAATGGGATAGAATCAATGGTATACATAAAGTCAATACCCAAAGTACATTCGAATCAGATTCACACACGATTGCTTATAGCGAATCTATAATATCTAGAGACCAGATTACGTGCAACTTAAAAGTAATTTCTTTCGTTTGGTTATTTTAAACATACACCTATCACAGATTACTTGCTTTCACAGATCTGCGGAGAAATGAAGAAAATGAAGCGGAATACAAACTGTTAATACAAATTGTTTTTGCAATTAACTACAGTAAATAGATTTTATTTATTCTTGTACTGATTTTTTTATAACAAAATCATTCCCTTCAATTTCAATTCTAGCATACATTCATTTTCTGTTAACTCTGCATTCGTGTTCAGTTGCCAAAATTACACTTAGTGCATGGAAAGTGACATCCTGGGCAGGTTTCACCTAAACAATCACTCAAATCATTGCCAGTTGCTGCTATTTAGCCACGTCCGTTGAGTATATTTTGCTTTTGCGGTTCGTAACTTTTGCGATTTAGCTTTCCCGAGTATGTCTAGGGTGAAAGCTCCAAATAAGCCAAAAAAAATCGCCAAGAAGTGCCAAAATATGCAGAATCGAATTAAAATAATGATTTTTTCGGTGTATTAAAAAAAATCTGCGTACACTACAACACTAAAAAAATCCTTAACTTCAACGAGCTATTATAATTTTTTTCAAGTACTGTGCCAAATGGTTAGTAGTAAGATTGTGCCTTCGACCCTTCGATCAAGAATATTCTAGATAAAGGATCATGATCAAAAACACATTGGTCAACTGGCCACGTTTGCATAACACATTGGACATTCAGATTCTTAATTTTTATTAAATATAGAGGTATTTCAAATATCATGAACAGATTATTATCAACCTTACAGTTGAGTTATGTTAGTGATATATTAATGTTTAGGACTGCCTGTCTTCGGAGAAAATTAGCCCAAATATGCATAATCAGGAGATTTTAGGTCATATGCAGTAACCCGAAAAAATTGCTATAATTTGCAAATGCTTGCAAACCTACGTTTGGATAAAATCCGGTCTCTAATAATAACTAACTTATTCCCTGCTGTTGCCCTGATGTTGTGGGGGGAGTTACATAATTTGATAAATACATCTAAGTCTATGATTAGAAATTGATGGGTTTTCCAAAGTATGCCGCCATGTTTGCTTCACGTAGAGCTTCCGAGCATGTCTAAAAAAAAAGAACAACGGTTAGTGTTATGAAATATCTGTATACAGTGCTTCTATTTTCTTAATGCCTCTCGGCAAACTTCGTGTTTCGTCAGTCGTCGGATTTCTATAGTTCACACGGAAATCAAAACAACAATAAAGTACTTAGTTCTGAATTCAAATTATTATACACGATAAATCTAATAATTGATGGACATGGAAATTAGCATTCGTTTGTATTCGGAAATGTGATGATTGCAGACTGACATTATGAAAATAGAAGCAATGTACAATCATAATGTGATCTACATAAGATTTTAAAAATGAATTCAAGCAAACTTACAGGATGGGCATGGCACACTCTGGCGACGTCCTCAGCCGCCGCTCCGTATTCTTGCGCCAACACAGCCTCGTTGATCAGCTCACCACCACCCTGTGATTTTATTTTAACAAAAACAAGGTCAATAAGGATGTACGATCCTCGCAGACTGGTTAATCTTTTCACCACAGAATGGACATATTCGTGTAGCTCGCGCCCACGCGTTTTATTGTAATAGGGATGACTTTGGACAACCTTGACTTATGTATTAATGTATGGAATTAATAACTTACGGGTCCAATGATGTGGGTGCCGAGGATGACGTCAGTCGCTTTGTCAGCTAGAACTTTGACGAAGCCATCTGGCTCGCCATTTGTTTTCGCTCTTGAGTTAGCCAGGAATGGGAACTTGCCCACTTTGTATGCCCTACCCTGTAAATTACAAGTTAATCTCTATAGTAAAATACCGGCCGAGTGCGTGTCGGACCACGCACAATGAAGGGTTTCGTAGTTGGGATTAATTTATCCCAATGTATATGCTTAGGTGGTAAACATTGGCAAAGAAAGATAGAGATCTAAATTATACTAAAACAAAAACGTAATTTCTTGTTTTATTTCTGCTACAACAGTGTTTCTTTCTATTGCATTGATTTAGAAGGTTCATTTTTAAGCTCCAAGGGGCCGTAGACCTACGTATTTGATATAAATTTCAACTTGATACCTCCACGCGTACCAGAGGAAAAGGGTCTTGGCTGACTGACTGACTGACAGACAGACGGACAACGAAGTGATCCTATAAGCGTTCCGTTTTTTTCGTTTTGAGGTACGTAACCCTAAAAATGGAATGCTGTTTGTTGGTAATCGTATCACTTCAGAATGGCTGGACCGATTTGGAAAACTTTTGTTTTAAAATGTTCGTAATATATATTATGTTGGCGCCAGGCCAGGGCGCGACCCACCGGAACCTAAAGAACGTCTGCAGTACGGCATGATCATTAGTCACATGCTATCAACTTTGTAAAATTCACCAATATTAGATTTAGAGTAAATATGTCATCATAAATCTCGTAACGTTATCTTGGTTAAGTTTTGTCAATTAGTTAAAATGGTGAAACGATAATTTGTTCCTTTCCCACAGCACTCCATATACTAGCCATAAATCTAACATCTTTAAAACCTCTCATGTTGTTTTTGTAAACTTTAGTTTTTTAGAAATACTTAGACAAACGTGCAGAGAGGCGGGCATGCATTTTTTTCTGCGGAACGTGGTACGGGCGGGGGGAAGGTAGAGCGCTAGGCTCAAAGGCGAAGGGTGGACTTCTTGGCGGGAAAGTGAAGCTTCATGTTAGCAGTTTTGTTTTATTTTCTAAAATTTGTGTTTAGCCGAATATTAATGTGTAATAGTGGTGGATTATTAACCATTTTAAGTGTTTGTGAACCTGCATTAGTGTAGGCAAATGAAACCAAACAGGGCATCATCACTTTAAGTTCTCTTAAGAAGTCCGCGCGAGGTTTCAGTAGTCTTTACTTAAACTCAAGGGGAGTGGAGCGGGATACCTTCTATCATCTTTATCATGCATTGAATGGAGTTCATTTCATAATTTGTACTTGTTACATAATTTTACATGACACTGGCTAAATGCACAAACCGTGCAAACCCAAAAAGAGAAAAAAAAAGGCGACGGGTTTGGAATTGGTACATTCTATTTTTGGCAAGTGAACCGTGTTTCCCGATTTTCCGATTCCCGTGAACTGGTGAACGCGTCTTCACACAATTAGACGAAACTTATACTGTTAATTCATCAGGCTTTAAGCCTGTAAATTAAAATTTTCCATCTTACTGGTGCGTTGTACTTTCGCCTACACAAGTGTCTTTCCTTTTTTATATTTTGGGTATATAGGTGGGAAATTATCAAATAAATATCTTCTTCATTCTTCTTTTCTTCTGACACGCCCTCCCGCTCCGCCCAGAGCGGGAGGGCGTGTCAAATTTTCACTGACCAAAACCCACCCGTGTTCCTTCAGTTGCCTGTGTGCCAGGTCCACGATATCCCTTTCGGACAAACTCGCAACCCTGGCAGGCATTGGCCCTGCCGGACCCCGTCAGTTCGTGCTAACGTGCTTGGCATCTCTTTGAGGCGCGCGTGGAACACAACGCGCTGTCGGCCCGGGTCTGGTCTTTATCGGACGGCGACCTACCCATCGCTCGCCGTCCGCAAGCCCGCGCCTACGGTGGCCGGGAATCTGCCTGCTAATCCCGACGCCCGGGGCGTCTTCTGCGGCGACTAGGTGCGTGAGGGTGCGAATTTTGCCTCTCCCACACGCGTTCCGCGTCCTCCTTCGCGAGCATTACTGCTTCGCAGAAAGAGGTGACGGCCTCCCATGCACTCTCGCTCCAAACCATGGCCTGAACCAGGACCGGACGCGAGAGATCGCCGCACCGAGGACACGGCGGTGCTCCGCCCAAGCCGGGCAGACCTTCACCATGTCCTCCGGGCGATCCACTCAGTGGTAACACCCGGGCGTTTCCTCCCGCTTTATCCTGAACAGGAACCTCCCGAAACAACCGTGGCCGGTGAGAACCTGCGTCAGGCGGAAGGTGAGGACGCCGTAGCACCTCTCTAGCCACTCCTCAAAGAGGGGCACTTATCGCCACAATTTTGGCGTGCCCACTACAATTGTGGCGTGCCAAGTGTCTTCTCTGACAACCTGATCCCAGACAATGAAAACGCGTAGAAAACAGCTCAAGCCATCTCCCATTACGACATAATATGTATTTATAATTTACTAGCATCTGCCCGCGGCTTCGTCTGCGTAAAATTCCTTGCTCTTACATAAAATATAAATACCTACCCCATTTTTGTAATCGGATCTGTGTTCCAGAGATTACCTTTTACCATTGCCATTGCATTGCTGTGCCTTTTACAAAGATAGAAACAAACAATTTAATTCTCTTCATTACATGAGTTTAGATTTTATAACAAAATAAGAATCGTTATTTAGGCTCGCCCCCTATTACATGGGACTTAAACAAAACTGGCGAAATGTGGGTGTACTATTAGGTACACCTCTGCTTAACCCTTCGGGGATTACAGGCGTGATGTTATGTTAACAAACAAGTATTATATATTATTAACTATTCAGTTTAAATAATAATAACATACCTCTTTCTTGAGATCTTCCTCCGATTTGCCGACCCAACCGACTTCTGGGCTCGTGTAAATCACAGATGGGATGGCGTCGTAATTGAAGTGTGTGCCCATGCCCTGAAAATAGGAAATTACATAAAATATGAATATATTATACTTTCAAGGTTCACTTCCGCCTGACATTCTGTTGCAATATTTAAAGAAGAGTGAAAGAACAGTATCTTTTAATTTAATAATAATAATAATTATTAATAAATTCTATTGATATTTTTTTTTAGAAGTATGTATGTTTGTATATTCACATATTATTTGTTTTATTTTTTTAAGTGAATCGTTTTTGATTTTATGTATTCTATTTTCTCTTCTACTACACACGGTGTCTACATCTCTTAATATACTTTCCTATCGCAGGGATGCTAAAAATACGCACAAACGTTATTTTCTGTTCCTTTATTCTTGTAGTCTATATGTGTGTACATAAATGGTTAAATAAATGAGGTTCTTTCTACATAATTATGCTTTATCAGCAGTAAACTCTAAAACTGTTGCTTATACAAGAGATGGGCCGCAAAAGTCAATAGATGGTCGTGATGAAAAGATTTGGAGAAGAGTAACAGACGTCACTCATATTTGTACCATGTGCATATTGCAGTGTTTGTAAATTGTATTTACATACCTTTATTCCTTCCACACATACGATTCCTTCATCTTCAGCCTTGTGAGCCAACATGGGTCCATGAATGACATCGCCAATAGCGTAAATTCTGGAAAAGATAAATTACAATTATGCTGAATTTGGGCTGGAGAAAAGAAAAGGAAAACATTTTGCGCCGAACCTAAGTAACAAGAGCAGACAGAAAATAATGCTTATTTTTGAATTAATCCTAATAAAAGTAAATAATTAAGGCGCAAGAGGCAAACGATAAAAGTAGGCCAGTCTTAAACAAAAAAATGGCAAATCTGTATATAGTTTGTGGTAGCGGAAAAAATATATGTTATTCTTGAACATATTTCTCAGAACTTGGTTTAGAAAAAAAATCTCGATACAAATTAACGGTAAACTAACCCTTTACTTTGAGTTTCAATCCAAAACATCTGTATTAAATAGTATTATTAGTATTAGTATATAGTAGTAGTTATTAGTATTAGTGTTTGTTAGTATTTAATTAATAACAAGCACGTCTTATTTGTATGCATAACTTGTGTTGTTTTTTATTTTCAATTATTCAACTCATTTTTGAGTAAATAAATTATTGCTTCATATTTTGCAAAAAATTACAAGCGTTGTGTTATCTCGCTTCGCTTTCTTTTGTATGCAGTCTGACAGAGACAGCGGTTTACCTGTTGTCAGCGTCTTCAAATTTTCTTAAGTTTTTTGCAATTTTCAGGTCTGTGTCAGGTTGTATGTTAATTAAAACATGACTGTAAAAAATATGGCTTTACAGAATTATAATCATTAGAATCAGCAATACAACTCTCTAAGTTCATAGAATCCTATTGAATGACTATTTCATGAAATCAACATACAACCTGTTACTAACCTGCAAATTGCAAAAAACGTAAGAAAATATGAATTTCGCGGGCTACCTTACTGCATCCCCCTTAAAGCTTTTTACTCATAAGCTACACTATATTGCAATAATACTAACCCGGGAACACTTGTGGCGAACTTGTTGTTGACAGGGACTCTGCCTTTATCGTCCAGGGCAATATTGACGTTCTTAAGACCGAGATCTGCGGTGTAAGGGCGACGCCCAACCGAAATCAGCACAACATCACAATCCAACTAAAAAAACACATCATCAGATTTTTATGAAATCAATTTCACAACAAGGAATTTGTTCTTTTTTTTTAAGGATTTTGTGACCTATAGTTATGCAGAAAATGCTCGGCAGATGATAATGAATGCCAGTAGTCTCTGCGTGAAATGGCTGTAACATACAAGATGGCTGGACAGGACGAAATTATAAGAGGTCCATTTTTGCCGCTTGCCTATGGAACCCAAAACAGCACTGAGATGTTTAGAATTTCGATTTAGAATTCATATCTTATTATGACTGCCTCGTTAGTATAGTGGTCGCCAGCGCTACTGCCGAGCATAAGTTCCGGGGTTCGATTCCCAGGTTGGGAAATGTGTAATTCGGTTTTTCCACCAGGAATTTCTCAGTAGCAGCCGGAGTCTGGATTAGTGCCCGGTTGATGGCAATAGGCTTGCCCCCTATTACATGTGACTTAAACATAACTCGCGAAACGTGGGTGTACTAGAGTACACCTCTGCCTAACCCTTCGGGGATTACAGGCGTGATGTTATGTTATCTTATTATATGATAAAGTGAGTGATAAAATAACTGTAAATAAGTTACGGTCTCTTTGGTGCCACCCTTGGATGGTTCAACTTCAACTTTGATTGTATCGCCTTCCTTCTTTACTGCTGTTACTTTCGTACTTAGTTTGAACTTCATTCCCTGTTTGGCAAGGATCTTATGCAACGTTTTCGATACTTCTAAATCTATTCCAACACCTAAAATGTATAACAATATTATAATTAGTGTTATAAGTATAATTATTTTTTAATAAAAAATTGTTATCACGTTAAGAGTCCCCTTAACGCCGTAACAATAAAACTTCTATCTTGTCTCGTTTAGTGTAGTTTCTCTTACCTCCAATAGTGTCAAGGAATTCAATGGCAATGACTTCAGCTCCGAGCCTTTGGTACACAGATCCAAGTTCCAAGCCAATGACTCCTGCGCCAATGACTAACATTTTTTTGGGACAAGAGCTAAGTGAAAGAGCTCCAGTTGATGTAACGATTTGTTTCTCGTCGAACTGTCAACACAATAAACAAAACTTAATTAATGTACTATTCATAGAGATAAATTACGATAACATGGCTCGCCCCTCCAAATTACTGTTTCAATGTGTGTAGTCACATCATGACGAAACAGTTTGTATGTACTTGTATGTACTCGTAATATGTCACTTATTTACCAGATTGGCAGATTTGTTGGAACAACTAATCATAACTAGCCGATCGCGCAAGACAAAACAACCGTCGCGTCGTTTTCATAATAGAGTGAAAGTTTTTGTTTGACGGCCGTCTCATTACGCAAACGTGCGTACAAATACTTTCAAACGTTTTGAATTTTGGAGGGGCGGGCCATATTATCGTAGTTAATCTCTACAACAGCTTTTTACGAACATTTATGCAGTAAATTCTTTTACTAACCGTAACACCTGGGAAGGGCGTCACCTCGGAACCAGTAGCAATTAAAATGTTCTTAGTGTTAATTGTTTCTACACCGGTCTCGGTCTTTACTTGCACCTTCTTTGGGTCCATAATTGTTCCCACTCCACGGACAAGTTGCACCTAAATACAGTTATGTTTGTTAGACCTCTGTTTACAATTCTCGGTTATTTTTTAAATTAAATTTGCTTGCTATAATTTGTGTACCTAAACGACGACATATTATCAAGCTGACGTCTTTCCATACAATGATAGGTCAGCTAATATTTACTGGAAATGCTTGATGAGCACAATGCTTGCTTGCTTGTATAGTTATCAGTTAATAGCATGGGCTGTCACACAAAAGAATCAACAGCGGGATAAATAATGATACTGATTAACATCCATTATAAGCACTACCTTTTCACGTGTCACAATGATTCAATGACAATTATACAAACTTAACAAGGTTAAATTAATTCAACTGAAAAAAAAAATCTTAACTTTAAAGTAAAAAAGAATTGAACACTAAACTACTAAACATTTAAAGCTTCTACCGGTATACTAGTGAGAACAGATAGATGTTTTTAATGAAGGTTCAAATTCATACCTTATTTTTTTGGAAAAGCATAGCTATTCCACCAGTCAGGGCCTTCACAGCATTTACTTTGTATTCCATCAATTTGGGAAAGTTGCAGGTAACAGGGCCAGTTTCAATGCCTCGGTTTTTGAAGTCATGTTTAGCTAAATGGTATAAGTGAGTGTTGTGGAGCAGCGCCTTGGATGGAATACAACCAACATTCAAGCATGTTCCACCAAGAGTTGGATCCTTTTCCACACACACTGTCTAGAAAACCATAAAAAAAAGTAAATGATAATTTATTTATATTTCTGTATTATACAATGAAGGAAGCCAACAGAAGGATCCAGTTGGGTTGGGCAGCGTTTGGAAAACTTCGTCAAGTCTTCTCGTCGTCAATCCCGCAGTGTTTGAAGACTAGAGTCTTCAACCAATGCGTCCTGCCCGTTATGACATACGGTGCCGAAACGTGGACACTAACAGTCGGGCTGGTCCACAAATTTAAGGTCACTCAGCGTGCTATGGAGCGGGCTGCGGGCTATGCTCGGAGTTTTTTTGAAGGATAAGATCAGGAATGAAGTTATCCGGAAGAGAACCGGAGTTACCGACATAGCCTGCAGACTAAGCAAGCTGAAGTGGCAGTGGGCTGGCCATGTTTGTCGAAGGACCGATGGCCGGTGGAGCAGACGAGTTCTGGAGTGGAGACCGCGTATCGGCAAGCGTAGTGTGGGGCGCCCCCCAGCTAGATGGAGCGACGACCTTAAAAAGGTGGCTGGGACAGACTGGATGCGGAAAGCGGAGGACAGGGTGTTGTGGCGCAGCCTGGGAGAGGCCTATGTCCAGCAGTGGACTGCTATAGGCTGAGTTGATTGATTGATTATACAATCACTTTTACATGTCAATAATATTTTAAAAACTAGAGGTTGGCGTTTGCTTTCAAACTACTCTGAGTAAGTACATTTATTTATTACATTTGGGAAAACAAACAGTAGTAGGTATATCAAGCACAAACAGTGTTGTCTTAAAATTAAACTTAACAAATTAAAACATTAAGACAAATTCAGTGGATCAATTTTTTTTAATCAATGTAACATGATTGTTTTGTTATTTTTTTACATTACCTTGAAACCTAATTGTGCAGCTTTGATGGCAGCAACATAGCCGCCAGGGCCCGAACCAATCACTACAAGGTCTGCTTCATGTGTGGTTGCATAGTTTCTTGTTACGTTTCGTACAGGTCCGCCTTTCTATAATTTACCATTTTTTTTTAATAGGAAATTAAATTTATATTGGCATTTACAATGTAATTTTAGTGCAATAAAATATTGATCATGAGATATGTTTCAGATTTGTAATGACTGTTAGTTTTAGCCAATAGATCTTTAGCAAAGTTAAAAAATATTGCAAAATTAATTATGTTTCAGCAATGTTTTTTTAAATGGGGTCTAATTGGCTATGCATTGCTGTTTCTTTGAATGATGCATGATTGACAGAAATGTTCAAGTGATAAAATATAGTAAGTAATCAGTAGCCTGTGCGAGTAAGTGGATGCCTAATAGAAAGCTATTATCGCGTGAATACGTGATGGACGCGATCGTTGCTCGTACGAACCCGAACAACGACCGCGACGATTGCCTAAGCTGGACAAACGCCTTGTGCATCGACACCCTTACGTATACATGTCGGCACTTCATTCACATGTCACCTGTTGTTCATATGTGTAGTAAAGTAATCATTTCTAAAGTTTCAGCAAAATCTGCTGGACGACTTGTCTACTATGCAAAATGTGTGTAATACATCTCTGTCTACCCCTTGGCCTTCAGGGCATAGAGTTAATATGAATTGGAACTAGTTGTGACTGATGTGATTGCTTTTTGTTTATATTTTAGCACTAGCAGTAACTGTATCATCATCTTCCTGACTTCAACATAACAATTACTATATCTCTAAAACTGGCCATTTTTTTTGCACCCCTATTGAATTTCAATCAGCATGTACAAAGAATGATGCACAAAATGTTAAGAAACAGCCGTTCGGCCAATTGGGCTGAAGTTTTAATACATTAAAGCCTTGGCCGAATGGCTGTTTCTTAACATTTTGTGCAAGGTTCTTTCTTTAGATTTTGACATTAGGTAGTAGCTAAATAATTGTAGGGTGGCTACAGGCTGTTACAAGGTCACAAACAGGAGTGCAACTTAAAACTTTTAGCAGATATGTTTTTTTTTTTTTTATGATTTTCAGTATGTAGCTCGGAAACCAGTTAATTTTCTATGTGACCTTAACCGTTATTATAAAGGGTTTCAAACAGATTTTGTTAATCATTTAATATTTTGTTACAAAATCTATGCTGAACTTAATGTGATGATATTATCTTTGAAGCTAATATCAATTGTATCAAAAATAATTTGTATCTTAAATATAAAATTAAAAAAGAACCGGTTTCAAGCCCTGTAAGTAGCTGGATATTAAAACGACAATTTGATAAGAATCAACTTCTCAAGATGCATGTTACATTAATTTATTAACTGAGACACCATGATTGATATATTTTTTGATCTAACATTTATACACTTAATAAAAGTAAATGTAGAAAATATCCTAGTCTTCAAATGAAGCTACCTAAAACTAAGCAGATTTATTATGTCTAGAAATCTTGCTTATTGTAGAGAGCACCTTCACAACCTAAATAGCAGTAACCTAAAGAGCTCAGCCTAAATAACAACCACATAAAATAAGAAAGCATTTTGTCTGTATGAGTTTATTGCAAGGCATGATAAGAAATCAAATAAATAGCCTATAAGCTTTAAATGATAATATTCACCCAGTTAGATAACATTGCAAATCAAAGTCATACAAATCGAAGATTTCTTGTTTTTAAATTTGATAAGAAAATATTGATGTGACAATCGGTCACATGTTGAAGGTCAGTGCAGTGCAGGTTATTTATGACCAAAAAATATCTCACAGTATTGTAATTTCTATTTAGTACAGTATACGCATAAAAAAAATCTGTCGGCATCCAAATAGTCAGAAATTAGTCTAAATCGTGCTATGAACCATTGCATAACATTTGGAGCTTTTTGAAAATTTCATTTCATGAATGTACAATAAATAGTAAAAATATTAAAAGCTTACCCTGTAAGCCGATGAGGCAATTTTAAGGAATGTGTAGCCCATTCTTACAAGGGGAGAATATGCTAATATTAGGATTGTTCGATAAAAAAAAAATCGGAACCCTGGTGACCGACAGGCGACAGGACGAACGAACAAACGTCAAACGGTCAAACGTCAAATGAAAATGAAGTTTCATCAGTCAACTTTACTCATTATTGTCAATGACTCAACGCTCGTGCCAACTATAGTTGGCAAGAGCGGATAGTTGGACTATGGTTGGTCCTGCTTACTCGCACAACAAATCCCTCTTCGGGAAAAGAAATGGCATGTACTGAGTATGCTAAACATCAAGGTTTAAAATTGATAATTTGAAACGCCACTTTTCCAACCGTGATGTCCTGAGGTGTTGTCATTGGTTGGGGATACAATACCTAAAAAATTGATTAGATTTTCTTTTTTTAGTGCCAAAAACATTTGTTAAAAAATTATTTTGGTATAAAATATTTTACTAGTAACAATGCAAGTTTTGTAAAGATTTTTGAATTTAATTTTGAACACTATTAGTCGCATATTCCACGCTTAGGTACAGACGCCAGCAGGTCAAGCTACGTAAAAATGTCAAATTTTCCCAATCAACCTTGTACCTTATCTTATACGTTGAAAATGTGACAGATTGTAGTAGCTTGATGTTCTGGCGTCTGTACCTAAATAATTAAAAAATAAAAATAATTGATTCATTCCTGCTTTACAACAGTCGAAACAAATCTCTTTTGAATTTTCAGTGGTACTGGTACTAAATGTTTTTCACTGGCAATGATATGAGACAGGTGAGCATTTCTTGAAATTTCTTTGTTTTCATTCTGAATCCGGGTTCGCCACGCCCTGTTTTCGTGTTACAGAAATACCAACAAAAAACACACCAATCTGTGTAAAAAAAAAAAGTTTAAAATTCCGCGTAAATAAAATCGCTGATTTTCTGTTATTACAGTTTTTATTTTTGTTTATTTTTTTCTTTTTTTGTTTTTATTATTGTTTATTTTTTTCTTTTTTTGTTTTTATTATTGTTTATTTTGGAGGAATACGAAGATTGAAGAGAATAATTTTATTCCTGCACTGCAATGAAAAATAATACCAAATGGCTCAACAGTTTTCGAGACTAGCAATACTAAAATGCGCGCGCTGCTGGAATGCGAAGTTTGTTTATCAATCAAATCAAGCGAAGGACGGTGTTTGGTAGTGCCTCTAAACGTGCGAGCGTTTCTTACGTAAATCGATTTCAGAATACCTTTGTTAACAAATAACAATACTTGTTGTAACCAAGTAATCCGTGAACAAATAAAATATACAAAATATTTGTGTTGTGCGACTTTTTTACCCAAGGTAAGATTTTTTTCTGCTCAATTTTGATTTCGCACGACGTTTTCAGTTTGTAAACGCATACGTTTGCATACGTTTTCAGTTTGTAAACGCAAAATCCCTTATTCTATGTATCTCTAACACTATTTATTTTTACGATAGAATCAATAAATATTTTTTTAGTTGAACTAAGTACTCACATAGTTTAATTTTATGCGCCTGTGTTTTTTCCAAAACAAAACATGATTTTAATGAACAGATTTTTTTTTATTTTTTGTTCTGCCAAAGAAACATTCGTTAAACAGAGGCTAGGTAACTTATCTAGGGTTACTAAACGTGCTAGCCTCGTAGGCGACCTTCCATAATTTGATGACAATTAATTATATTTTTTGGATGACTAGTTTAACGTGCCCTAGGTATGATTTGAATTTAAACCTCGCTATCTACAATTTTACAGAACAGACGGCCAATAATCTTATCGATATATGATTTTTTAAACTTAAATATAATTAGATTAAAGTATCTTGCATGGGGCACATTATTATTCCAGGAAAGCGAATATAATAGTATAATATTTACTTGTTATGAATAATACCCATGCTACCTTTGCGCTATCATGGTGTCTACATTGTCAGATCCATGTTTTTTCGGGGCCTGGCTATAGTATACCACTGACTCTAAACCACGATCTTGCAATAGGTACTGAAAGAAACACGATGAATTACAACAGTTTATTGTACTATCAAATTGTTCAGTTTAAGCGCGAAAACGAACAGGAACCGGAAATAGGTACTCAATCGTCTGTAGAGTTTCGCAGTTTTAGGCCTAAATTACATTTTTTCTGCGAATCCTTACGGAATTGCTGCTGTTCTAGGTTCGCACTATGCTTGGTGCCTAGTTGCCTACCGCCAGAGTCCAAGATGGGGTACATTTGTTTTGGCTTCCTTGGTGTGAAATGATGGGTTGTTTTATTGCTATTTTTCTTTACTGTTTATTTTATATGTTTGTTTGTAGTATCTAGTATAAATTTTGTTTGTAAGTTTTAAATTTTCATTTTATGGATGCTAATGTCTGAAATAAACGATATAATAATTATAAAATTATATTAATAGCAGGTATGTTCACCTAGTTACTGGAACGAAAATCAACGACGCGCCAAACTTTAAATTAAACCCATGTCAAGTGATTGGCTGTTGATAATTTAGTCAGCCAATCATAGCAGCTACACTTGGTAATTCGTTAGCTATCTTTTGTGTTGATTTTCATACAAACACCGTGTTTATTGATTAATTCTAGTAGACTATTTTTAGACCCTTTTCCTACCTCGCGACAAGTAAAATTAACTTCGTTTACTTATCAATAATTTCTAAAATCTCTAGTACGTTTCTTTTCTACATACCGACCTACAATTAAAATGAATAAGTGACTTGATTTTGATTTTATGTATTCTATTTTCTCTTCTACTCTTACACACGGTGTCTACATCTCTTTATCTACTTTCCTATCGCAGGTATGCTGGAAGAGATATATAATAGAAGAGATATTTCTTTAGAAATAAGCATCACCTTTGTACGTATTTTCTCTGTTCTTTTTTTCTGGTCTGTTTAAATATACTTACATAACATTAGGTAGGTATTATGTGTTTACATAAATTGTTAAATAAATAAAAATGATCTTACGCACCTAGAACCGTTACTCATGTGACGATTCATCAGGGTACTAGTATTACTATATGCTCAGTTGCTCACCTAGGCACCATTCTCACATTTCTTACCCACGTTATTCATTGAGCAAAAAGGCTCAAATTACCTAACTATAACGAATAGTAAACCTGTAGCACGAAAGTAGATCAATGAAATGTATCACAAGATACGATACATAGGTACAGGTATCTTAGATACTAAGTATCAGCAGTAGGTAGGTAATTTAGAAACATCAGGCGTAAACACTACGAGGAACTAAGACAAATATTCGCCCCAGAGACAAACAGGTGTCACAAAAGCCAAAGTTCAAGCACAGATTACTAGTTCAAACTAGGTATTACGTTTTACGAAATACGACTAGGTGTTGAATAGGTAGGTACTGATTACTCACGCCGTTAATCCTCTTAGTGAATGAACCTATTAATTCCGCTTTTGAATGAACTGCGACGGAGACGAATCCAGCTCAAAATCCAGTGGAAATAGCCTATAGTTATGCAGTAATTATATTATTTTACACTAGCAGCTGCCTTGCTTTTTCTGAAATCAAAGTAGCCTAAGTTACTCCTTATAACATCAGCTATCTGCCAGTGAAAGTCCCGTTTTGGAGATTAGCCGGAACAAACAGACAGACAGAGAAAAAATTCAAAAAAATATTTTTTGTTATAAGTACCGTGTATATGTATTTAGTAAAAAGCTGTTATTTTGGACATTGCAAACAAACACTTCAATTATATAGATTAAATATTTTGTATTACAAAAATAAACCATGAATAAACATCGCGGTTACGATTGCAACAAAATCCGTTGTTCTACTAGCCCTAACTACTACTTAATCTTGTTTAAATGTAAACGATGCTCGTCCTGTTCAAAATCAAACCAATAGTCATAAGCCGGTTAAGTTATAAGATATTGTGGACTTGTGGTTTGTAGGAGTAGTTCAGTTCGTTTTACCTGCGTAGTAGTAGGGCAGGTAAGTTAATCCTGTTAGGTGGCCGTGACACGTTGCCCGGCTTCTGTATTGAGGCATTTAGTCGTCGCAGCTCGGCCCGCATCCGTCCTCGCAATGTGCGACGCCAGACCACGTAAAACTGCACCTGCCATACAAGAGAAACTCGCCATTTATGAAAACGGTATTCATATCATATCCATATCTCATCCTAGGCTCCCGAATAGGCTTGGCTTACAGTTTACGATCGAAAGTATCATACATACATAACCCTGTCCTGTTACTACGGTCGTTGCATTCATTTGGACGAGGTAGTTTATCACCACGGCTAGTTGTTATTTGGCACACGTACTAATATGCGCGGGCTAAACAAAAGCACATGTCCAGCGCTTTCACGGCGCGCCGCCTGGTTGTGATATCTGACCACGCTGACATACTGCACCAGTGCTCGGTCACCTTTTGTTCTGTCCATCTTTCATTCAATGCAATCATACTAGGCACCTACGAGTATATAGGTACGCAATTAGCATTTTTTACGTAGAATAAAACACTGAAATCATTATTTATCCCTTCAGAATAACATCAATTTCTCATATTTTTTTACTGTGATAAAAGTTTAATCTCGTGCTGTTATTAGAGAGTTTGTGTTGTGTTTTACTGATTAAACGGGAAATAGTGTTCTTTGTGGTTCTTATCGCTTTCAAAACGCTCGCTGCGACCTGTGGCCATAGTCGGTACTGCGTCATGAATTCATGATCATGATCCTCAGCTTTATATGCCGTCAGTCATGCAGAGCACAGTAACACTTTGTTAACACGTCCTCACATGAATATGAACCAGAGATTAGCTTCGCTTTGATAAAGTAACTTCAGAGGTGACCGACTGTTTTATCTTGTAACCGTTTATCATTCAAAGAACGCACGTGTTCGAGATACTAGACTATTATGATGATGTACCATACATTTCCATAAGTAGTAAAGACTTCCATAACAGATAAGTTTTGTGTAGAATGATGTCATAACGCGACGGTGATTAGAGCCACATGTGAAAAGCCATAAAGGACGTTTGAATGTTTGAATAGATAGAGCCAATGAGGTACATTCGCTAACGATTTAGCAAATGTCGCGGAAGCAGCAGAACTGCCTCCAATACATATCGTAACACTGCTGAAACTTGCATAATGTTCGACGAAATATAATAAAGACACATGAAAGGCACCCATGAAATTCGTACGTGTTGTGGTGGTGATATGGAATGCGGACAGTATGAACACAGTTAGATTTTTGTGCATCGCATGTTCAAGTAGGTAGGTGTGTATTGTGTTGGTGTTGGTTGCATTAACATTATGTATGCAGCAAGCGTGGGACATTTGGCACGGGGGCAGGATAAGGGGGACTGGGAATTCTGAATAAGGATCCAACGCAATGGGTGGCTTCTGTACTATCTTCCTTATTGAATGAGATTATAAAATGCCACCAGATTTATTGTGTAACTCTGTAATAAATACCTACTGAAGTGCGATCATATTTCTTGTAGTACCTGCTATAAGTACATACCTCTAGTATTGTGAAGACTGTGGTTAAAAGTTATTATAATAGAATGAAGCTGCGTAATAAAAAAACATGCAATTCTAAAAATTCTAATGAAAAAGGCATTGACATTTTATTAATACAATATTTATGAATCTAAGGTTAAATACCTATTCATATGAGCATCGAGAGTCAAGATTCATCTGAACGATATTCATGACATTAATGTTTACTTATGCGCATAACTTTTCACAAGATGTCATAGCGTGCTACCTATTCTTTCTGTAACAAGTCTGAAATGGTTCTATTTGTGCACTGAAAACCCTTCGAGAGCAAGCGTGTGCGCTGAACCAATCGATTGTGTCCAGTGATTTCAACCCAATTAAAACAATAACTACTCAGTTTAAGGCTCGTACAGACTGGTGCGATGTGCGGGCAGGGCTTGAAACCGGTTAATTTTTATTTCTGAAGATTCAAATTATTTTTTATACAAATACAAATTATGTTATCTTCAAAGTTTGCTTCATCACATTAAGTTCAACATTGAATTTTTTTGTAAAATATTAAATAATTAACGAAATATGTTCGTAAACCTTTATAATAACGTAGAAAATTAACCGGTTTCCGAGCCCTGATCGCGGGCGCGACTATTAGTGACTACTAGTGTCGCGTCCTGTCGCGCCCACGATATTGCATGAGTCTGTAAGAGCCTTTACGTTCGTAGCCACTTTTGTTTACATTTCGTGCCCCCAAATGTTAGTGAAGAAGTTCTTGTTCATACAAAAATAATCTCTGTAGGTGTAGGCAATTGTCCGAATGCATGCATCGAAATAATAAACAAAAATATTCAAACAATGAAGGAGTTGAATTGAATGTCAAAATAAATAAACTATCGCGTGATAACAATGTTTCAGTAACATGAATAGGCATACCATATATGGAATTAGCGAGAATTGTATAAGTATGCTAATTAATTATCTGTTTCCTTATTTTCTCCGCGCGGGACTTATAATGGCAGGGCACAGTGGAGATCTTTTAAATATTCAATACTGTTTGCCTGCTTACCCCAGTAAACAGCGATCGCGATATAATGTAACAAACATGCTGATAGCCACAATAAGCCATTTCCTTCCAGCAAATTATGCTGCCCAAACTTATTGATACATTTTATGTTCAGTTCTTCTTCCTTCTTTGAGGTGATTATCAAAAACGATGTATAATTTTTTACATTCAATATTAATTCTAAGAAAACTTAAATAATATCTACTAGTTTACAATCCATTCCCATCCATCAATAGCTATAGTTGAAGAGCTATGATGACATATTTGAAAGCTAAACTGCATTATATTTGTCATAGGATACATTATCCGCACATAGCATCTTCGTCTTTATAAGAAAGTGGCGGAATTGTCGACTTACGTACGACACGGCCATTACGCATTTGTCGTAATTTCTTACGAGAGCGAAGCGAACCCACTATTCGAGGTAAACCCATTTTTTTTTCACTTTTATTTTTTATACTTTTATGTTGCTTATGTCGTTAAGTCGTTAACTTATGCAAGTAATTACATTTCGTATTTAAAGAAATAGGTAGTTGTTCCACTTTGAGAAATATTTGATTGCATACAAGAAGTGGAAATTCGTAATCTGAAAATCGTAACAGTTGATAATTTCCTCATACAAATTTAGTACGTGAGTCACCGACGTGACATAAGTTTCATTAACAAATTGGACGTCCATTTGTTAATGAAAGTCAGTAAGCATTGGCATAAAACATCCCCAACTGTCGGTTAAAAGATGTAGTAAAATGTATCAGGTAGTGTAGAACTAGAAACGTTGACAGCGAACGTTTTGTCGCTGCCTGTTCGATGCATGAAAAGCGAAAGTGGAATCAAGTGCGGTGCTTGCCGTGCCGGTGACTCCAACTAGTGCATCACACTGCCTACGCTTAAAAGGACAAAGGAAGTCCGACGCTGCCTCTGTTTTACAGTAACAATGGAATCGCAGCCTTATAACAATGGCTCTATCATTGTGATGCAAGGTCATATCCGATAGAATTTTGATTTAAAGACCGACTTAATTACGTGTAATAATGAAGAAATAAACAAGACGTAACAATTAATACAAAAATCCTTATTCTCGGATAGCGATAATGTTTAAGAGCCTCTACATGTGCTTGCCTCATTGTTATTTTTTGTCTCCACTACAAAATATTCTCATAAGCATTTTTTGTTATTTATAAGTGGGTGTAACAACACTCAAATTCAAGTGTGTATTGTGCCGTGGAGTCCTTGAGCACGATTTTTTGGCAGTTCTTTTCCCCAAAAGAAGGCAAAAAATATTTAAATATCGTTGTGACAGTTTTAAGTCTTGTAGGAATATGAATTCTGTAGCGTAATTTTCTTGAAAAATACTCGCGCGTACGTATGTGATTGTGTTGGGCGGGCGGGCAAGTAGGGCGAGACGCGAAATGCTCCGTCTGCTTCTAGGGGTCAACGCCCTCAGAGCCCTGCCCATGAACGCAAAAGCGAGGGATGCCCTGCACTATTGTTATCGAAACTCTTTGTCGAATTTAAGTTAATTAACACGCTTTTATTATAATAACTTTGAATTTCAGTTCGTAGGTCATTGGTCTATCTATTGAAATGCGACCTTGCTTATGAAGAGTTAAGTTATATATTATCGGATTTTGCGTTTTTGCTTTTTCTAAAAAGTTTTTAATGTGCTCAATCAAATATGTCTCGAGAAGAGAATAAAGAAATAAAAATTAATACCACTTAATTCTTTTCTGAGACGTTAAATACTTCAATTTCTTAGTATTTCTGCTACTTTGCAATAATAGAGCGGCTTCTAACGCAACATCATAGTATGCAAATGCAAAGTAGGAGCGAATGAATGGATGCAGTCACAGGTAGTTTCACAACAACTGAAGCTTGTAGGTTATGCAGCCTGAAAAGTAAAAGACAAAATGTTATCCCCATCAAGTAGCGACTTATTACTTTGTACCATCACTTGCTTTTTTCAGTTTCATTTGCAAAGTGCTTTGATAGCTAGCAGTTATGGCTATTTTACTTATATATTCGGTAATAACTCAATGTTTCCTATAAAATCTCAAGTGTTTTCGTGTCAGAACGAAGGTCTTGATAAATAATGGTAAAGGAGCGGTCAAGGTAACTGCTGAGCGTGATAAATGCTCGGAACGGTGCTGTGGATGTACTGATAACGCGCTTATCATGGCATGGCCGACATAGATTTACAAGGCAGGTACTTCACTTGTCATCATAAGTAGCTTTTTTATGGTTTGTATGTGTACTTTGCTGTCTTGATATTTTAATACACAAATAAACATAGTTTGTTATTTTTTATGTCTATAAATGTTTCAAGTGACGAAATGTTTGTATTAGTCGTCACCATTGCAGTATATGAAATCGTTAAAATTAACAATAATAATATTTTGATGAATGATCCATGCCTATAAAAATATTTAACACCACTGCAATCTTTGACTGCTAACAAAATCACAAAGAAGGCATTTGTCAATAAAAATGTAGGTAAGACAGTTTTCAGGAGATTCTTTGTGACTGCAGACAAGGGAAGATGTTTTAACATCTATATATGTTTTAAAAATGTCTTTCGGTTTTCCTTGGTGTATCACGGTACCACGATCTTAAACTGCTGAGCTGAACTGCGTCATTTTCATGTTAGAGTTTCGGAGCCTACTGTACTCGTTCAATATTTTCATATTTTTGTTCATTCATTTATGTGAATCTTTAAAACTGACACTTATTTTAAAATTTAGCGGCGTCATGTGTATATCGTTATTATTCAGTAATGACTAAATAGTGTCCTTGCGATCAAACAAGGGGTCGTCCCCTAAATCGCTGTGAACCCTTTACTAGTCACACCCTACTTATTTAAAACGACCGTTAATCTGTAATGACAGGCCATCATTTGTACCGACAAAATGGTCAGTCGTGTTATTTGCATCATGTAAAGGATTGACGCTCCTTATAAGCCAAATCCATTAGACAGCTTTCTATTCTTTCTAAAGTCTCCTAAAATAGTTTCAAGTCGTCTACCTATTAAAACAATGAAGTTCTATTAGTTTTATTGGACTTATTAAGAGAATGAGCACATGTGTGCTGCATCTTCTTTGGTCGAATCACTTAACCTCTCCCGTTGAGGCACACGGGAAAATTTTGTATCGTAGTTATAACTGTCATCAACTGTAATAACCGATTCGTGTGCGCCCGCATGAGGAAGTGGCTTATTGATCGTGTCACGGAGGGATCATACATTCGTTGTTGATTGGTCTACGTCATCAGTTAAGACTTTTAAATACTGCACGTCAGTGGACCGCGTTGGTCTGCATCATATTTGTGTTAGGTCAATGTAAATCGACGTGGTGAATTGTTTATTTTTACTCACCTTTATTACTTCGACCTTTTTTTTTTTTTGGGTGGGAAATTATCAAATAACTTCTCCCGCTCTGGGTGGAGCGGGAGGGAGTGTCAGACTTTTACTGACTAAAACCCACCGTGTTCCTTCAGATGCCTGTGTGCCAGGGCCACGATATCCCTTTCGGACAGGCTCGTAACCCTGGCAGGCATTGGCCCTTTCGGACCCCGTCAATTGGTGCTGACGTCTCTTTGAGGCGCGCGTGGAACACAACGCGCCGTCGACCCGGGCTTGGTCCTTATCGGACGGTGAGCTACCCATCGCTCACCGTCCGCAAGCCCGCGCCTACGGTGGCCGGGAATCGGCCTGCGATTCCCGACGCCCGGGGCGTCTCCTGCGGCGACTAAGGGCGCGAGGGCGTTGACTTTGCCTTACCCTCACGCGTTCCGCTTCCTCCTTCGCAAGCATAACTGTTTCGCAGAAGGAGGTGACGGCCTCCCATGCACTCTCGCTCCGAACCATGGCCTGAACCAGGGCCGGACGCGAGAGATCGCCGCCGCCGATCGCTGCCGTGAGGACACGGCGGTGCTCCGCCCAAGCAGGGCAGACCTCCACCGTATGCTCCACCGTGTCCTCCGGGCGATCCACACAGTGGTGACACCCGGGCGTTTCCTCCCGCTTAATCCTAAACAGGAACCTCCCGAAACATCCATGTCCGGTGAGGACCTGCGTCAGGCGGAAGGTGAGGACGCCGTGGCGCCTCTCTAGCCACTCCTCAAAGAGGGGACTTATCGCCACAATTGTGGCGTGCCCAGCGCTGGGTTGCGACAATCGCACTCTCCATGTCGCCATGAGATCGCGCCGGAGCTCCGTCCGCTGTGCCGCGATTTCCTGCGGCAGCGGAGTTATGCCCCGGAGTTTCGCCTCTTCGCGCCACACCCAAATGTGCGCGAGGACTTTCGCCTCCAGATCCCATGGCGGCAGTCCGGCAAGGAGGCTCGCCGCCTCACGGGAGACCGTGCGGTAACCCCGTACCATCCTGATGGCCATGACCCTTTGGGACGCGTTCAACCGCTGCGCTGGTCGCAGCCTCAGAGAACGCGCCCACACCGGTGCCCCGTAAAGGGCCATGGACCGCACGATCCCCGCGTAGAGCCTGACGCGGACGTCAGAGCAGCGGCTGTTTTATAGATGTTTATTTAGTTAGAGAGCTTGTGTATTTGATGGATCAAACATATTTAAGGTATATTACTTATTTCACCTTGATCGGTGCGGTGTTCAATATAAATAGTTTAATCTAAACATTTTGAATGCTACCCTAAAATGTGCTAGCACTAACCGTTATAGTTTATGGGTTGTAAACACGCCGCCCCACTAGTGCACGTGTCTTGGGAATCATATATCTGAAGCAATAACATCTTCCGTACCATTACCGAGCAAAAATAACCCTACTGCTTTATTGTCTAATGGTCACGCCTGTTTCATAATGATTGCCCAAATCATAAACTAGATACAAGAATTCCCATTTAAAATGGCGCAATAAAACGTGCACTATGCGATTGAAGTTTGACCCCTTTTTGGATTCATTTGAATTTTTGCCAGATTCGATGTAGTATAATAACGGTGAAGGCAACAAGAGCAATAATAGCTTACATATTTTTTTATTCACCGTGTTTGATGCGTAATTTCTTCGGTAGAAATTGGTAAATCTTATTTGTTTTTGCAATAATTTTGCCTTTGATGCTTTTAGAAATAGGTGATTTAGTGCAGATGGCGTTTCTGGTTATTTTTTGTCATGTAGGATTGATTTTCGTAATATTGCTAAAGTTCCAATGATAACATTAAACTTTATGAAATCTACAAACGTAGTTATAGTTAGTTTAGCTTGTTCAAGTAACGTTATCTACCTGCACTTAAATGCGTTGTAGTTACATCCATTCTATTGACACAGTTAGAATGTATGCTGTGCCTTTATGGGTAACATAACATTCATTAGATGGTTCGTCCGACACAAATGCGTCATGCTCATTATTGGAAATCTATTAACATCCATTATGATATATGTACATAGATTGCTATGGAACGCATTAAAGACAATATGAGGAAAATATAAATATAGAGAAATTTATATTTTAAAGTTAAAATGCATTTAAAATTTAACGTAGCTCTAGCGTTATTTGCAACGAGCTAAAAATTTTGCAACGTCAGTTTTGCTATTTTGTTGGTTACTGTAATTGCCATTAGTTAACAGTAATTTAACTTCGCTCGACTCGGAAACGAGGCGCAAGGATTGCAATTTCATTAATTAGCTCTGAAATTGTATCGAAATTGTAATAAATTTAAAAAATAATCTGCTCGAAAAGCCCCAAGTTAAAACGTAGATTGTAGCTAATACTCCATGCTTAGGTACCTAACTGTAAATACTGTACCTATATAATAATATGACAAAGTGTAACTTGACCTTAAAGGACGACCATATTAATTACGACCGTAATAAGACATCGTGATTGATTTTCATGAATCATTAATGTCGCCACAAATGGCCACAATAGTACTACATGCGTAATGTTTGATATCAATTCTTTTTCTATTGCGAAGTTTTATTGTCACTAAAACACGTCATTCTTGCATCGAGTTTCTTAAATTGATTGATTGGGTATTATTCTTTTGTCAATGTGTGAAATGTTCTGTCAGATATAGCTGAGCAATAGAATATTTAGCATAATGAATAACCAGATACACATACCGAAGCCTATTGTTTACTCTCACCATTATCTCATTTATGACTGTAGGTACTCAATTAATGGTCTCTAAAAATATCGGTAAATTCAGATTAACTGTGGGGTAATTGCGTAACATACTATCAGTAGGAATCGGTTTCAATTTGACAGTTCAACAACATTCATTGCGTTATGCAATGAATTAGCAATATACTTCAAAATCATTCCGATTCCGATTCAAACTTTGTTACGCAGTTAGGGTGCTGGATTGTCGAATCTTGTGAGAATTTTCAGTCCCTTCCCCATAAACCTGAAGTTGTATTTTACTTTCCAAAATTGTAATGTTGAATTCGAAATTGCATTAGGTAATAGGTGAGTTACCTATTATACTTAAAGTATTAAACCAAGTAACAACTCACTATCGTTCTGTGACATAATAATATCGAACATGAGTAGGTTACTTTATAAATGTAGTTGTGTGATAAGAGTTCATTTAATTCCAACAACTTCCACACAATAATTGAGATGGCCCAAGATTGGGGAATAACTCTTGTGTGAGCTAAGAAGCTCGGGGGAAGCGAAATAGAAACTGCAAAAAGTAAGAAAGAACGCAGTCAAAGGCATTTTTCATACCATGAATTCATGAAGAACGCTGAGCATTCTAATGAAAACGTTTTCAACAACATTGCACATATAATAGCCTTCAGCTAGTCTATCTACACATTTTAAGTAATTAATTAGTCTCTAACAGCGTAGTTTCCGCGAATGTCGTATTATTATCTTTTTAACGAAGTAGAATGAACAATGTGGCAGCCTTCAGACGTAGTGACGTCAATTGTTTCAGCAAATAAGTGCTGAAACAACCTTGTAGCGTATGGCTAGATGGAACTGATGGAAGGCTAAAAATAACCATAGGTCAGGGGTCAGTTAATGGTGTGCGAGTGACCTTTATGCTGAACGATATTGGTAACAAAATATTGATTTATGCGGATACATTTCAGATTATCAGATGGCGCCGCGCGCCGTGGCCTTGCGAAAACTCTAAATTAATGAGAAGCTATTAGTATTCATGTACACGGCATAAGATTTCATTATCATTGGTTTTAATTTGTACGATACATATTAAAATAAAATATAAACTTTATTTCTAAGTGGCTACAGAGCCTTTCTTATCGTCTTTAATATTTGACGGGTTAATCCCATTTCAAAACAGTTAATCTAATTATCTTTCAAATATTTAAGATAACGGATCACGCGCTTCATTAGGAAGAGTCTCAAAGGAGATTTCGCTTCAGTTTCATGTATAGCCTTGAAATATTCCTTGCGTGTAGCACGGCCTTCATAGTCTGGTTCGATACGCGAACACGGGCACCGACTTTAGTCCACAGTAGATATCCTTTTCAAGGGCACTCCCTGCTGGCGGTTTATTGGTATACCTACCGAACATAATTTGCATGTCCAACTTGAATTTAACTATCTCGGCAACTCTTACTTTATGGTAGTGATTATTGGTTCTGCCTACAAATAGCCAATATCCAATCTAAAGCCAGTTTGTTTACGTTCAGTTCGTGCTGCGCTGCGGCTTGTGGTAGCTGAGATGCGTATAAAGTGAAAATACTTTTATTACTGTAAATATTTAGCTTTATTGCGCTCTATGGATGTACTTAGTGTAATTAAATTATAATTTCGTATATCCGCTGACATCCGGCTCCGCGTGGTATGACATTTCCCGGATTACTGCGTTGCGCTGCGTGCTAACGACTACTCTTTACTTCTTTCTTTTTTATTCTACTTACTTTATAATGGTAATACAACATACTAACTAATGAGGTGTTAAATTATAACAGAGTGAAAGTATATTATTGCGTGCATTACTTTTTGAATAACTATCATCGCCCTATTACAGCTTTGATAGATCTACCGTTACTGTCGATTCGATGTTATGTACGTCATCATCATCTGCCTAGCTATTTCCCAACTATGTTGGGGTCGGCTTCCAGTCTAACCGGATGCAGCTGAACACCAGTATTTTACATGGAGCGACTGCCTATCTGACCTCCACAACCTAGTTACTGGGTAACACGATATCCCTTGGTAAGACTGGTTGTCAGACTTATGGGCTTCTGATGACCCGTAACAACTGTCAAAGATCTACAAATGCCGGCTGGGACCAACGGCTTAACGTGCTTTCCGACGCACGGAGGAATCTTGGTATGAACAGATGGTCACCCATCCACGGACCAACCGCGGCAAGCGTAGCTTAACCTGATCGATCGACCCGTGCGGCGGTTATTATTTAGCGACAAGCTCCTCCGCTCCTTCTCCTTATGTACGTATACTCCATTTATTGTATTAATTTTATGAAGTGGATTAGACAAATAACGGCTAAATAACGAGTATTTATTGTATAATATTCTTGAAATTACTGCACTTTAAAGTGTTTTTTTTAATGTAAATGGTAAATAGATTACATTGATTTGTATTTATCTTGAAATAACGGAGTTTATTTTATGTTTATATCGAAATAACAAAAGGTTGACAACTTTTATATTTTTTTATTTATAAATGGAGTATATGTTTATTGCCAAGCGAATCTAAAACCGGATTATCGCAGAATGCCAGTCATTATGACACCTGTTGTGACACAGACACACACCTCGGTCGCGCTCTCGAAGGTACGAGTAGGTATATACCTACCTATGTAACCATTTGGTACCTACCCACATACCTACCACAGCCAGTAAACTGTGGAAGTTGATAAAAATTCGCGAACTGCGATCTTATAATTGATGTTTAAGAAATTCTAATGATTTATTGCTATAAATATGTAGATAATGTTTACTTTGTAGGATGAATAATTGTTTATAAACGTAGAAAGTTGTATAGTAGCTGCCTTACGGCTGCTCTATATGTATTTATGGCTCTTATAGGATTAAGGTTCCCGAGGGCAACCTGTTAATACGACGCGACGGTATGATAACTAATGATGTTATCATTTTCAGCCCGTACCGATCCACTCTCTGTTGGGTTTCAGGGTATAGGCCTCTTCTCCTTTGTGCAAATACTCTTTGATCTGCGCTGTTCATATACTGAAAATAATGTACCAATAAGATCACTTACATGGAATTTGAAAGTGGATACGCAACTGTGGCCCACGAAATTCAAATTTTCTGACGTTTTTTGCAATTTGCAGGTCAGTGTCAGGTTGTATCTTGATCAAAATAAGCTTCGCGAATATAACAGATATGTATTTACAGAATTATAATCATTAATACATCTCTCTAAGTTAGATTTGTTCCATTAAATGTCTTTTTCATGAATTCATGACATAACTGTCGAAATGTGGGTGTACTATAAGTACACCTCTGCCCAACCCGTCGGGGAAATAAAGCGTGATGTTATGTAAATTATCACTTAAAATAAATTAAATAAAAACAACAAGATTAAAATGAATTCCATTGACTTTAAAACTTGACTGTATGTATATTATAAACACAAATGCTAATGACTAGAAACTAAAAATATAAAAGTAAGCAATAAAATCATGGTCTCAACGATCTAAACTTATGTCACGGCTTTCATTTACGTCTGGAAGTCAAAGGCGCACATTCTGGTCTGGCTAGAATCTAGATATTTAGACATGCATACTGAATTACTACATGTTCCTATGGCTATGTGTAGCATGACGCTGCTGTCTAGAACAGAACTAGTTTCCTCGTACATATTATTTGTTCCGTCGCAATGAGGAAGGAGCTAAAGTAATAAACGCAAAATTACCGCACATGTCATTATGTTATCAAATTAAATTGCATTTAAGATTACAGAAGGATTTAATTTTTACTCGATATTTTTGGTTGATTAGTTTAATTACAAGTTACTACATATACTATGACACAGTTAAAAGTTCGCATGTGCAATCATGCAAAATATCTTGTCCGTTGTTGTAAAAATGTAAATACATTTTTTTACTTTGGAAAAAAAATTGTGTTCTATTCTCTTCACTTTGATATTAAACGTGTAGCTGATTCGATAACGGTTATCTATAAGTGGCTTACGCTCTTCGTTATTGCCTCACAGTTACCTTCCACAATTTCGACAGAAAGTTATAAAAATAATTACTTACTGGAATTGTGAAATTGGACGCTTTTGCACTATATTCGGCGGAGTTATAGTTTATGCGCTGAATCAATCTGTTTTTGTTAGGTATCTATATTTATATAATGTACTAATTAGCAGCAGGGACCGTACAACCCCGGTTAAGAGTTAAGCCCTTCGAAGGGGTAACCCATTCAATGGGTTACCTTTATCATGATGTAACCCATTGAATGGGTTTTATTCTAGAAACCCAATGAAAGGGTTACACGATAATCCATTCAATGGGTTTTATACTTGAAACCCAGTGACATGAAAAAATCATAATATTATGTTATTTCGATATCCGCCCAGCACGCGTAGCATGACCAATTCTATTTCTATTCTACCCAGGGACCATTTTGATTACCATTTTAGAAAAACCCTATCGAAAACCCTTTCAATGGGTAACCAAAATGGTCCCTGATTAGCAGTCATAAATGGATGTTTAAGAGATCATCTATTATATGTAATAGGATTAGTAGCCTAGGATCGTTTGAAGGCGAAACATCAAAATATAATAAATACAGCTTACCTACTTAGATCCATGCTAAGACTGCCTACTTAGATCTATTAGTAATTTCTACTCTATTGTTTTGTAGATAAATCCAGTAATTTTAAAACATAAAAAAGTATTTATCTACTAATTGAATTACACCATGTTCAATGTGCCGTTATCGGGCAAACATTGCAACGATAATCTTACGCAGCAGATTTCTTCAATGTCACGTGATTTCATTATCATTTTAAATGTTTAAATTGTCAGTCTGTTCATGGTTTCTCTGATGATATTTAGGTATTTGTTATTTGAATTGATTTTCGGATCACCTTGCAATGCGAACTTCCTACCCAATAAGCAAAATTTTGTCTACTCTGAGTGATAATCATATTGAACATCCTTTAGAGTCATCATTTTATTATTGCAGACTTGATTGGGAAATATGTACATTAATGTCTACGTGTTTGTAACAATAAACTGAAGTCATAATGTTGAGTTAATTATTTCAAAACCGGAAATTAGCTTTAAAAAACATTTTGATACTCAATGAGTAATTTTAACGTTATACCCGTATTGTCTATTTATGTTTTCAATCGTAGATATTCTGTAATAACACGTACGTACTCGTAAAAACGTGTGCAGTTGGGGACCCTTGTCTGGAACGACGCTTTCCTTACGCGATGCTCGCACTATTCTATTATATACGAGAGTGTATGTACACGCACTCGTATATAGAAAGAGACAGAGAGAGAGACAAAAAGAGATAAAGTCGCATGGGTAACGCTTTTTCCTTACGTGATGATTTCTACCAGTCAACTTCTATCGCAAGCTGCGATAAGGGTCCCCTAAACGAGTAATTGCAATTGATCAATTGCAATTGTATTAATATCGTCAATTGCTTGAATTGCATTTGGTAGCGATCAATTCGCGCATAAATGTGTATCAATCACGTAAAAATTGACAATTGCAATTGATCGTTTCGGAGACCCTTAAGCAACTTCGTTCTAAAAATATTACTTCTTCGACCAAAACATGCCAGAACATCAATATTTTTCATGAGTTGGCACCGATGCTATATAGGACAATTTTTTTTTCACGTATCTACCAATGAATCAATACGAAAATACCCTATACTTTTGAAATACCACTGATATGGTAAAAATCAGGATGGCTGTTTAAGAAATATTAATTTATCTAGCAGATTGTACTGAAATGGTCATTATTCATTTTTGTTTAAGTCTAGCTACAACAAAAACACATAAGTAAATAACTTCATTGTTATCATCGGCGGGGTAATAAACTTTGAGCTGTGTATGATCTTTATTCTATATTTCAGCTTTATTGAAACTCCGCTTATCATTATGATTTATAATAATCTTTGATTTATAAGACGTCGCGTCGGTTAGCTTAGTGCATTGGATCGGGATTCTACGATTTTTACTTTGGCATGAATATAGGTAGGTAGATATTGTATATTCCTACTCTATACCTTTTGTTTTCTTTTTTATACTGAAATTTTGAACTTCTGCTCAGAAAAGCATTCTAGAACCAAATCATACTCGTAACAATTAACTGGTAGGCGTGCATTTTCAGTTATGTTCAATGTTACTTGAGAGAAAACCAGCTCTGATAAATATATCCAGGTCTTTGGAACAAACATGCGCCCAATAACTCTACAAGTGTTCTATTTTGAACCGCGTTGTTAGAGAATGAAGGTATTTGCTTTGTAATACAATGTACTGCTAGTAACAAGGCGTGCCTTTCAGCTTTTAATCTGAATTGAATTAAAAACCTTGCAGAATTATAAAGCGGGCGAATATATGAACTCATAAAGATAACTATACAGTTTCCGTTTGTCTAAAGTGCCTGAAATGAGGCCGTGGCGTGAGATAACGAGCAGGAACGAGAGTTGAAACGTTTTAAAAAGTCTAGTTGGGATTGCGTTCCCGCAGAAAAATTCATCATGTAATGCTCTGTTATTTCCCCGGGAAGGATGTGACGCCTCGGCACTCGGAGCTCTTGTTAACCTGAGTTCAGGGATCGCAATCATGCCTCAGACGGATTCACGACGTAAACCAGGTCACAACCATGAAACAATACGGCTTCAGATCTGCCCATAAAATTTTAACAACATACAGTAACGGCACGAAAATAACAATACAGCACATTGAATATCAATGTGCTGTATTGTAATATCAAAGAAGTAGAGAATTGTGACGGTGAATTTTGTTTGAGATACAACAAAACACACGCTGAGGGGTCATTCAAATGCTTGATGTTATAGATGACCTTAGTTATTTTTTTCGGTTGAATAGTTTGGATCCGCTTAGAAGTTCATCATAAATAACTTACTTTTGCAATACCGCAGAAAACTTGAATTTTAATTAATTGTTTTACAACACGAATCCTGTCAAAAGCTAATTACTAAAAGACTTTTCGGAATATGCATAATGGATTATCTTGCAATGTGTGATGGAATGTTTGCCAATCTCAAAGTTTGGCTCCTTTGTGAGTGCGACCGGTTTCCTAATAAAATACTTATTAAAAAAGTGTTATTCTTACTGACTACACAACGCATAAATTATTAAAGAACGACCTTTGAGCTCTGTTAATATGGAGACACTCGTAAACACAGTGCTACGTGCATCCGTGTAATATTATTAGGTAATGTAACATTTCATGCTAATATGTTTTTAACAAATTGCGCTTATGGTTACATTTTTGTATTAGTATGCTTAGTATGTAATACTTGCTTATGATGATATCATCAGTGAATCATGAGATTTGTATAGTGTGCCCAACACCCGGTATGTGTTCTTGACTCTTGACTAATTATCTCTCGGAAAAACACGTTTATTGATCTTCTTTTTTTTTTTTTCTTTTTGGCTTCGCACGGTTTGTGCATTTAGCCAGTGTCATGTAAAATTAGGTAACTAGTACAAAGCTGTAACTAATATTTAATAATGTATAATTATGAAATGAACTCCATTCAATGATGCATGATAAAGATGATAGATGATATCCCGCCCCGCTCCCCTTGAGTTTCAGTAAAAACGTGGCACTTTACTGAAACCGCGCACGGACTTCTTGAGAGAACTTAAAGTGATGTTGCACTGTTTTGTTTCATTTGTCTACACTAATGCAGGTTCACGAACACTTAATGGTTAATAATCAACCACTATTACACATTAATATTCGGCTAAACACAAATTTTAGAAAATAAAACAAAACTACTAACATGACGCTTCACTTTCCCGCCAAGAAGTCCCGTTTATTGATCTTAAGAACCGCTTGAAATAAAAAAGACTATGTGCATGGACTATATACAGGTCGCTCGGTAAATCGACCTCTTCTTTGAAAGGGGTTATACTAGAGGTCATTTCCAACAAATTAAGCCCGCTAAATAGGGGTCGAAAATTAATGGTTTCCGAGTTACGGAGGTTTTAGATTATTGTTCTAATTTTCAGACTGGTCACCAAAAACAAATAATTTAAAAATAACTACTTCTCTCTCGACACTTAATTGTTTGTTATTTTTCTGACTGATGTATAAACGAGTGCGCATTTATAAAAAAAAAAAGCTCTATATTGCCATAATTTCAAAAATAAAAGGTCTTGAGTGCAAAGGAAACCTTATTTATTTTATCATTTTTGAAATTTAGACGTGTTTTACTTGAAAAAAGTGTTTGAGTTGACGGAGCTTAATTTGTTGGAAATGACCTCTAGTATAACCACTTTCAAGGAATAGCTCGAATTACCGAGCACTCTGTATAGGTGGTAGAGACATCAAGTTTCTAAAAGGACACGAAGTACCTACGCGTGATTCATGAGCTATTCGTTTTTAATAAAACGACCTTGTTATTGACGGGAGCACGTGGCGGCACAGGATAAGGATAATGTTGACGTATTTTTTAACAGTGAACTTCCTTGTTTATCAAGTGGTCTCGTAATCAGGTGGTCCCAAACACAGTTTGTGAACGTTGGGTTCTGTCTGGGTTAGATATCCAGGAATTCCGGGTCGGGCAAGTTCCTAATTGTGTTCGGTGTCGCTGCGCGGCGATTAGAGCTCGGTGTTTTACGGCACAAGGTGCTATTATTGATCGAAGGGCGCAAGTGTTGTATTATACTAGTCGTACAAAAATTAAGTCCACAAAGTAGGGCTACCATTTCGAATTGGAAAAGTCCTGACAAAAAGCTGGATATTTGCAAAAAAGTTCGGATATTTTTACTATTTAATATTTTTTTCTTTAGAAATCATTTAACTTTAATTATTGAGTGTGTTTCGATCTTTCTTCTCAGAGTAGTCGGAAACACCGAACTTATCTAGTTTTAAAACATAACTTATTTTGGACGTGTGTTTGTACACACGGCTACACATCAAGCTATTCTTTCCAGTAAACGCTGACCACTCATTGTACGGAAATCCTATACAATTCGAGATCAGCTTATAATGGAAATTTATAGCTTGATGTATATATAGCCCGTGTGTACAAACTAGCTTACGGAAATAAAATTATTTATTATTTATTTAAAAAAAATCCTTTTGTTTAGTCGAAAAGTCCGGTCGGAGGCCATAAAGCCGCACATGGCTGGACAAACCCAGAGGGATGGTTACCCTACCCCAAAGCACCTCATGTGATGTTATGTTATGATGATGACGTATTAATAAACAGTGTTTCGTTTATTTGCAGTGTTATCGGCGAGCGCGTTGAGCGCGGGCGGCGGCGTGGGCCCGGTCCCCACGCTGGTGTCGCAGTCTACGCTGGGTGCGGACGTGGACATGGTGCAGGAAGGCGACGGTGCGGTGGGGGAGGGACATGGCCTCATCGCGCCGCGCCGCGTGCCCAACCCTTGTCTGGAGAGCCCCCAACGAATGGACTTGCATAGGGAGCTGCTCTTCAATCAAAAGATGTAAGATTTTTTTACTCGATCGTTTTCCCCTTTTTATGATACTCTTGGTGAAATATCAAATATCACCAGACACCAATATACAACATTATTTTTAGTATAAGTATGCGAAACCTGAATATAGTTTGTTCCGAATAAGGAACTGAATCGATTTCAGTAATTTTTTCACCATGTTATATTTTGTCCCAAAAATATTTAAGTGTGATGGAAAATTTTATCACCATTTAATTGCTTACAATACAATCGCCGTACGGTTAGGTACCTACTGCCAAATTATTATCAATGAGCGCTGCGCAAGACGTCCCTCGAGGCGCGGGGGCGCCCGCGCCGGCGCCGTTGGCATGTTTTTGTACGAACAACCCGGTAACATAACAACCTTATAACTTTGTTATTTTTCATGATACAGTTTTGAAATTTTGTACATAGATTCTTTACATAAAAATACTAGACACGTGTTTCGGATTTCGCATATACTAAAACTAATATTGTGTACCTAGCATGGCAAATGCCAGTAGATCCTTACACACTACATCAGTCGACGCGACCGCGACGTCTTCGACGCGTAGGCTTAGTCGTAGATGCTACGTTGGAGATGCGTAGCGGGTGCGTAGCAGTGGCGTAGCAGCGCTGCGTAGCATATCCATAGCGGAAACGTAGCGTTGTCGTACCGTGGATTAGTTTTTCCGTGGCGCAGGCGTTACGTAGACCCTGCGTCTACGTTCCGTAGTAGTCGCGTAGGCTCTGCATAGCGACGACAAGTAAGCGCTATATCATTCAGATACATTAATTAACTAAATGGATTCCGTTGAATAAATATTACTGCTAGTTAGTCAAAGTCAAAGTCAAACCATTTATTTCAAATAGGCACATAAGAGGCACTTTTGAACGTCAAAATTTACAAAAAAAAAATTGAATTGATTCTAGTTGCCCCATCCAAAAGGTAGTTTCGTATGGAGAAGAATGGGCAAGAAACTCCACCGGTACTCTTTTAAAAATGTTTTACAATATTTTGTTTGATTACATTAATTATATGATTATATGTGAAGACGATGCACCTAGAATAAAATTACTATACCATAATAGGTAAAACGAATTAAAAACTAAGCAATGAAAAATAATTTAATTATTAGATAGATACATGGTGTTCACATATTTACAAACATCATAAAAGTATGTTTTTCTAAAAAAATAAAAAAATAAGTCAGTGTGTGAGTATAGGTTATCACAGAATGGAAAATCAATATCATAAAAATAACAGATTTTACCATAAAAATAGCAACCAGTTTGATTTTGTCTAGACTCTAGATTGTCCTATGGAGCTGGACCAGCATGTTTCCAAGCATTCCTGTCCTGGATATAATCCTCTAACTTGTAATGTTTTGTATGTAAAACAAAATTTATACGAAAGATATTAAAAAGAAAGAAACCCTTTTTACGGTGACGTCGACGGTGCGCATACGTTAGAAACGCCTATACCTAATAGCCGATGATAGCCATGTTTATTTTATGTTTATTTACGTAAGCGATTGGGTCCATTGGTCCCTTCCTAAAGATGTCTTCATCGGATCTGACTTAGATGTTTTTAGTAATTTGGTTCAACGGAAGTGTGACGCGCGAGCGACGAATAAATTAATATTATAAACCGGACTATTTCATAATTTTAAGTGAGTCAAGAAACACCTTTCGTGGAGTACTCTTTGCTTTAAGTCCTGGGAGTCTACCCCGAAGCGCTAAACCAAAGTATCGGCCGAATGTTCGGCCGTTTTATAACTTCCAAAGTTTCCTAAAAGAAAGACAGTCGAAGAGATAAGCCAAAGTCAAAACTGTGACTTGCAGTCGGGTAAGGGCTCAAAGTCAAAAAAAGAAACTTTGGAAGTTATAAAAAGGCCGATACTTCGGTTTAGCGCTTCGGACTAGACCCCCAGAGCTTGCTATCACATCGGCTTTCTCGAACCTTTGTCCGTTGTTATAATAGAGAACGCTCTCAAAAGCACTTTGTGGAAGCGACAAGTGCCTCTTCCGATAAGGACGCCACAGGCAAATGTTGGCCACGACCTTTTCTGTGTTTTACCTATTCTGTTTTTAATGTAAGTATTCCTATTACAAAGGAACAACAATAAACCCTTTTTTGTTAGCATTTTTCCAAGTTTACCTTATCTTATCCTTGACCATTGAAACCATGTTAATTTGTAATCTATAACATTGGACAAGGTAATTCAATTACCTCTTTAGATAAGTTATCTAGAATAGGAAATACATTCCAATGAGTAGGTATGTACAGATGTGTAATTTTCTTATGAATAGAAGATAAGAAGATGCCTACGCTATCGTTAAGGGTCGTGCAGACTGGCAAGCTATCGCGGACGCGACACTTTCCATGAAGTTTTCATAGAAACAATGCTCCTATATAGTGTCGCGTCGCGCCTGTTAGCAGGAGTCTTTATTCAAGAGCCCCATTTCTCGTTTTAAATTGATGACAAAGCGCAAGAACTGCGTTTAGCTTTAAAGTCATAAAATGACGGGTGGTGCGCGGAACGCGGCGAGTTTAGTTTTTGCTAAGTCTAAGTTTGGTTCGTCTGCAGCGCACAGGTGCACCGCATCCTGTCCCGAGTACGCACCCGCTGTAATTATTGAACATCTGTCGCCCGAACTGAACCGATCATTATAAAGAGACGCTCGAACCATAGGTCTACTCCGAACATAAATCCGAAGTATCGGCCGAATGTTTGGCCGTTTCTAGACTACGGCTAACAATGGCTGACTACGGCGAATTAAAAAAAAACGACAGTCATTGAGATAAGCCAAAGTCCAAAATGGGACTTGAAGTCGGGTAAGGACTCAAAGTCAAAAAAGGAAACTTTGGAAGTTATAAAACGGCCGAACATTCGGCCGATACTTCGGTTTAGCGCTTCGGAGTAGACCCCCATCTTTGTGAAATCAACAAAATGTGGAACGTAGGAGGCATTATAATAATATAATATAATCTTTATTTATATTAATAACACAGATTGTAGTTCATGTAACAGTTTTCACAAAGTAGGTAGTATATTAAATCTCTGGCAATCAAGTGGGTGACGTGCTTCCTCCTTGTTAGGCTCTAAAATAACCTGTATTATGGATGGAATAACAGTGCCGATCCCCTCTTGTATTACTACAATTTTAATTTACAAGTTCAATTTTGAATTTTTTAATACAGATATACCTAGTGCGCGAGCGCATTTGTGTGTGTGTCTTATCTGTCGTATTATATTAAACAGAATAGCTTCACAGATGTTAAGACCTGTTGATTCAGTCCATTTCCCCGTCAATGCGATTGTCGGAGCAGACTCGTCCTGTTATTTCCGTGCACGGCAGCGAGTGCCGCTCGACGGAAGGAAGCAATTCCCAGCTCGCTAACGGGAATTCTATGTGCTCGTATCTATAAACTACAATGTATAAATGCAATATACATTTACTTACCAACCGATCAGAAAATCTGTTTGATAAATTAAAATAAATAGTGTAAAATCAGGTACATGAAACGGAGATTGTTATCAAATGAAATTTGTTTCGCATAATACCGGTACCTATTGAAGAAATTCCATGGCGATACCGTTTAAGGTAGCCCGCGAAATTCAAATTTTCTTACGTTTTTTGTAATGCTGATTCTAATGATTATAATTCTGTAGTCATATTTGTTACGGGCGCGAATCATATCTAAATCAACATACAACCTGTTACAGACCAGGGGGCCGATCGCGCTATTTCTCAACGTAATTACCGTTCGAACGGAAGGTTTTTGGTTTTGGTTTAGCTGATGTAAGAAACGGTATCGCGCTATTTTTTGTGAGAGTATTGTTCGATCGATCGTTCCTCCAACGTAACTTCCAAAGGAAAGCTAAATCGTTTCCGTTGCAATGATTAGCGCGATACGAAATGTGTCTACTTAATGTAACGTTTTTGGTTGTGGTTTAGTTTTGGTATTAACGTTCAAAATTAGCGCGATCGGCCCCCAGGGGGTCTACTCCGAAGCGCTAAACTGAAGTATTGGCCGAATGTTCGGCCGTTTTATAACTTCCATAGTTTCCTTTTTTGACTTTTAGTCCTTACCCGACTTCAAGTCACAGTTTTAACTTTGGCTTATCTCTTCGACTGTCTTTTTTATTTATTTTTTCGCCGTAGTCAGCGATAGTTAGCCGTAGTAAAGGAAAGACCGAACATTCGGCAGATACTTCAGATTTACGTTCGGAGTAGCCCCTCTGTCCCTTATTGCGTAACACAGTTTGAATCGGAATGATTTTGAAGTATATTGCTAATCCATTGCTTCATATGTTAGAAAAATTTGTCTGCTCAACAACGTAAATAACGCAATGAATTTTGTTGAACTGTCAAATCGAAACCGATAGGTGATAGTGTGTTACGCAATTAGCCCGCTGCAAATTGAAAAATACGTAAGAAAATTTAAATTTCGCGGGCTACCTTAGCGCATCTCCCACAAACGCAATAAACGAGGCATTTGCCAACTGATACCTAGATCTGAATGAATATGCAATTCTGAACGCCAAACCACCACTCCATTGCATTCCATTTACCTACTGGAGCATTATTTGTTCAGAGTAAAGTTCAAGATAAGAATGATTCTGATTTGAATTAAAACTGGTTAAAGATTAGTTGGTCTGAATTTTTTATAAAATTTAAGACTAGTTTCATCTCTTTATGTTGTCAGCGAGAGTCGAGAGTGCTAACAGGCAAAATGCGCGGCAATATCCTATGACGGCGGCAGTAATTAGTTGGGATTAAATCATGCTGACGATCTCCTGGCAACTTGATATAAACTCCTCGCGGCTCGCCTGGAAACTAATCCAAAATATTAGTGCTCTAAATAACTCGATGATTGCTCGATGTGTTTACATTTTGTGGTAACTCATGTTGAAACATATTTAAAAATCTTATCGGCATCGATCTTAGATCGAATACTGCGATATATTTTATGAAAAACAATAGGTTTTACAAAGTATAATATGATCAAAATAAGAGAAGTGAACAGACACAGAATCTAAGAGCAGGCAATAACAATACAGCCGATGTATTTCAACACAGATGTGCAGCAAAACAAATAAAACAATGCAGTAACTTGTGACGTCATAGGGACAAAATAGTCCACACATGCAGGTATTGTGCGTGGGAAAGCCGCAAGTGTGTCTTAATACATAACAGAAGCTATTCAGTGCTTTACATTGTCTTTTACTATGTAACGTACCTACCTAGTTGTAGAATTTCTGTTGAAATTGCATTCAAGGATATCTTGAATGCAATTTCAAATATTTCAACATTTTAACACAAATTGCAATAATTTTCGACATTTGTATTTAGTTGGATTTTGATTTCATTAATATGTTTTTAGTTTTACATCATAATGCGTATTGTTGGAAACAACATTGCAGAATAGTTTGAAAACTCCGTGTTGGAAACATGTATTTTATTTATATTTAAAATTACGATTATTTTTATGAGGAAAACCATTGTTGAATAATCCTTATCGTCTGTTCGTAGGTATTTTGTAGATAGTGAAACGTTAATCCCATCAATTGTATATAGTCGAATTCTTATCAATTTTTATACGTAACATGCATATCGTCAATGATATTCCGCCTACCGAATACATTACCATATTTGGTCATGAATGCTTCAATTTTGTCATTCATGATAAGATTATGCTATCTTATACTTACGTTACATTTTATCTTATCAAACTACGCTACGCTGAATTCTTTGTCAGGCAGGCAACAACTATTAATGGTGCCAATGTTTATAATTATGTACCTTTCCAGTTTTAACCACTTTATAAATTCAAAATAAAACATTTTAAAACTAGTTTGTTTTGGCTAATAGATTGATTGTTTCTGTTTCAGAGGTAAAAATGTCTTGAACCAAAAAAGTGAACTAGAAAAGGCCCTGTCGAAACACAAAGAGAAGCAAATAATGAACCAAGTAAAGGAACACAAGGAGACGCCAGGTAAATGGATTTCAGATGTGCACTTGTTCCTTTCATTCATCGTGCATACCACGGAACAGGTAAAAAACCTTTTTTATCTAGTCTGTGGTGCATAAACATGCCTTAAAAAAAAATAAGAAGCTTATTGTTGAGTGGCCTTGTCCCGAAAGTATGACGATACGCGATTTGGTAATTTCCAAAACACAATCAGTTAGAATTCTGATATAAGATAATATTTATTGATTAACAAGTGTAGCATAGTGGAGAATACTCCCAAATATTAAAAGCGTTAAAAGAAAAACAAGTTTTACGCCTTTACTCGACTATAGTTAGCCCAGTTTATAACAATAGTTCAAAGCTACTGGACCTTTGTGATAACAGTGCTTATCAGAAACATCCGGCGAATGTTTGCTAATTAATAACTAATATTTGAATATATATAGTTCGCGTTCACTAGGCGGATTAGTGATCGCAGTCCGACATATTAACATACAAGGAGGCTTAAGGCGCTGACAACAGGCAAATGATAAAAGTAGGCTTGTCTTAAACAAAAAAAAATGCCAAATCTGTATAGTTTGTTGTAGCGAAAAAAATATATGTTATTTTTGAATATATTTCTCAGAACTTGGTTGTTACCAAAACACGTTTAGAAAAAAAATCTCGATACAAATTAACGGTAACTAACCCTTTGCTTTGAGTTTCAATCCAGAATATCTGTATTAAATATCAACGTACGGTTGGTATTTAATTAATAACAAGAACGTCTTATTTGTATGCAGAACTTGTTTTTTTTTTTACGATTTCTCAACTCATTTTTAAGTAAATAGATAATTGATTTAAATTTTGCAATAAATTAATCAAAAAGCGTTGTGTCATCGCGCTTCTCTATCTTTTGTATGCAATCTGACAGTGACCGCGGTTTAGCTGTTGTCAGCGTCTTAAACGGTAAAAGTTTGATTATTATGTAGGCAAGGATGTCAGTCGGTCAGGATACAAAAGCGCGTAGTTTTTCTTATTACATCAGAGTCGCACACGTATTTGATATAATATTAGGTAACTGAATCATTAAACTGATCGGTAAGCACGTGCTGCATCCGGTGCGGTGGGCTTATGGTTACGTACTTTAATAATTTTAATCAAATCTTACTACCTGCCTAGTGTCTCTATATAGATAGATGGACATTGCTTATTATTGACCATTACGCAGTGGGGATAGTTGAAGATAATACAGTTATAACCTGCATTATTTGCTGAGCATAGGTACCTACTTTTACTCTCAAAAATATTCGTCGACGATTAAACCGGGATTCCACAAAACTCGTACAGCGGTTTTTTGCTCACATATTTGGACGCGGGCTCTTTATCCGGTGCAGTTCGATACGAGGCGCAGGTGCACTCAGCGGCCGTTCACCCCGAAGGCCAATAATTGTGGACACATTCCTTGTGAGCACAGAATGTAAATGAATTGTAACTCATTGTGCATACTTGTGTGCATTTATAACAATTTTCTCTAATTGGTTTTGTGCGGATGTCGATGACCAAGGTTGGATGAAAGTGAAACTGCATCTCGTTATTTCCCGTCCGTCGTCCGAACTCCGATTGGTCGAACGTGGGAGAAATTACTGCAATAGATAAAAGCTTACAACTTTTGCGGTGATTTCCTTATAGACTCATTAAGTATCGTTTGTGTTGCATTTAATTAAATGTGTCATTAAGTGTGTGTGTCCAGCAAACTCGGAAATTGCTGTAGCTTTAGCGTAATAGCCGCAGAGTACGGTTAGCTCACTCGGGAAGCTATTGTTTTGTACACTGTACACTACACACTCGATTAAATAATCCAGTTATAAAGAACATCAGTTTCACTGATCTGAGGGATAAGACGCGGCTGACAGAACGTTGGAGATGATGAGATGGTTTACAAAAATCGGTAATGATTCTAGAAATCAGCTAGAGAGTATCAACATTGTTCCTGTTAACTAGTGTTGGCGGCCTTTGCCTATTAGAACTACCTGTTTGCAAAGACCGGTTCACCTTAACTTGCGCTTTCAATAAAATTGATGACAACATTTTTTCCCATATAAGTATATACCTACTTAATTAGCATACCGTTAAGTCCTATTTTTGCCAAACTAGACGATGGTCGTCCTCAGCAAAGACGGTGAGGCTGCAGGTTCTTCAGTAACGACCTCCTGGGCTGTACCACCGATGGTTAAAAGACAAATGCAGCTATAAAGCTCTTTCTCTTTTTACTAAACTGCGGTTATACAAAAAAACAGTTACTTTTCCTACAGAATACATTTTAGTACTAGTTAGTTTCCCGTACCAATAAGAACAGGCATGAAACTCCATGGTTATGTTTCATGTTGGTTAGGTACTCTTCTAAGTTCTACAGCTCATGCTTGGAGAAAGGGAACCTACTAACAGATCCTTGTTATCATTCCAGAACTCGAGCGTGCGATAGCAGAGCGTGCTCGCCGTCTGGAACAAGCGGAGCAAGTGCCAGAAGAACCAGAGACTGGCGCCAACCCCACGCTGCAACAGATCCGCGCGCGGCTGCGACATGCTGCGCCTGCGCCTGCCGCATCCGCGCACTGAACGTAACCCATCCTCTACCAAACGTACCTTTTCCACTGTCAAAATAAGAACACGATTGACATTATCGCCATATTGTGATGTTCAACTGTCATACGAACGTCAGTTGAGGCACATGTACAGGGAAATGTATCGTTTAGCGGATTGACACTACGTAATTTTGTCGTGATGTCTATCATTTCGTATGGTTTATAAATAAGTAATATCAGTTGAAATTTGAAAACACGGACAATTTAGATTGGTATTCAGTTAATTTGCTAAACAATCCGTTGTATTGACTGTACATGAGCTGTTAAGACTTGTCTTCGTTCGAGGGTAGTCCTATTCTTATTTTGATCGCTTAGCCACCTCACCCATACCTCGCCTGCCAAATTTAATAATGAGTATCCTAAAACCGTTTTTGTTGATCCGCTCCTCCACAAACCTCATAGTTCTACTGATGGGACATCAGCAAACAACCCAACCTTTAAGATTGGCTAGTTTTGTGCAAGAGCTGTTACTGCATTGATATTCACTAACCTCTTGGCACTCAAACCAGAAATAAGAGAATAAAAAACTAAATTATTGTTAGATATGAAGTAGTCGCACATCATGAATGTTGTCTGTGATTAGCGCCATCTTTGTGTACTAGCACGTAATTCTTACTAACATTGTAACATTAGTTCAGGGTGATGGAAACATGAGGAATTTGGTCTGGGGCCTAGGTGGAACTATATTGAAGTGAAATATTTCAAGGGTTAAATATAATGTTATAAAATACGGGATTGAGGAATCGGAAGTGCACTGTAATTTATAAGCATTGAACGTGTGTTGCTGATGGTGTGAGTGGATACGCTTTGATTGCCAAAGCTTGATTGATTATAATAATCGGTTATTTTATTAAATAAGTCGAACAGCTATGCTTTAATCTTTTTTTTCAACGAAAAAGTCACTTAAAGTGTCACAAAATTATAAACAGTAGCGATTTATTTGTTATTTACTATTATGATGAGTGTTAGTTGTATTGTTACTAACCGCTCCTGGTATTGATTCGAACATTATTATTTTTATTTATGCACACAATTATTTAATTTTACTAATACGTAATATATCGAACAACTATATGACTGAGGAATCGACTGCGTGTGTTGTAATAATAAATAGGGGTACTGTCGACTTCAAACAAGAGATTACAAATATTTTTCTAAACTTTTTGACGTCACAAATCTTAACATTCGTAGCGTTCATTCATAAGCATTTACTGTTCTTGTTGTACTCTATAAACTTATCTTTAGCTCTATGATTTAGAGATAACTGTCAAAGTAATAATTGTAATAACTATTTTATGACATTAATTATTATAGAAAGTAGATAGATGTTTGCAATTTACAGATGTATGGATTTAGAAATATTAAAATATAATACATATTTTATTGTCAGAGTAGAAATCGTATGAAAAGTAGAGTGGATACTAAATAGATATTAAAACCCGTATTAAAGTTGAAAAATATATTCAGGTACATTACAAGCCTAATCAATAATAATTGTGAATTTAACAAATAGCTATAAGGGCACATAATATTAAATCAAAAGTCTAATTTTCTACAGACCCTTGCACCTCATCGGCCTTTCTTAATAACTACTCCAATTAATAGTTGACCAGTGTATTAGAATTTGAAGTGTTCATGAAAGTGATAGAAAAGTATTTTTATATATTTGAGATGCCTGGAGGTGACTGCAGGTTTTCAAAGTTTAATGGATATTCGTAGTAAACCCCGAAGATACATTTAAATAATCACTACACTTAGTAGATGTTAAACAATTACAATAATACCGAGTAACATTTACTTCGTATATAAGATAGAGTTATTTAAAATGCCTAGAAGTTCTAGTGATTCAGTCGCCATCTGCCGAATGATTTGAAGCTTGCTATTTATACATTTTGATGAATCTCTGAGTAATGTTCGACCTACTGGTTATGTTTATTTCAATTATCTTTTAACAGACATTCTATAATTTTCGCTATGTAAACTTCTCTAGAGTGCCTATTTATATAAACTTGTTATTTACTTTCAGAGTATTAATTATTTATCGTTATAAGTTAGATATTAGTAGGATGACGATTCTCACAAAGATACCAAAATTACAAAAAAATTAATAATAAAAAAAATGTAGTTAACTATCATTCCACTTGTTATTCTTTCACTTACTATGATTTTCTTTGTCGAAATGGTTTTATTCTGTTAAGATTATTGTTAAGTTATTGTAACTTAGTACAAAGTGGCTCCTTAATGAGTGAAGGGTAGTTATGGCTTCGGAAGCTGCATCGTGGCCATGTAAAGTGCGACATTATTGACGAAAGTAGTGTTTAAGTTAACTTACTCTTTGTATTGATAGTATTACATGGAACCTGTATAAAAATGATTTGCATAGTCAAATAAAAAAGTTTTAGAATATTTCATTGTTTTTTTAAACCCAGGTATGGAAGACGATTAAGTTACTCACGAACCGCCACTGCCTACCTACCAGCAATACACTTAAGAGAGTGTATTGCTAGTAGGTAAGCAGTGGCGGTTAGACGGAATTGCCTTATTAAAGGCAAGGACATAAAAACCGGCCAACTGCGTGTCGGACCACGCACAATGAAGGGTTTCGTAGTTGGGAGGAATTTATCCCAAAAACAAATATAATATTGTAGTTGAAAAACATGTTCTCCCATACATGCCCGGCTGTACCATATCATACCGACCCGAACAGGAGTGTATCACCCTTAATTCTTTGGATGGAAGAACAGCAATTGCATGAAAATAAATCACACATTCGCAGTGAAAAATGACAAATCCAAATCGATTAGATATCAATTAGGTAACATTTCCCGTTGTAATGGAATGAGGCGCCAATAGCGTGCATTGCAGTTATTTTGAAATTACTTAGTTAATTTTGTGCTATCGAACAAAGCTTCACATAATTTACTTCATTAAGTAGTAAATCCTCATAAACAGCGGTCACATGGTCAGTAAAATTGTGATTATGGTAATAGTACCCAGGGCCGTCTTTAATCTATTGGAGGCCCGGGGCACTTAAGGATATGGGTATGCAGGATACAAGAGCGAGATCGAAATTTATCCCCACGTCGGATAGGTTAGGATTTCTTTTGACATTATTTCATTCATACAGAAATAGTAGTTAGTTTGTAGACATATGCAGAAAAGTTGGGAACTAAGAAAACGTAGGTTGTACCTATGAGTGAGCGAAGTGACCTCGAAAATGTTAGATTTGCACCCCGTCGGTGTTTAGCACCCCGTCTGAAATTTACTTAGCTTTTCTTTTGACAACCTCTAGCTACGACGCTGGCAGAAACTAGAGGGCTCCATGGATCGCGGGGCCCTGGGCACTTGCCCAGAGTGGCCAATGGCAAAGACGGCCCAGATAGTACCTACGAGTGCATTTTTAAATCCTTAGGTTGCAGTTGTATAATTATCCAAATCAACCATTGGATAATTGGTGTTCAGGAGAAGCGCGGTTTTCACAGATAATTATAATTATTTCATTGCTCGCAAGTTAAATTGCCTTCAGAAACAAAATAAAAGTAAAAATAATTTTCGAAAATATCTTTGATGTAACCTACTTAGTCTGAAAGCTAGTACCTACCTCCTCTCTTCTTTCTTACTCGTTGAGGTTCCATGCAGAAGTTCCCGTATATAAAAGAACTGGCATCAGCTTGGTACAAGTAAAAAAAAAACTATTAATTGAAGGGTTCCGTAGTTGAGATTAATTTATCCCAAAAACAACTTAATAATGTAGTTGTAAAACATGTTCTCCCATACATCGATATACGTCACGGTCAATTTTTCAACTGCAAATGTAAGTTTGTCGACTATAACTCGTTATCTTGTAAAGCCTACTTCGCTGTGATATGTTTTCACTTCGTTATTAAACTACAGCCATGAATTTTTCACATACTTAGGTATCCAAAAACAACCATTTAGCCGGCAGGGGCCGCGATACTTGACTAATACTATTTGAACTTTAAAGTTTACTATTACGCAAACGGATCCCTGAATCAAAAAATGTTTTTTACAGACCCGCAATATTTTTGAACGGCCTATCCAACGATACCCCACACCAGGGGATAACGAGAAAAATAATCATCCCCAGTTTACGTGCAATTTTTTTAATGATTTTATGACTACTTCGTGGGCGTGATTAATATGTAGGTACCTATACAAATGCCAAATTATAGCTTTCTAGTATCTACTAAGAGTCTCTGAGCTAAGCCGCGGACAGACAGACGGACATGGCGAAACTATAAGGGTTCTAAAAGGGTTCTATAGGGGCTAAGTGCAAAACTTGAGAACGGCTGGATTTGACATTTTTGTTTTAAAATTTTCGTAATAGTCCGAATCAGGGTTCTTACGGAAAGAAAAATTGGACAAGTCTCCCGGAAAATCTTAAAATTCGGAAAAAAAACTGAACGTCCTTTTTTGTATGAGACAATACGTCTGTCGGGTAAGCTAGTTTGAAATAAATGATAATACGTATAATTCATTTATTTGGATACCATGGATACCATACCACCGATACCATTTAAAATACAGCATGTCTGTTTGGACCTGGGCTAGCCAATGGCAGTTGTTTAACGAACATGCTTTGTTTGTTACTAGTCAACATTTTCGAAAACTTGTGGAGAAAATGCAACTAGTCCATAGAAATCTATGGCATGTGACACGTTGAGAATATCAATACCATACGGGGACTTTAATGACCATTGAAATCGTTTATGATATATATCAAATGTACAAGATGCTTCACGATGGTGAGTTCAATTTAGGTAAGCTTTGCACTAAATAATGATGGATGTGGATTTGGTGTAGATATTTTAGTCCACCGTCATTCACGAAGACAAGCATACTGAAGCGATTTTCATCGTTGAATCCTGGTGATTGTTCGATAACATGATTTATGATGCCGTTAATGGGTATGCAGCTTTAAAAAATATTGTTACCTACTATGACGGAAGACGACTTTTCAAATGTCACGAGCAGCCAATTACCTGCGTTGCATTAATATCATCAGCTACCTATTAGCTATTATTGAATGCATCGAACGTATTATTAGCGAATAATTAGTTGGGGAAATTCGTATAGTTGTTGAAGCGTAAAACGCTTTCGTTTTCTTGGGACACGGGAGACACGTCCACCGGCGGTCGGCGAGGAGACTCCACCCGGTGCTTGCGGCTTCATGAGCGTGCCGTAACGCGCCCTCGTTCAGTCGTCAATCGAACTCCTTTCGTGTCTCACGTTAACGTACAATGTAAATAGTGCGTAGCACGTCGTTACCCGTAACAGTGATTAACCAATATGTTTAACAAGAAACTTTATTTTACGTTAATAGCATTATTAGTTATTAGTAATGTTGTCTGCGGGAAGAAAACGAAAAAAAATAAACGGCCTAAGGATCAAGACGATACAACCACCATACAACCTAATGTGGTCGCATATTCAACTTTCGGATTTAACGATGTTGGTTCCTTTGATGGGTTTGTACCGACCTCACCGGATTATGCCACCTTCCTGAGTGGTGGCAATCAGAATCAAGAATCGACAACAAGATTATACGCTCCAGCATTTCCCAGTTCCTTGGATTCATCAGGATTTGGTGGGAATTATGGTCCTCAGACGTTTGACGGCCACTCTTTCGGCGGAAACGAAGACAACATGGGGCAACCCGGTATGTTACAGTATTCATCTAGTTCAATGAACTTTTTTAACAATCCCAATTTTGGTACAACTGGCGAACAAAATAAAAACATTGATTCTGAAGATACAAATGGGCAAAATACAGAAGACTCTGATGCACCAGTGTACGGCACCAAAATAAATTCAAGACATAAGTACAGAGCTACCAATCCTTTTAATAATACTGAATTCAATGTTTTTAATCATGGCTATTCAAATTTGGCGGATGAGAAGTATTTAAATTTTCCTGATGTAGAGTCAACTCATGAAAATAAACCTGCATATAGTGAGACCAGTGGTAATTATCAAAATGCTAACAACAATGTTCAAAATTATGATCAGTCAGAAAATGAGGACTTTGGAAAACCAGCTTCTTCTAGTGTTCATAATAACGTACTTAAGTTTCCAAGAGTAGTGGATTTTACAAATTTAAAACCATACTATCAGCCCGAATTAGATACCAGTAAGTTTTTCTCGGGAAACAATCATCCACCAAGTCCACAAAATTCCATGAAAAACAACCAAATGGAAAATGCTTTTTCTAACACCTTTAATTACAATAACAACAATAACAAGTTTATTGATTCCTCACCAAAATTAACAGATCATTATAATATGAAAAATAATGAAGAATCTAGTGATAAGTCTGTTACAAAATCAAATTCATTTTTTGATCAAGATATAACTTACAACCATGTTAACACACGCCATAAAAATAATGCAAATACTAATAAACCTTCTGGACAAAAAAAGAAAATCAAGCATAAGCCATGGTCTTCTGGAAATTATAGTAATGACTTCACAAATTGGAAGGATTCATCTATAAAAGGGTACGGCTATTCCACAAATTATAGTAATATGAATTTCAAATATGATGTCAGTGAACCAAAAAAACCTTTTAATCCTGATGAGATAGTACCAGCAAGTAGCAATGTAGTAGACTTAACAAATTATCAATATCCAGAAACGGATTATTCGAATTTCAAAAAATTGCCTGAATTTAATGAAGATGACGATTACAGTAGCGTTTCATTCAAAGATAAAACTAAAGCAAGTGAATATTTGAACCAATTCAAGAATTCCTTCAGCACTGTCCCTACTACGTCTACGACGTCTTATTGGGGGAATGGTTTCAAAGCTACAGATTATTCCTCCTTTAGAGACCATCCAAAAAATACCCATTACGGCGAAATTAACAGCGACACCGTGGTAAATATTCCAAAAAGGCCCCATAAATTAAGCTACCCAAAAGCTACAGAAAACAAATTGTATGATTGGCCGCACGCGCATCAGAGCAGACCTCACAAACTGAACAAACCAACGAACGATTGGACCAAAGATTTGTTCGACACTAGATACAAATCTGAAGAGGATTTACTGGGTCTTAGAACACACGATACGTCGCACCCAAATTACTTACCAACATTCAGGCCCAGTAATAATGTTTTTGACAATGATAATGAATTCAAAAACCTAGTTGAAAAATGGAGACAGTCTTACTTGAAGACGAAATACAAAGATATACCAGTCCGAGATTATGAAAGTTACGGGTCGGAAATTAAACCAACGCATGTGCCGATACCGAAACCATACCCGGTAAGTGATACAATTTTTTTAAATGTTTCTAATCATTTATGTAAATGATCATGTTGTTAACAATGTCTGTTTTGCTATTTATGTGTATAATTGAGCAAAAACCTATGATATGATGGAATGCGGATCGGAAAAGCAGACAACTCACGTCGCGCACTAATTTCCTCGGCCAGTAAAATGATGCGCGCTCGTGCACCCAGGAGAAATCATGTAATATAACACTTCATCAGGATTATAAACCATACATGTGATAGGCTTTGTATACAGGTTGAAATATAATAAAAGCACTTGGAAAGTGATGCAAAAAGAAATCAAAATATGGAAATTGTGTAAGTGCACCTAGATCACTGGTTTAACGAGTGGTTGGGCGTTGATAATGAGCTCGACGACCTCCCTGGAGTCACGCTACATTAGCTGCTATTGTGAGTAGTGAAAGCAATAACTGGTCAGCTTATCTTCTGTTCAATAAAGATAGGGCCTAGGTATTGGCAGTCTGTATCCGATCTTAATGCTTTCAAGGATACTGAACGAGACACAGTAGAACTTTTATTGTTATGACGCCTATTTATTAGGCATTTAGTGTCCCTGAACGTGTTAAATAGATCAAAGCCTACCTGAGAAAATACAAACACTAAAGAGCAGTGGTGGCCCAGTAGAAATGGCCGGGACTTACGAGTTGTAGGTCGAAGGTACGAACCCAGGCAGACACTTTACTGTGTAAGATTTCCTCCCAACTGTTCTCAAAACTGTGAAGGAAAAACATCGAGAGGAAACTGGCATGTCCTAGAACAAAAAAATTCGAAGACGTGACATCCACCAACCCGCACTGCACCCGCGTGGGGGATTACGGCTCACTCCCTCTCACAGAGAGGAGGCCTGTGTCCCAGCAGTGGCAAAATTGTAGGCTGATTAATTATGCTTACCTATGCTAACTGAGTGATGTTTCTGATAAAATGGCTTAGCATGATCCTCCGTCATCTCGAAAATACTGCAACAAAAGTTGACGATAAATGTTAAGTACTACGTACTTACGTGGTTTGACGAAAACACGATTCTATAAAATTATCTCTATAGAAAAAAAATCTAAAGTTACCTCCAAACCGAACAATAAATCGCTGGTATTCAAAAAATACTTCAAATTAGATAATCAAACTTTGCATGAACTAACTATATAGCAGGTCTTATGTTATTTTTTTTTTTGTAATTACCATTATATTCACCGTAAAAAGAAATAAACTAAACTATCGGTGCCCTGGAGTCTTCTCCCTGTCTCGCTTGCTCGTGACCACCAGCAGTAGTTTGCGAGCGAGATAAAGAGTGAAGTGGCGCTGAGTTATTATAGACTCTTAAGAAAAACGAAGAGAAGGCTTCATTTCGAATTCGATGAAAACGATGGCAAAGATCACTTTAGCACTCCCGATTTGTTACAAATTAATAAGAATTTGATGATTATAATAAGTATGTGCATTTCTGTTTACAGATACGATTATAACAATGAAAGTTATGGTTATAATCACACGAAATTAGAAATACAGAGATAAGCATCAAATTCTTATTGTTTATAACAAATCGAGGTGCTAAGTGATCGTAACATGAAAGTCAAAACAATAGCTGTTTTAATCTGCGTACACGCTACGATGAACTTGTTAATGAAAATGCAAGGAAGCGTGCATCACAATGCAGACGAGGGTTTCCTAGGTACATACTAGGACCTGCTAGGGTTGCGAGTTTGTCCGAAAGGGATATCGTGGCCCTGGCACACAGGCAACTGAAGGAACACGGGTGGGGTTTAGTCAGTAAAAGTCTGACACGCCCTCCGTTCCGCCCAGAGCGGGAGAAGTTAATTAATAATTTCTCATCCAAAAAAGAAAGAAAAGAAAGGTACATACTAGGAAAACTGTAAAGAAAAACTATTAAGTGCTTATGAGATTAAAAATCATTCTAACAGCAAACACGGTTTTTAAGCTTGGAAGTTCGTGAGTTATTGTTGAGGACTGACTAATTTTAGATCTAGCTATGTGGAACCTAACCCACCGTTTCCAACTCTAATGAAACTATATTCACCGTAGCATGTGGTCGTTCACCATAACATCGTACTTTACCCTGTAATAGCTGTTGCATGGCATGCATTATGCGTAGTACCTACTCACAATTTCACTTTTTACCATTCCTTCGATTTCGGTTCAAGTAGAGCAGTAACAGATAGTTTGTATGCAATGTTAGAAGGACAGAAGAAAGTGTTCACGTTCGTGTTAAATAAAATATGCTCTTACTTTTACCAGGCAGTAAGTACTAGCATAATAAATCTAAAGAATCACTTATTAGATTGGTGAACTGATAAAATTGTTTTGTACTAGGAAAATATTTTTAATTGGAAATGATTTACTCAAGTGTTCGCGTGTTGTTTTACTTTCTACTCGGTCATCAAATGTCTTTTAATCATTCAATCAATGACTTTTCAACAAGTTAAATAGATTAAGCCCCAAAATTAATTTCATACATTAATAATGACTGTTACCTCATATCTCAGTCGAGGACCAATAATGTTCGTTACGGTTATTGTCAATATCAAGATTCAGATTTTCTATCCGAATATGAACATTAATCCACTAAAGCCTAGATGTTAAATTATAATAAAGTACTTATAATATCTAGTAATAAGCGAGTTGTGTAGAGCGAACATAAACTTGCAGATAGAAGTCCCTCACCCGGTAATCGTTCCGGTGCCGCGTCCGTTCCCGGTGCGGGTGCCGGTGTCTAGGCCGGTCGCGGTGCCCGTGCTGCGCGAGATCACCGTGCCTATCATCAAGCCGATGCCCTACCCCGTCTACAAAAAGGTCCCCTACCCGGTAGAGAAGCTAGTCCCTGTGCCTGTTGAAAAGGAGGTTAGTGTCCTCGATGTTACAGGGCAGTGATGTACACGTAGCTAAGTGTACGTGTCAATGAGACAGCGCTTTAGTTTACGCAACGGTACCGCAACGATTTCACGGTCGACAACGTTTACTTAACATTTAGGTGCAGAACTGACTACGTGGATCTGATGGTGGAAGTACGTTCCACAGTTGTTCGTTAGGCAGGGTGCCTTGAAGTACTTACTTGTGTTAACTTTGCATGTTTTGCATCCATCGATCTTAGATGATAATTGCTCACCGATAGATCTTTCACGGAAATTTATGAAAATGATTCCTTTACACGGTTAATGATTCTAATTTTCCCCACATTCAACTTGTTGCATGAAGACTGTATAATTATTTCCTTCGTAATAGTAGCGTAGAGCATGCAAATTACATGGCATTAGAGAAGCAAATTGAAATGTTTAGCACCTTGAACTGCAGTGCGTGTGACTGTATTACCATTGTTTTTGTGTCTAGAATGTTATTGTTTTTGTAATGTGTGGTTCAGGTGGCAGTGCCGGTGGAGAAGCCCTATCCAGTTCATATTCCCTACGTGAGGCCAGTGTTCCATCACACGAAGCCAGTGCATGAGGACCCAGAGAACATAGAAGAGGACGACTATATGCGTCGCCCCGAGATAAAGAAACCTTCACAGTATAAGAAGAGACCGTACGGGTAATATGAATGGCTTTTGAAACAACTTTTCAATTTTATCAATCACCCGATAAATCATGATAAAATTGGTACCTAACTGCTTTTGTCTCAGTTGTGAACAAGAATGCTGCATTTCGCGACTTGGGCTGGCAAATTACGTTTAACACATTCGCTGCACATTCGTTCCGTGTGGTGCCGGACGTAAAGAATAGCACTATCCTATTTCTTCCTGTGGGTGTCGTAAAAGGCGACTAAGGGACTTACTAGAGAATGGGCAGCAGCGTTCTCTATGCATTTTAACACCATACTGTGATCGCCAACCCGCATGCCAAGCGTGGTGATTATGGAAACCTCCCCTTGGGGAGGCCTATGTCCAGCAGTGGACGTCTTTCCGGTGAAATGATGATGATGACATTTGCTGCGGCAACGCTAGAAGCACACTTGCCTTCTTCTGTGCGTTACGAGAATTCTTAAATGCTTCTCGTATTTAAGAATTCCAGATAAGCGTTATGACTTCTATTTTATATACCTGGTCTTGACTTCAAAGGTCCTTAGAGATATGGAAACTCATCGGATTCACCATTTTTTTTAACGAAATGGTAACCCACATTGATGAGTATAAACAGCTGCGGGGCTCTATTTGATATCTACAGTTATAAGTATTTTTCGAAAACGTTCATTTTACGGGAAATTATTTCCCGTGCCGCATGGAACAAATATCATGCTAGGGATGGGGTATGCCCGTGAAATAACTAATAACTTTTAAAATTTCAATCATTTATTAAAATCGAACATAATCAACAAAAAAAGTAGAATATTATTTTTTACATTTTTCATACTCGGAAAGTAGTGTTTGTTTGATACGAGTAGCGGGTGGATGACGCTACTGGGACCCTTGGGCGGGAAATACTCATAGTAAATGCTTCCCTCTCTAGGGCGGGAATTAATTTTAAAAATAGAATTAAATTTGGTTAGGTAGTTGGCTACGAAAAATTTTACATAATTAAAAAAATATCGATTAAAATAAAAAATAATACTGCGGTCTTGTGAGTGTATATACAGCTAGCAGCAGTTAAAAAAAATACCTAATAAGCGGGACGGCCCACGGCCGCGGCGGTGACGCGGTATGTTCTATGTTTAAAATTTAAAAAACCGGCAAAGTGGCGAGTCGGACTCGCGCACGAAGGGTTCTGTAGGTACCATTATTTACAAAACGGCAAAAAAATCACGTTTGTTGTATGGGAGCCCCCCTTAAATATTTGTTTTATTTTAATTTAATTATTTATTTTTATGGGGAATATATAACTAAATATTCTGTGAATATTTCAAGCGTCTACCTGTTGCCATTATCAATATTGTTGTGCTGGCGTCTGTACATTTTGATACAAGTGGAGAATGTTTGTTATTGCATTCGAGTCGGATTTAACTTAAAAAATTGTTTTTGAGCCGAGAACCCCAATAACAAATGTCCACGTGTATCAAACGACGTTTTTCAATACACTTTTGAAGAAATAAAATAAAATACCTAACGAAAACTATTTTTGTCATGAATATATAATATTACGAAACTATGATTTAATTTTCTTTTTAGGGTTCCGTACCTCAAAAGGAAAAAACGGAACCCTTATAGGATCACTTCGGTGTCCGTCTGTTTGTCTGTCTGTCGGTCTGTCTGTCTGTCTGTCAGTCTGTCAAGACCATTTTTATAAGAGGTATCAAGTTGAAATTAATATCAAATACGTAAGTCTATGGTCCGTTGAAGCTCTAAAAAAATCAAGCTTCCAAGTCAACGCAATAAAAAAATACGGCGATATAAGCGACATTATTGCGACATATTTCGATACTCGCAAATAAATCAAAACCTATAGGGTACTTCCCGTTGACCTAGAATCATGAAATTTGGCAAGAAGCAAGTTCTTACAGCACAAGTAAAGGAAAAAGTCCGAAAATAGTAAATTTGTAGTTTTATCACATATAAAAAAATTGCGAATATCTCGTACATAAATCAAAACCTATAGGGTACTTCCCGTTGACCTAGAATCATGAAATTTGGGCAGAAGCAAGGTCTCACAGCACAAGTAAAGGAAAAAGTTCAAAAATTGTTAATTTGTAGTTTTATCACATAAACAAAACTTTTTTTGCGATTATAAACTTAAATTTTCAGTTGGAAAATTGACCGTGGCGTATAACGATGTATAGGAGAACATGTTTTTCAACTACAATGTTAAGTTTGTTTTAGAGATAAATTCATCGTTACTACGGAACCCTTCATTGTGCTTGGTCTGACACGCACTTGGCCGGTTTTTTTTCCGCGCTTTGCTTTCGCCAGGTTGAAGGAGAAGCAAGGGTATAAAGCCGATAAACAGCCAAATATGAAAAATAGAAAATTCAAATATTTTTGAGTTTAGAACACAAATAAATGTTAATTGGTTCATAAACGTTTTTTTATTGTAATAATCATGGTATTTTATTTATAAACAATATTTAAATATTCCAAAAATATGAATGCCGTAAAGACGCATCTTTGCCGAGATTAAAAAAAATCACCTCCTAATAGAGAGGATCGTCTCTGGCGCGAGACGGTGTGAATAGAGGCATTGAACCAATTTGGACTAAGTATAGGTATAAGTTATCTGTGGCAATTTTTATTCCCGCCCACGTGTTGGAAAATAAAAAATCGCACGCGTGTGAAATACATTGCATTGTGAACCTAATCGTAGTGTGATATGAACTAGTTTTCGAGGAAGTGTATTGAAACATTTTTTTCATCATCATCATTTCAGCCGAAAGACGTCCACTGCTGGACATAGACCTCCTCCAAAGTGGGGGGTTTGCCATAATCGCCACGCTTGGCAGGCGGGTTGGCGATCGTAGTATGGTGTTAAAATCAGGGACCATTTTGGTTACCCACTGAAAGGGTTTTCGATAGGGTTTTTGTAAAATGGCTAACAAAATGGTCCCTGGGTAGAATAGAGATAGAATTGGTCATGCTACGCGTGCTGGGCGGATATCGAAATAACATAATATTATGATTTTTTCATGTCACTGGGTTTCAAGTAGGTATAGAACCCATTTAATGGGTTATCATGTAACCCTTTCACTGTGTTTCTAGTATAAAACCCATTCAATGGGTTACATCATGATAAAGGTAACCCAAAGGTTACCCCTTCGAAAGGCTTAACCCTTAACCGGGGTTACAAGCCCGGTTAAGGGTTAAGGTCCCTGTTTAAAATGCATAGAGAACGCTGCTGCCCATTCTCTAGTAAGTCACTCAGTCGCCTTTTACGACATCCACGGGAAGAAATAGGGCGGTGCTATTCTTTACGTCCGGCACCACACAGACACAATATTTTTTTACTTTCCATATATTCGAAATGAAAAGTAGATTGTTTAACACGGGTGAAAGTCACCAATTCCTAATCGGACTATAGCCATTCACTGCGCTCGGGCGTCTAAATACCTCGTATGGGAATTGATGCCTCTCGACCCTTGAGTAATAATATACTATTTTATGAAACTACATATTTATTTACTAAAACAAAAAAAAATCCTTCAGTATTAAGTGTAACAAAAAAATTATAATTTTCCTTCTAACAAATTATAATAATTAGATAAGAAATTTAAAAAATATTTTTAAAATTCGAAAAATAGTGTTACGTACAGCTAAATTAAGATAAGATTTTGTATTTTCCATAGAAACAGAGATTTCCAGTTATCTGTTTTTAAATAAGACATTTCGAAAATGTTCTATCTTGTATCCTGCTTATGCGTATGAAGTTTCATTAAAATCGGTTCAGTCATTTCGAAAAACAAGGGCTTGAAACTTTGTATGAAATGCCGTACGTCGTATACGCTCTGACTCCGCACCGGAGGCAGGACAAGGAAAACCAGCTGCCGCATACGGTAAAACTGATTTACGCCCAAATACTTACCGTAACGCAGCGGTTTTCACGCAATGTGCTTGTTTGTCCGAGCCCCATCGGTGTTTAGGTGAGGGTATCTAGCTTTTGGAGATCTTCGATTTAGTGCATCTGTTAACCGATTGGGCTGGCAATTTCTATAATACCAATATTTAACGTTTTATGGCAAGTTACAATCGTTTGTCAAATAATGTTGTATAAATTAACACGCGTAAAGATTAAATTGCGTTTTAAATAATTATGCAAACTTGTGAGCAGTTACGCGTGACGGTAACGCACGAAAGGTACGACTAAAGTTCATAGACTCCTTTAATACCGTCATACCCGTAATTTTCAAAGGAACACGCACATGATTCTTTATTTCTTACGTGGTTGTCTTGTCTTTTTGTACAGAGCTCGGTAACAATTATAGATAGATAGATCAACGGTAGACCAGGGGCCCAAGTCTGCTATTTTTATAAATTCAGTCATTTTGCTAAAAGTTCGTAAACTGGCAAATTCATAATGGTCGATCATTGGTCGGTCAATGTTCTCGTAATATAATTGTGTTATTATAATGGCATTGTCGTATTGCCATTATTATAAAACCCATTAGTAGAAATGTCATTAATTTGTCATTATGTACGAGATTACTAATATATGCAATTTCTTTCAATGTAGTGTCAGTGGCCGACCATTGGAAAGTCATAATGACGCCATTATAATAGTAGATTACCAAACTTGTCAAAATCAACAATTATGAAATCAATGATCGACCATTCTGACACTATTGTAATAGCAGACTTGAGGCCCAGGAAATGTCCATGGATTGAAATCCAACACAAATGTCAATTTAATTGAGAATATTTTTAGATGTACTCCTTTATTGCCTCAACCTGATGCAGTCTGTTATTTTTCATAAGTAAATTTCGCCACAATCAGAGACGACGGTGTCCCGCCGCTTCCTAGTGAGAAAGTCCTTTAAATCGAATAATCTTGAATGAAAATCTTTGTGTGTTGCAGTACCCGAAACAGATCACGAAGACCTTCTCGCGCAAGTTACCAGGACCGCAACAGGAGGCGGTGGCCTGACCGCCGCCGACCTTCGCCCCACAACACTGAGTACAGACATCACTCCAGACCCACGGAGTTCCACTCTCCGCCACACAGGCATCGCGACTACGAACATGACGAAGAAGAAGAACACAGTGATTATGCCCTGTACTGTAGGAGAACAGGGAACTGCTGATCAATCAAAAACCCTCCTTAACACAGTGATGAAAGACTGCTTTAAATCCAAATTATTTTAATTAAGGCCTAACCATTGCATTTGTAGATCGTTTCTTATATTTTGCGTTTTATGTTCCATAGTTTAGGGAACTTATAAAGTGTCAAAGTATTTAATTTGAGCATGTGGATAATGATCAGTTTTATAACTCTGTGTTAGATATTCGTAGAATAAGTTTTTCGATTGGTGTTGAAAGCCACTGTGCCAAATAATCTTTATTGTAAGAAAAATATTACTTATTATGTATGTACCTTTTTGTATTTTTATGTTTGTACTTAGTTCAAGTCTATTCTTAACTCGTCTTATTTTGTATAGTAGTTGTAATTATTTATCGATCAGCCAGTAAATTGATTTTGAAACTACTCTTGTTTTTATAGGTGTGTTGTTGTCAACACCAAATCCCGTTAATCTCTCGCAAATACCGTTCTACAGTTCTCTACGAAAACTATGGTTACGGATAATATAATGATAGTTTAAAGTGGCAATTATTGGTAATTATTTCAATGTATTTATGTGGAATACGTGTTTAGTTGAGGAGATCAGTCAGTTTCGCATGGGCGCCCGCTTTTACCAACGCTTCGATAAGCAGAATGCGCCTTACGCGCTAACAGAGAGAAGTAATGCGAAGCCAGACGTCCCGACTCGCAGTTTATTGTCCGCGCATATCAGATATTAACAAATACTATCACAAGTCGCTAACGTGGTAAGATGAATAATCTGCTCATGTACCTATATACAGGGTTACTGGTAACTCGACGTATTCCTTGCACGACGTCATAGTATGCTTAAAATGCAACAAATTAAGCCACCAAATGTTCTACCGAAAGTAGTAGTTTTTGAGTTTTTTTAAATAAAGTAATGACAAAAATTACAAAAAATAAAATGTTTATTTAGTGATCTCTGCCAAAGTTTTCGGCGTTTTGGATTTTTTAATTATTAACAAAGATTTGCTACGGCATCAGCTATGATAATAAATTAAATTCCAGTATAGTCGCAACGTAAATCATTTATAAATTGTATTTTTCATAAAACAACTAAAAACCTAATTAACTAACCTAGCAGAGGCAGACCGGTCTCAATTTCAATATGTGATGAACACTAGGTTATATATATATATATATATCATATATATATATATCACCTATCACCTATATATATATATATATATATATATATATATATAGGTGATAGGTGATATATATATATACCGCACAGACCGATTTATCTGTATAACCTAGGTGATATATATATATATATATATATATATATATATATATCACCTAGGTTATACAGATAAATCGGTCTGTGCGGTAGTCTTTTATACGGAGGTAGGTACCCCATATAATTTTATAATAGGAATGTAGGCTACCTGTTTGATAAATTTTCACGGTAAAACCGCAGAACCGATTTGATGAAATTGGAACACAGAAAAAACTTGAAGACCGAGGAAAAAAATAGGGACATTTAAAACTTAAGTGAAATTAGATGTAGCATGAAGTTTAGATGGGAAAACCCGAACCTCACGAGGAAGAAGTTCGTTTAATTACTTAATTGATGTAGGTACATTACTTTTAGGAGCGGGATTTTCCTTTTATTGTAGGTAGAATTCGCTCTTTTAAGGACTTCAAACCACAGAGTGAAGAAACCTTTACTCATTTGTTCAAACGTTGTGTAAGTATCACGTGTTACCTTGAACAACAACCGCTGCTCAAGGTTGTATATTGTCGATTTATTTAGTGTCTAATGTCATGAAGAGAAGAAGACCCATGACGCGATGTGGAGCAACTTTATTAAAGGGCCAAAGACATTATAAACTATTTACTTAACAATAGACGGGACATAGCGAACTTGCGCGCAAGTCGCTCAGTCTATTGTGACGCGGTTTTTTTTTTTCTATGGTGGGAAATTATCAAATAACTTCTCCCGGTCTTGTCAGAGCGGGGGGCGTGTCAGACTTTTACTGACTAAAACCCACCCGTTTTCCTTCAAATGCCTGTGTGGCAGGGCCACGATATCCCTTTCGGACAGGCTCGTAACCCTGGCAGTAGAATCAAATCTCCCTAAGGTTTGAGTATGTGGGGAGGAATTTTACTAAATTAACATTTTAAACAGTACCCCATGAAAGATGAGTCTACTTTTGCCAGTCTGAAACCTGGTTGAGCTAATAGGTCCCTATTTCAAGTACTATAATTATGTCTTTCGCCTCTTTTACTAAAAAGATGTACATTTTTTCTTACGTACATGATGTTTTCATAGATATATTGACAAGGCACCGTCATGATGTTACTATCCTTAAACAGTTCCCTAAGAGAATCGCGCCTGCGGAGATTATTTATATGGCTCTGATTTCTCTTTTCTGCAGAATAAAAATAGCCTCGATGTCTGTGCAGCCCGTCCCCAAAGTAAAATACCGTGAGACATAATACTATGAAAGTAACTGAAATAGATTAGCCTCGCGGTATCTACATCAGTAAATTGACGGATTTTTCTGACAGCACATGCTGCCGACCTTAGCCGTCCTGCAAGAGATGTTAAATGAGGACCCCATTGTAGCCTAGAGTCGAGCGTGATCCCCAGGAAAACAGTTTTAACGACGAATTCTAGTTTCTCTTGATTCAATACTATCTCATAATCACTACTTTTTACATTTGGTAAAGAAAATCGTATGCACTGAGTTTTTTTTCCATTTAATACTAAATTATTGGCAGAGAACCAATTTTGGACATGCAGTGGGGCGTTCTTTACGTCGTCAAAACTTGTAGCACATCTACCTTAAAAATTAAGGAAGTATCGTCAGCAAATAACACCATTTGTGGTTGATTTTTAGGGTTCCGTACCTCAAAAGGAAAAAACGGAACCCTTATAGGATCACTTCGTTGTCCGTCTGTCTGTCTGTCTGTCAGTCTGTCAATACCATTTTTCTCAGGAACGCGTAGAGGTATCAAGTTGAAATTAATATCAAATACGTAAGTCTATGGTCCCTTGAAGCTCTAAAAAAAGCAAGCTTCCAAGTTAACGCAATAAAAAAATGCTTTATACAAAATGTCAACATTGTTCATTGTAAAGTCCTTATCACTTAACTTACAAATTAAAGTGCTATTAAAATTTAAATTAACAGATGTTATTGGTCTGAATTGTATCTGCACTTTTTGTATGGTATGTTGGACTCAAAAGTTACAAGAATTGTACCCAGGATTTTGTAATATCTTGATATAGAAGAGTGTCCTTGGAGAGTCTTGCCTGTTCTTCCCCATAGTGATCTACGTTTTGGAATGGGCAAATAGCTTCAACTTTCTGACTAACTGACCAACTCTTTGACAATTCAAAAGTGCCTGTAATTGGTTTAATTTAAATAAATGCTTTGAGTTTGAGTTTGCTTTGCAAAAATCGTCAATTTATAGGTTCCGTTCTGATAGTTGAATGAGTAGCAGCAACTGTTTACCTAGATATGGTGCCTATAGGGACCAAAAGCAAAAACATTAAACTTGCCTCGTAAGATATCTGCGCGTCGATAATTTAAAACGCGCTTATTATCCTACACATATTAGCATAATGACTTTATTGACTTTTTAATTTTGTGGATCACCACTAAACTATTATTATAGTAATACTACTTACGAATATCTGGGTCGATTTTTGAATTCATACAAAACGTCAAACGACTGATTACGACTTATTTATTTTAAAATTTATTTTTTATTACATCTATCCAAAAAAAGCTAGTGTAGATATTCTTTGTAACCAGGGACTAAAATAACTCTTTAATTTATAAGGACTAAAAGTGATTTGAATTCGGAATTTGGATATTGTTAGTAAAAGTTCCAACCACGAAAGAGATCCATTATGAACATTGTATGAACAAGTAACAGGCTGTATGATAAAGTAACCGCGCGCGAGTCAAATTAATAAAAAAAGTTTGTGAAAAAGTAAAAAACGCGCGAAATTCATTCCCCGCCTTCGTTCGCAATAAAATTGTTTACTCAAATTCCGATTTTACTTAGTTTTATAATAAATTGCTGTGTCTGCCACAAGTAGTGAGAATGAAATAAACGTACTTATTGTAAGTTGCACTTACTTATTTTCTCATAGAGGATAAAAAGTAGTGTCCACCTCGAGTGCAACACCTATTTTAAGCTCGAGTGATGTACTAAAACGAAACACTCTCGGCTTTAAAATTGTTGTTTGCGCCCTGGGCAAACAATCTACTATTTGACATTGAAATAATAATTATGTGATGTGCAAATGGTAACCACAAAGCTATAACAAAAAATTAAGGTGCTTACCTAATGTGTCACGAGGCTAAACAAAAAAAAAACAAAATCTAAAAGGTTGTGTCATCCTGCCTGTATGTACTGTACCTGTACACACATACAAATAAATATCTACCTACAGAGGGATGTAAATCTGTGTAGACTCTCGAAGATTCATCTTCCCATGGTTCTCACATTTCCACGGATCATTTCACAACAGATTAACGTACTTATTGCAAACCGGAATTCGCAATAAGTATTAACATTCGATCTCGGCTGCTCCGAGCCCTACTGACTAACAAGTAGAAGGTAAGGAAAAATATATCATACCTAGCGTGAAAATAAAGCATCAAAAAGCAATGCTGTGTTTAGTTACTATAGCAATTTAATATGAAAAAGTAGTACCTTTCCGCTGCTGCAGCCGTCTGTTATCTGACCACTGTGAGGTCTAAATAGTCTTATTAAGTTAGAACACTTTTTCCACATATTATAGGTATAGGTACCATAGAAAATTTGTTGAGTGGGATGGTTTTCTATTTTGTTGTAGTTGTAGTTATGGTATAGGTAGAAGCCTTTTGCATGAAAATTTAGCGGCAATTTCTGGCCGAAGCATGACAAAGTTTTGGGAAACTAGATACTGTGGGTTTCTTTCCAAATCCCTGATGAAGAATTTTTAAAGATTCAATGTTAAACAACTCAAAATGAACCATATTTTTATAAAGAGTATGCAGAAAGATTCCTTAGAGGAGTGACGCGTGGGAAAATTTGTTTACGCTGCCTTTTCTGCCAATAGTTACGGCGCGAAGGTGTAATTGCTCTCATAATTACGGCAGGGGGTGACGTAAAGTGCGCTTGATTTGGACAAAGTGTGTAATTTAATAACACTCAACACCGCACTATTCAGGGACAGCGGTTGGTGGTCACGACTAAACTAAAATGGTCGCGATCTTAGTGTATAATGATAATAAGCTTCGCCGTAGCGCCTAGCGGTAGGTAACAATGGTAAGTAGGTATATAAAATTACATTTAATTATGTTTGAACTTTAACTTTGCAACCACATATTGTTTACTAGGAAAGACAGTAAATTACATCATCTTTTTGTACTAACTAATCAAAGGAATAAAGACAGCAATGCCGCAAACGATGTGATAAGACATTCAGCTGAGGGGGCGCGGGCAGAACACTTTAAGAGTGTAGGGCGTTGTATAAGTACTTTCTGCGAAGTCGTTATAAATCGCATCCATAGCGGAGACTAAAATAGCTCAGTATATGAATGCGGACTATGGTAAATCGAGTTAGAAGCCTCTGATAGGTTTTTAATTAATTAATATATATTTTTTTTCATTCTTCTTTTATTCGCCTTTTTATCTTAACTATCTCTACAATAACTGAATAGATATTTACATCAATTACCAATAATTATGTATAGAATATATAGGCAGAAATGTAATATAAAAGCTCTATTTTAAAAGGTACACAAATAAAACTAGGTTGATACACTAAACATATATATACACTCGATCGCACCCCTTTAAGAATTCCCTTCAAAGTCATTTTAACCCTATGAATCAATGGTAGACATATGACTATAAGGTATCATTGGAATGGCAATTTATTTAAAATTTCAGAATAAATCAATAGATTTGGTTTTTTGTTTACCAGGGAATAAAAAAAGCAAGCTAATGCAAATGATTTATTTATTTATTTTCTCACCACAATAAACATACAGACATTATTAACATAAAGGTACATGAAAAGGCTTAAATTTACTGTGGGAGACTGGTGCCTAAGCTAGGCTTTAAGGGCCTGTGTTTCAGGTCACCAGGTCTCCACCCTCTAGCAGTAAGAACATTAAAAAAAAACAATTAAATAAAGAAAGAGTGAGTTAACAATTTCAAATTAAGTCTGTTTCTCAACACAAAAGTTTGAGAAATAAAAAATGAAAAAATAAAAAGTAATTATAGTATGATTTGGTGATGTGTTAGTATTGTTAGTAAACATTTGTAGTGAGAGCGTGAGTAGATGGGTTTCGTGTGTGTATGTCTGAAAGTGCGTATGTGGGGGTGCGTGTATGGGGTTTTTTTTTTTTTTTTTTGGGTGGGAAATTATCAAATAACTTCTCCCGCTCTGAGCGGAGCGGGAGGGCGTGTCAGACTTTTACTGACTAAAATCCACCCGTGTTCCTTCCGTTGCCTGTGTGCCAGGGCCACGATATCCCTTTCGGACAAACTCGCAACCCCGGCAGGCATTGGTCCTAACGGACCCCGTCAGTTTGTGCTGACATCTCTTTGAGGCGCGCGTGGAACACAACGCGCCGTCGACCCGGGCCAGGTCCTTATCGGACGGCGAGCTACCCATCGCTCACCATCCGCAGACCCGCGCCTACGGTGGCCGGAAATCGGCTTGCGACTCCCGACGCCCTGGGCGTCTTCTGCAGCGACTAAGGGCGCGAGGGCGCGAACCTTGTCTCACCCTCACGCGTTCCGCCTCCTCCTTCGCTAGCATAACTGCTTCGCAGAAGGAGGTGACGGCCTCCCATGCACTCTCGCTCGGAACCATGGCCTGAACCAGGCCCGGACGCGAGAGATCGCCGCCGCCGATCGCCTCCGTGAGGACACGGCGGTGCTCCGCCCAAGCTGGGCAGACCTCCACCGTATGCTCCACCGTATCCTCCGGGCGATCCACACAGTGGTGACACCCGGGCGTTTCCTCCCGCTTTATCCTGTACAGGAACCTCCCGAAACAACCGTGTCGGGTGAGGACCTGCGTCAGGCGGAAGGTGAGGACGCTGTGGCGCCTCTCTAGCCACTCCTCAAAGAGGGGACTTATCGCCACAATTGTGGCGTGCCCAGCATGTATGGGGTGTGAGTGAGGATTTATTAGGTAGCAAAAAGTTAAATTTAATTTTATCAGCAAAAATTGCAACAAAGTCCATAAAAACAACTTAAAACCTAGTGTTACCGGGAGCCCTGATGACTGCTTCCATGCGTTCTCTCATGGACCTAATTAATGTGACAACAGTCATCATCTGCCTAGCCTTTTCCCAACTATGTTGGGGTCGGCTTCCAGTCTAACCGGATGCAGCTGAATACCAGTATTTTACATGGAGCGACTACCTATCTGACCTCCACAACCCAGTTACTGGGTAACACGATATCCCTTGGAAAGACTGGTTCTCAGACTTTTGGGCTTCTGACGACCCGTAACAACTGTCAAAGATCTAGAAATGACAGCCGGGACCAACGGCTTAACGTGCTTTCCGAGGCACGGAGGGATCTTGGTGTGAACAGATGGTCACCCATCCACGGACCAACCGCGGCAACCGTAGCTTAACCTGATCGATCGACCCGTGCGGCAGTTATTAATGTGACAACAGTCTCTTCAGGAATGTTGTCCCATTCTGCAACGACGGCATCTTGGAGGTCTTGGAGAGTGGTAGGGGCAGGATCACGTACCCGTACTCGCCGTTTCAGTACATCCCAAAGGTGCTCAATAGGGTTCAGGTCTGGACTACGCGCCGGCCATCGCAGAACAGGGATCCCAACTTCTTGCAGGTAGTCACTTACAATTAATGCGGTGTGACAGCGGGCGTTATCGTGCATTAACGTGAACCCACTGCCAACAAAACCCGCATAAGGGACAACCTGCTTCTCTAAGATCTCTGTTATGTACCGATGAGCAGTCAGCGACCCTTGTCCGCGAGCACTTCCAGTCCGAGAAACACACATAAGGTTCGTTTTGCCGTCGATTGACATGCCGCACCAGAACATGCACGAGCCACCCCCGACCTTCTCCCGGCTGTCTCTTGAATACAGGCTTGTGCGAATCGTTCCCCTTGGCTCCTGTACACTCTTCTACGCCTGTCGTTGCAGAAAAGACACACCCTCGTCTCATCCGAAAAGAGCACAGCTCTCCATTGGTCTATTGTCCAATCCACATGGTCACGGGCAAATTGCAACCGGTCTCTCCTATGCTGTGCAGTCAATTTTGGCCCTGTAGCAGCCCTGTGAGCTGCAATTTTCTTCTCCCGCATTCTTCTTCTAATCGTGGAGACGCTTACAGAAGTTCTGCGAGCTGATCGCAGTTGTTGTTGCAGCTCAACAGCATTGGAGAACCGATTACGTAAAAACGTCGATACGATGAAGCGATCGTCACTTTCGGATGTGCACCGTTGTCTTCCAGATCCACGTATTCGGATATAGCCACCAGTCTCTTGGAAGCGTTGCAACACTCGTCGAACGGAAAAACGACTTAAGTTCAGTTGCCGAGCAAAATCACATTGCCGCATCCCTGATTGCAGTAGTGCAATGACTTGAGCGGGTTCATCTGCAGTGGTATCCATTTTCCAGTTGGATAGCGAATGACCCACATTTAATCCAGGTCGCCCTTTTAATACCCTTATAGGGAGGTGCAATTAGTGGCCGTTATAATGCGTATTTTGACAACATTTTTTTTAACGTTACGTGCTAATGATGTTGTGTTTAGGAATTTAATTTAAAGTTCGTTAAACATACTTTCAATTGATACTAATATTAATTAGGTTTAATGTATTCGTTAATGGCGGGACATGGTTGAAACTTATTTTCGGCGAGGTGCGATTTTTGTGACGCCGAATGTATATGCTACCTTATACAGCTCCTGTGATAAGGCTGTGAGTGATCCTCATCACCATGTTTCTAAATTTATTTGAGGTCGGCGCAACATGCTTTCACTATTAGTCGTCATTTCAGAAGTCGCCTTCTTTCTAGCCATATCATCTTTCACACAGTCCATCCATCGTTTCTTTGGTATTCCCCTGGGTACTCTTCTAGTCGTCCACATCGCACTCAAAACTTTCCTCACGAAATTTTCCTCATTCCTCCGCATCACATGCCCGTACCATGACAACCGATTTCCACACAGCTTTTCAGTTACCTGCGTTGCCACTTTCAGACTTGCTCTTGTATAGGTACTCATTGCTTATTCTAAACATTCACATCACGTATCCTCTTAGCATTCTCATCTGATGCTAAACTATCTATTAATATTTAGGTACCAAATGTAACTGGCCAATTATATAAAAGTATATAGTTTTTAATAGGTATATGTATATCTTAATATGCTGCATCCGGTTAGACTGGAAGCCGACTCCAACATAGTTGGGAAAAGGCTAGGCAGATGATGATGATGATGTATACCTTTGTATTTAAATAATATTTATTCCTTAATTCAATTAAAAAAAAAAAAAAAAATATTCCTTAATTCTCGCTATTACACGTACCAGTGTTTGTCTCTGCATCGCCCAGAGGTTGACTGGTAGAAAATGCCTATGGCATTAGGTCCGCCTCTGTAAATTTGTGTGCCTATAGTATTAAATAAATAAATAAATCAATCAAAATATTATTTGCAATTAAGTTGTAGCAAATAATTATTTAAAAGTCAGTTAGCATGATGAATTTAATGAAAATTCCATGATATGTCTACGATCTACTACGTCTGTTAGGTACGATTTGAAAGAAAATTAAAATAAGCTAAATTCAAATGTGTCCGCAGTTATTCTATAATATTACGTTTAATTTGGTCGAGGTTAAGCATTTCATTTTTTCTCAATAATTCCTGAGCTGTAATTAATATGAATGATGGGGGAAAAGGATATTAAGGCTCGTGCAGACTGGCGCGATATCACGGGCGCGGCAGGCAGGGCGACGCGCAGCACGACATTTAATTAAATTATATAACGTTCAATTTTGCTTGATTTTGCCCGTTAATGAACGATCTAAGTACCTAATTATAATTATGTACTCATTAGAAATCACAAAAAAACTACTTACTATCTACTAATTATTTCGTTTTTGCAAAGTCTAATCACAACAACGCAACGGTTTAATTTTTTACTACCATTTCTAGAGATTGTTGCTAATAACATTAAGTAGGTAATTAAAATTACAAGTAGCTCTTCAGTCTGATATTGGCGCTAACACAAAATTGTTAGATATTGCCATAACAAAACAACGTAAAGGCTCTTGCAGATGGGCGCGACGTCACAGTGCGACACGATTTTGGTAGAACAATTTCCATGAAGCTTTCATAGAAATTATCGCGCCGCGCCTGTCTGCGGGACCCTATATTACTTCATCGATCGACTATCTATTTATCTTCGTGGTAGATCCGGTAACGGGGCGTTCTAAAACCGAGTTTTCATTTGCGGATTCTAGAGAGCAAATGGTCTAATTGATGCCACAGCTATTGTTATACCTAGGTAGGTACTGCGTGAAGCCTGGTCCCATTGGTCTTTTTATAATTTAACTATAAAATTAGACTGATTATTATGATTGTGAGGGATACCTAAACGCTGTCATTGTGCTGTCAAGCGGTGTCATATCATACCCGTAATAATACCAATCTCAGTACCTAATATTCAATTTAATGTGGCATTTTTGTCTTTTCGCAAATTAGCGCAGGTGTGTCAGTCAGTCGTGGGTAAAAATGTAATTGGTCTGTCTGAATAGTCAGCGGATGTGCTGGTCACGGGGATGGGCCTTGAATTACCTATCCGAGTCGAATTCACAACATTGCACTCGCGCAATCGTCGAGTGTTTAAACATGACATAGTAATAGGTGCTGCATAACAATCGGCAAACCGTACGCGTTTGAATCTTGTTTTGGTTGAAAGTTTACCGTGATTTGGCCAAATTATTTTCAATCAAAAGCTTACTTCCATCTATTTCTGCGTTAGTATTAAAATCAAAATGGTTTATGTATGAAAAGAAGCGATGGTATCGAGAAGTTGTTATGAATATATAAAGGCTTGCGAGACCTCGAACTGTTTAGTCTGTCTACGCGGTCCCGTTGAACCGGTCGCGGCCCGATTGACCCCCACTACCTTTGGCCGCTTTACTTCACTAGTTCTCACCTCTCTCACAAGTAAGTTTATCAACATTATAATCTATTTAGTGCATGCTCCAGATTCATTATACCCAAGTTTTTGTTAATCTCATCTCACACATTTTTGTAAACATTTTCTTTCTCTGTATTTTATTATCAATGATAAAGTCCTAATTTTGGATTTGTGAAGTATTTTAATAAATCTACAACAGCTGCTTTTTGAAAATAAGCCAAAATAGGTAGGTACCAATACAAAAAGCGGCCAACCGACGACGGTTTGTTTGTGTTCTATATTTTATGCATTTGATCTTGATTTCTTTATTGCACAAAAAAAAAACCAGTTTAATGCCAAATAAAATATCGGTTTAACAACCTGTCGTGGGCAAAATGGCAATCCAACCAAGGTAAGCAAATCTGTGCATCATCAATTCATCATACAAGGAAAAGAAAAAAAAAATTGTTTATTTTATTATATACAGATTTTCCCCAGTTTCTCTTGAAATTCAGTCTATTATAAACTTATAAATTTTATGTTTAGATTTCAAGTGACTTAATTTACCACTGTGTCACAACTAAGTTAAGAGGGGTGTTTAAAGTGTATACAGACATTGCCTGCCTAAGTATAGTTATAACCTTATTTGCTTTGTAACAGTATTTTCCAAGATTTTGTTGTTGACATTGTGTTTTTGCAAAAAAAATTGTGTAGGGCTGGGCTTTAGAAAGCAGTAGCAGGTAGCTTTCGTTATACGCGGAATTAACGAAAGCAGGTTCATGTCATTTTTAGGGTTCCGTACCTCAAAAGGAAAAAACGGAACCCTTTACGAACCCCGGAACCCCGGAACGGAACAGACGGACAACGAAGTGATCCTACGATCACTTCGTTGTTTGTCTGTCAGTCTGTCAAGACCTTTTTCTCAAGAACGCGTGGAGGTATAAAGTTGAAAATAATATCAAATAGGTAGGTCTACGGTCCCTTGCAGCTCTAAAAAATACAAGCTTCTAAAAAATACGGCGATTTTTGCGATATTGTTTGATACTCGCAAATAAATCAAAACCTATAGGGTACTTCCCGTTGACCTAGAATCACGTTTGGCAAAGAAGCAAGGTCTCACAGCACAAGTAAAGGAAAAAGTCCGAAAATCGTTAATTTGTCGGATAAATTCGTCACAACTACGGAACCTTTCATTGTGCGTGGTCCGACACGCACTTGGCCGGTTTTTGACATGTTTATCGATAGGTTAACGAATGTTTGCCATTTTTATCTAGTTGGTGGTACAGTTAACTAAATAAACCTGCTTGAGACGTGACGTAGATAAGTAATAACAAGTCGTATTTATTACCCCTTTATTCTTCGTAAAGTTGTCGTGACACTTGGTTTGCGTTTTTATTAACTTACGGGTTTTCCAAGGAATTCAAATGAATAGGTATGTAATATGTAAATAACCGGCCAAGTGCGTGTCAGACTACGCACAATGAACGGTTCCGTAGTCGAGATGAATTTATCCCAAAAACAAACTTAACATTTTACTTAGTTGAAAAACATGTTCTCCCATACATCGATGTACAGACGCCAGCACATCAAGCTACTATAATCTGTCAAATTTCTTTAAAAGATTTTCAACTTTATCGTTAAAGCTTAGGGTTCAAGGTTGATTAGGAAAATTTTACAGTTTCGGGTAGCTTGACCTGCTGGCGTCTGTACGCCACGGTCAATTTTCCAACTAGAAATGTAAGATTGAAATTGCAAAAAAAAAACATGTGATAAAACTACAAATTATTGATTTTCGGACTTTTTCCTTTACTTGTGCTGTGAGACCTTGCTTCTTGCAAATTTCATAATTCTAGGTCTACGGGAAGTACCCTATATGTTTTGATTTGTGTGCGAGTATCAAAATATGCCGCATAAACCGCCATATTTTTTTATTGCGTTGACCTGGAAGCTTGATTTTTTTAGGGCTTTAAGGGATTATAGACCTACGTATTTGATATTAATTTCAACTTGATACGTCTTTGCGTTCCTGAGAAAAAGGGTCTTGACAGATAGACAGACATACTACATACACAACGAAGTGATCCTATAGGGGTTCCGTTTTTTCCTTTTGAGGTACGGAACCCTAAAAGTAGGAGAAAATTACCTATAATTAAATGGGTACTTATTTTCGTTCTTAAAATGAGATAAACGTTGGTAACGATGACTCTCCATCTAAGTAATCAAGTTGATAGGGATTAGGGTGGTAGATTGTTTTTTAATTATTAATATTAACCACAGTCGCAGGATACGAAAAGCTACACCTTTTCGAAAGAAAAAGCACTATGAGAAAGCTCTGTTTCTTTTAACTATTTCATTCCGATACCTAAATCACTACCGTATTTTAAGAACTGCAGCTTGAACTAAAAATACAGGTATTCTCAATTCAATTTTAACTCCATTATACAGGAAGTGTCTCACAACACAACAATGGAAGTACCTATTATGCAAAATAAAGTAAACTAAGTTACCAGGCATTAGCGTCTAGATATCAGGATTTATTACACTTTGCGCAATTATACAGGTAGATATCATTAAATACGATCATAAGCTTGTTTACATTTGATGAACCTTTTAATGTGGTTTCTTAGGATCGTGAATCGCTGTATTAATCCATTACAGCTACTGGAGAGCCTTGAGCGAGCAGTCGCAAAAACTAGTGACTCGCCACATTCTCTTATATACATTATGACTTGTTCCTGTATGAGTATGTCTCTCTATATCGGAAGTGAACATACATGTACGTACATTATAAGGTATATTACATATATGTGCGCGTTGACACTCGACAAAACCACCGGTACAAGTTAGTATCGCTTTATTAACAACGCCATGTTCCTTTTATTTCGTTTTACGTAACAACGTCACAGTTCCCAAGCTATCAGAATGCATAATAAGTTCGATCTACTCGATAAGGAAGAATACAGCTAACTTGTCGTTTCTCAATAATAAGATCAAGTCGTCTGCAAAAACGTGAGCCAACAGTTATGATGGAGTTTGAGAGATGCTCCGCTTCACAATACTGTCATTACCAGCTTACGACATCACGCGCTGGGATGAATACAAATTGTCACCATTCAAAAATACCAGACGCGAGATTTAATTATGAAAACTTCACTCTGACATTAATTAAGTTATTTCGCATTTATGTTAATTTGCATGAATATTCTGAAACAGTCACACATACACTCAAAATGAAACTTTAGTATATGATTTATTGGATCTTTTTCTTTCAATCTTGAAGACAGTTACGTAATTGTAATATTTTCTCTCAATATTTTTTTTATTCGAAAATTATGTATTTTGTAAGGATAATTCTAAAAAACAAACAAAATTGTTTAGCTTTTATGTCTAAAATAAATATTCAAAGCAAGAAAATATAGTTTATTATCCCGACACAAGATATTTTTTCTCTTCTTTCTCTTAATTATTACTTTAGTTATAAATGAAATAAGAATTGAGACTTACGCTATTTAGTTTCGTGCTCGAACACGATCAAAGAGCGCACGCGATATTCAACTTTATTACTGATGTATTAGCGTTTAGCACAACGGAGTGGCGGGGTGCGAGGGGCGGAGCTAGCGGTCGAAATTTGATTTAGACTGCCTGCTCTTAATTGGCTCATTTATGATCGACAACGGGAAGTTTTTGACATTTATTACAACTTTCACAAATACTTAATAATTTATGCTTCAATCAAATTAATCAAACCTTTTCATCATCATCATCATCCTAGCCTTTTCCCAACTATACATGTTGGGGTCAGCTTCCAGTCTAACCGGGTGCAGCTGAATACCAGTAGTTTACATGGAGCGACTGCCTATCTGATCTCTCAAACCCAGTTTCTGGATTATACGATACCCCTTGGTACGACTGGTTGTCAGACTGGTAGTCAATCAAACCTAGCTTAATAGCTGCAGTTAAAACTGTCTTAACTCTTGCAAGAGCTAAATAATAAATCACAATTATTTTAATTGTCCGTCATGAATTTAAATGAGCAATATGTAACCGGAAATCCTCGTATACCTATTACATAGAACTTGCATTAAATACTGCATGTCATTTAAAAGCTGTACTTTTTTCCAGATCAAATATGAGGGCAGTCGGGTTCGTCGTAGCCCTTGCGGTTGTGACGATGTGCCAAGCCGCAACACCACAACTGCGGTTTGCATGGAAACAGATGGATTATACTTGGGAGACGCCTGAAAGCAGAGCAAACGCTATCAAAGACAAAATGTTTATACCTGAGAATAACCTCCCATTAGGATTAGCACGTTGGAAAAATAAAATGTTCGTTACTATTCCAAGATGGAAGGCGGGTGTCGCTTCTACATTGAACTACGTTGACCTGGATGGGCCACAAGACCAACTACTAAAGCCATACCCATCTTTCAAAGACAACTTTGTACCTGATACAGCAAAGCAGCTACCTTCAAACAGCTCATTGATCTCGGTGTTCCGAGTGTTTGTTGACGAATGTGACCGGCTTTGGGTCATCGATTCGGGAATGGCTGACATTTTTGGTAAGTTCTATAAATATAATTCACAAGGGTGACAAAGACCGGTATTGTTAAGTCAAAACACCAAAAACACCTTCACAGGTACGTATGGTGCGTCATTCTGCGAGCAGTTCTATAGATATTTATACAATGCGTATTGCATATATGTATGCATAGATTAAAAACAGTGCGACTGAGTTTGAATATAAAAGTTCACATTGCACTATCTAGTCATAATGAATCTTAGTACGTTTCTTTGCTTTAAAACGCACTGTGTTATGCATCAATCAAGTCTTTTTTTATTGGAGACTTTAATACCTCGCCAGTAATTGGCACAGATTTAAACGCACTAAAGTGCTATATCCTTCCTTTTACCTTGGATAACGTACGTACGTACGTTCTATAGTTTCTGCCTACCCCCATGGGAAGAAGGCGTGTGTTTATGTATGAGTGTGTACAATTCAAAAAAAAAATCATTATCAAAAAAGCATCTAGGATGTAACAAATGCCTTAAAATTTGCCTCCGACTGCATTTATTTATTTTTGGTACAAGGATACTCGTTTTTCTTTTCATCTTGTTTCCAGCTTTTCAGTTCGTTTTATTGCAGTCGGGTTTTTGTTTTTTGTAATAATTTGTTTTATTTTAAGCTTTTTATTAGTGTTATTAATGAACAACTGTCTGTTTAATAAGCTAAACATTAAGTAAGGTTAGCAGCATAGGATAGGGAGGTTTTAGAAAATAAAATGTACATTTTTGTAGTTTTTGTCAAAATAGTAGCTCAAAAGTGTTATAATAAATTAATATTTGAAGTTGGCTATTTACTAGCTTTTATTTGATACCCATATTATTATAATCACAAAATTAATCCCTTCTCTTTTTTATTGGCAGATGCCATATTTAAATGTTATACTCTATGTCACTCCTGCAATTAAAACGAATCTAATAATTACCTATTATGTTAAAATCCATCGAGCCGTTTAAGCTACAGAGCGTGCCAAAGAAATAGACATACATTCATACATACACTCAAAAAACATAACCCTCCTTCTGGCAGTCTAGTAAAAAATAGGTAATAAACGATATACCAAGAAGGGATAGACGTACAAAGACAAGGATCTAAATTCAAGGCGCCCACTCTGATGGAGCCACAAAAAATATTGACATTTTATGTATTCCTATCTTATGTAGAACGATGACACACTACAAAGAACACATAATATACTTCTGTTGTTATAATTTTATAACTTGTCTTTATAATGTCTTGACAATGTCGTAGGTCATACATTTACTCACTCTATAGCTCGAGTAATACTGTATATTTTCCCAAATAAATAAAATAAAATAATTATTAGCTAAAGTAAAATTTCTATCTATACTTCTATAGGATGGTGACATTATAGTTGGTCAATAACGGTAATTTACCTACTCGTAGTTCCTGCCAATTCACCGGTGACGTGAGGGTTACATACACTAAAGTAGGTACTAAGATGTCGTTGGGGCTCTGTAAGTAGGCAGGGTAGGTACCTACCAACATAATTTATATTTATGCTAATTGACTGCACAGGGTGCTCCGGACTTGGTTAATAAAATAGACAATTAATGAATTACCATTGACTTGGTTAAAAAAACGTAAAACTTAAAGAATTGCCATACATTCATAGCATTAATGCTCCCGAAGCCAGGCGCGAGTGACTGAAAATTTGGAAATTGATTTATCAAAATCGTGTCGCGCCTGTCTGCAGGAGCCTTTACGTTGTTTTGCCATCGCAATTTGTAAAAAAAATGTGTTAGCCCCAATATCAGACTGAAGAGCTACTTGTAATTTTAATTACTTTATGTGTTTAGCAATACCAGTAGAATGATTAAAAAATGAAACCGTTTTTTTATCCTGATAATTCCTAGAATTGGCTTGTTCTGTCATGGCGATTTGCAAAAATTCTGCGTAAGCCTCAATACCAGACTATTTAAAGACTTACTAACAATTTCAATTAAGTACTTACCTTACTTTTTTAGCAACTATCTCTAGAAATATTTAATAATTAAACCGTTGTTGTAATTAGACTTTGTAAAAACGAAATAATTAGTAGTAAGTAGTTTTCTTGTGATTTCTAATTGGATAAATAATTATAATTACTCACTTACATGCTTAAAATTAAGCAAAACTTAACGTTATCGATTCATAAAATAAACAAATAACAAATTAATTATACAATTATCTAGATCAAGTCCTAATCGCCTACCGTGGTTACAAAACAACATTCAATTATCTACATATTATGTATTAATAAAGTTACATAAATATTGAGTAACAGGCAAATGTATTCCACTTATTACCAACCAATTAACTAACTGGCTAGGCTTAATTAGATAATTATGCTTTTCCTGACATTTTATATAATCGACCGTTGAACCAACGTGACTGTCACTTATATCCCTATATTACAGATTAACTTTTAATTAGGTAATTACCACACTAATGTGGTAGCTATTTTGAGAATATCAGATTTTGGGAAAGCCATATTTTGTAATATCTTATTAAGGCTGAGTTCATTTGTTTATTTCATTGTTGCAGGAGCTGGCAATCAAATCAACGGGCCTTCGATCGTGATCTTCGACTTGAAGACTGATCAGCTGATCCATCGCTACCAATGCAAGCCCAGCGACATGAAGGAAGACTCTTTCTTCGCGAACATTGTAAGCTAACAAATATCTTGTCCATCTGTTTTTTTTTGTTTTTTTTTAGGACGACTGATTGACCTGACTGTAGTTTACGGATGCATTGACTTCTATCAAACAACTTGTAATAGCTCTGCAGAATATTAAATATTATCCCTGATACCTACTCGAGTTAATTGTTTTCGTATGCACGTATTTCTGTGACAAATTACATTATTTTTCTTTCTTTCTTTTCTTTCATACCAGTATAACTAGTTTCTAAGAAGGCCTTAATTGTTTTGCGGTCTCGATATTTCATTAGATTGTTTGTACCAATTTCAGATCGTTGACGTAAACAAAGATACTTGTGATGACGCATACGCGTATATCCCTGACTTGGGTGGTTACGGAGTGGTGGTGTACAGTCTCAAACAAGACGACTCTTGGAGGATTTCCCATCATTACTTCCACTTTGAACCTCTTGCTGGTTCTTACAATGTTAGCGGAATCGAGTTCCAATGGACCGATGGTGTGTTTGCATTAGCACTTTCGGAACCTAGAGAGGATGGGTAAGTCATTTTTATGATACATTTGGTTTTTTTTTTTTTTTTTTTACATGATACATTTTTACACACAACTTAATTACTTACCAGTAATTTTTATATTCCCATGTTATCCTTGTTCTATTGTGTAATGTATTCACCAAACTGGAAATGCTCCTATCTAATACTTAATTGCATACATGACTTAAAACAATCAAGTACTTATGTCCACAATTATCATAAGTCATAATTATAGTAAAAGCTAGCGTCAATAATAAAATATAACATTAGTTAACAAACACAATATGTGAAGTTCGACACTGACCCCAAAATAAATAAAAGCTTTTGCATCCAAGGTCGAGAGACGGTACTCTGTTAATTTAAGTAGTGCCTGATTATGATTTTTAGCATTGTGTGTCGAAGTTACGCAATTTTAGTTCACAATATTGTTTTAATTACAGGTATAGGACAATGTTCTTCCACGCATTCTCAAGCACCAAGGAGTTCTGTGTGTCCACGGAGTTGCTACGCAATTACAACAGTATCGACAAGATCGAAGCGTTCCACGACTTCAAGGTTTGAATGCTAACCTATTACTGTGCGTCCCACGCTTACGATGAATTATTTATTAGTAACAGCGAAGCAATTGAATCACGTTGGATCTACTGTTTTTGTACACTAGTATCATCATATAAAGTTTTTTCACATCTTGCATTGTTTTGGATCTAGATTTTCTATATAATATTCCAGCCTATCTAACCTATGCTATTTAAAAATAATATATTAGATGTATATTTTAAATATCTCATTGATAAACTTCTGTCGCCGAAAGATCTGATTCAACCCTTTTCGTCTCGCGTTTACAGCTTTTGGGTGATAGAGGTGAACGTACACAATCGGCTGCCAGTGCTTACGATCCCAAGACACATGTGCTGTTCTATACACAGGTAAACAAATATTTTTAATATCGACACTATAGGTAAGCGCCTTGTATGTATCAACACATTTTAATACTGACAACAAGCCTTTGAAGGCATGGAAAGTGCACGTATAAGGAATTCGTTTGCATATGCGGAGATTACACGCCGCTTACAACCGCAATAAGCGCATTCAATTAATAACCTTCGAGTTAACAGTGTATCGAATGGCGAACCTTCACCACGGTTGACATTCTTTCTATATTAATTTAACTTGCTATACAATAAGGCACGCGCCCACAACCTTCGTCCAACGTACACAACAACAATGGAATCTATTGATAAAAAGTTCTATAGAAAAACCAAGTTTATAAGTTTAAATAAAGTAACTTTTAAACATATTTGAGCATGTCTATTCATCAAAAAGCATGTCTTGTCATTCATGTTGTTTTCAAAACGGTGAAGGATGATCGTAAGGAAACCGGTATGTCCTAGAACCAAAAATTCGACACATGTGACATCCCAACCCGCACTGGGCCTGCGTGGTAGATTACAGCTCACTCCCTCTCGAAGAGAGCAGGCTTGTGTCCTAGCAGTGGTATGTTATGTTCGTCTATTCATCGATATAAAATATGTGTTTAAAAGACAGTGACACTATTCAAAAGATGTGCACAACAGCTCCCACGATACGATTCGTGATACTTAAATGTTACCACCTTGGTCAGTAGATCAAATCGGCTGCCTTGCTAACTGGCTAATATTTTTACCACGGCATAAATCGTGCCGATACGAGTGAAGAAGGACACTTTCTTAGAGAATTCCACTATAATGAATTTATGGAGTGCACTTTATAGCTTTAACGTTTCTTCCTTCAGGTGAACCGCGACGGAGTGGCGTGCTGGAACTCAAACAAGCCATATACTCCTGATAATAACCCACTTATCGTCAGCGACCCAGAACTTTTCGAGTTCCCCAACGACATGAAGGTAAGATGAACACCCTGTTTAGCCGTAGATTTATTTTATTTTATTATGTTTGGGTGGCTTACAGCTATCAATACTGAGGTAATTCACGACAAGCCTCCACGTTTACAAGCCTCCACAGTTAGCAATAGAGTATTGTTGTACAAATTTTTAAAATTGAAAAACTATTCTTTAAGCATAACACTTACTAAGTATAACATTAAATAGATGCTTTGCTTGCATTATTTTGAGTAGATGGGGATGGGGGAACCATGGGACTATGTTATTCTACAGAATAGTGAATATTTACTGGGTAATTGGTGTAATTTCTGTCCTAGATTTAAGGTGAACGGAGTTTTACGGGTTTTCTTTTTTTCCTTATTAACACTTTCGACTCCACCCACTTTTCGTTCATACGCCATGCCACCATTATAGCAAGTTATAATGAAAAAATAAATAGTAATGAAAATATGAATATGATATTAAATAAAAATGCTGGTAGGTATATAAAAACCAACGAGTATACTACATATTAAATCCTGCTAAAATATACAACCGATTTTATTTTAACAGTTTATAATGGTGTATTCGCTAAGAAAAACGGATATTTAAAATGAGCCCTCCGTGAGGGCTCCCGGCATCCCATATACGATTTGAGTGAACCCTCTGCGAGGGCTCAGGCACTGAACGTGTTAAAGCAGGTCCCGTTGTGTCCTCGGAAACTTGCTTCAAGACCTTTCTAATATTATGTTGATGACATAATACGAAGGGTTTTTAAACAGCTTAGTTATTCTATAAACTAACTTCACATTTCCTCATTTGAATTTCAGGTGGACGATGAAGGCATCCTGTGGGTGCTGACAGACAAACTGGCTCGCTTCCTCTACAGAACGATGGACCCCAATGTGATCAACTACAGGGTATTCAGCCTCGACACTGCGCAGGCGATTGAAGGAACTACTTGTCAATAATTTTAACTGACCTTGGCAATATTGTTTCCAAAATATGTTTTCTTTTTGTTCAGTATTTAGGTAACCACCTACACGTCCTAAAATATTTATATACGTATAGGAAACAGCATGTATAGAGCTTATTATATCGTTTTCTACTAAAACATAAATTTAGCGTTCCCCCAAAACTTATCTCGCAGAGCAAGTTTATTATTGTTCTATACAGGGTCAAATTAAATTAGCTAGCGAAACTCCGCAGACGTGATGTGTTTTGATATCTAAACATGATAAAAAAAAAAAAAATTGGTGATTTTTTTGTGTGGTAATCGACGGTATTTTTTTTGTTTTTTTTTGTGGGGTTAATCAGTTTAAGTTTTTTTGTGTAAACTTCACAGCCGTGATTGGTATTGATACCTAAACACGATGAAACAAATGAAAACAAATTTTCTCAAATCATACTTTAATAAGTAACAACACTATAGCAGCTGTCTATCATTGACCCCCAAAAAAAAAACTTCAAATCTTTTTTTTTTTATTTCTAATTTAATTTGACCCCGTAGTTAACGAAGCAAGAAGGGAGTCGATGATGTCTTTGCATTGCCTCACGGTTTTTCTAACGTATTGACAAGTTGACATTATATTTTTGTAATGTGATTATCATTCCACAAGTAACATTAATTTTGTTATAATTATCTACTATTATATTATATTTACTATTATTATACCTATCTATTGGATATATTGTGATTATAGATATAATAGATAGGTTGCTTGAGATTGTTTTCGCAATGTGGAAGTACTTAATATTGTGTTTACCACCGCAATGTACAGACGCCAGCAGGTCAAGCTACCCGAAACTGTCAAATTTTCCCAATCAATTTGACAGATTGTAGTAGCTTGATGTGCTGGCGTCTGTACTTCATATTATGTTACTAATTACATCGTTTGTTTACAGTGTTATGTACTGATAATTTAAATAGATACTATTGTAAATTTATTTCTTTATTTAAGTATAATATAACAACGCAGAGTTACATACATTGCACACACATATATATATAAAAAAAAAAAAACAACTAGGTATTTCCGTTTCACGCAGGCTGTCACTAAAGTATTCCTGCTCCATCTTCGCATTGAAAGGCCCTGACATGTTTTCGCGTGCCTCTTACTCTCATTGAAACTGCTCTTATAACTGAGATTTGTATTTTCACTTTCAGCCAGTACACTATTTGAGAATATGCGTTTCCCCATTTCTCATTAAGCTTTGATGCGGTTTTAAAAAAAAACTGTTATATTCAGTTCCTATGGCTCCATCGCATGAAATGACTAACGGGGTGAATGAGGCTCTTAGGTCTTCAGCTGCTCGGTCGTATTTTAAGTGTATCTCTCTGCTATGTCTCTGTGCTGTTTTTTGCCAGGTGAGGTTGCTGTAAGAGGAAGCGTTATTAACGTACTATTGTAAATGTTCTAGCATTTCCTTTCCTATTAAACTAACAATTTATGAGATCAATAAACACTATAAATGTTATAGTTATGATGTTTAAATTAATGATAACATAGATTAAGTGACTCAATACTTAATTTGTATTTGCACCATGATAGAATCGATCAGCAATTTTGTTTTTTAAGACAGAAAATGTTTTGTAGGTACCCACTTGATATTAATTTTGTTGACACTTACCTCTATTTAAATATTGGTGTAAGGCCCTGAATAAGCATATCTCCTGTTTGATCTGAGGCAGTAATAAAAGTGAAAATAATAATAACGATCCGTTTTGTTGTTTTAACTTTATTGACGTTAGCACCAATTTTTACGACACAATTATCTCATGATCTTAACACTGCGAGGTTGGTTATAGGTACAAGGTGTTTAATTTTAAGCCAAGCAAAATTTTAATAAATGCTAAAATAACCTAAAACGGAGAAACAAAGTTATCCTTAGATCCTTTTCAGAATACATACACGAAAAAGTTTATACCTTTTTTTATTTTAGAGAGTACATTGTTTTAGTACTGCAATCTGATTAGTTATGTTTTGTCAAGGCTTCAACATCAACTTAAACATCCTGTATCTGATATGTATTATCGAAAGTTTTGTATTATTTTTATTAGTTATAGTAGGTACGATATGAGTACAAATTATGTAACTCCTAAGGTCATTAGCAATAAAGTAATTAAATATGTAAATTATGAACGAGTCTTATTTTTTAAATGATTTTATTTCTGTAAGTAGGTTTGTACAAACACTTTTCCAAGTCAATCATATTTTAAAAACTAGATGAAGTCGGCGTTTTATATTTGACTACTCTGAGAAGAATGGTCACAGTCTCTTTTAATGAGACATGGTTCTGGTCATCATGGTCATCATGGTCTGATTTTATTTCGGCCTTTCTTTAAGATTAGTCTGGACGAAAAGTCCAGACATAATCTTGGTCAGATCACACCATGTAGTTTGGTGTCTGAAATGGTATTTTGAGGAAAGAACCACACAGGTTGAGTGGACTTTATCCAGTCAGTGCACGCATTTATCAGTAATCGTGTAGCTTAACTCAGAACTTAAGGAGCTCAACGATTCCACGAACAATACCAAGGAAAGGACATTTGGGTACGCCGCATAAATTCTCAAACTGCCAGACCAAGATTAAAACTAACTGAGAGAGAAAAACAAAAAGTAAATAAAACACAATGGCCCACATACTTAGTCTTTACCTACATTCACAATAATTAAAATAAAATAATACTTTATAAAGTACAGATATTTAGTGGTTTAATAATGAGTGTTGATTTGCCTTGAGCGAACATAATAATAATAATATTATGTTTCACGTGATTCACCCTTCTGGCTGGGTGGATGCAATCAACCATAGTTATTGTGACACAATTACTATGATCACATTGGATTTACTGCCTTTTTGGGTCAAGTTTTCTAATTTATCACAAATCTAAACGGCATGTATTTAACACGGCGACAAATTAATCTGAATTTGGGATTAAAAAATAATTAAAGCCGGTAGCAAAAATAATAGGTTGGCAGCAAAAATAATAGGTTGGCAGCTACAGCGAAGTATTATTTTAAGTAGAAAGTAGCAGCTCAATAATCAGTTTTTAGCTTTATTTTAATTTAAACTGGCATCGAATTTTTGTTTTGGTAACTGAATTTACCAACAATAGAGGGGATCTGGCGCTCGGCGGCCGCTGCCGCGGCACGCTCGCTTCGCTCGCTCGCCTTCGCTTGTTAATGGTTACTGTTCTAACCTAACCTAACCCAAATGATTCAATAACAGTAGATGACTAATAATCGCTGCCAAGTTATTATTTTAGTAGCAAATAGTTAGTCGCCCTTTAAGTTATTAGTCGCCAAGTTATTATTTTAGTAGCAAATAGTTAGTCGCCCTTTAAGTTATTAGTCGCCTGGAAAATTATTATCCAATCTAAACTAGTACTAGCAAATGTGCTTTTAATATTAGGAATCAAAAACAAATGAAGCTTATGTGCATAGTGCATAGCACAATATTGATACAATCAATGTTCAATGGTTTGTTCATTCAACCCCATGTACTTAGGTATTAACCCACTGCGTCGTATTTCATCGCCCGCCCGCGCAATTACTTTGTTTGAGGTTAGCGTTCTTTACTTATTTTGTAATCTTATATTTTGAATTGTTTTTTTTTTTTTTTTTTAATATAAGTACTTATTTTTGTTTTTTACATTGTTCTCACATATAGAAGCGACAAGAATAATGTACCCAGGATTTTGTAATATCTTGATTTAAAAGAGTGTCCTTGGAGTTTCTTGCCTGTTCTTCTCCATAGAGATCTACGTTTTGGAATGGGCAAATAGCTTCCACTTTCTGACTAACTGACCGACTCTTTGACAATTCAAAAGTGCCTGTAAATGGTTTATTTGAAATAAATGCTTTGAGTTTGAGTTTGAGTTTCTGACTTTTTTATTTTTGCTCGGCTCCTAAGGTTGTAGCGTGATGTTATAATAGTCTACTACCTCAAGAATTAGGCTATCAAGTGCAAAAAGATTTTTCAAATCATACTGGTAGTTCCAGAGATTACCCCTACATACAAATTTACAACCTTTTTATTAACCGACTTCTAAAAAAGAAGGAGGTTCTCAATTCAGATGTTTGTATTTTTTTTTTAATGGTTGTTCGCTCATAACTCCGTCGCTTGCCAACCGATTTGAAAAATTCTTTTTCGGCACTAAAAAGTGAAAAATAAAAAACTTAAAAAAAAACCGACTTCCAAAAACACTACAAAGTGAAAAATAACTTTAATTTCGGAAGTCGGTGGCATAAAACTAAAATACAGATCCAAAGACACCGACTTCCGAAATTAAAGTAATTTTTCACTTTGTAGTGTTTCTTTGGAAGTCGGTTATTTTTTATTGTAAAAAGTTTTTTATATTAGTACAGATAAAGCATTGGATATAATGTGGAAGAATACTTTACCGACTACGACGAATGACTTGCATAATTATGTTATGCAAAATTGAATATACAGATTGAAAGATAAAATTGAAACAAATTACATAACTATGGAATATAATTAGAAACTATATTGTACTTACTATGGTATAGTTTAATAGTAGTTATGATATGGTATGATACAATATGCAGCTGGTTTGTGCATTATCGAACTGAGTTCAGTGGCCATTAAGGACATTCAATTTGCGTCGATTTTACTCATCAATGCAAATTACATTATACATATCTCAAAACATAAACATGAATACATGATAATGGTTTTCTGTATAACTAGGAATAACAATCCAATTGATTTGATATTTAATATTATTTTACAAAAATGTCTTATGACATTTTTCTCAGTTAATAACTCGCAGTTTTCCTCATAAAAAGAAGGAAATAGTTCTGTAGGTAAGTACTGCACATGCACAAATGTATTGGAATGTTTCCGATGGTGTATCAAGTATAATATATCTCGTAATATTTTTTTATCAATTGTTTCAGGGTTCTGTCTTATATCTTAGAGAGAAAAACCGACAAAATTAAAGTGATCTTAAAATCACAGCGCCTACTGATTTAATAGGGTTGTCAGAGATTCTTTCAACAATGAATGATCTAAAAGATATTATAAGTTTCTTTTATCTAAGTCCAGCATCTAAAATAATATTATTCTATAAGAACAGCCTTGCTGGAGCATGCGCACCAGCGGGCCTCCTACTCCTCATAGTTAAGTCAGTTGAAGAGGTGGCGTAAAGCTAAAAATAGTGGTGTTCGCGATACAGTAATAAAATGACATAACAGTATTAATATTATTTATTAATCTTTATAAGAAGGCATGCCTGAAAGTGTTCATTAGGCATCCTCTTGTAATGCGAAATATTGAGAGTCAACCTTGTAGTTGTAGTAGCGGTGATAGCTAGTTTATTTAGCTGTGGTGGTTTTAAGCCCCGCGCGTCGCTTGGTTGGCGGTGTCATTTGTCATTCACAAGTCGTCAGTCGTGTATCGGTCTTGTTGCAACAAACTCTCAGCGCTATGGCCTCCGTCAAAACTGAAAAAGTCGGCATTGTTGGCAGGTAATTAATCAATTACTTTGCATATAAAATTTATAAATTTTCTCTTTATTTTATGTGTTTCGGTTTCTTGCTAGTAGTCTTAATTAATTATATGCTTTTATAGTACATTTTTGAACAAAATTATCTTGTATATTTTATTTATGTACAGACGCCAGCACGTCAAGCTATTACAATCTGTCAAATTTCTTTGAAAGATTTTCAACTTTATCATTACAGCATAAGGTTCAAGGTTGGTTGGCAAAATTTTACAGTTTCGGGTAGCTTGACCTGCTGGCGTCTGTACAAAAAATCGAAGCGAAGTTAATTTTGTGGTAGACTTAAATGCTTCTCAAGTGTAGCAATAAACTGAGATACATATATATTCCTTGTTATACAATGAAGTCGAAATATCCACTTACTTTCATTTTGTAACTTTATGTAACTCCGAATAGCATTAAATGTATAAACGTTGATAAACTGAATTATATTACCGTCAATAAATTTATTAGATACTTATTTAGATGAAGGCTAGACTGGATACACTCCTATTTTAATTTAATATCTACTAATTTCATTTCTTCTTTCATTTTTGTTAATTCATTTCCTAAAGGAACGTACGAATTATTAAGTTCTTTAGAATGGCTCAACAACGTCAAGCTGTTATTATAGTAACCTTAGGTACAGTATTGGGTATTATTGTATTGTCTGTAATTTTTGCAATGGAATTTTAGACTTTTTTGTACAGACGCCAGCAGGTCAAGCTACCCGAGATTGTCAAATTTTCCCAATCAACCTTGAACCTTAAGCTGTAGCGATAAAGTTGAAAATCTATTAAAGAAATTTGTAAGATTGTAGTAGCTTGATGTGCTGGCGTCTGTACAACAGGTGTGGACGCGTAACGAGTTGGACCTTGTTATCGATAAATTTTAAATGAGATAATTATGTTATTATGTGGTCCAATTCATAGAATTTAAATCATATGAACTCAATGACATGTAATTGATTGATTCTGAAAGACGCGTGTATCAGTTGTTCTTATGGTATGTTAAACACACAGTAGGAACTATCGACGTACGTAATGCCAGCAGGTCAAGCTACCCGAAACTGTAAAATTTTCCCAATCAACCTTGAACCTTATGCTTTAACGATAAAGTTAAAAATCTTTTAAAGAAATTTGACAGATTGTAGTAGTTTGATATGCTAGCTGTCTGTACAAACATCCGTAGGTACCTACAAGCGTCAAAGATTCTCGACCACGATACGTTTATTATTCAAAAAGATAAGGAACGTTATCATAAAGTTCACAAGGGTTAATTATTGTTTTAGATAAATTACAGTTATTTTTATTTACAAAACCTTGATGTAATTTTGTAAATAAAAAAGAGGTTCTTGATACTCGTAAAACTACCTACTTCAATGTTGAGTAAAATTACATATACCTAATGAGTGTCTTATTAAATATTGGTTACCTACATTTATCTTATTTCAAGCGAATCATAATTTTCATGCAACTTGCACAAACATAAAATGTGTTTACATCGATTCGAAACCGAATTACTATCGATAAGTACCTACTTACCTAACACTACACTTATCGACATTGAAAGCTTTGATTGCAAAACATTTCGCGGCTGCAATAGTTCCCGTTCATTTAGATCTACCTCAGACAACAAATGTTACGTGTACTTAGTTCTAGTAGGTACCTATATTATTTAAACCTAATTCAATTCATTTAAAATTTTCGCAGCGGCCTCATTGGGCGATCATGGGCCATGCTGTTCGCGTCTGTGGGCTACCAAGTGACGATCTTCGACATTGTCCCACAGCAGGTCACCGACGCACTTGCCGACATCAAGGTGCAGTTGAAGACCCTCGAGAAAGATGGTCTGCTGCGCGGCAAGTTGAATGCTGAACAGCAGTTCAAGTGTATCAAGGGTAGGTTTTGCTTTTGATAAATGTTTTAACTTTGTAATACTATCAGCGTGTCTGTTTGTCTAGATGTATGTTCCGGATACGCGCACAACGGCTGGGCGGATTTGGATGAAATTTGGCACACGGATAGTTTATAACCTGGATTGAGTCATAGGGTACTTTTAGTCCCGGTAGTACCTACGTTACCGTGGCGTATATTCCGATATCCACATGGGCGAAGCCTCGGGCAAAAGCTAGTGATGAATACAATCCGCGGGTATCGCGCAGCACGTTTGGAAGTTCTGATAAATATGCAAATAAATTAAAAAATCAAAAACCCGACTGCGTAAAAAGTGAACTTAAAAAAAGATAGAAACAAGATTTATACAATCTCATGTTGTCGGAGGCAATAGGTCGTTATTGTTAAGAAGATGCATCCGACTGCATGAGATTGTTTATAGTTTATATAAATCTTGTTTCTATCTTTTTTTAAGTTCACTTTTACGCAGTCGGGTTTTTGATTTTTTTATTTACTTTTTTATTTTACACTTTTTATCACTTATAATCAGGTGATAATGACCTCTTACTCACTCACTCCAAAAGTTCGGGATAGTTTTTTATCATTTCTCATTTAAATTACATTTAAACAATAACTTGTATATATTTTTGTAATCACCTTTTAAAACCCTTCATTTCGATAGGCTCGGGAGATATTTTTCGAAAACACACCTTTTGGAGCCAAAAACCCGCCATTTAGATTTTTAATATATTTAATATCTAGAATCTAACGACACATCATTCATCAAAATCGGTTCAGCCGTTTACTAGTTACAAGGGAACATAGGGACGGACATACATACATACCATACAGGTCAAACACATAACCCTCCTTTTATGGCTTCGCCGCAGCCGGGTAAAAATAAAGGCTTTGTTTGTGCGTAAAATAGGTCTTTAATCCCGCTGTCTTCAATTCTTTATTATCTCTTTTGGCATCAAGCGTCAAACATTGGTTCACCATTCAATTCACGCTAGACTATTTTGTCCATTCACAGCGGTGTTATTATCGAAATATTGGGTTTTCGATTCCATACACAGAAATATATTACCAAAACTTAATTGGCTATATACCCATCGAAATAGGCGGTAAATACAGACAAACATAAACATTAACTTCAAGGTTTTATTTGCAAACTCACAGATAAAAACATATCTACCATTGAAGAAACAAATAAGCGAACATTTTCAGTAGTTAGGCGTTAAAATTTCACAAAAACGTAAAAGAAAATAGAAAAGAAAGAAAATCATTGTCATTATGGTTTTTTATCATTATATTAAGCCGTACAGTACGATTCACGAAAGATGACCACAAATGGCGGCCGTATTTTAGGTCCCTTTGGGAGGTGCGAGGTGAGGCGCGGGCGGAATGCGTCAAGACCGGAGCGATCCCATTGGTGCGCGCGCGTTTCGTGATAGGCTGCTCTTATAAGTATACGTATTCATGAGTGTACGTGCGCAGACGGCCGCCATTTGTGGTCATCTTTCGTGAATCGTACTGTACGAGGTATTATTTAATTTCCTTCCTCGCAATACAATACCTTCAAAAAGACTACTTAAGAGTAACAATAAAACTTTTGCGAACAAAATGTGAGTTTATTAGATAAAAAATAATGTTTTGTTTTATTTTTACGAGTGGCATGACTTGTTATGTAATTTTGTTTTTATTTAACAAATGAAGTAGGTATTCTTATCAACGATATGTATAATTATTTGTTCGTTATGTAGGTACCAAAGGCTACATACGCGACTTGTCGCGCGACGCGACACCGGTGGTACAATTTCTATGAAAAATTAAAGGAAATTGTTCTACCGGCGCGCGGCGTCGCGTCTTGATAAGACTCTTACCAGTGCTATCATGTTTTCTGTGATCTCAAATATCAATAACTTGTATGTAAGGCGTTTAAACGGAGTATGCGCCTACGCGGCGTTAGCTACGCAGTGCCTACGCTACATTTGCTACGCAGCGCCTACGCGACACTTGCTACGCAGGGTCTTCTGCGGTGCGCCTACGTGGCGTCTGCTACGCAGCTTGTACGCGGCGTCTGCTACGCAGCTTTTACGCGGCGTCTGGTACGACGCAGCGAGGCTGTTTTAGACTTTAGTTAGCTAACGCCTACGCCTTATAAACGCCCAGTGCGAAGACATTATCTTAGGTTTCTAACAAATAGGCAAACTAATTAATATTTATTTTACATCAATCTTCTGTTAGTTCAGTAGACAACACTCATTGCAGATAGACGCAATCAAATTATGTAATCAACTCTTGAAAGATAACATCTATTTGAGAGCTTTGCTATAAAACTATGAGACTCTCTTTTACATTAGGACTAGGAAATAATAATCATATTTACCTAATTAAGACAATCAATAATAATGAGTATTGTACTATTTGTTCGATTATCTTTTTCCTGTTCCATGTTTCATGCTGGAGTGCCTGATAACGAAACAAAGGGAACGATTATCGATTCCAGAATGCTTGCAAATATCATTTTGATTCGGATTGTTTATCATAATGATAGGGACGTTATAGTCCCGGGTGTCACCACTGTGTGGATCGCCCGGAGGACACGGTGGAGCATACGGTGGAGGTCTGCCCAGCTTGGGCGGAGCACCGCCGTGTCCTCACGGAGGCGATCGGCGGCGGCGATCTCTCGCGTCCGGGCCTGGTTCAGGCCATGGTTCGGAGCGAGAGTGCATGGGAGGCCGTCACCTCCTTCTGCGAAGCAGTTATGCTAGCGAAGGAGGAGGCGGAACGCGTGAGGGTGAGACAAGGTTCGCGCCCTCATGCCCCTAGTCGCCGCAGGAGACGCCCCGGGCGTCGGGAGTCGCAAGCCGATTTCCGGCCACCGTAGGCGCGGGCCTGCGGACGGTGAGCGATGGGTAGCTCGCCGTCCGATAAGGACCAGGCCCGGGTCGACGGCGCGTTGTGTTCCACGCGCGCCTCAAAGAGATGTCAGCACAAACTGACGGGGTCTGTTAGGACCAATGCCTGCCGGGGTTGCGAGTTTGTCCGAAAGGGATATCGTATTATCGTGGCCCTGGCACACAGGCAACGGAAGGAACACGGGTGGGTTTTAGTCAGTAAAAGTCTGACACGCTCCGCCTAGAGCGGGAGAAGTTATTTGATGATTTCCCACCCAAAAAAAAAAAAAAAAAAGGGCGTTATAGTAGTACCTATGTACTTGAATATTTCAAGAGGCAGTACTCTTTAGAGAGGTTAAGTGATTTCAACAAGATAAACCTTTTTAATGATATTGATCGGTTCATCACAAATATAAGTAAATATATTAGAAGTTTTAGGAATTTTCCTACGTCCAAACAACAAAAGTAGATATTTCAAGATATAAGAATAGTTTATGACTTTAGAAGTAAGTGAAAAACATAACCGGATACTTGTGTCTGGTTATTTTAGGTAGGTAAAAAGTCAAATCTGATAATGGGTTTAATATTTTTCATTATTTGTATTCCAGGAACCTCAGATTTGGCAACTGTCGTCAAAGGCGCCACTTTCGTACAGGAATGTGTTCCGGAAAGCCTTGAATTGAAAAAGAAAGTTTACTCAGACCTCGACAAAGTGGTTGACGACAAAACTATTCTGTCAAGTTCCACGAGTACCACTTTGCCATCATTGTTCTCCGAGCAGATGAAACACAAGGCACAGGTAATTGAACTTTCTTACTCGTCATAAAATCTTATTGGTTCTCAAGCATGAGTGCAAGCAGTTGTAAACTTGTAAGCGAGCCAGAATTAGTATGAGTATGACACATCATTTGTAGCTTGTATGTTGAAGTAATATGTTTAAATTCGAAAAATGTTCGTAAAAATACACATTATTGAGTAAATTATGAAAGAAACATAAACAAAAAGTAGTTGCCTAAAAGGAAAACATCCTACTTGTATCGGTGTTCTGGTTAGAACAGGTATTTTCCTCAACGTGTTTATTTTTGCAATCTGTGCGTTATACCTAATCTGCTGTCTGGCATACAAATGAGTAGGTATACATTCGTTGTCATGTCATAGTACAGACGCCAGCACATCAAGCTACTACAATCTGTTAAATTTATTTAATAGATTTTCAGCTTTATTCCTACAGCATAAGGTTCAAGGTTGATTGGGAAAATTTGACAGTTTCGAGTACCCTGACCCGCTGGCCTAAACTGTACCTAAACTTGCAAAAGGAGAGGTCAAAAGTGGTATAATATTCCGAAGATTTTTAAACGCTAATGTGATATTCCTTATTAGAAAGCTTATATAATATGCTACTCGATTATAGTTAAATCTAATTTTTTTAGGCACCCGTTTTTGTGAAAAAGTGAAAAGTGTTTCAATACGAACAAAACGCACATAGTCTTTATTTATTCATTTCTATGCAATATAATTATTTTAAATGTGGCTAAAGTTTCCGTTTCTATTTTATACTTTGAGATTTTATTATAATTTTAGCTGCAGCTCCATGAAATGAAGACACAAAATATTGACTATCATGACAATGCAAAACGAAACGTGTCAAAAAAAGTCAAAGCTGTAAATGTCAAGCCGAGTCCTGCGGGGCGAGCACGGCCTACTGTGACATGACTTGAGTCACACATTTTATCACAGTTTGAGCGATAAAACTGTTTTGTCATAAAATGCTAGTACAAATTGACATGACATAATTTATCATGTCTGACTGACATTGTCATTGTCATTATCACGCCATTTGCCACAGGGCTGCCATCCCTAAAATATAAATAATGTTTGTAGTTAGTGATGCAAACATTTTATTTTTCAACACTTGTTTAAAAAGAAACGGGCGGCTGTAAAAAAAAAATGTCCAAAGACATCAGAATAATTATCCTCTTTAAGCCTGTATAGGTCAGAAGGCTGTTTAAATTTTCAATTATTTTAGTACCATACATTTCGTGAACGTCTCCTTTATGTTTAACTAGCCTGCACTATTTTTTCAGCAATTTGATCCCTACACTTTACTCTCTGTTCCAAAACCATCCTAATAATATACCCAGTGACACTCGCGCAATAAAGACGAATCTAACGACATATCATTCATCAAAATCTGTTCAGCCGTTTAGTAGTGACGAGGAAACATAGGGACGGACATACATACATATATACAAATCAAACACATAACCCTCCTTTTTTGGCTTTGACGCAGTCGGGTAAAAATCCACACTATTTTCATTATTGGTAGGCCTATACGAGTACTTACAGATTTTAACAATGAAAACAACTCGAAACTACTGCTATAACTAGGTACTTCATTGACATTATTTAATGGCATATTTTAAATTACTCCTCAGGTTATCGTCTCCCACCCAGTAAACCCACCGTACTACGTGCCTCTAGTGGAGATTGTCCCCGCTCCCTGGACCAGGAAGGACGTGTGTGAGAAGACGAGGGAGATCATGCTCGAGATTGGACAGGAGCCAGTCTCCCTGAGCCGCGAGATCGACGGATTTGTGCTCAATCGTATTCAGTGAGTACACAATTTTTTCTGCCTTTGGTTCTACGACCATTAATAGGTTATTTATGTTGTAGTATGTCAAAGGGAATTCCACATTTGCAACTCGGGACACACAAACGTAACAAGTGAAGTCCGGATCTTTGTGCGGTCAGTACTTCGATCAAATTGATCGAAGGGTCAGTAGCAATAGGCTCGCCCCCTATTACATGTATTCCTCATATTATAAACATAACTAGTTAAATGTGGATGTGGTATGAACTTAGTATAAATTCTGTAAATCTTCAGACCCAGGTTTAAAACATGGAGCCATTATGGAATTTCGAACTTTATTCCGACTATGGTAAAGTTCATAAACACAAAACTGACAACTTAGTACCGGACTAAGTTTTCAGTTTTGTATAAAGAACGGTATTTCAATCACTGTAACGTTCTTATTACAAAAACTGGCTCCATGGTTTAAGCCATGTCAAAATATAAATCTTGTTTTGTAATAAGGCGGTAAGAGTCTAAGGGTAGGTACGAACTATACACGGTACGCCTATGCCGATCCCTTCGGGATATAGATACAGGCGTGGTTTTGATGATACATGTAGGCACGAGTAGGATTGGTAGGCACCTAATAATAATTGCCTGGGACTACTTAATGCGTGTACACTTTTTATTGTACAAAAAAGGCAATACAATGGGGTATTGTGTGAGGCAGGCAAAGTTGGTGTAGATGTGTGTTGTGGATTGTTTGATTACTCATAAAAAATATGAAATTATTAAAAAGTCTGCGTGGGATTGACCTCTCCAATCACACCGTAGGCTGTGATTGGAGAGGTCAATCCCACGCAGACTTTTCAGTCCAGCACTGAATTGCTATAGTCTGATGATGATTAGAAATCAATGTCATTCATGTTTAAAATTTAATATCTTCCTTAATCCCTACTTTTATGTTATACTCTTAGGTACGCGATTCTGGATGAAGTTTGGCGCCTGGTCGACAACAAAATCGTAAATGTTGAAGATATCGATAAAGTTATCTCAGAAGGTCTCGGAATGAGATACGCTTTCCTGGGATCTCTGGAAACCGCACACTTGAATGCGGAAGGCATGAAGTCTTATATCGAGAGGTTAGTAAAAAGTAAATAAAGTTAGAAGTCAACTGAAGCCATAACTGTGAAACAATTAGACGCGGCGCCCACTATCGGCATCGGCATCGGTGGGGCTCGGTAGAGCTCGGGCGCTTTACGTAAGCGCTCGAAAACTTTACGTAAGCGCCTGAAGCCGCTGTAAAGCGCCCCAGCTCCACCGATGCCGATGCCGATACTGGGCGCCGCGCTTTAATGAACAGTGGCTTATTTTATGTGGTTTACTCTGCATCATGTTCATATAAGTATCATAGTCAAGATTTTTTCTATGCGATATCTTGGGCCGCGTTCTACCCAAAAGCAATCATCGCGCCAATACGCGATCGTTGCATTCATATGTCATTTTTTGTCAGAAAACCGGAACGCGCCTCTGTAGACGCGACCACGCGTTTCGGTTCATCGAACAATAGTAAAATGAACGTCTTCGAGCGACGATCGCTTTTGGTGAGAACGCGGGGTTACGTACGAGTCTTAGAAGAGTTTGGGGTCTACTCCGATCGGCCGAATGTTCGGTCGTTTCTTTACTACGGCTAACTATCGCTGACTACGACGAAAAAAAAAATAGATGGTCGAAGAGATAAGCCAAAGTCAAAACTGTGACTTGAAGTCGGGTAAGGACTCAAAGTCAAAAAAGGAAACTGTGGAAGTTATAAAACGGCCGAACATTCGGCCGATACTTCGGTTTAGAGTCGGTCGGAGTAGACCCCCCATAACACCCCAATAACTTCTGTCGTTTGTTGACTAAAGCTAAAACATTTTTATCTTATTTAGATACGGAGAGACCATCTACAACGTCAGCAACACGATGGGAGATATTCCTAGAATGACCACAAGCAAGAGTGCCGAAACGATCTGCGCGCAGCTGAACAAGATGGTGCCTTTGGACAAACTGCCGGAAAGACGTGCCTGGCGTGACGCCTGCCTCACTCGCCTAGCTCTTCTAAAGAAAGAGATGAATGAACAAAAAGTTAAATACTAGAACTGAATTATGATAATTTCTAACGATGATGAATCCAACAATAACGATAATCATGCAATTTACCTAAAATTTCAAATATCTACGAGTGCATGAAATGCATCCGATCATGTTATACTTGACTTTCTAACTTTGTTATTTAGTATGTACCAAATAATAATTATATTCATCGATATGTTTACACTATTTACGTACCCAAAATGTGTTTTCATTTATATTCGTTTCTGATTAGTAACAAAAACAAAATATCACTGTAACATTATCATAAAACATTTTACGGGTTCCAGCTAATGCTGATAGAGCACTGATAAACTCACCACACACAACCCAATAATAATAAAAAATATTGAAACACAAAACGATTTGAAGTTACCGCCTTGTTACCGCGAATAGTATATTTTTTTCGGAAGTGGGCAGATAAGGTTAGATTAACGCCCAGGCTTTTGATCGTTCAAGGTTTTTCGTTAGAATTGTTTTTTTTTTAATATGTTTGGTCAACCGTGGAATCTTGTCTTTGTGAATGCGAATGTAATGGCAGCACTGTTTCTAAGTTATGGAGAAGATATAATTATGTGCTGATCCTAATAATATATTATACAATGTGAGTCTTCATAAGTACAATAATAAGTGTAAAAGTCTAGCTAAAATAACAGAAGAGCCCTACTTTTCAGTTATCTACAGCTATAAAAAAAACGAGCGAGCCTTGATGTCTAACATCTGACATCTCACCTTGGTATTAAGTACCTGAGCAACGACAGACATTAACCTCAAAATTTAAAAAAGCTAAATTCTGAAATAATTATTCATGACTAGTGGTCGCCCACGCCCACTGCATGAAATTCGACCTACTTGCAATCTAGTTATTACACTAATTTCATGCTATTTTAAAGTACTTACTAATTACATGCTATTAAAAAGTACCTACTTATTCCATGCTCAATCTGTTACTTCTTGTTACACACTTCCGTCCCTTTTCACGAAATCACTCCCACAGCTAAAACTATGATAAGGTGAGGTGTGTTATAATCTATCTACTGATATTATATTAGTGTAGTGCTAGTAGTTTGTCAGGACTAATCTGTAATAATGCATTAGTCAGTGATCAGTGTTGTGCCTTAGGTAGTATAAGGGTAGTATACCTATGCAGGAACGAAGGTGTTCTTTATTTCACTCAAAACTAATAATTTCGAAAGCAATGGTAAATTGTAACGCTGCAAGCACTTTACAGTCACAAAACATTGAAGGTGATGTGATGGGGAGGTCTGATCTTTATAGAGCTGAAGATTAAAAGAATGAAGGATTTTTTACAGGTCAGAATATAAACCTAGTGTAAAATTACAACATTTTTAGTGCTATTTACTTGAATCTATCAGTATGCATATTGTAAAGTAGTTCAATAGAATGAGTTTATCACAAAAACTGATTTTAACTTTTGGTATTATTTTAACTTATTTAGAGGTTGAGGAACAGGGCGTAAAGTTTATTCATCTTGCGTATAAAAGCGAGGATCCTCCGACTAGTTCGACTAGACAGGTGTTGTGTCTGGTGGGCAACTGCCCGACGATTAATGTCGGGATGTTGTTGTAAGTTGCGCAGTAAACTCTGCTTGCGCAATGCAGGATTTTGCGTGACGTCAGTGTGATGCATAGTGCCACACCATACCTACAACAAGAATGAAATAAAAATAATATTATTGGAAGACTCCGAAAAATGTTGCCGCGTACCTTTGACAATTTGCTTTGTTTACCTCGTGTCAAACTGGCGCCATCTGCTGTCTCAGCTATGAATATTATTTCGTACCCTGTGTAATTAATAATTTCTTACGTTTTTACTGTTGGGCTCTAAAAGGTCTCTCCAACACTTCCTATACATCTCTGTCTCCTGCTTTTGTCTCGCAAAAGGCAGAACGAGTCTAGATCATCGCACAAGCGCTTCTTAGGCCTGTCTCAGTGACAACGCCAACGCCCGTCTTCTGGCACCCACTACGTGACGACCTTCACCCATCAGTCTGATCATCATCCTGTTTGTGAGGCCCGTCCAGTCCCATTTCATTTCAGCCATGCGGTCTTATCGGCAACATCAGCGATGCCTGTCTTTATGCGTATTTACAGAATAAATTATAATAATTATCATCAATACAACAAGATTGTTTAGACTATTCAATTTATTAATAGTCGATTTTTATAATGGTGGCAGCACAAGAAGGGCAGCACCCAACCTTCACCCAACCACCCAACAAGCCCAACATAGCATCAAATTCCATAAACAATTTTGTACAAATATATTTGTTATCTGTGGTTCGTGTCTAATGGAGCATTTGCGCGATCGTTCATAATTTTATTTACCATCCTAGTGTAATACAATACAAACAAAAAGAGTATAATTTTTATATGGATATTGGTCCACATCAATGGTGTAAATTTTGAGACATGTGTAATTTAAATAAGTAAATTTATTTTGTTATAGCCTTCATGGTCTCATGACAAAAGGCCTTGCAGTACGCGTAGATTTACAAATGTGTTGTTTTGATAGATAATGGATCCAAGAATGTGTAGAAAAATCAGTAGTAGTGAAAGTCTTCCAGATGCAGATAATGTGGAATATGAGGTATCTAACATCATTGCACCGCAGGAGAGCGACGATAATTTCATGTTGGACGGTAGTCCCGAACCGCACTCCGTGACATGGCTAGACAACGATCAAATAGATGAATTAGATCTTAATTTAGACCAAACAAATCTATGTTTTCATAGAGTCGATAGCGCAGATATAATTTATAGAAGCAAGAAGAAAAAATGCAAAATGGTAGGAAAGTATGTGATGGGAGATGTGCTGGGGGAGGGCTCGTACGGTAAAGTTAAAGAGATGCTGGACTCCGAGTCGCTGTGCAGAAGAGCTGTGAAAATATTGAAAAAGAGAAAACTAAGAAGAATACCGAATGGCGAACAGAATGTACAGAGGGAGATACAATTGCTGCGAATTCTTAGACACAAAAATGTGATAGAACTAGTCGATGTTATGTATAATGATGAGAAACAGAAGATGTACCTTGTGATGGAGTTCTGTGTTGGTGTGCTCCAGGTATGTGTTACACCTACTTAAACATTAAATTGGTATAATTTTTACAATATGTTTCACATTTTTTGTTTTTATGGTTTCTTTGACCTACTTTAACTCAATTAAAGTAAATCATGTTGAAAAAAACATTAAGGTTAATGATGTCCAAAGGGCATGATATTCTAGAGTACTCTAGACAGATAAGTGCATTCAGACAACATAGTTGCATTGCACTATTTAAGTAAATTTTATTTGACAGTAATCTCTATTAGACTAGATAATTTAGTGAAATTATTGCGTGACCTTTCAAGGTCTGTAGCATTTATCTTATTTATATTGTGGCACACTTTGTTGCTTATAACAAGTTATAAGGATGAATGGTGTAGGAAATAATAAATGTCAGTAAATTATAACAAATTGGGCAACATTTCAGTAGTAATTAAATAATATGAAACTACTCAAGTACATTTATCCTGTTCTCATTATTTTCAAAACATAATATTACAAACAATTGTTCAGGATATGTTGGAAGGGAGTCCAGGCAAGAAGTTCCCTCAGCGGCAAGCACATGACTACTTCACTCAACTCCTGGATGGGCTTGAGTACTTGCATGGCCAGGGTGTGGTACACAAGGATATCAAGCCGGGGAATTTGTTGCTAACACTTGATCAGACACTGAAAATCACAGATTTTGGTGTTGCTGAGGTAATTAATATAAAAGTACTTGGATGCATCATATAAAATATATTTTTAATTTTAGACTGTAAGTTTAAGAGAATAAGGTTTTTTTTACATTAGCATCATTTTAATTAGGCCTATACAAAATTGCATTAACACTTAAACATCTAATTAGTCTACAGTTAATCTAGCTACTTAATTGAATTTAAGTTACTACACTACATGCTTAAAATTGAATTGAGAGTTCTTAATTTGTTGAAGGATGAAATAATCAAACCAGACAACATTACCAACAGAAATTCATTTAAAGTACCTATATTTTATTTTAAACATAAATTTAAAACAGGATTCTGATAAAAATCAATCATAAACTAGCCTTGCAAACTGCTCTGCTATTTCTAAACTATTTAATGTTGTCTTACTCAATATTACTACACTTTCATAATGTTAGCCTTGATTAATTTGGCAACTAAAGCCTAGTTTTTTTTTAATAAGTAGCGTTTAATATCCCTCTACTGCAGCGGCGAGGTGTCAATTTTTGTATGAGAGAAGCCGAAGCGAAGCCGATTTAAATTACTTACTTTTATTAATAAAGTAAAAAATAATTAATTAACTTAAAAATAAGTCTTTACTGAATTTTTACACCATATATCGTCAAGTAGCAGAACCAAAAAGATCACTACACAAACAAAAGTTTTTTGTTTGTTATTTCTATTTAAAGCTAATAAAAATAGGCATTTTTATTGTTTGAATGTTATAGTGGATTAAATACCCGTAGTGTAACTATATTTTTTGGCAATAGTAGACATTATTGTCTGTGCCATTTTTCGATAGCGGTAGAGTTGTTGATGCAAACCTCCGAAGGGAAGCCGGTAGGAATCGTGTTATATGGTCCTTTCGCCACTGCTCTACTGGGCAAAGGCCTCCTCAAAATTGTTCCAAAGAGTACAAGGACGCCCTACAATTATGTGTTAATAATTCTTATTTTCAGGCTTTAGACATGTTTTCCCCTGAAGACACATGTTATACAGGGCAGGGTTCCCCAGCGTTTCAGCCGCCGGAGATCGCAAACGGTGCTGAACAGTTCTCCGGCGTCAAAGTCGATATCTGGAGCAGCGGAGTCACATTGTAAGTAAACGAAAATAGAACATTACCTACTAACACTGACCTTTTGTTATAGCATTGTTTCCTTCACAAAGGGCACATTTATCTTTGTGACTTTACATTCAGGTTTGTTTGATTGTAATTTTTTCTTATGTACCTACAAAATTCAATTGTCAATTTTATTGCACATAATGTTTTGTTTGACCATCCTTACGTATTATAAAACAAAGTCCCCGCCGTGTCTGGCTGTTTGTCTGAACGCGATAAACTCAAAAACTACCGAACGGATTTTCATACGGAGTTCGCCAATGGACGGAGTGATTCATGAGGAAGGTTTATAATATGTATAATTCATTAAGGTTATGTGTAAATTGGCTGAAATATGACAATTATTGTTGAAGATGTCGGAAAAAATTATGCCGACTGGGAGCTTTACTGGCGTGCGCCGCGTAAACCAAACGAGATACATACAATTTATGTTCTACAGTATTCTACATCTTAAAAAGTTCAACAAAAAAGTTCGCGATATCATATTATGTCTATCTTCTAAGGATGACTCACAGTAACCATTTTATTTAAGGCTCCGTGCACGAAAAAAACCCTTTTTCGTCAATTTCTTATTTAATTTTGAAAAAGCTTGAAATAATTGAAACATTAAATATGTGTAACTATAGGAGTACAGTTTTCGTGGTGCTAAACCATTCGTGCCAGTCATAGCACCTGTTAATAGCTTCATCACTTTTGTGCTCTCGAAAATATAGTATATTGCGCCTTTGATTTACTTAATGAAGATAATGTATAATTATAAAATAAAAAAAATATTTTATCTCAAAGATAGCTGAAGTTCAGTATGTGATTTTTAAATTTCTTGATATGGTTTGGTAAATAATAGAAAAAATACATGAATGACTGGGTTTTAAAAAAAATATAGGTTTTTTCAACATTATTTTTCTGCTATATTTTGTATCAAAGTTGAAAAAAGTGCTTGCCCCACATGCAAGTAGACCATATAATAATGTTGATTATATTTTTTAATTTTCAAAAACAAAAGTAGTGTCTTGTAAAAAGATGATCAAACATCATGTTTTGGAAAACTTGTTGCGAATATTAGCCATATTATTTTTCCATGAATACTTAATCTATTTGAAAAATCCCTTTCCGCCACATCCAAAACAAAGAACTTGACATTTCAAATCACAAATAATTTTGTTTAAATTCATTTTCCCTTTCTCACAACCAATGAACAAAATTGATCAAAATCAGCCGATTTCGTGCACAGAATTTAATAAAAATGTCATTGTTTTTTCTGAAGCTATTTTAACCAGCATTATATCAATCCTTATCCAATAAAATATGTTATTTAAATTGGGCATTTTTTTTGGATTTCCCCAATTTTTAGATTAAAATATTATTTTTAAAAGTTAAAATAGCTTCTCTTTTACATCATATTATTTAAATGAATTTTTAGGGTTCCGTACCCAAAGGGTACTTTTGAATCTGTGATATAAATTGTTATGGTTGACGGTGACGCGGGACTCAATGACTTTTCCTCTGCTATTACTAGTACAGAAAAAACCGCTGCATAGATTTGGGTGAAACTTGGTATACAGATATTTAATAACCTGGATTAACACATAGGATAAATTAATCAAGGTAGTACATATCCGTTGGATAATTTGAAAAGGTAGTATTTTTGAAAAGTGCATCCACACCGAAGTTACTGTTTGTAGAGCAACATTTTGCAACATGATAAACATTAAGTAACTTTCTATACCTTTTAGTAAAGTTTACTTAATAACTTTTTGTTGTCCACTAACACTTGCAAATGTTGATCCACAAAAAGTAACTTTGGTGTGGATGCACCTTAGTTGCATTCGCATATTCCACATAGTAGTGGTCAGTGTACCTTCAATGCAGTCTGTAAAATAGACAACTAATATACTTACACATCATTTTGATATTTTATTTTTTATATGATTATTAGATTTTATATTTTAGGCCTCCCCCACATTAGGCGCGCGCGTTCCTCGGTAGTGTGAGCGACGCGGGTAAGAACGCGACTCGAGCGCCGCGTGCTCGCGCCGCGTGCACGCGGCGCCCGCGCTACTCACACGCCCGAGGATCGCGCACGCCTAATGTGGGTTCAGCCTTATATGATTCCAACATTTTTTTTTTTACTTTTTAATGAGTTGTTGAATATTTAAATTTAATTAATCACAATTATTTTATTTTGGGTTTTTATCTGTTTAGAATTTAAAATAGTTTATAATAAATTATTTATAATTTAAATGTATGAGTGTAAAACTATGGACTAGAATTATGTCTGAAATAAATAACTTATTATTATTATTAATATCAGCCTTTAATAACACAACATGCATCACCTTTCCACCTTTCAGCCTGTGCATTACGCTTTAAACTCCAACATTCCTTCTACTTCAATATAGATACAGAGAAGCAATGATGATATTGAAGAAAATTAACTTATCACTGTTCAGAGTTCAATTACATACCTATTGCACATTACTTTGTTAGTAAACATTGTGATTCATGATTAATTAAAAACTATTAATCATCTTCGCCCCACTATCCATGACTTACTTGTTTGTCACTTTACATATATAATATAAAACTTACATATATAAGCATATCATTGTAAAACAGTGGGATTTGCTTCCAGTTTATTTTAAATGGTAGGAAAGTATGTGATGGGAGATGTGCTGGGGGAGGGCTCGTACGGTAAAGTTAAAGAGATGCTGGACTCCGAGTCGCTGTGCAGAAGAGCTGTGAAAATATTGAAAAAGAGAAAACTAAGAAGAATACCGAATGGCGAACAGAATGTACAGAGGGAGATACAATTGCTGCGAATTCTTAGACACAAAAATGTGATAGAACTAGTCGATGTTATGTATAATGATGAGAAACAGAAGATGTACCTTGTGATGGAGTTCTGTGTTGGTGTGCTCCTTAACTTATCACTGTTCAGAGTTCAATTACATACCTATTGCACATTACTTTGTTAGTAAACATTGTGATTCATGATTAATTAAAAACTATTAATCATCTTCGCCCCACTATCCATGACTTACTTGTTTGTCACTTTACATATATAATATAAAACTTACATAAATAAGCATATCATTGTAAAACAGTGGGATTTGCTTCCAGTTTATTTACATTGCTACGTTTATGTGGTTAGGATAAAATTACCCAGATTTACCTGTTTCACCATTAAAACCAATAAGCATTATAACCAATAAGTTGTTTTGTTATTAAATTTTAATTTGCTTATTTATTCATTAATAGTAAGTTAGGTTTACTACATGTTTATCGAACTGTAGTACAGTTCACTAATGATAATGCGTAGTTACTGTACATTATCGTTAGTAAACTACAGTTCGAAATATTTTATAAAACAACAACTAATAGATATAATGATGATACACCATAAAGGCTGGCGTACATTTCAGCCAAAGCAGACCGCAGTGCAGCGCATTCATATTCAGAAAAGCGCAATGCTGCACTGCTGTAATTTGCAATAATACTGAGTCCTTTTTTAGGTAGGTAACATTTGACGTCTGTCAGTTTAGTGAAAGCAAATCGTAAAATTACTCGTATCGGTCATTATTACAATAAATATGTAATCGTAATTGAAAAAAGTTAAGTAATTGTGCAGTTCTAACAAAACGAAAAAAGATATTATTTTATTTTTATTATTTTACAAGGTTACGTTGATGAATTTTGATGAATTGTCAAATGTTACCTATTAAAATGACTCCATTCATACAAAATGTACGTAAGTGTTGCAGGAGGATTTATGCAAATGTGCGCTGCGCTTAATACACCCCCACTTATTACTCAAATTGTTCTCAGATACAACATGACAACCGGTCGGTACCCTTTTGAGGGTGACAACGTGTACCGACTGCTGGAGTCGATCGGTCGCGGCGAGCCGGCGCCGCCGCCGCCCTCACTGGGGCCCACGCTCGGCTTGCTACTCACCAACATGCTGAAGCGTGACCCAGACCTCAGGCCCACCGTGCATGAGATTAGGAGGCACTCGTATGTTTTATACTTTTATTTATTTGTATTGTTGAACCACCAAACACTTTTGAACGCTCATAAACCAAGGAAAAGATGGCGGGAAGGACTAGCTCGCATTAGCAAAGGACAGACTTCTATGTGTCGCCGGATAAATGGCAAAATGTAATCCTTGTGAAAATCGTAGGATTTATCCAAAAGACCGGATATATATGATTTTGATGTTCATAAAAATTGCAAATATTATATGATATTGGGTGGTATATTTATTTTATTTCTAGTTACCTACATATTTTTGAAAACTGACCTTCTAAAAGGTCAAGTTTGTTAGCAGCCTATGAAAACCTTGACCATACTCAAAACCGTGAAATATACGATGCAAATGTCGTCAAAAATTACACAACGGAGCTGCACAAGAATTTAAAACGGTAACAATAATCGACAACTAGAGTAAAGTCCAAAAGTGATCAAACTTTTTTGTAAGGTGATTGTACTCGCAACCACCGCGCGTGTATAAGATATATAAGCCTATGTAAGATATGTGAACGTGGACAAAGCGAAAGATGTATGTAAGTGTATCGTAGCAAATTCCATAGTTTGTGGCCCCATTGAGAGAGCGAAAGTTTATTGAAAAGCGGTAGTGACCATGCTTTAAAAAGCAAGAGGGCTTTCCTCAATTTCACCATCGATTTTACGGGTTTTTCCCAGTGGTTAGATTGCTGGTCAGACTAGTCTTTCCAACGGGATTTTTTTTTCTCGATGGTCAGATTTATTTGACAGCTGGGAAAACAACAGAAAAAAGTACAATGAAAGTAAAAACCGTTTTGCATCTTACAATTTTATCTTAGGCGTTCTAAAAAATTACCAACATTGAATTCTCCATTAATTAACATCATTTGTGAACACATTATGAATTCGTCTCTCATTATATTTTCCTTTGTCCGTTTATTTGTTATTTTAGTAAAATCCAAGCAATTTATTTTATAAAAAAAATTTAAGCAGGCTTATTTTGTTTTAAATAACCATGAAACAACTTGCAAAGAATTTCAACCAGTGGCAAAAAACTCCTTATTAACACAAATAAAACCTATTTAATAATTTTATAACCTCTTCGTATTCAACAGTACTTTACTAAATTACGAGCTGATCTGACCAACGGGAAAAAAAATTCCCGTTGGAAAGACTAGTCTGACCGTCAATCGGACCACTGGAAAAAACCCGATTTTACGATTACTGCTTATAGCCCTGCGTGGTGACTGCGCAAAGTGGCCCACTTAAGGAGCCAAGGAGGCTTTATAGTGCGAATGGCTTTTGAAGATGATAACTTATCTAGTATACTTTCATTAGCGTTTCTCCTGCGAAAGCGATCGCCAAGAGTGCGCACATCTCAACGTCCCGTAGTCCTACGTGACAAGAGACACTTAAAAAAACCAGAACTAAAATTGAATATGGAACTTTCTAAAAAAACCTTACGACATTTTACCTAACCTTATGATAAAAAATATACGATTTACAATAAAAAAAAACCGGCCAAGTGCATGGCGGACCACGGTCAATGTAGGGTTCCGTAGTTGGAATTAATTTATCCCAAGAACAAACTTAACATTGTACTTGAAAACATGTTCTCCCATACATTCCAACTGCCAACGTAACTTTGTACCTCACAATATCGGGAGCTTTACCATATTATTTTAATACCATAGACACCATAAAGGTTACCATGCGCCATCTTATAGGTTTTCCTGTAATCTAAGTAAAAAATTATTTTCGTTTTTTTTTTGTTGGGAAACATCTTTATGCGCACGTAAAACAGATTGCTGGCGGGGCGACGCATGCCGCGTGGCGATCGGCCACTATACACTATAAAGTCTAGATGTAGTAGTGTGTAAAGGTGTGTGTAGTGCGATGTTTCACATCTGCCAGTCGTCCCGTGACGGCTCAATTTTTTTAAATTTTAGGCTCAGTAGGTTTTCGGAGATAAGGATAGTAAATTTTCAGCTATTTTTTTAGATAACTTTGAAACAAATTATTTGAGAATGATTAAAAGAAAATATTTAAGACCCTCACAAAGCCCTTTCATTTGATATGTTACACAATACTGATAGCAGTTATTTTTTGAGTTTTCCAATTTGCCCCCCAAAAGTGACCCCCATATTAAAAGTTCATTTATTCACGTTACACGTCCATGTTTGGGTCACAGAAATCCAGTGTACCAAGTTTCAACTTAATCGGTCGTGCAGATTCCGAGTAAATCGGCTGTGATAGACGGACATACAGACAGACAGACATACACACGAGAGGTCCTATAAGAGTTCCGTTTTTCCTTCTGAGGTACGGAACCCTAAAAAGAAAAACATTGTTGCAGTGGGTTGACTTTTTTGGACCATTTGGGTGGTGCAAAAAGTATTGAATTAATTGCCACAACTGTCTGCAGTAGAGAATTTCCAATCCAATATTATTTGTACCTAACAATAGGTAAGTACTTACCTGTATGCAGTTACCTAAAATTCAAAGATTATTATTTGGTTAACACCATTGTGTTAACCAAATAATAATCTTTGAATTTTAGGTCTTCATAAATACCTATTAAGTATGTCTACAAAATAGCGTGTTAAACGGCTTTTACGGAGGTTACGTTAGAGTTGAACAATTTAATAGTACCCACTTAGTGATTGTCGAGATTATGTTGTATAAGCATAAATAACCATTCTGTTTATTCGACTTTGCACTTAGGTGAAGGAAATGTTAACATCAAGGATTATGTGCGAAACTGTAAATAATATTTATTTGAACCATATATATATTTATATATGGTACTTATCGGTATAATGGGTCATTGAAGTTTGTACCTACTTAAGACATTGTTTTCACGACTCTGTAACTTTCAAGTTTTGAAAACACTTAGCTAATTTTATTTTGAATAGAATAGAATAGAATAGAATACTCTTTATTATGTACACCATAAAAGTTACAGATATAAATGTTGAAATTTTACACAGGGTGACACAATGGGCGGTCTTATCGCTAAAAGCGATCTTAAGCGTTCTTTCTTCTTCTTTTTTTTCTATTTATTTAATTTTGTTTAGATAGGTAGGGTCACTTAACAATCAATCAGCCAGGTACCATTAACAATCAGATCGTTAGCCACTCTGTTATGTGGTTTCCAAACCACAACTACTTATACTTCCCCATTCCGATTTCTTTTTGTTTATGTAAAATGTTGCCCCACACTAGGAATTTCTCCTGTATCGTGGGTGCGTTTACAAACATTTAAACTCACATACACAAAACCCGGAACAACTACTTGTAGATCATACAAATATTTGTTCCGTCCGGGAATCGAATCCGCGACACGCAGCGCAGCAGTCAATCGCTTAACCACTGCGCCAACCGTGCCGTCAATTAACTTATTATATATATATATAAATATATTACACCTCTAGTTGTCTTTCAGTAATAATTTGTACCAACTTACTCGCCGCGAGAGGAAGACCTGGAGTCCTGAAATACAGGGCTGCCCTAGTTTAGGCTCCAGTCCGCTCCATTTATTTTAATAATGTCTGTACTGTGTTTAGATTAGTGTGGAAAAATAAACATTATTACTATTATTATTACTAATTAAGACGCTGATAACGACTAAACCGCGGTCACTGTCAGACTGCATACAAAAGAAAGAGAAGCACGATGACACAACGCTTGTAATTTATTGCCAAATATGCAGCAATTATCTATTTACTCAAAAAAGAGTTGAGTAATCGAAAATAAAAAACAACCAAGTTCTGCATACAAATAAGATGTTCTTGTTATTAATTAAATACCAACCGTACGTTGATATTTAATACAGATATTTTGGATTGAAACTCAAAGTAAAGGGTTAGTTTACCGTTAATTTGTATCGAGTTTTTTTTTTAAACGTGTTTTGGTAACAACCAAGTTCTGAGAAATGTGTTCAAGAATAACATATATTTTTTGCGCTAACACAAACTATATAGATTTGGATTTTTTTTTGTTGAAGACTAGCCTACATATATCATTTGCCTCTTGTACCGTCATTTATTATGCGTATCCCTGTGACGCATTAAAATTAAATCCAGCCAATACTTGTATGCAACAGGAAAGTGGCCTTGTATGTTGTTACTAACAAAGGAAAGAATTAAGTACTTTGTTTATTCAATAATATAATAAGTCGCTGATAGCCCTGTTATCATCTGAATGTTTATTTATAACCAACACTAGCAACCCGCCCTGGCTTCGCACGGGTAGCACAGCATTTATATGCCTTTATTTTTAGGGTTCTGTAGTCAACAAGGAACCCTTATAGTTTCGCCATGTCTGTCCGTCTATCCCCGGCTAAGCTCAGAGACTCTTAGTACTAGGAAGCTGTAATTTGTCATGGGTAATATGGGTATACATATATTAATCACGCCGACAAAGTGGTAAAATAATATTTTGAATGACGAAGCTTTTTTATGGTAACCCGTAAAAAATACCATCCCCACTTTACGTGTAAGGTACCGCCCTTACACGTAAAGAGGGGATGGTTTTTTTTCCCATCTATCCCATGATGTGGGGTATCGTTGGATAGGCCGTTCAAAAATATTGAGGGTCTGTACAAACTATTTTTCGAAATAGGGATCCGTTTGCTTAATATTGAGCTTTAAAGTGCAAATTTTTGTTAGAGTCAAGTGTTGTTGTCAGCTAAATGGTTGTTTTTGGATATGTGAAAATATTTATGGCAGTAGTATGTATAACCAAATTAAAAGGAAAACTATCACAGCTAGGCTTTACAAGTGAACGAGTAATAGTGGACCAACTTACATTTGCAATTGTAGAATTGACCGTGACGTATATCGATGTATGGGAGAACATGTTTATCAACTACTATGTTAAGTTTGTTTTTGGAATAAATTTATCCCATCTACAGATCCCTTCATTGTGTGTTTTTCTGTCTTAGTGTCGTATCAGCATGTTGCGTCGAACATGGGGGTTACTTAGATTAAAATGTAACTGATATTCATTCTACTTGGGGTATTTCACATCGTCATATTTCAGCCAATTTACACAAAACCTTAATGATTTATACACTTAAACCTTCCTCATGAATCACTCCGTCCACTGGTGAACCGTATGAAAATCCATTCGGTAGTTTTTGAGTTTATCGCGTTCAGACAGACAGACACGTGGCGGGAGGACTTTTTATAATACAATGTAGTGATATACAGGATGGGACAGACACGTGGCGGGGGGACTTTGTATAATACAATGTAGTGACATACAGGATGGTCCAAATAGCGAAGGCATAAACAAATATTGGAGTTTCCTCATACCCAGGGGTATCCGAAAATGCCCCACGTATGTTCCGCGATTCTTGATAGTTTTTCGAGTTATACTTAATTATTTTTTTGAATTTTCTTGAAAATATTATGGGAACCATAATATTGGCTTAAATAGAATTACTTTATTTTTAAACGGCTTTTTCACATTCTTTTTTCAATTTTTATTATGGAATATTCTTTTTTAAAGCGGTTCCCATAAAATTTTGCACTCACTACTAACATCTGAAGTTTCTGAAGGGCAAGCAGACATTTTACCAGTAAAAAATATACCGGCCTCGTAGCTGTTACTGATAATCCACAATTCTCAAAAATATTCAAGTGATTAAGACATTCATGAAACATGCTATGTCGATCCAGTTGGGACAGATCTTAATTAAAACTCTTTTCTATGAGGGTTTTCTTTCCTCCGCGGATTGGTTCAAGCACTAGCGAACTAAATAATGTATTCGTTTTGCCCCAACATCACTAGCAAGAATGTTAATAGGCGAATTAAAAGAATTGTTATTTGTAGCAAAATCAAAAACATTTATTAAAATTAGGCAAAGTATCAACACTTTGTTATTGATGCAAAAGATAGATCCCAAAACGCTGACCCCTGACTACATCCAAGGCCTGATTGCACCTCAAATCACTAAATGCGTTCAATGCTAAACGTATTTAAAACATCGTTCTGGTGCCGTATTATGACGTTTTAATGCCATCATGATTCCAGTGCAAGAGAGAGATGGATCTATGCAGGACCGCTAGCACCGTCCCTTTTTCGGTCTGGAATCATAATGGCATATATACTTCATAATAAGACCCCCGTTTTGGCGCTGTCACCTGACAGAGAAATAATGATGTGTTTTTTTTTTTAACAAACCCTTTTTCTCTTGCAGTTGGGTCCAAGCCCGCCCGCCACTCGATGCTGGCGAGCGCATGGTGACGCCGCGCTCGCGTCGCTCGGACGAACTGCACACCTCCACCGTTATCCCGTACTTAGTGGAGCGACACTACCCTTCGGCGCAGGAGTACTTCACCGAGAGAGACTACAGACACGGTCAGTCTGATACTGATGATGAATTTTTTTATGATGTTACTGACTTGCCTTACAGGCAGTGAATAATAGTTTTAGTGCACAGTCGCAGAATGAAAAGGTTATGGCACCCTTCTTTTCGTATTTTCAACTTTATTAATGATAATGACTTTTAAAAAAGAAAGTCAGAAAGAAAGAAATGGTATATTGTTGCATCGAGCGCAAAGTGAGTTATTAATGCACGAGTGTTATGTTGGTGCCCGAGCGCAGACAAGGGCACTAAATTAACACTCGTGCATTAATTACTCACTGTAGTAATCTATTTTTTTTTTCAACTACCAATCTACCTACCGTGATAAAATATACCTACTCAAAATAAAAACTCATGTTAATGAAAACAAAGTTTTTCACCAAGTCGCTTTTATTCAGCCGATTTTAATTTTTAGCCAGTATCTTCTTGATCTAATGCATACATTTTATATTAAACTTAATGGGAGACATTAAACCTCTGTGGTAGATTAATATCTAAATAAAAAATAAAAAAACTGTGCATTCATGAAAAACTGTGCAACCATGAGATTCCATATAACATTTCTGCACTGTTTTAGTTCAAAGCAAAAAATACGCCCTTTGTGATCGGTTTTGTAGTGATTAATGATAAAATTACTACGTAGTTGAAAGAAAATGTATTATTTACCACAGACTAACAGGTAAGTACATCATATTCTACATAATAACAAAAAAATATCTATATTACTATACGGGAAAGGAATATATTGGAAAAATACTTAACTCCTTCATTCAATGACTGCTTATACGAGTATACGCTCAACGAATCTCTGTAGGTAATGCGGGCAATTCGGGCAGCCGCCATGTTAACAGCCAAATCGTCCGATTTTTGGGGAGCCCGTAACTACACTCCTGTGAAGCCATGGTTCAATTAGCACTGTGCATAACATTGTGACTATTGAACTTGTGGCAAGGCTGTTAAACTGCCAGGATAATATTTGTACTTGAAATTTGTAGATATTTGGATTTGTATGTAATTCCGTGACTGTATGGCCGAATAGATTAGAATAAACTTTTAAACTTTTTAAATTTACACAAAGGCTAGGTTAGTACTAAGACAATGTTTTTTTTTATTTGCATAAATCACAGATTATTACCTCCAGCACCACAGTTAAGATTTAACTTGTGTTATGGGTGCCAGGGCTCTCTATTAATAAAATCATTTGCCACGTCATATCGTTGAATGGCCACCTTAGTGATATCAGTAATTACCTAGTTACATACTAATTATATTACTATAATTCTCATAGTCATACTGCATTGTAAACTTCACATTATTTTTGTTGCTATGCTGAATTTAACGGAATTTGTTTTGAACATTTTGATCCACTGGCGCTTGTATAAAGTGCGTTCAATATAACTTGACGCGTGACGCTATTGGTAACACTGAATTTTGTTCGTTTTAATAGACTTCAAAACGGCGACTGACGAACAGAACTACCAATCACATGACTGCAAAATACAGTGCTCTAATCGCATCAACGTCAAGTTATAGTGAACGCACAGTAGCGTCTACATGAGGTACTAACCACACTTATTCAGCTCTGTTCAGCTTTTTTTTATTTGTATTGAGATGCGTACGCATCCGTTCGACTCGGTAAGCTGAAGGGACGCGTACGCATCTGCATACAAAATCGTTGTTTTCTGTGGACAAAAGCTGAACAGAGCTGAATACGTGTGGTTAGTCCCTTAATCGTATCATAGTCGTGACCTATGTTAATTGACAGGAGCCCTTTATCTATGCAAATATACAAGACATGAGGTAAACAGAGTCGTATAATTTTCAGAGTCTGAAGAAGTGCGCATAGCCGGTCTCGTGCGTGCTCGCGTTTGTTCCTTGAGTTAGGTTCGTTGCATGCGAGTGACGGAGCCCCAATCTAGCTTACAGGCTTTTATACCACCGATCTTATATCTATATGAACAGCCATATACCTACATAAACCCGCTAAACAATATCAGGCTTATAATAATTTATAGAGACTAATAATTTATGTCCCAAAATAATACGTATTTATGATGCGAGTAAATAAGATAACCTTTAATAAGTGCAGTAAAATAGATTTTTAAATATACATACTGTATGTTTGCGTGTCCCTAGTACTGCAATAATAACATAGTTTTGTACTGAATGATATTGATATTGCTTATGAGAATTACGACTTTGTAGTGAGACGTAGATTATAATTACTATACAGATACTTGACTTTACTCACTGGTCGTTCGGCTCTCCAGTTAAAGCTGCAAGCGCAATCTTGGTCGTTAGCCCGCATTCGGGCACCCGAATGAGTTTACCCAAATCGGACATTCTAATGCGAGTGAAAACAAAAGCGTTAATTAATTGCGGCTTAACGCTTGTTCTTACGGGACTCAACCACTAATGTAAAGTCAGGGAATTTCATTGATAAGCAAATTGACTAGCAACTTAAATTATCCGTAAATTCAAAAATCAAAACTGTCATTCTCAACCGTATGAAATGGCTATAACACGGCAAATTGACGTAGTGCGTCAATCTGTCCAAAACAATTAAGTTCCCCGACTCCTACATTCAGAGTCTCGTAAAACTACTTTTGAAAATGATTTCTTAATAAGTATCTGAATAGTATGGCTGTAATTCTGGGTGGGTCGATGTGACGTATAAGTTGGCGTGCGTGTTGCAGAGCTGGGCGACGGCGGGTCGCGCACGTTGTCGACGGCGGAGCTGTCGGACGCGGAGTCGCGACGCAAGCGGCGCTGGCACTCGTCGTGCGGCCGCCTGCCGTCCTGCCGCCTCACGTGATGACGTGATGCCGCACTCACGTCTGATGATCATCAGCGCATCACTCCTATACATGTTCCAATTCCCTGTTACTTGTTTCTCCACTTAGTAGTACTACCACTGTTGCTGCCGGATAGAATGCCTAAAACTCCTCATCTCACTCATTTTGTCGCTAAATTGAATAGCACCTAGACCTCGTCTTCGTTCGATGTTTGATCAGCATTCGCTCTGAACAAAATCTGCTTTGGTAATAATTAATGTTGCAATTTATTTGTTTGTGTATGGTTGTTACATGTAGTTTTCTGTATACTCCTCTAAATAGTAAATCAATTTATAGCTTCAATATAAATATGTGTCTGAATTGATTATTGAGAGACCAATTATTTAGTAAATTTTCTGATATGACATTCAAACACATAAGTCTGTTAAAGCTAATATTATCTTAGACGTGTATGTATATTTAATTAGATATCAAGGAGTTCATGCAATGACAAGAAATATCAAAAAAGTAAAATAGTACCTGTTTTATTTGTCTTTCAAGATGTATGATGTAAAGTGAACATGTATTTAGTGTAATTATTAGTAGATCTCAAATTTTAACGTGGCAATAAAAAGATAATATTTTTATAAAAAAAGTATTGCTATAAAACCAAATTATAATAGAGTTCTTGCCAAGAGGGAAGCACTGACTATATTATCAATTTTAGTTAAATTGATGTTCATTTTGATTTTGCACTGTGGTCAATGTTATGGGGATCAGAAAATATGTGTGGTGTCTGGTATGTAGGTACTTATAAATGATAAGTCCAAAAAACTGTTTTGCACTATGATCATTAAAAAAAACGAGCGAGCCTTACAGCTTAGTAGTCGCTTAAGATGTGTAACATCTGACATCTCTCCTTGGTAATAAGCAGCGACAGAAATCGTCCCCGTCTACTTACAACCTTTAAAGTACTCACTAATTACATGAGTACACTAACTCCATGCTATTATAAAGTACTTATTCTTTACTCAAGCTGTCACTTCCTGTTATACACTTCCATCCCTTCTCACGAAATCACTCCCACAGAAAGCGAGAGGAAAGATGTTACACTTCAAAAAATGCTACAAATCAGAATAAGTATGTGATCCAGCCTCATATCATGTTACTTATTTATACTTATTCCGATTTGTAGCATTTTTTAAAAGTTCATAGTGCGACATGAGATTTTTGTACTTATCATATATATATCGCAGGCAGATTGTATGATTCGTCATTATACATACGGCACCGTCCGTTTACAAACGCTCGCAGTTATGAAATATGCCGAAAGCAAATTGGCAACTATAATTTCGACATTGATTGTTGCTTTAGGTTCGGTTAGAACTGTAACCAACCACGCGCGAGCCGAATTGGTCGCAGTAACTAAGCCAGGGCTCCTCGACCAAATTGGTTAGGCTAGAACTGCGAACAATAGCGCGCGAGCCGAGCGAGCGAAGATAGTGGTGCTGCGGTAGCGGCCGGCGAGTGCTTTAAGAAATAGATCTAAATACTTCAATTTGCCGCGGCATTTTGTAAACTGCGTTTGGATTGTCCATCAAGTGTTGGCATATTTATAGTGCTACTAGATTTTGCCCGCGGCTTCGCTCGCGTTAATTTAGAATTTGACAATCATTTCGGGTTGTACTCTGCTTTAAGAAATTTAAAGTGCTATTAAATACATCCCATAACATAATTCAATCATGATTAGAAAGACACGTAGCGCCATCTATTATCATAAGAAAGTTATTGTCGTTTTCCTCGGGAACAGTAATATTTTTCGGGATGAAAGGTAGGTATCCTATGTCCGTTTCTGTACACCTGACAACGCATATGCAAAATTTCAAGATGATCTGTTCAGTGGTTTAGGCGTGAAAAGGTAACAAACAAACTTACTTGGAGGATGGCAATTTCCATTTTGCCTTCGACATATTTCATAAGTGCGAGCGTTTTTAAACCGACGACGCCGTTTTGTAAAAAGCGGGATCATACAGATTGCCTGCGATATAAAATATATTCCAGTCACCTTAGATATGTAATTCTCACCTGAGTGATTGAATCCCACGCTTTCTCACTTGTTGACTGACGGGCAAATGTGTTGCTGATTGTGACTACTTGCTGTCGGCACGAAATGTCTGTTTGAATGGTTTTGGGTATGCTCGATTTTCTTATTTTAGTCGTTACATGTAAAGTACAATTTATTACGGCGATCATTATACATAAAATTGTTTGTGTAATATCGTTAAATGTCATCGATTGGAAATTATTAAAAGAAGAATGTTATATGATGCGAACAAATAATAGCATGGCTTGGATATTCTAAAAGAACGGCTTGTACAAATTTCAAAATTCTGTGAACCTATTTCCTAATAATCTCTTTTCCCATCTCAACAACTCTGACGGACCTCACTTTTTATAACTTATTTATATTGAAATAAATTTACGTTAGTATTTAGGTATAATTAGGTAAACAACGCATGATTTTCTGTATTTTCTATTTGGATTTTTGTTGCTGTGTAATTTGTATTGCTGGACCGACGATCAATGTTACGTTGCGTCTAGTTCTAATACTACCCTTTTGTCACTTCTGCGCTAAATTGTTTGTTCACATAATATTATAATGTTACTTAGTTGTGCAATAACTGTTATAACTTGTTGAAATGCTGTTCTAGTACGTAGTTTAGGTTAAAGCTTACTTAAGCCATATTGTAATGAGATTATTGCGCAGGTGATCTCTTCACGCCAAAGGCGGTTTTTGCTAAAAGTATTTAATTTAACTGTAATAGTTTGTGTCCACTTATGTTGCTCTTGTATTTGAAAAGTGAGGTCTTACATATAATTGTTTAAACGTGTGTTTACGCTTAAATAAAATGAAAGGATGTTTAGTGCCTGAAATGAAAAATAACGTAAAAAACTGAAAAACATTAAAGAGAATATTAATATATTGTAAATAAAAAGTCAAAGTAATGTGCATTATGTTTTTTATTTATATAGATCACCACAAGCCCACAATGAATACAACTTTATTATAAACTACACGTTACTTGGCCTGAATGCTCTTAACGAAGTAATGATAAATTACAAATCCTCTACTAAAACTCCAGATTGAAACGAATACAAGCTCGCTTTTTTTGGCATAGATGACGCTACTTATCGCTAAACAAGCTGCTTGGTTTTATCCCCGGCTTACTCGGGTAGGTGATACCTACAAACAAATTATTTGGTATACTGACCAAAAATATTCATCATTTCAAAACACTTCCAATATTTCATTTTTAACTGACTTAAAAAAAGGTGGAGGTTCTGTGTTTGTCTATATGTAGTTTTACTTTTAGGGTTCTTTAGTCAACAAGGAACCCTTATATTCAGTCAGTCAGTCCGGGGGCTTAGCTCAGAGACTTAGTACTGGAGAGCTGTAATTTGGCATGGGTACGAGGGCTGCACTAAAAGTATCGGGAATGGAATATTTCCACTGTTCCTGTCATATTAAAATCTTTTTAATTGAAAACTCCTTGGTTTTAAAAATCGAATACCATTTATTTATTTAAAAAAAGATTCTCGGTCTTGTCACAAGGTTTTGTCAAACTTATTTAGTCGTTGAGAAAATGGAATTGACTCGAGAAAATTCAAGAGCGATGATTTATTATGACTTTCGAACTGGTTTAACACAAAAACAGTGTGTTGACCGGATGATTTCTGCATTTGGTGATGAAGCCCCATCCAAAACCACAATTTATCGCTGGTTTGCTGAATTTCAACGTGGACGTGTCAAGCTCAGTGATGATCCCCGTCATGGTCGTCCAAAAACTGCAGTCACCCAAGAAAACGTTGATGCTGTGCGTAAGCTGATTGAGGAAGATCGACATGTGACATACCGCGAAATTCAGGCAACTTTAGACATTGGCATGAGTCAAATACAAATAATGTTGCATGAACAATTAGGTGTAAAAAAGTTGTTTTCCCGATGGATACCGCATTCGCTCTGTGAAGAGCAAAAAGCGGCTCGCGATACTTGGTGCGTCAGAACTCTCGAAAGATTCCACGCAGGATCCTCAAATGCTGTATACAACATTGTATCAGGTGACGAATCCTGGATATACGCGTACGAACCCGAAACAAAAAACCAGTCACGAGTTTGGGTGTTCGAAAATGAGTTAAAGCCAACAAAACTTGTTCGTTCACGGAGTGTTGCAAAAAAAATGGTGGCCACGTTTGTCTCCAAAACCGGCCATGTTACGACTATTCCTCTTGAGGGACAAAGAACGGTTAATGCAGAATGATATGCTAGCATTTGTTTGCCACAGGTCGTTTCTGAACTCCGTAAAGAGAACTGCAACCGCCGCATCATCCTCCATCACGACAATGCGAGTTCTCACACCGCGCACAGAACAAAAGAGTTTTTAGAGCAAGAAAACATAGAATTATTAGACCATCCGCCGTACAGCCCCGACCTAAGCCCTAATGATTTCTATACTTTCCCTAAAATAAAGAATAAATTGCGTGGACAGAGATTTTCATCACCTGAAGAAGCTGTGGACGCCTACAAAACGGCCATTTTGGAGACCCCAACTTCCGAATGGAATGGTTGCTTCAATGATTGGTTCCATCGTATGGAAAAATGTGTCAAATTTCGCGGAGAATACTTCGAAAAGCAATAAATACATTTTTAAATAGTAATGTTGTGTCAGTTCCTTGATTCCCGAAATTTTCAGTGCCGCCCTCGTATACATATTAATCACGCCGACTAATTAGTAAAATAAAATGTTGAAAATATTTTTTTTATAGTGTACCTCCCGGCCTTACACGTAAAGTGGGGATGATATTTTTTGTCTCTGTCCGTTGATGTGGGGTATCGTTGGATATGCGGTTCATAAATATTGAGGGTCTGTGAAGACCATTTTTCGATTCAGGGATACGTTTGCGTAGTATTAAGCTTTAGAGTGCTAATTTTAGAGTTAAGCCCCCCCCCCCCCCCCCCCACAGAGTATAGTAATAGATTGGGAACCCCCCCCTGCCAGCTAAATGGTTGTTTTTGGATTAATGTGTACAATTTCAGGGCAGTAGATACAAAATTATCACAGCTAAGTAGGTACGCTTTACAATTGACGGTGACGTATATCAGTGTATGGGGGAACATATTTTTCAACTACAATGTTAAGTCGGTTTTGGGGATAAATTCATCCCAACTATGGAACCCTTCACTGTGCGTAGTTCGACACGCACTTGGAATATTTTTTTTTATGTATGTTCATTGATTTCTCCGTAATTATTTGGCTGATTAGTGTGTTTTCATTTTGTAGACGATGCTTAGGCGGTGGTCCATAAGCTACCTATACATTTTATTAACTGTGCTTTGATAGTTTTTTAGTAAATTTAATAATACGTATACCTATTTAATTCAACTTTGTGTATGGTGATGATGTCATAAAACAAGCAAGTAGTGGTAGGTATATTTGTATGGGGTAGGTACAACTAAAAAACTTTTACAATTACAAAACGAACATCTTACAAAAAAACACTAAGTAGGTACTTAGTGTTTTTTTTTTCAACGTGAAGTTTAAAAAATAAGTTTTTTTAGCATGTCCGTGCCTATGAGACCGATGTAGAAGAATTGCCTACGTTGTTTAAAAGTGCCTGTAGGTATAGGTATACCAAATACATAGTCTGTTCTTCTGGACAATATTGACACCTGGGATATTATTGTATTGGTAATTTGAAGTCAAAAAGGCAATTTACATTTTTGATCTTAATAAGTAAACAAAATAATTAGTTTTACATTCTAATCACCGAAGCGAATGTGGGTGTTCAAATTACCAACATGTCTATTAGGTACACCTTCATTCTGTTCACATGGGAATCTAACAGACTAATCTGTTATTCATTATTATCGTGTAAGTTACCCTACTGTTCATTCAAGCTTGATGATCTTCGCTAAAAAGCTTTTTTGCCTGAAGTTTGCGCAGTACCTACTTACAAAATTATTTGCCGACAAGCGAAGCTAATTGTCACCTTTGCACCTACCTATAGGTCTGAGTGGAAAACTAGTACCTAGATAGCAGCGTTGCCAGACGTCCCAATTTTGGCGGGACGTCCCGATTTTTAGCCCAAAATTAAACGTCCCGCGCGGGACATATTCAGTCCCGCTTTTCGGGGATTGAAAAATACGAGAAGTATCTAAGTAATGGATTACTTATTTATATTCCTCTGAAGGCTTACTTAAATGCCTTATGTAGCCTACAGGGCAAACCAGACTCATTTCTCATACTCGGAAAGTAGTGTTTGTTTGATCTGAGTAGCGGGTGGAAAACGCTGCTTCCCACCCTCGGGCGGGAAAGATTCATAGTAGTTGCTTCCCTCCCTAGAGCGGGAATGGTTTTTAAATATAGAACTAAATTTGGTTAGGTAGTCTGCGGTCTTGTGAGTATAATAGCCAATGTGAATTAAAAAAAAAACCTATTAAGCGTGACGGCCCGTGGCAGTGAAGCGGTGTGTTCCATATTTAAGCTGTACTTACCGAAATTCAAAATCTGAGTTTTGACTATTATTTGATTAAAAATGAGTTCAAGCGATTCTGAAATGTTGACCCCAGATTCGGTTAAAGACGAGGCAAATACAGTAATCCAAAATCTTTTGCCAGAAATTTCAAAGAAAAGATATTTGACTACATACAATGATTTTATGAAGTGGCGATCAAACAAGAAAATAAAATATTTAAGAAAAACTATATTTTTTTACTTTCCTTCTATTCGAAATGAGAAGTAGAGTGTTTAACACGGGTGAAAGTCACCAATTCCTTCGACCCTCGTATAACAATCTACTATTCATTGCAATACATTTTTTGTTGTATGTCATCATTGTAAACTTAATTTGAAACTCAAATAAATGGATTACTTATCCATTTATTTGAGTTTCAAAAAATTAGTGATTATTTACGTTTTCTTATTATGTCCCGTTTTTGATGTCAGAATCCCGCTTTTTAACTCAAAAAGTTTTTGAAAGGAAAAAAAATCTGGGAACGCTGCTAGATAGATAGATAGGTAGGTAACTACCTATATCGCGTACCTACTTAGAAATAAATAAGTCAATTAACCTTTTTTTTTGGTAACGGGGTGGTAGCCTAACCTTCAAGGATGTCCTCCGCCCTGGGGCGGACGGAGGGGTCTGTCAGACTTCTACTGAATAAGACCACTCTATGTTCGGATCGCAAACTTGTACCGGGGGCTACGGGGCACTTTAGCACTCTTCAACGCAGCCCACGACTGGTGCCGCCTCTGCGGGCTCCATCAGGTCATTTGGGAGGAGTGAGGTGTTTGAGTCCCCACGACGTCTACGAAACAAACTCGCGTGGAAATTAACCTAGCTTAAATAATATCGCCTACGGTGCAATGTAGACAAACCACAGTAGGTATTTAACTTAACGATTTATTTAACCGCGCATCAATGATCAGCTACTCTGAGGAACTCGTTAGCTAAGTAATAGCAGCTAGCAGCCGCACGGGTCGATCCATCAGGTTAAGCTACGCTTGCCGGGTTTGGTCCGTGGATGAGTGACCAATATAGGTACCGAGACTCCTCTATGCCTCGGAAACCACGTTATGCCGTTGGTCCCTTGGTCCCGTCTGTCATTTGTGGATCTATAACAGTCGTTAGTAAGGGTCGTCAAAAGCCCAAAAGTCTGACAACCAGTCTTACCAAGGGGTATCGTATTACACAGTTACTGGGTTGTAGAGGTCAGATATCAACCAATACCAATGTACTGGTATTCAGCTGCATCGGGTAAAACTGGAAGCCAACCCGACAGAGTTGGGAAAAGTTCAGACAGATTGATTGATCAATGATCAGGTACGTACCTACACTTAAACGTTACTTAGTTAATCCTAAATAAGTACCTATTTTGAAACTAAGTACTACAATCCACGTAACATAATCAGGCATCTACCTACCGTCAAGAGATTACCGCTCCAAGACCTGCTCACTCATGGGTAGTCCGTTACCTGCATGGTGTGAATTGCTATGTCGTAAGCAGGGTCGCAAGCATGCGCTCGCGCCGGCTTGCGACCTGATTCGCAGCCACAATGCGCGGAAGTGCCCGGTGCGTTGCCGCACCGCCTTCCGCCATATCAGGTCCTGATATAATTGGAGCACTGGGCTACGCTAAATTTGTTGAACAGGTAGGTTATGGCTATCTAAGTTCTAATGGTATGCATCGGTTGACCGTAATATTATTTCCAGTAAGTAAACAGCAGGTTTAGCATGACCCTATCTATTTACTCTACTGATGAATAGAAATCGCTTGTCTACCGAAAATGTTCTGTCTACACAGAACCGTAATTTTTGTCTACTCTTCAGTCGACATAACACTTCTCTACGGTTCTCGTGTTAAGACTGCTGTTTTGCGTGAGTGTGAAAACACTACCTATGTAGGTACCTACCTACTTTGGATTGCAAGTTTTGTGGCCTTCGTTTCGATTCCCGGTACAGGGTTTAAAGTTTAAAATACTTACCTCAGGTTTTTTAACGCAACTGCGGGCTAATTGCGTAACACACTATCAGTAGGAATCGGTTTCAATTTGACTGTTCAACAACATTCATTGCGTTATTTACGTTGTTGAGCTGAAAATTTTTCTTACATCTGAAGCAATGGAGTAGCCATATACTTCAAAATTATTCCGATAGTGATTCAAACTGTGTTACGCAATTAGAGTGCTGATTTGCGTTGCCCAATTCGATATCAAGAAAATATTTTTAATTTGTTTGTTGTAGCCTAGGTTCCGCTTGTAACAATATTAGGTAGGTACCTATTTATTTAGTTTCGAACGTAGGATTTCCAAAGCGATGTTCCTGGAGTATGTTTCTAAACTTAGCAAAAGAATGTTAAGCATCTCTCTTTACGGCAGTTTAATCGGGTTACCAGAAGACGCTTGCAAATACTTAAGTAATCGATGACTCCAGACTATTAAGGTAGATAAATCGTTGAGTCTAGTTATTTCCCAAGTGTTGTATACCTGTCTGCCAAGGTAGGTATACAACACTTGGGAAATAACTACGCTAAACGTACCACACACAGGACCCGTCTCTTATACCTTCTACTAAGTACTTCACTCATTAAAACGGAATCCCAAATCATCCCTAAGCATAACACTCCCAAATAACTCCACCCCGTAATAATCATGATTTCAGCCCGGAATCACCCACTGCAGGTGATTGTGTCTGTCTGTCTGTCCCCGGCTTAACTCAGACACCTCATAATACTAAAAAGCTCTAATTTGTCATGAGTAGGTCATTGGGGTGGGTTGGGCATTAATCACGCCGTCAAAGTGGTAAAATGATATGTAGAAAAAAAATCCCCCCCCCCCAGGTAGATAATCACTAGTACTCTTAAAATTTGTAAGGTAAGTTCATTTTTGGAAGAATGCATAATTCGAAAGAAGGCGCCTAGTTTATCCAATTTTTTTTCTTCATTACATTAGGTTGGTAAACTTAGCACCATATTAAGATATAGGCAGGGCAGGGCAGTAGGTATTCTACAACGGGTCAAACAACAAAGTCGTAGGTAAGGTAGGTACTTAATCGTTGCGTACAGAGGAATGGTGTCATCAACACTTCATTACCTACACGCGAAGTGAAGGGTTGCCGAAGATGGTCATTATCGTTTTTCTCATTGTCAGTGCATAAAGTTCAAGGTGCATTTTTTGTAGGTTAATCGAATCAAACATCCTAACAAGTTCTTAACGTGTTTAACAGTCTCTCAGATGGTTGCTGATAGATCGATGAGTTAGCTTTTTTGCACTTAGGTAAAAAAGATATGATGGCCTTGAAAAAGACCCTTCAATCTTAAGACTTTTGGTTAACCTAAGGTCAACCTAAAAGACTAATAGCATATAGGAAAACCTTCATGTGTACAAAGGAAGCTCTAGAAAAGATAAGCTTTGACGGCTTTTGCTTAGCAGTAGCTGAATGTGAATTCGAAGCCACGATCCAGCTGCCCTATAGACAATGGGATACGGTAGTCGACTATCTTTTAACAAGCAGATGATGTTGAACGCAATCAAACCAAATACCATTCTAGCGAGAATCTTTTGTATTAAATAAAATAGCTGCAAGGTGAGTAAGCAATCGCTTGTTTAAGCGCCCATTCATAAATGCCTTATTGTAGGTCGTGAAAGGATGTGCCGAGGATGCCAGCTCGCTTAACATAGTCCTTGGAATAGTGTACTTACAGACATTGTCATAGGACTATAACTAAAGTGAGTAAATATTAGGTATAGGTAGTTGTAATAAAATGGGACAAATGTTTCTCGACTTAGGCAGTTTAAGAAAGATGCAAAGTTTTGAACCTCGATTGAGAACTGTCAGTTTATCACAAATTATGACCAAGCGAGCTTGATTAAGAACCGTAAGTAAATAAGTAAGTACTTTACTTATAGTATAAGAGAGTGCATTCTGATAGTTGGTAGATAATGTTGCGGCGCACATATGTAGGTAACTGTTGACAGTCAACTACGTTTTGCGACGCATCGGCGGAAACGGCGCAATGAGTATTTGAATACTTATTTCGCCGTTTTAGATAACTCACCTAGTATAAGAAATGATGAAATATCACTCTGTGTTGTACTAAACATTGATTATGAATTGCAATAACTAACATCGTGACATGGAATATTAAATTTTAGTGATAAAAAAAGCACTTGGAAACCTTCCAAATGTTTTTTTACACCTTAAACCACCTAATCCAGGTTTATTGCAATTTGTAATCAATATTTTAGTGCAACATAGAGCGATATTTTATCATTTCATTTAGCAATAAGCTTTGAATATTTATAAGTATGTCTAGATAGAGTGTCACACTGCAAAAGAACTAAAACAAACAGGCCAACTTTGATAAAGTCCAAGTCAGATTATTTATTTCAAATAGGCAAATAAGGGGCACTTTGAACGTCAAAATTTACAAAAAAATTGATTTGATTCTAGTCGCCCCTTCCAAAAGGTAGTTTCGTATGGAGAAGAATGGGCATGAAACTCCACCGTTACTCTTTTAAAAATGTTTTACAATATTTTGTTTTAGTACATTAACTAGGTATATGATTATATTATGTGAAGACGATGCACTTAGAACAAAATTACTAAGTATACCATAATAGGTAAAAAGAATTAAAAACTAAGCTATGAAAAATAACTTAATTATGAGATACATGGTGCTCACATATTTACAAACATCGTAAAAGTATATGTTTTCCTAAAAAAAAAGAAAAAAAGATAGGATGGTGTGCGTGGTAGCTAGGTCGTCTTACACTCGCGTCACGTCATTGTGCTGCCATTGTGTTATTCTAGTGGCCAACAGTTGGACGCAATTTGCCGCCTTTTCATCTTGCAGCTTGGCCGTCTATCTAAAATTCTAGACATATTTATGTCTTTGGTAATAAGTATCATCAAAACAGCGAAGTATTTGACAGCTCATTGCGACGTTGCCAATGTGCACTGTGTCAACTATTAACAGCAATGTGAGCGACTTTTGGGATAGGTACCTACTGACATATAACATTGACACTATTTTCACATCACATTTAAGACGATAATCATTTGCAGTGCTGACCTTCTGTGCAATAAACACGGGAAAATGCGAGTACATTCAGAAACAATTTAAAAGAATAACAGAGCGGTCTCATAGTCTTATTTCGAACCTTGTCCTTAATAGAGTAATTGTTTTTATTCAGATTAGTTTTCATAGAACCTGCTGAAAGTTAACTCAACATTTTTGAATACCCAAATAAAATTAGACATCAAGTACGTTACAAAGTTATAGTGCTACGAATATTTCCGATTTAAATAAAACCTAAAAACATTAATGGTATTTTTTTCTCACATGTTTTTAACAAATAAACATGAATCATTAAAAGAATACTCATAAGTCAAGCATACGTGAAAGACCTTTTATACAAAAATCGCTTGGTAAACTTTCAAAGTGATGAGTGTAGGTAACTTCTTACCATTGAATGTTTTGGTATAAAGTATTACTTACAACCTGTTGCTTGTAGCAGGTACCCATAGGATTGTGTCATCTTTCAAATGGTACTTATTTCCCAGCCGTTTTGACTGCAGAGGTCAGCTAAATGCCAGCGGCGAAGAATGCGGAACTTGCTGCGCTACAATAATGGGAAAATTGAATTCATGACAGTTTCTATAAGGGCAATAAATTGGAAAGCATACTCGTATAGGTACTTATACTTAAATCTATTTCGTAGCCTCAAGTTGTTTGGTTCATAGTCATGCACATCACAGGAAACAGCTGTTATTGGAGCTATTGTGTAGTGTCTGACAGAAAGTTTAATTTTAGCACCGATATCATGAAAACTAGTCAACACGATATATTAGAATGGAACTCACGGTTTCTCCCAGTCAGCAAAGGTGATGTATTCATGTGATGTCATTCCATTAGATCTACCACATCGACTGACTGACAGTTCAAAAGGCTATGAGAAAATCAGTTCATCCGCTTTACTGTAGTTTAGATACCGCTCCACACTGTGGTTCATCAACAATACCAGTCTCGCACGGTTAAATTGATGGGGTCAACATCACAGACAAATGACGATCAAGAGGTGAGGAGGCGCGGGCGCAGTGAAAGTGCTCGCGCAATTCTATTGTGACTCTGATTGATTTGCAAGATAGACGATAAGTTACGCTATCATAGATGCGCTATTGTTCTTCCGAGTTTAGCAATTAAATACCATAAAATAACGCTTGTAGATAGCAATCCAAATTTAACCTGTTACTTTTAAAGCTCTGGTGATTATGGGTCTTGAAACTTTGTTAAAATTGTTTTCTCTTTGTAGAGCTCATATTTCCACGGTACTTTTATAAATAAGATTTGTGTTTTGGAATTAAAATATGGATGACATAAGAGGATCTTTCTTAGAAATGTAAAAATAAATAAACAAATATTGTAGCTCCTAGTATATTTAAAAAAATATTAATGCATAGAACACGTGGGTGGGCAGAAAGTGAAGATAAGCACAATACTGATGGAAAACTCAACCTATTCCTAACGCCATATTAGTTAATTAGCGCCTATTGTGGGTGGAGATTGAGTAAGCCAATCAACATCGATGACCCTTTTGGAAGCCATCATAAGACTGTTTTCACATTTTGTTTGGGTCAGCAGTCTAAACCATAAAATTTATGGTAAGTAAGTATTGCATGCACAGAGGGAATGTATTATCATAAACTAACATGTTCAGCTAAATATTATCATTACTGATCGCTTCTAGCTTTAGTTACCTACCGTCAATGGTTTACCATATTTTTCGTATATTTCGGTGTTTGCTTCACACATTGCTTCGGACATTTTGAAGCTCAAAATTATTGGATCTCACTCACCTTCCTTTCAGTCACCGTGTAACATCCTAGGCACGACTTCATAAGTAACGAACCAAAGTATGACGCTCAATCTACTTTATTAAATTAAAGTATCCATTCACATTCGACGCTCATTACGCAAGCACCATTTATAAGCCAACAGAGTCATCATAAGTCTATGAGAATGTAGTGCTTCGTGTTCAATCGGTTTGGAACACATTGGTTTAGGTACTTTACCATCGCAATCCGTTTAAATGTTAGTATAACGCGTAGGCACAGTCAACTGCACGTCCATGGTAACAATTGTACATTGAATGTGCCTTTATCTTGTAGACCTAAGGGTGGTTTTCGTTGTTCAAGTGCTACTGACGTGACGTAAACTGTACCACACGATTCCGAGTTTTCCGATGGTCCGGATTCAGTCACTCGTCGCAGATTGATGCAGTTCATGCAAATATGGATGTAACGGAAACGCAGAGCTATGTTCGGATCGCCGTACATAATTGGGTGTTTAGGTTATTAGCGTTGCTCAATCTGTGAATGTTGCCAAATGGTACAGCTTAAATTTCATACCCTAAATTATTTATGGGCGTAATAAAAGTTCATGGTGGTCAGTTGAGTCACGGCGAAGTAATGAATAAAAACTTATCATTTGATTAAAGATTATCGAAGGTCTGTTTATAGAAACCTTTTCTTTACCGAGTTTTAATAAATAAATTAATGATTGATTGATTACCTGGTGGATCAGATTTTTTTTTAACAAATGTCATTGTCATTGCACACCATGGGATGACTGCTACGCCAATGTTTATGTTTATTTTGTTAAATAAAAAAGTGGAGGGCATTAATGAAAAAAAAAACTTAATAGATAGGTACTTACATTCAATAATAAAGGCTCGTACAGACTAGTCCGATATCGCGGGCCCGACGCGACACTAGTAGCACAATTTCTTTGTCGGTGCCTGTCGCGCCCGCGATTTCGCGCGAGTCTGTGCCTTAAACCATGACGAAAGTTTCGGGAATGCGCATTTTTTCCGCATTTAACTTCAGAAGTAATGAGATACCTTAATAGCGGCACAGTTCCTTTTATGTTAATCCTAATTAGCATTTATTTACGTGCCATAATGTTAATCCAAATTAGCATTTATTTATTGCGCGACGATTATGAGTTAATTCGAATAACCGTACTTAACACTTTCGACTCCGCCCACTTTTCGTAGAGCTCATACCCCATGCCGCCATACATACTTATAGCAAGTTATAATGAAAAACATAAATATGAATAAAAATATGAATATAAATATAAATAAAAATGCTTGTATTGGAAAACCAACGAGTATACTATTAAATATTGCTAAAATAAACAACTGATTTTATTTTCACGGTTTATAATGCTGTATTCGCTTAAATAAGAAAAGCGGATATTTAAAATGAGCCCTCCGCGAGTCCCGGCATTCCATATGCGACTTGAGTGAATCCTCCAGCATGGCTCCCGGTACTGAACGTGTTAAAACTAATGCTGTCACTTTCCGGTACGTTCCGTTAGATAAAGACAGCATTACTTAAGGGTTCTTATTATACTTAAGATACATACGAGTATTCTATTCTATTCTATCCGCCAGTTGCACGTAAGTCCATTAAATTTAATTCCCCATTAAAACTAATGCTCTCACTTTCCGGTACGTTCCGTTAGATAAAGACAGCATTACTTTTAATGGGGAATTAAATTTAATGGACTTACGTGCAACTGGCGGTATGTCTCAAGAAATGTGCACATCTTTTAGCAAATATTATCTTTAAACAGGGAAGTCGTCTTTAGTCGGTAATGTAATGCATACCAATCTAGCGTGCGTGTTATTAACACAATAGCACGCAAAGTCCCCGATGCAACTACTGAAGAAATTGTTTTCTTTTTATCATCGCAGGAAATTGAAGACACTTCACATCAGGCTGATAAACATAGGTAGATACTGAGAGATTGTAGAATGTGTTTTTGTGTAGCCCGTAATATGTATGCAGATTGCAGAGTTGGTGTAAAATTTAATGATTTTGTACTGAAGGCCAGTGAGGTTCCATTCAATTCGATAGTTGGATGGTGCCCAATTGCTGCTTGAAGATATCAATGAGTGCATAAAACTCACGCAATGAATGCAAAAAAAGAGATTGTGTGTGTCCAGACTTGTATGCCATGCCTACCTTGCATTTCTTCTGAAATAAACAAAGACTTAAGTTGCAGAATAGACTAAAGCGTCCGTCGGTAGAGCAACTCATGTGAATTTCAAAACTACCAATTAGAGCGCCCGATCTTTTACTTGCACTTTTCATTTGTGGCTTAGCTCCGTAATCTTAATTAACGACAGTTGAAGTGTATCGATAGTGTCACTAATGTTTCACACGCCACGTTTTGCGTCGAAGTCTCATATCGCTTCATTGCGTTGCACCAATAAAAATGTCGACCTCAATTGGAGGTAGGTACTATACTTAAACGAGCGAAGACTATTACCACATTGTTGGAATTGAACGCATTTTCGACTATACTTGCGTGTCAAGTATTTCGTTTGACATTTGACAGAGATAGCATCTTCAACCTATTGACTTTCAATATCGAAATTACTTTTAGGATGATCGGATCTTGTTGGTAAACCTCTACCATGACATGGGTGGGTAGGTATACTTACTTTTCAGCTTCATCCCAGATAAAATGTAAGTTCTTTGAGATTATTAATATTTGTTTATTTATTTTAGTACATGGAGGAC